>OX155683.1:1418400-2618400 GCA_944547425.1 Eupithecia centaureata
TAGATATAGAAATAGTGATGGTCATGGGATAGAAATAATCTACGATTCCATAGAAAAAAAGCGTACAAAGTCACGGCAGACGGGGCTTCTAGAAACTACTAGTAGTACCTAACTAAACTAAGTATTTCATGATTATGAGAGCATGCAATTAGGTAATTTTTTAGAAATATTGCTGCGACGTAGGTTTTTACAATAATACCTACCATTACTATAATAAAAAACCTTTTCGTTCAATCAATCACTCTCCGCGTTCCATTTATTTCCCTCCAAAATCTCCGAAAACCCCTCTACAAAGAAAACGAAAATTCTTACAAAAAATCCAACTACAATAGAAAAATATTCCTTCCCTCAGATAAATCATAGTAATAGCACAACTTCATGAGACCACACCCCCTGAAGATTTTATATCATCCAAACAAAGCTACCCCCTATCGATCTACCCCCCGTGGGGTGTAGCGGGGGTTCAAGGGGGTGTATTACTGAACAGAAGGCTTTGACGGAACACGGTTCGAATATCACACCGATGAAGGGGCCACCTATCTTTGGTACATTTAATTTGTGCAATAGGTAGGTATTAAGGTAATAGAAATAATTTCTTACAATTTATTGAAAAAATTTGGTCATATACACCGATATTAACGCTGGCTTCTGTTTCTTTTATAAATATACAAATAATGAATAATGGTGGACTATGGCTTTATTAATAACAAAAATTACAATCAAGGAATAGAAACTAAGGCTGGCATGAAGAGTTTTTCCACCGGAGGTACACCGTGTTAATAAACAAATTAAATAGCTCTAAAATATTTATGTATTATTTATTTTTATCATTTATTTTAAAAATTGCACTAACGCAGTTTACACCAAAAGTTTCACCACAATTACAGGTAGTACCTACAAATCGAAAGTCGAAAATCGATGATATCGATATCGACGATCTATCGACTATCGATTGAAAATGTATTTCAGTAATTTTCAAATACAGAAAAACAATCATTGTCATCTTGTTTATTTTTATTTTATGCAATTTATTTTTGTCCTCGAGCAAGAGTTTGATTCTCCTCAAACAAGAGTTTGTTCACTCCAAAAAAGGGATGCAATGAGATGTATAATACTAAAATTTATAAATAATCAGCAGCTTAATAATGCGCAATAATGTTATCTCACCTTATGAATTCATTATCAATATTTATGTAGAGACTTACGAAGTCTTGAAAGAGCTGGAACTTAACTCAGAACTTCCGGAACTTTCAACTTTCCACTCAAAACTCCTTAAAACATTCTGGGCGGTGAGGAATATCTTATTTAAAGGAATTTAAATATTCATTATTCATGAATGTTATCTAGTACCTGTCTACACTTCTAAATATTCCGTATGTACGTAGTACCTAATTCATTAAATAAGTAAGTATATAATTCCGGACAGTCCACACAGCATCATCTAGCCCCAAGCTAAGCAGAGCTTGTGTTATGGATACTATAGATGACTGATATGCTTACTTACATTACAAAGATAGATATTTTCGGAATATTTTCGGATTTTAGCAAAAATCAAAGATTATTACCTACTTAGGATTATAGTAAAAAGTTTAGAGTTTATTATTTGAATAAAACAAATATAGTACCTAGGTAGAGATACGGTAAGGCTCACGGCTCACTGGTGGACCAGCCCTATGGAAAGAGCTACGTGAGGAGTTTCTCTGAAGGATAGGATTCGTAATGAATACATCCGACAGAGAACCAAAGTTATCGACATAGCTCAAATAATTAGCAAGCTGAAATGACAATGGGACGGCCATATTTCGCGAACAACCGACAACCGTTGGGGTAAACGTGTTCTTGAGTGGAGACCGCGACTCAGCAAACGTTGTATAGGATGCCCTTCGGCCAGAGGCGATGAGGATCTGCGAAAAATTACAGGCTGTAAAACTTCAGCTACAGTTCACAGCTTAACAAAGGCCTCCCCTGATTCTTATTTTATAGAAAACTTAACCGTAAATAACGTGAGACTATTAATTAAAATGTAATTTAGAAAAAAATCTGTGTAACATTAATATTTAACTGTATTTTTTAATTTTTTAGCTTGTTTTGATATTCCATCTTGTTTTCATGTTGTTCTACTTTCAAAACTCTTGTTGAAAATATCTGCGGTTGACAACTTTTTTTTCACATAGGTATACTTAAAACCTTTCTGCAAAACCTTTTAGCCAGTATTGATATTCCATCTTGTTTTCATGGTGTTCTACTTTCAAAAGTAGACATCTCTGCAGTAGACAACCTTTTTCACACAGATAAAACCTTTTTGCAGAGACGGATAACCTTTTTTCAGCGCAGGATTAACGCGAACGGATGCGGTAATCAAATCGAAAGCCGTCGGAACAGTCTGGAAAAATGCAAATTGTGGGCAAATCTCTTAAAACAACAAAATATTTCGCTGTTGGGGTCCTACTACGTGTACACGGATTTCTTACCCTTGTTTTTTATATCTATCGTGTTTTATCTTTCAACTTCTGCTATTTCTGTTTTTTTGCTGAATTTTAATACTTACAAAATAATATGGCGTGTTTGTGAAACCAACTATACCTAATCCGACTGCAAATTATTTAAAGCAAACGTTAGAAGATCATTATTGTCGTCGTAGTCATTAAAATATGCATAACCTATTCTCAAGGTCAGATCCTGTTCAGATTAATATGGGCCACATGAAAAACACCAGCTCTAAAAAAATCATTAAAATTGGGTCCCTAGGAAAAAAGTTTTAACGTAACACACAAAAAAGCACAGTCGTATTGATAACATTTATGCTTTTTTAAAGTACTATGAAAATAAATCTTTCTACGTTAGATACTAATTTACTCACCTATCCACTATGGCCGGCACCTAGTTCAAAGTTCAAATAATAAAATTTAATACATAAACGAATTTTTCAGTCAAATCCTCACCAAAACAAATAAATTGAAAATTAACAATTACCACAAACAGCCATCAACATACAAATGAAAAAGCATCAGAGTTCTCATTTCGTTACAATCATTACAATCAACAGCACAACCAATTTCACAGCTCGAATGTAGAGCGCCCTACATAGCTAGGAGCCAGACATATAATTACACTCTCATACATTCCCCGAAAATAAATCCATATTGGTAGTAATAATATCCTTCTCGCTACACGTAATGGTTCGCCCCCGAGCCCCCCGGGGGGAGGCTCTACCCCCGGCGCCCCCCGGTGGGGGCTACCTGTGTAGCGTTACAGCCGCTTGGGTGTGGTTTGCCGTTCAATAACTTAATACTCTAGAAAGGCTTTCACGCTGAAATCTCGCTCGGAGCTACCGCGGCAAAACGGACTTGATCCTTTTGATTTTCCGGGTTGAAATCCGTAGCGGGAAAATTTACATTTGTACGAAATGGTATGTGTCGTTTGGAACTTTGCAATAACTCGTTGTAAATAACACTTATACTAAGAATCCAAGAAGTTAAAGCAAACTCTATCGAACTCTACTTTCCATGCATGTAGAGAAAGTATTTGGTCAGTAGAAAGATTAAAACAAGTGATTTACTTTTAATTTATTGGTTTTCACCCCGCGAATGAACCGGCTCGCTGTCGCGTCGACAGGCCGACGTGCAATCACGGACAAAATTACGATCTATCGGTGATAGGCGCTAGGTAATACAAACACGGGGCGGGCATACACACGGATGGCCGTATGGAGGCTATTAATTGCGGGTTTGCAGGTAATCGATCGAGGCTCGGAGTGTCGCGGGATCACGGCGTGTCGCGCGGCGCGGCGGTGTGCGTGACGGATCATGGCGGCGCGGGGGGGCCGCGCCCCTCGGCCCTCGTTAAACGCGCCCGTCGGATACGCGGCCGGAGCCATCCGGCCCCCGAGCGCGCGCGCCCTGCGATTGGCCGCCGCGCCCCGCGCCCGGTAACCGATAGCCAATGAGGGGCGCGCGCCGAGGCCGCCCCCGGCCGCGGCGCCGGGCGTCACATCGCGCGCGACTCGGCCGCGCACACTCGCTCCGATGCGCGGCTCCTGGGACGAGGCCACCACGGCGGCGCTGCACGCGCGCATCCTCGAGGCGCGCTGCGGGCCCGCCGCGCCCGACCGCGCCGCCGAGCCCTCCACGTGCGGCGACCCGCCGACGCCTCCCATCAACTCGCTCGAGCTGGCCGCCCCGACTCCTCTGCTGCCGCTGCCCACGCTCTCGTTCAGCGCCTCGCAGGTGGCCACGGTCTGCGAGACCCTGGAGGAGAGCGGCGACGTGGAGCGGCTCGCGCGCTTCCTCTGGTCTCTCCCGGTGGCGCACCCCAACGTGGCGGAGCTGGAGCGCTGCGAGGCCGTGCTGCGCGCGCGCGCCGTGGTCGCCTTCCACGCGGGCCGCCACCGCGAGCTGTACGCCATCCTGGAGCGGCACCGCTTCCAGCGCTCGAGCCACGCCAAGCTGCAGGCGCTGTGGCTGGAGGCGCACTACCAGGAGGCGGAGCGGCTGCGCGGCCGCCCGCTGGGGCCCGTCGACAAGTACCGCGTGCGCAAGAAGTTCCCGCTTCCGCGCACCATCTGGGACGGCGAGCAGAAGACGCACTGCTTCAAGGAGCGCACGCGGTCGCTGCTGCGCGAGTGGTACCTGCAGGACCCGTACCCGAACCCGACCAAGAAGCGCGAGCTGGCGGCCGCGACGGGGCTGACGCCCACGCAGGTCGGCAACTGGTTCAAGAACCGCCGCCAGCGCGACCGCGCGGCCGCCGCCAAGAACCGCTCCGCGCTGCTCGGCCGCGGCTTCGCCTCCTCCTCCACCTACGACGAGGACTCCGTCGACTCCGACATCAACGTCGACGAGGAGTAGACCCACAGACTGATACTAACGTGATCTTTGGACGTTCTCCGTGACGACATTGCAATATAGACTACCAGTTATCTATTATAATAGTTTTAGCGAATGCCGTGATGCATGTGATGAGTTGCCGGTCTTTAGTTTGGTTGTTGAAGTGTGATAGTGCTCCGACGGCATGCCCGCATCTCCAGGTATGTACTTTGTTGATAAGGTCGGTAGCCGTAGGTTTCAAACTAAATGTAACAAGAGATCGCTCAAAATTTCAGGTATAACAGGGTTAATTTTAACTTTAGTTAACGCTCCTCTCTACTCAGATTTTAAATTAATTTATTTGTTGACTTGCCAACTTAAAATTTGGCGTGAAAGGCTTTGTCGAAAAGCATTTTCTACCTAAATATTTATAGATATATTTTACCACTAATGTAGATTTTATTTATCATATCAGCTTTTAGTTATATGTGAAGATTATTATAAATAATGTAGATAATAACGTCGGTGAGATAGATGTACGCTATGGTTGATGGTATGTCCTGAAGGAATAGACCCGGTTCCTTGCCAAGTCCTCGGAGGCTGAATCAATCACTATTTAACTCTAACAGGACTCCATAAATTATTTTAGATTTGGCTATGAAGCGATAAAGCGAATTGAATTGTTTTAAATTTAGGCCTAGACAAATTTCTAATTAAAAACCTGGATTGTTCAAATACTTTGCATATCTTAGATCTATTCTTTTTTAAAAATCCTATAGTTTCTTGAGCTGTTTAAACTCTTTTTCTAGTAGATAGTAATGAGCTACCAGTTCCTCTTAAATACTTTTAATCATGATAAAGTGATATAATCATCGGTTGTCATTGATACTGACTACCGCAGGAACAATGGTCACGCCATACTAATTACCTATGTACAAGAATCATTGTCATGCCCATCTTAAGTCATTGTGGCTATTGAACCTATAGCATAATTGAGATATTCACTTTTTTATTGGGTTTAAATTTCTCTGATGAAATTTTGCTTAAAGTTTTAAAATGTAAAGGCTTAACAACATTTCCGAATAATTTAAAATATGATTTGTATTTTTAGAGAATCTATCCCAAATTATAATTGAAATGCAAATTGCCTTTTAAATAGAAGATACGTAAGTAATTGTGAGAATATAATTTATCTATAGTCGTATCTCTAAGAAGGCATCAAGAATTTTCACGTCAAACCTCCTTGTATAACAGCATTCTTAATTTAAAAACACGCACAGTGATAATATCTATGGTTATTGTAGTATCAGATTTACTTAGAAATTTCATTACGTATTTAATTTTGTAAATTTTTCTATGTAGGTATGTGCATTAGCGTAGTGTTAGACTTGTAAAAATGTATTATAAACAAAATGCAAATTGTAAATATGATATCGACTTACATTACAGTCATTAAATTAAAATTGTTAATAAAATTATATTCGTAATAAAAATTTATTGTATTATTTACTATCGCCATTCTTCAGACACGTAGATAATACCTATTTTGAAAAAACATGGGTATACTTAATAATATAGGTATAAATAGGTAGGTATGCTTAATAAAAATGTTTCGTTATTTATTGTCTGTTCGGCGTCTTTAAAATTGTTTTTATTTATTACATTGGATATTATTCAGTGATTTCTCAAGCGACGGATAGAATTTTTTAAATCAATGCTCCTAAATACATATACTTTCTTACAAAACTTAATTTAATAGTGTTTAGTATAATAAAGAGTGCAAGGAAAACAGAAATGGGTTATGTAATGTACCAACGTTAATTAAACATCTTGTAATTGACATTTTTAAAGGATAATCGCGTGGAATAAATAAACAATCTACAAAACTATTTGTTAAGTTAGTTACGGACAAACAATACGCAAAAATACACATTAAATAGATATTAATAAATAATTACTATTATCTGAATCAGGATCTTAAAGGTTCCGATATTTTACACAGAACTCCGATATTTTAGACATCAGTCCTACTCGTTCGCGCCTGATTTAGTAATTAGTTAATACAAATTTTAAAATGTATTTTTTTGATAGAAAATGAAACGTAAACTTTTTTAAGGTTGGTTCGTTTTTGTTGGTAACCTACCTAAACTGAACCGTAAACAATTTCCTATGAGTCCATATAAAACCAATATGGATGCGGAGCATTGGCTATATTAGTTATGTTTTTTTGACCCGAAATCTCTTATTTATATTTTTAAGGAAAAATAAAGTGTGTTCACATTCTCTATAAAATACTATCACCTAGAAAAAACTTCTGATGTAGCAGGTAAGAACACACATAAAAATTACATCCGAATTGACAACCACCTCCTTTTTTATTCGATTGAAAAACGATGACGAAATCATCATCATCAACACAATCTAGGCCCACATACATTCATAAAAGAATGAGCATTTTATTTTTTTAACAATGTTGTCGGTTTTATTCTGCTCTATCCTAAAGTTTAACTTATTCATTAGTAGCTTAGTAGCACGGCAGGTGTGCCAAGTAAAGTAACTGAGGACTTGTAGTAATCAACTAGTTAATTATCATTATTGTATAATCGGGATTAGATGTTGCTAATGCGTGATAAAATGCTATAATGCGTAAACAAACAATGGTAGTCAGAAGTAAATAGGTAGGTCCATTCTTTATTTTAATTTATTTTATTTAACTAGTTTCACGTATGCGCACGCGTTTTCCAGGATACAAAGAAGCCTATTTAATCCAAGTAAAGACAATAATTATGCAAAATTTTAGTCCAATCTGTTTAGTAGTTTAGACATGAAGAGGAAACAAACATCAAAATTTTCACATTTTAAAATTAATGTGGTAATACAAAAACTTATTTATTCAAAAAAACAACGATATATATTTAACTAGCGACCCGCCCCGGCTTTGCACGGTTGTATTATAAGTATATGAACCTGCCTCTTGAATCACTCTATCTTTTAAAAAAACTGTATCAAAATCCGTTGCGTAGTTTTAAAGATTTAAGCATTCAAATCGTGGACACTCACGGTAGGGCTGGTCCATCAGTTCAAAGTCGCCCAGCGAGCTATGGAAAGAGCTATGCTCGGAGTCTCTCTGAAGGATAGAATTCGTAACGAATACATCCGACAGAGAACCAAAGTTATCGACATAGCTCAAAGAATTAGCAAGCTGAAGTGGCAATGGGCCGGCCATATCTCGCGAAGAACTGACAACCGTTGGGGTAAACGTGTTCTTGAGTGGAGACCGCGACTCGGTAAACGTAGCGTAGGACGCCCTCCGGCCAGGTGGGATGACGATCTGCGAAAGACTGCTGGCAGATGCTGGATGCGTCAAGCTGAAGACAGGGCGCTATGGCGCTCATTGGGGGAGGCCTATGTCCAGCAGTGGACTAATATAGGTTGATGATGATGATGATGATGAAGCATTCAAAGGGACATAAGGACATAGGGACAGAAAAAGCGACTTTGTTTTATACTATGTAGTGATTGAAAATGTTTTAAGCATTTACTATGTGTGTAACTTTACAATTTTTTTACACTTTTAAACCGTTACATTGGATAATAATACTCAATTATAAAAAATCTTAGAAATAACATAGGCAAAGGCATAATGCATTTAAAACTCTATAAAATTTAACGAGGCCTCTAGTTTACGAGTGTAGAGGTAAGAAACATCAAAACTTTAGCATTAATTTTGTCATAATAATGGTACCTACTTATCTACATGCAATGAAAATAATTGTATAAATGAATATTTCTAGGCCTAAGTATACTTTCGTCCGAGAGGTTTAATATCAATGATTACGAATAATTTAAATCATGATTACGGCTTGAAAATGTCTACAATGTTTTTTTATAATTCATCTTTTAAACACGCATATACCTTGTTATATTTGATACTTATACACGCATATGTATAAGTATCAAGTTTATAGGTAGGTATAGTAAATAAGCAGCGATTAGAAACGAATAAAATTGAATTATGACCAATCGATCAATTAATCTAATTAATTAATATTTATTTGAACATGATTACAACTCTACAAATTGTATACCTTAATTAGAATACCTAATAGCATTTCCACGCGTTAAATTATCACTACATAGAGGTAATCTATACTTATAATAAAACTGTAACAGGTCAAATTCTGTACATTGAAGATATTTTGAAAATTTTTTTTGGAGGGCTCTCTATTATCGATACTCAAGCCAAAACTGTATTTTTTTTCATTCATGTCTGTCTGTCTGTCTGTCTGTCTGTCTGTCTGTCTGTCTGTCTGTCTGTCTGTCTGTCTGTATCGTAAACGCGCATCACGCCGAAACTACTTGATGGATTGAAATGAAACTCGGCATGATTATAGGTCATAATACGAGGAAGGACATAGGATACTTTTTATCCCGGAATTCAGTAAGGTTCCCCTGGGAGAGAGGGTAAAGAAAAATTCTTTAACCACGCATGACGCCGAAACTGCTGAATGAGTTGGAATGAAACTCGGGACGATTTGAGTTCATACTACAAGGAAGGACATGGGATACTTTTTATCCCGGAATTCGGAAAGGTTCCCCTGGGAGAGAGGGTGAAAGAAGAATTCTTTAACCACGCATCACGACGGAAGTGAATGAATTCGAATGGAACTCGGGACGATTGGACATGGGATACATTTTATCCCGGAATTCAGTTTGGTTCACCTGGGCTATACGGGTTTTCAAAAATTTCTCACAGCATCTGAACGACGCGTACACACGCGTCGTTCCAAACTGAACTGAACTGATAAACGCGAAAGTTCGTAAGTATGAATGGATAGATGGATGGATAGATTGATGGATGGATGGATGTTTATTACTCTTTCACGCTAAAACTGCTGAACGGATCTGGATGAAATTAGGCACAGAGATAGATTGTAAGCTGGAATAACACATAGGCTTTATTTTATCCCGAAAATCCCACGGGAAAGGGAATTACGGAAGTAAAATCGCGAGTACTCGAAATACTAATCATGCGCAGACGAAGTCGCGGGCACCAGCTAGTATAAAATAAAGTCGCTTTCTCTGTCCCTATGTCATCGTGTCCCTTTGAACGCTTAAATCTATAAAACTACGCAACGGATTTTGATGCGGTTTTTTTAATAGATAGAGTGATTCAAGAGGAAGGTTTATACGTGTAATATAGCCGTGCAAAGCCGGGGCGGGTCGCTAGTAATTTCATAATTTGATCTCCCAGGGGATTCGATGTTTTGCCAGGACAAAAGTAGCTTGTGTTACTCTCCATATTTTCAACTTTATGCTAAAAATCAAAAAAGGTCAAACAAACGCACTTTTGTATTCATAATATTAGGTAGGATATCAAATATTTTAACACACACCTCTTTATAACATAATATACACCGTCTTTGGTGTAGTCATGTTTAAAAAGTTTTTTAAAATGTATCGGTACATTTTCGTAAAGTTTTTAATTCTTTAATGGAATAACAATGCATTGTTCATTCAAACAGTTAGAATTACAAACTATACGAAAATGTACAATTAATTGTACATATCTACATTTTAAAAAACTATTTAAGATATAAGAATGTTTTTTTTTTTAAATTCACATGGTAGACTTAAAATTAATTAATTATAGCTGAATTATACTATTAAATAAATAAATTACATTACAAATAACTGAGAACTGTTTTTTGAGATTAGTTGCGATTTAAATCGTACGTATTGCACTGAGCGATGGAGAATATCATGGATGTTATCAAAATAAAGAAAAATAAAGAAAAAGTAGACTTAGATCGCGTGTGCAGCTAAATAACGCAAATTAAACTCAATAAGACAGGTATTAACGACGGAATTGCAATGTAGGAGGGTTAATGGTAGTGGAACATGGAAGAAAACAAAAAAATAAAACTATTTTGAAGTTATTATTGAAACTAAGTAATAAGTAAAACTAAGTAATGTATTTCAATTTATTAGCTTTTTTTCCCATTCGATATATTACTAGGTGCGCCCACTGCTCACGGAGAATTTTATCTGTTTGAATTTTTTTAGGTAATTTTTTTACACATTGAGTTATAGGTATTAATATTATTGAAGTTTTAGTAAAGATTCCTATTTTTTGGGTTACTTGGGGATAATGCAGCATTCTAATGATGAAAGAATTTTTGTAATAGGTCCAGTAGTTTTCGAGTTTATTCTTTACACACGTACGTACGTACGTACATACAAAATCTTACCTCTTTATAATATTAGTATAGAATACGTTAAAAAAAGATTCAAAAAATCCAACGTTCAGTTTGTTATACCTATCATAAGCTTTTTTAATCCATCGTACGTATGTTTTAGGAAGAGATACGAAACGAGAGTTTGTTGGCCACCAAGAGCAACATCGTATCTCTTCAAATAGACAAAACGAATTGATTCTAAAAGTAATTTTACAAAAAAAAGTGATGGTTTAAGATAAGAAAACGAAAGAGAACTTCGTTCTTTTAATTCTACATGTGTTTTATTGTATTAAATTTGCGTGTTGATCTGATAAGAAATGCAAGTAAACTATTCCCACACTTTCTTTGTACTAATCTCTTAATGCCCATTATTCGTATAGTGTTTAGGATTACCCGAGATTTGGCGGATTACCCGAGATTTAGGCAGATTTGGTTTAGCTTCTGTAATGCTTCCTGTATTATGATTGACTCTATTATATTACTAATGGAGGTACTTACCAAAATATTTACTCTCTCCGAATAAAACAGTTTAAATAAAACTGTATATATGTGATTTCCTTATGATATAAGAATATTTGGTCAACAGGTACCGACTGAAAAAATAACTAATACATTATTATAAATGAGTAAGTCTATGTATTGTTGTTATTCCAAGTCTAGACCTACATCTCTTCAGAATTTCAACACGATCTGTTCTGTAGTTTTGCCCTGAAGATGTAATAAACATTTATATCCAGTCATCCATACAAACTTTTGCATGTTTAACTTTAAATAATAAAATAAATAATACTGGACAATTGACACAGAATTATGTAGCTAAGCAGAGCTTGTGTTATGAGTACTAGATGACTGGTAAACTTGTTGCCACATATAATCTACATAGATGGTAATTTTACTTTATATATAAAACACCCAGAACCCGCAACAAATTATTTTAGAAATTCAGATCGTACCAACATTTCTCTCAGGGCGGGAATCGAACCCGCAACTTCAACCGTCGCAGGCGAACCTTCGCCCACCGTGCCACTGTGGTCGTTGCCTACTCATAGAGACGTTAATTAGTCACCTTCCGTATCCATCCAAGACAGAAACGTGTTAAGTATTAATTATAATTATATAATTACTCAATCAACTTCACTTGAAAAGGTAAAAATCGATAATTGACTTGATGCCTATTTAATTAGATGTTCTTTTATGGTTTTCCTCGTTTATTTATGGATTTATGTGTTTTCTTTAATTCTATTTATGTATAGGGAACAACCTTGTTTTGTTTATAAGTAATTTTTTACACGTGTTTGTATAAAATGACACGACTGAATGTGATGGAAAAAATTGTTAATGACGAGATACTAAAACGGGAAAAGGTAGTTTTATTAATTACGATAAACATATTTGGAGCTCCGTTGTAAAAAAATTTACAAACATTTCTCACTTGAATCGTGGAATGGTTGAACGTGAATTAATAATTTACTTTAATTTATTTAAAACCTGTCTTATTAAAATTCAATACTATAAATAGAATATTCAAATGATGTTGTAGGGTTAAGTTTCAAACCGTCATCATCTCATCTTAAATATTAAACGTAACGTCATCTTACAATGGATTATATTGTTTGTCTATGGTTTGTATTCACTTACAGGCGATTATTACTGGCCGACAACATTAATTTATTCAGTGTTCCAAATTCAAAACGCTCATTCAAAACCTTATTACGAGAGAATAGAGACTTATAGCAAAGAGGTAGAGCATGATTAGTAACTTTTTAAAAGGATCGGTGAGCAGCTGTCAAAATCGAATGCTTATTTTGAATTTTCTTTTTTTTAGAGCTTAGTAGTGATGTGCTCTGGGTGGACATGTTAATTGCAACTCAAATAAACAGACATATCGCTAGCTAATGAGGATAGTGAATGAGTTATGTTAGTCATGTTGAAACAGAGATAAACCTCTTTGGTATGATAGGACAAGCTAAGGCTTACCATCCCGAATGCCTGAGTTATTGATGTAAGTAAACAATAATACGACCAGGGACAATTTAAAGTTACGAATAAATTTGCATATACAGTTACAAATAATTGTATTTAGTTATATACTAAATCAGGCTATAGCTTCTAGTAGCCTAAATTCAGTGATTGATGATCTTGTGAATGCTCTACCAAAACGTTGCCTTTCTATAAATTTATTTTCTGTCTTCCATGGTAAATAAACCTTTTAATGAATGAAAATAAAAAACTATATATATCTGCTAGGTACTGAGAATAACTACAAACTGTAATTCTCACCAGATACCAAAACAGAAAACGAAACATTCTAAACAGTAAACAGTTAAACACCCTTCAAATTATATCCCAAATCAACCGATGACTTGTTTTATTTTCTTTATTTATCCAAACGTAGGCCTATTGACGTCTCCATCTCAGATTCCAGGCGCCGTCGCTGTCACTTTGACAGCTTGTAACTGTTCAACCTTTTCCGCTTCTATTTTTAAAAATTTAACTTTGTTCTATTCTACCATTGAGGTTGACATAAACGTCAATCTCAATAAAAATAAAGCTCCATAACTTCCATCTATGAATCAAGACTTGAGTCATAATATCTTCTAGAACATTATATGGAAATACCTACCTACCTATTAGATATTGAACGTTTCCATTCATAACATCGTTGAGGTACACTTATATTGTAACTTTGAAGATAATGCCTCTAGGTATAAGTTTTATTTTTAAATTTATTTTTTGTAATTCTTTTCAGATAACGAACCTAATTGAAGACCTAGATAATTAGGTTTGTTATCTGAAAACAAGAAATACCTAATCGAAAAGCTTAGATGAAAAATATCTACACCAAGCACCTAGTTTTTATTAAAAACGGATTTATTTTAACAACAAACTCCACAAAAAAACCATAACACGTGCATCACCAAAAAACTATTGAGCAACCGTTATTCGCCTCGAGGGTGGGTAATTGCTAATTAGTTATCTTGGACATCCCTAATCCATCAAAAACAGAATCCATCAGGATGGACACGCGAATTTTGAAAATAGAATACCTGTAGGGTGCGTTGGAAAGATGGCGCTCTCGAGTCGATTATTTACCGATTCATTTATGTATGAGATTTGATAGAGTACCTATCGCCGAACACCCATCACAATAATATTGTTTATGCGAAAGTTTGGATGGTTGGATGTTTTTTACCTCTTCACGCTTAGACGTGTACCTACTACGTTAGTACTGAACGGATTGGCCTGAAATTTGAATAAAAAAATTGATTAGACGAAGTTTTAGACGTGGAATAAAATGCGCGTAACAGATTATGACAGATTTTCATTGAAACCTGTCAAAAAACATGATTTGAGACTTGCTGAAATCTGATTTGCTTTTAAGTATTTATTCGAGGTTCATTTAATGGTCGGGTACTCACAATCGCTTTGTGAATCTAGGTAAGTATTAAACTTCTTACGGCTTCTGTAAACGTATTCTGTAAACGCTGTATGTCGGTCTCGACAGAGCCGACATTTGTTCTAATTACAGTAGAGACTCTAGGTTCGTAGTCGATGCTTTTATAAAGCTTTGAAAGCCTTGGTTTAAAAATATAATTTTACGCGGACGAAGTCGCGGGAAAACTGCTAGTGTTTTTACATTACCTAGTTATTTATTATCTGGTTATAAAATAACTAAGCAGCCCATTTCTCAGTGTCGTTCCCGAGAAGGTTGTGGTAACACCATGGACCATAAACCATCGGCTCCTGACCACTAACCTCCTTTCAAAATGTCCAATAAAGTATACTGTTCACGAGGCACTTACTTACCAGCTGAAAGAAATACTTTTTGATGTTAAAGAACTTCTATCTTCACCAATATAATAAAAAAACGGATGAATGTAAGTTAGACTCGTGGATGATGGGTTTCATATCATCACTACATAGTATACAACGAAGTCGCTTTTTCTGTCCCTATGTCCCTATATCCCTTTGACTGCTTAAATCTTTAAAACAACGCAACGGATTTTGATGCGGTTTTTTTTAATTCATAGATTCAAGAGAAAGGTTTATGCGTATAAAATAAAACCGTGCGAAGCCGGGGCGTGTCGCTAGTTATGGGTGGCTAAAATAGTCATGTCTGTTGTATGGGAGCCTCTCAAATATTTATTTTATACTATTTTTTAGTAAATATTTATTGCTATAGCGGCAAAAGAAATTCAAGAGAAAGGTTTATGCGTATAAAATAAAACCGTGCGAAGCCGGGGCGGGTCGCTAGTTATGGGTGGCTAAAATAGTCATGTCTGTTGTATGGGAGCCTCTCAAATATTTATTTTATACTATTTTTTAGTAAATATTTGTTTCTATAGCGGCAACAGAAATTCATCACCTGTGAAAATTTATATAACTATGACGGTTCATGTGATACACATTATGCTTGGTGACATTCAAACAGACGGACGGATGTACAGTGGAATCTCAGTAGTAGTGTCCCATTCCGAGGAGTAGGTTCCGTACCGAATAATTTACGCTTTCGGTACGGGACCTTCTCCTCGTTAGCTTGGCATGTAGTCCGAATGGGAGTACATGCCAAGCTAACCGTGTAGTCCGAATGGGGGTCGCCCTAGGCCTATCAATCCGGAGTACTACTGGAGCGAGAAAGATAAGAATAATTTACAAGAACTGCGTGTATTAGACCAAAAAGGGAAGGGATCGGAATAACTGAAGAACTCTGCTGTCAGAACGAAAAACAAGATACAGTTCGGATTAATACAACATGTCAGTAGTAAGAAACTTCTAGATGTTTTTCTTCTTCCTCAAAAATAAGACCACAATAAAACGACTTCTCTAAAAATTTGAAGTTTGAAACATAATTTTAATTATTTATAAATAAATAAATAATTCCGGACAGTCTACACAGCATCATCTAGCCCCAAGCTAAGCAGAGCTTGTGTTATGGGAACTAGATGACTGATATACTTAATACAATATACTACATAGATAGATATTTTTTATTATACATATTAGACACCCAGACCAACGAAACAAATTTCTGCAGATCGTGCACAAATTTGTTCCGAGGCGGGAATCGAACCCGCAACCTCCTGCGTCGCAGGCGGACCTTCGCCCAACGCGCCACATCGGTCGTCGTAATTTAAAAAAATTAAACACCTACTCTACTCTATTATAAATTATACACGTCTTCTACACTACATTATCAACTTTGTAAAAATACCTATAACATATAATCTACCTTGAATGAAACACAACTACCTGGTTCCGGCTAAATTGTCGTACTATGTTTAGATAATCAGTGCACCTGTTATATTTTATAGTATGTCAAGTTTTTTGTATTAATAATATTTATTTAACTACAATAGCTAAATAACGATGGCATCCTTGCATATACTCTGTTGACTCTCATTCAAGAATAGGCTCTTGACAAATTAGACATAATGGAAAACTGTTTTCACT
The DNA here is from genome assembly GCA_944547425.1 of Eupithecia centaureata. NCBI lineage: Eukaryota > Metazoa > Arthropoda > Insecta > Lepidoptera > Geometridae > Eupithecia > Eupithecia centaureata. Next base: position 1,434,896 of record OX155683.1, read on the forward strand.
TCAAACAGTAAACTCCTTTATTCGTAAAGAAAACATTTAATAGGCAAAGAGGCCTATTTAGGCTAACGGTGGCGAAGGCAGGGGTGACGAACGAAAGTTGTTGTTAGAGGCAACACTCCTATTGCACCGGGGTTGAGCACCCCTGACGGTTTTTGTGTGGCCCAAGTATAAAAGGAAAATACTTAATTAATTATTATAATTCATAATATTGCATATTAGGTGTTCTAGAACAATATATACAGGAATATGACTGTTGTAAAAAATAAAAGCAGACGAATTGATATCCTCCTGCTTTTTAAAGTCGGTTAAAAAAATCACAATGCTCCGTCATACATTTCGTAATTATTTAAGTGGAAGGAAATAATTTCAAATGCTGTATCTACGCATTCGATGACGATGTGATATAATTACTTATTTCCTATTCTACTCTAGATAAAAAATTCTTGGCTTATTGTAAAAGGAACTCTAAATAATAATACTTTTGCTTACTACCACTAATGTACAAATGATGTTTTTAAAACTTTTACTAATAGGCGCAAAACAATTGCTACGATATCCTTATAGGTGCTACGAAGGTAAATTTAGTAGAAAAGATTTCAACGCGCTTAAACTCTTTGTTTATTTTAAATATGGCAATTTTTGTCTCGGTCCCATCTCTTATTTAAGTACACACCACTTGATCTGCTGCGGATAGGAACGAACAAAACGCTGTGTCTTTTGATAAGGTCGATATTCCTTAAAGGGGTAGGTATTACACGTTATTCAGGGACCCTAAGGGTGACAAATCTAAATCGAGCTGTGCTGTGCTGTACTGCGCTGTGCTATGTTTGGTCAACTCGCTCGTCTAATATTTTAATGAGGATACAAACAAACCATGCTGTGCTGCGCTGTGTGATGCAACGCTGTTTCTATTGACCAAACATAGCACAGCGCAGTACAGCACAGCACAGCTCGATTTAGATTTGTCACCCTAAGAGCGGTGTAATAAGATTTAGGGTTCCTAGGGGACGGGACCCGGCAAGCCTTGCTCCCTAATCGCCCTAACTACCGGGCCCTGAATAACATGTAGTGTACCGCTTTTAGTACTGGTTGTGGATTCCTTTACTCTGATATAGAGGCATAAACTTTCGTAGTTTTGGTAGAACCTTTGTTTAAACGAACTCAATTTTATTTTTCAAATGGTTCTGAGAGAAACGACAGTGTCTATTTTCACGGAATCACACTTATATTATACAAATGCGAAAGTTTGAATGGATGGATGTTGTTACTTTTTCACGCGAAAACTACTGCATGGGCTGAAATTTCGAATAGACGTAGGTACTTCAGGCCTGTTATGAAACTGTCTAATTTTAATCAATTTTCAAGCGGGTGAAGCCAGCCGTGGCGCAGCTAGTACTATATAATATTTGTCATTCCGTTTATCTAAGTGTAATCGAGATAGTTATTCAAGCTGTCGAAAACTTTTATCGGCTTCAAACTGTGTACTAGCGTAGAACTTCTCAGGTTTTATTGTGATCTCAATATTTTCTTTATTACCCTTTATCTTCGAAATAGTCGAATCTCCTGTGTCTTACACCCCATCGCCCGTTTTCAATTAAGCGTTATTTGTCAAAGGAGCGCGGAGTGTCGAGCGTGTAAGTCGACATTTAGGCGATGCATGGGATTTCTCATGGGACTTCCTTGAACTCAGTGTAAATAGAGATCAATTTGCTGTGGGGAGCTTTAGAGTAGAATCAATGACAAATAGTATTGATAAGACCTTTACACTAAATCAATGGATCCATGGATGGATGAATAATTTTTCATTGATATCAAATGGCAATAGATAAGGTTTATGTATAAATCTATTTGCAAGAGACTGCTGGCAGATGCTGGATGCGGCAATCTTTAAGACAGGGCGCTATGGCGCTCATTAGGGGAGGCCTATGTCCAGCTGTGGACTAATATAGGCTGGTGATGATGATGATGGTGACTTGGTTTACATGTATACATTAAATAGCTCAAAAAAAAAACAAAGACGTGTCTTTGTTTTTTTTTGAGCTGACACAGTACAGCTGACAGGTACCTTTCGATAAAAATGTAGGAATTTATTTTTAGATACATACAACACAGAAACTATAGAAAAACCTATCAATATTACAAAAGAACGCGAATGAAAACTAAAATATCAACTTTAGAGCAGTACATTAAAGTTATTTACAGTAAGTTACCTCAATAGGTACGTAGCGACCTACTCATGGACAGATAAGCATGAATGTCAGACGGATCAGTCTCACTTTTATACCTTTTTGACAAAATATACAATAGGAAAAAAAGCATTCCCACTCCCAAGTGTCAAATTAAAAAGGCTTTTAATTATAACTACAGTTCTCAGAAGACGTTTTACACTTTTTTAGGATAGTAAACATCCCAACACGTTCTCCCGTGTCGTAGTTTACTGATAAAAAGTGAAAAAGGTTTTCAACTTTTTCCACCAAATTAGACTACAAAAGACTTTTGCTAAGAACTACTTATGAAAATAGACGACTAACTTTACTGTACTTGTGTACTTTGATACCAAATTAATCAAAATTTATCCGTTTCAATGTTCGAACATAATAAACAGCGTTTTTGCAAACCTCAGAGTAACAGTAACTCGAAAACATAACTCACGGCTCGCGGGTAATAAAAGTCAATGTTTAAAGCAACTTTCATCTCAAGTGCGCCATCCTCGAAACAATGTCAAAGCCGGTGCTTGTTTTCCATTCCGCTTTAGATTGCATTCAGCATATTATTTCCGCAATAGAACCGTAAAGAGATTCCTCCCTCATACAATTCCCATAACAGACTCGACCGCGACTGCCTAGTTCCAGCGAGTAGGTGGTGTGGTGCAAGTATTAGCGATTTTGTAGGATAATAAAACATCAACAACAAGAAGTTGTTGCCCTGAGAATCGGCAATAATTTTCTGGCTTCATAAGATGCATCGAAAAATTTAAAAGTTAGGATTAGAATGTATCTATTTGAACCGTAGTTACTAAAGTGAGTAGGTACGTAATTCTCATGGTGTATAACGTATAACTTTTAGTTAACATAAGAATAGCCGTATACGCAGCAGATATATTAAACGGCTAGTAACTTCAACTTTTCTGGCTTTGTTTTCATAATAGTACCTAGCTGTTCGATATGTATATTACTAACTAGTTGCCCGCCCTAGCTTCGCACTATCATTTCTATCACTATCATTCACAATGTTCATTATAATATTTATGTATTATACATATAAAAAATCCTCTTAAATCACTCTGTCGATTGATGGAAAAGCTTTAAAAATTGTTGCGTAGTTTAACAGATATATAAAGTCCAGATGCTACGCGTAGCAAACAAAGCCGCGCCTTTGTTTTTTATATAAAGTTAGGAGTAGTGAAAAAAATGTATGTCTATGGTTTTATACGTGTTTTACTTTTACTATGTAGAGATGCTGAAATCATAATTCAAATATGACTTTTCAATTATCTTCTCCATATAAAATGCAAATGTCTCATATGTACAGTGGGAGCGCCATTAGCATCCTGTCTTCAGTTGGACGCATAAAATGTCAGCAGTGTTTCGCACATCGTTATCGCACCTGGCCACCGGTCATAATACTCAAACACTAAGTTTTCTGAAAGAAAAGGCACTAAAACTACTACTAATACTGCTACAAAAAACTAGATAGAACGAAGCTGCCCGCTCAGCTTTCCTCCCCGCTAACACTCCAGCCACAGCCCACCAGTAAAGTGATTTGCCAGAAGGGTCTGTCTTTATGTCGGAAAACTCAATAATCTCGATTGGCGTCCACCCTCGCGGGCAAATAAACTGGAGTATTTGATACGTCAAGTCTTTGTGGCTTGCCTGACGTGTTGGTGCTTATTGACCATCGCTCTTGAGACGGCTGCAAGCACCTTCAATGGTATTGGACAGTAATCGCTAGTAATTTTATTATGATGTAAAATCAACTTTACAAGCAGACCTTGTTTTGTGTTATATAGTATCCACGTGACTTCCGAATCTATCCCATCCTATTGACGGGATCTTGAAAGAGAGACGTAAAGAGAAATCAGAGCGTGTTGATCATCTAGGTATCTTGCGCATCAGCATTGCCATACAGCGTGGTAATGCAGTCAGTAGCATCTTGGGGACCCTCCCGACTGGTATTGATATGGATCAGTGGATCCCCTAGACTGTTTGCCTGCAGCTAGCTGAATTGTTTCACTTGTATATACAAATATTAATTTGTTGATTGTGTGTTTCTTGATTGTGATTTCTTTTTAATAAAGACCCTGAGCTAGTAAATAAACATCGAGTTATTTCAGCATCATCATCATCAGCTTATATTAGTCCACTGCTGGACATAGGTCTCCCCTAATGAGTGCCATAGCACCCTGTCTTCAGCTTGCCGCATCCAGCATCTGCCTGCAGTCTTTCTCGGATCGTTATCGCACCGGGCCGGGGAGGGCGTCCTACACTACGTTTTGTTCAAGTTAGTTATTAAGTCGTATTGCAAATGGGCGTAAGACGCTGATTCTCGTAGAGTTTTTTTTCATTTGTAAATGAGCAGCTTATTTTCAAAATATAACAGCATTATGCATACGTCATAGAAGTCACAGTAAAGGGGACGATGGATCATGAGGCGGACGCAGTAACCTACAGCCCGCGGCAAGAGGGGACAAAGATACAGTTTAGAATCAACTTTGTTACAGAATTATTAAAATGTTTTGTTAGTGGAAAGTTGAAGATACGCTTCTTTATCATCGGGTAAAAGGTAATTAAATTTTATAACTTATTTGATAATTAATATTTTAAAAAAATTACTCTTATTTTGTAAGCCTAGAAAAAAGTTATTGAACCTTGAGTAATTGAGTAGGTATGTAAACCTAAATATCTAACATCGGAGATTACATGTGAGTATTCTCAAGAAATATATCTTTTACATTTACATATAAATAGCCAGCTCACAACAATAAAATCCAAATTTCGCTCGCTTTCGATTTTATTATTATCTTTTAACACTTTAGATAACAATTTGATGTTTTTTTAAAAACCTAGGACAGACTTCAAACACACAATATTAAGGATATCTAAAACCAATCTATATATATAAAAGAAAGTCGTGTTAGTTACTTCACTTATAACTAAAGGACGGCTGAACCGATTTAGCTGAAAATTGGCAGGGAGGTAGTTTAGAGCCAGGAGAAGGACATAGGATACTTTTTATCCCGTTCGGTACTTATAATAAAACCGTGCGAAGCCGGGGCGGGTCGCTAGTAAATAAATAAAAATAAAATCCGTTTATTTCAGGCACATAATTGACCAAAAATTGATGGAAGTCCTCTAAGTAAAGGAACACGTCTGAGTACCTAAATAAATAAATAAATTCAAAGACTCTCTCCAACTCTCTTTTTTTTAAAATCATTTTGAAATAGCTACATTTGACAAGTACCTAGCGCAAATTCTGAAAATCAACCTACTAAAAAATCTGAAACAAAAATATTTTTATGGAGCTTGTTGGCAAACATTGTATCTTAAGTTAGGCCAAAGTATAGGTTCCCATAGGGGCGGAGTACCCCAGTGCCCCATAGCCCGGGGCTCGGATATTGCGCAGTCATGTCATCCCAAGCCGGATGCTGGAGTCCTATCAATGCGATGATTAAAACTATTAATCAAATACAAGCTTATTGCAAGCGTTGTAGAGGCGAAAGTTGTATGTTAAAGTAGGTTCTTCAGGTAGGTTTAGGTATTTGTACAAAACTTTTATGGAATAAATAACTTCTGCTCGTAGGAGATAGAGTGACGTGAAGCTTTAATTAATTTTGATTTTTATTTTGCATCTGACACATAGGAGCAAGTTCAAAGGCTTTTACAAAGTTGTACTGTACCTATGTACTTACCTACGGCATCCTTGTCGAAGAGAATTATCTGTACCAAGAATTAATTGTTCGTGCTAAAAGAGACTGAGTTTCAAGCATATATTTTTTGAAAATAAACGTTTTTGTATATTTTAACCGACTTAAAAAAAGGAGGAGGAAGAAAGTTTATTACATTTTTTTTTTTCAGGGTCAACAAATTTTCCTGTTTATGATGCTTATTTTTAAGTTATCCATAATAATGTGTTTCTTATTGGCTTCGAATACATTGATGAAATTCTCATTTAAGCTTCAAAGAGTTTGAAGTCACAGCTTTTTAAAAGGAGATTTATTCTTATCCCTTTGTTCACCAAAAAAACTGGGATTCGTAGAGTAGAACTCAGTGGATAGTTTTTGAATCCTCACAATCACAACGACAAAGTGATACCCTAACAAAATACCACATACTCCTACTTGGTAACTTTTTACCACCTTTTTGGAAAAATATAATTAGTTGGAAACAATAGCGCACTCCATCATTGTTTGACTTATTGGACCAATAAATGTCGCAGAAGAACCGTTTCGACGGGTTTTTACGAAGGTGTATTAGCTTACCTAGCTTTTTTTTAATTTATCATAGGTTCAAAAAACTGGTTTTTACACAGAACAAAGACATGGGATTTCTTATACATTATTTAAACTAGAATGAGTGTAAAACCTACTCATTATGAACACAGTTTGAATGACATACGTCATACATAATGATAATGTATTATTTTATAATTATTACACCACAAAATCCAATGATTTTTGAGATTACGTAAATAACTAATCAAATAGCCAACCTACAGCCAATAGAGTATTTTTTTTTATTTGTTTCACTCTCTAATATTGCTTTGACTGTTAAAGAACAAAAAAAAAAATATTTAATGAAGTATTTAACTACTTTTTACTTTATGAAGTAGTCTCCTAACTGAAATACATAATCACAACATATTATAAATCAAAGTCACTTTCTCTGTCCCTATATCCCTATGTCCCTATGTATGTATGTATCTTTAAAACTACGCAACGGATTTTGATGCGTTTATTGATTCAAGAGGAACGTTTATACGTATAATAAAACCGTGCGCAGCCGGGGCGGGTCGCTAGTATAAAATATAATACCCCAGGCCCGTTTGTAACTAAACGAATGACTTGAAGATAAAATACTTAGTTGCAATAAAGAATTTTATTTGTTTGTAACTGTTTCCTTGCTTGTTAGCAGTTGCCTAATAGTCCAATTATCTTTTGGTGAACACTAGCCTAAGGACCCTAGATCTAGTCTCCTACTTAAGATTCAAAGCAGGTCCACACTTCGAAGAATTTCCATTGACCCATTAACAATTTCGTTTTTGTCATAAAGAACTGCAGTTAACCGTACTTTATTAATTTATGGAATTATGATAGGATGTCTTTAATGTCAGTATATGTATTATACGACTTTTCTCTCTAATCCAAGTTAGTATAAAACAAAGTCGCTTTTCGCTGTCTGTCTGTCCCTATGTATGCAAAATTATCTTCAAAAAATTGTTTTTTTTTTTATAAATAATATCGAACAGTCCACACAGCATCATCTAGCCCCAAGCTAAGCAGAGCTTGTGTTATGGGTACTAGATGACTGATATGCTTAATACATAACATATAACATTTTTATTATACATAGAAAACAGTTAGGTACACTGGAACATAGTTGGTCTGGGCCAACGGAACAATTTGTGCACGATCTGCAGAAATTTGTTCCGAGGCGGAAATCGCTACGCTATATTTAGATAAAATAATTCAAGAGGAAGGCTTTTATATGTTTAATACCTTCACCCGTGCCAGCCGGGGCGAGTCGCTAATTATTGATAAAAATATAAATTTAAACTAGATTATTTATTTAAATTATCAAGTAAAATAAATAAATGATTTATAATACCGAACACGATTTTATAAATGAATTTAACGATCATGCGCACGATTGCCTACAGTTAACAGTTTGCAATTAGAGCGCCGGTTACCATTAACTCTATCGTCCTGACATTTATGATAATAGTTAAATTATTGGTTCGGTTAATATTAACACGTTGCTGCTTATTAAGTCATAATAGAGTCAAAATGATGTAAAAAGTGAATTAAATACTAAAAGTACTGATGAATGGAGATCACAAGAGGTATGTGTTAGAAATGGTAGATTTGAGGTTTGAACCATAATACGTATCGATGTACGAACTATGAACCATGACACGATAAAACGCTGAATTTTGAAATTTTGAATAGAAGTAGTTTTAGTCCCGGGATTAAAACATTTATGCTACTTTTCATTCCATAAACCAGTTTCTAGGGGATATAAATAGCCGTGATACGTTTCCATAAAAACAGCACGTGCAGACGCGGATAGATACTAGTTATTATGTATAAAATAAATAAATAAAAATAAAAATACGCAGCATAATCCACATCATCATCTAGCCCTAAGCTAAGCTGAGCTTGTGTTATGGGTACTAGATGACTTATTTATTTAATACATCAATATAATTAACTTTTATTATGTTTGGATCAACACTCCATAGCTTGCTCCATCACTCCACGAGCCGCTTCGATTGCTAGGCCGACATTTGTTCACATTCCACATAATTTGCCCATAAAACATCGCTTGCCCAGTAAAAAGTATTTCAATGATTGTGACATTGTTCTTCAGACCCTAACCCGCCACAAAAGGTAAGTTCAGGTAACTTTATATCATTGATTGGCTTTTTCTTACTCTAACTTAACTTGCTTATTTGATAGGCAAGGGCTTTTCACCTTGCAGCTTTATGGTTTGTTTGACACTTACTGCGCTGTTATTCAATGAGTTTGGAATTAACTTCGGCGGCAAACGAAGCAGCTGATTCATATTAAATATAGGTACCTATGCCTAGTTACGTAGCTAGTAAAAAGCTTTATTGAATTACTAGCGACACGCTCCGGCTTCGCACGGTTTTATTATACGTATAAACCTTCCTCTCGAATCACTCTATCTATTTAAAAAAACCGAATCAAAATCTGTTGCGTAGTTTTAAAGATTTAAGCATTCAAATGGACATAGGGACAGACAAAGCGACTTTGTTTTATACTATGTAATGATATAAACCTTGCTCTTGTATCACTCTATCTATTAAAAAAACAGCATCAAAATCCGCTTTGTAGTTTTAAAGATCTAAGAAGCGACTTTGTTTGATACTATGTAGAATTCAAAATAAATAGGTCTTGGCATAACATTGGCCGGCGCGGCGCTTAAGTCCCTAGAAGATCACAAAGATTTTCGAATAGGTAGATGCTTGACTTCGTGACGCAGTTGGTAGGGTTTTAGTCACGCCGAAGTTGAAAATTTCTGCGATATTATTTAATTTCTTTAACTTAAACTAGGTAGATAACTTTAATTGTAACTGAGATTGTAATATTATTAACTAGCGACCCGCCCCGGTTTCGCATGGTTTTATTATACGTTTAACCTTCCTCTTGAATCACTCTATCTATTAAAAAAAACCGCATCAAAATCCGTTGCGTAGTTTTAAAGATTTAAGCGTTCAAAAGGACATAGGGATATAGGGACATAAGGACATAGGGACAGAGAAAGCGACTTTGTTTTAAACTATGTAGTGATGCGCTATTCAACCAGTCAATCGAAATTTTTGCATAGATGACTAGGTATGTATATCTAGTACAGTCTAGTACATTCTAGATGCAAATGCTTATTTGTATCATTTTAGAACTATCTAGATTTGGATTCTTCTTTTATTGGGCACAAAGAGACTGAACATTCTATTTTAAAAGATCAAGTAGATTTAAAACTTAGATAATATTTTTATTGCACCATCAAAATTGATATAATAATTAATAGAACATTATAGTTATGAATTTTAAGTAGTGAAGCACGATCGGCGGCTTTAACACTAAAAGTGGCATGTCTAGAGATCATGTTTGCTGATTTACTACGTCGCAGCGCAGAGTTCAAAAGATTGCAAGCCAAGCCAGGTGCAAGATCAAAAATTGAAATTGGAATATCGTTAACTTTGTTGGCAACATGGCAAGCGACCAATCAGAGCTCGTTATCCGGTGTCGGAGTGACGTGGGCGCGAATGGTGGCAATTTTTGTCCAATCTCATGGATTTCCGGTGCAGGCTCTGCGCTTCCGGGCGCGGAAACGAGGCGAGAGCAAAGAGGTCGCAGCATCACTTGATGTTATCGAGCGCTTCGCAAGAGGAGTGTGGCTGTCCTGAAAAAAGGCTTTAGTGTTTTCGGGCTTCTTTTTATACTACTTAAAGCGGTATTACACTACACGTTATTCAGGGACCCTAACCCTAACTAAGAGTGGTGTACTTAATAAGATTTAGGGTCCCTAAGGGATGGACCCGGCAAGCCTTGCGCCTTAATCGCCCTAACTACCGGGCCCTGAATAACGTGTAGTGGAATACCGCTTTTAGAGATACAACTTGGAGGTGATGGTAGATGCAAGTCTGTGTTAATTACATCTATATCATCAACATATATTCCATTGCTGGACATAGAACTCCCCTTTAATGAGCGCCGTAGCGTCCTGTCTTCAGCTTGCCGCATCCAGCATCTGCCTGCAGTCTTTCATAGATCGTCATCCCACCTGACCATAAGGTTAAGTATACTATGCTTGCTGAGACGTGGTCTTAATTCTAGATAATATAATGCTTGTCTTTAAACTACAAAATCATCATGCAAGCCAAACTTGAATTTGATGAAAGTACTGACTATACTTACTACTACTACTACTGATACTTAGTGATGAAATATTTCAGAAACCGAGTAAAGACCTCAGATTTAAATCGTTTTAGCAATAAGCCACAATATCACGAAGTGGCAATCTCAATAATGAGAATTTAATTAAACTTCAGCTTTTGAGAAGGTTGTAAAAACATTCATGACTTTTCCGCAAATCATTGATATGTGGCCATTATGGTACTATCAGCAAAACCCGAGTAGAAACTGTTATTTGACAGTACATAATTATCTTGACGACGAGACGTAATAACGTTTTATTCGCGAAAATTTCATGTGTTGTTTCTATAAATAGGTGTAAAATGTTTATAAAAGAAATTGGAAAAGGTTATTTTCAAGAAATGTAATTATTATTCGACGATTGTAAAATATTAATTCAAATAGCATTTCCTGTCGAATCGATATATATTTAATTTCTTAGAAATCACCCTGAGTGTGAAGAAATCTACATAAGTAAATAATAATTAGGTACTTAATAGGAAAATTTGCTTAGGGTAATCTAGTTTTCTATATAGGTACAATAAAAAATATCTGTCTATGCAGTAAATTGTATTATGTATATCATTTATCAAGTACCCATAACACAAGCTCAGCTAAACTTAGTGATAGAAAATGTTGTGTGAGTTATCCAGCATTTTTTATTCATTATAACTTAGGTATGTAGCTGACTGTACATTCTGTACTCTATGGTCATCAAATCTGACCTTGGCTGAAGCCTAATGTCTAATGTGATATCATCACGGACCATTTTGTAAACCGCAGAGCCATAGGGATGACATTGAATCTTTTGGTCGGAATCACCGTGGATAATTGGTTGGATGTCGAAATACGGCTTTGACGATTAAAGTTGGACATTTCAGAGAGTTGCGGGTTCGATTACTGACGTAGCATAAATATTTGTATGATTTGCAGAGGTTTTAATCAGAATCTATAATAATAATATCTATCTGAAAAAAGTATAACTATATTAAGTTATCATCTACTTAACAAGATCTGCCTATTTTGACGCTTGTTGATATATAAAATAAATATTAAATATAATAAAATAAGCATGATGTATGCAATAAATAAAATACTAAACTAAAACATTTTTCCTTGCACCTAAATGGGATGACAAAAACTAGATTCTTTTAAATCGTGAAAGACCTTTGGGACCTTCTTCGTTAAGATTTTATTAGCTTTGCTGAAGGTGCAAGTTTTCTTATCAAAATATAATTTGATGTCTTTTATCGATTTCAAATGTCACCCATTATTCAGGATCGCTCAAAAACTACTGACCAGATCTTCATAACATTTTTATGAAACCACACGAAAAGTACCAAAATTCAAAAAAACCGAAATCAAGATAGGTTCTAATATAGGAAAAAGTTGTTAAATACAAAATAAGTCGAATCGAGAACCTACTCTTTTGTTTAATTTAATCGATTGAAAAGCGAATGTGGCTTAGGTAGATGCAGCACCTGACTTCCTTCCAGTTTATGTGAGTAAAGGAAACCTTTTGCAAACCCTTCTCTCCTCAAATGGTAAATCCGTACATTAGCTACGCGCATAAAATCACTTTCCAAAACAAAACCATCGCATCAAAGCTAAAATAAACCCCAAATCTTGGATCTACTCAACTTTTTCAATTCTATATCGAAGTTTGTGGCGAGAGATTGAAACAATAACAGGGGTTGAAAAGCGGATCCCTCGGGATTCCACCCTCTCACCCTTGACGCTTAGTTTAGGTGTTGCCAGAGTGGTAAGTTGACGGCTTTTCGTACATTTTATGAGTTTATTGAAACGAATGAAGAAGTACAGATAAGTATAAGATTTTATAGGTAAATATATAGTATACTAGTATCTGCTACTTTGCACGCGTTGTTTATATGAAAACGTTTCAAAGACATATCAAATGTGAACTGATTTGTGGAATGAAAAGTAGCCCATGTGTACTACCTACTCCAGGGCTAGTACTACGTTTATTCTATCAGTTTCAGATAGATCCGTTCAGTAGTTTTTCCGTGAAAGAGGAGCAAATATCGGTACAAACTCGCATTTACTATTACAGTTCAATTACAGTACAATTACAGATTACAGTTTCAACGGAGACAAGCCATGTGCGTAGGAAATGAGTAGGTATTAAACCTAATGCACTACTTGTATGAATTGTACTCTCACAATATTTGCACGCCTGTGTGTGGCTGAATACAGACACTAAAATAATTATGACCTGACTGTATAATAATGTATTTTTGCAAATAAATTGATTTGATTTGACAACAAATAGAGTTAACACTTTATTTTCTTTGAAATAAAACATAATTAAGTAACTATCTTCATAATTTTATATTAGGTAAAAGAAAATATTTGTAAGTATTTTTGCTGCCAAGCAAAATATTGCAGTGCCCTAACAGGGTGCATGCTTCATACCCATGTATGATAATCAAATAATCAAATAGGTAATCAATATCTTTATTTCTTTAGACTTACAAAATAAGCACTTAGACAAGTCAAATTTAATACTATATGTTAATTTAAGACCTATATAAATGTACTACAGCATGTAGCAATAAAGAATCTTGAATCTATTTTTGTAGGCGCCTGTGCATCACATAGCTTGGTCTGAACATCATGGCGTCTTACGTAAGTGACAAGGCGCCACATATAACCAGCGGTAAGGTACCTCTGGCGCCACTAAACTACCACAAAAAAGCACAAAACAAGCACAAAGACCGTCATTATACAGGAGCTGGGATTGTGCTGTTGAGACCAAGCACGCCCACCTTCTTAGCGCCAATCATCCAGTTAAATAAGGGTTTGTCAATCTCAGAGGAGAAATATTTGATTTTATTTGATTATGAGAAATATTTGGAGTCGTAGGGACGATTGTTTAAAGATAAGGAAAGAAAAAACCAATGATAAAATGCAACGGAACATAAACGATAAAATTTTACAGTATCTTGGATATAATAATAATTCCGTTGTAACGCTTTGAAAATGATGAGCGGTGAGAGGGAAGGAGGAGGAAGGAGGAAGTAGGACCTATAGTTGTTGAGAGGTTGGTTTACAAATAAAAGTGTATTTAGAGATACAATATAAACATAGTTTTATTAAATTTTACATGAACAAAGTATGGTAATGTTGGGCGCCTTAGGGTAAAGTAAAATTGTGTTCAGCGGTAGAGCTTAGAGTAAAATAACAGGGGGTGGTAGCCTACATTCAACTTCTTAGCAACCAGATAATTAAGAAATCTACAGTTATTTAATTTATAGCACGGATGATGTTCAGCGAGTGGAGTAAGTCACAGAGGGTTCCGGATGGTTCCAGAGTGAGGTTAGTTTTGGGTCACAGCACAATTAAGTAAATGAGACACGGGGACCAGGGTCCAGCCGTGTTACCAGTAAGCTAGCGCTGTCGGTCCAAAGGTCAGGCAGGCACAAAAGAAGGGGCTTGCACTGAACCGCACCGAACAGCCTCCGAGCGGTCTCTCTCCGACCACTCTCCAGGGACAGCACATACAAAGATTTCACCCCCTCAGCTAGATCCTGCAGCCAGATAGCTGTAGGACAAAATAGATATATTGTAGACAGAACGCGTACTATCTCTAGCGACACGTGGCGCTGAGAAATTTATATAGAAATTTACCTGATCGAGATCGAACGCTCCCAACCGTAGGAGGAAGACGACACGGCCTCTTGCGTAATCCACGCGGGCAGGCAACTGCAACTGCACGGTACTACGGATGCCACGAGGTAACCCTGGGAGTCTGAATGCAGGATCCTGGAGTTTTACAGAAACAACGGACGGTTAGGCAGACCGCTGGCGAAACCACGCACAGGCTGATGGCCAGAATACGTACCAGCTGAAGAGGTATCACGAGGTTTCAAGGATTATGTAGGAATCTGACCAGCGAGGATCGTCGTAAAGAAGGAAATGACCATGACTCGACACGTACATGACAACGCGACCCTACAGTAGAATAGACAGACGTCACTTTGGAGCTGTCACTGTCAACTCCAATTTGAGACGCTAAGACGCTAGAATGGCTCCGTGGACACAGAGCCAATAAATCAAGAAAGGGGCCTTACACCGTATACATATAATAATAATTTCAGTACCGGGGTTATTCCAAACCACGCTCGCTTCCCTAATGTTATAAGAATTAAGCAAAAAATTATTATAAAGATGCAGAAAGCTGCTTTACTTAACGTGGAAAAATCCATAAATTCTAGCAGGACTACCAAACTACGACACCACTAGGTTTACGGTGAAACTCACTTGGGTTAGTTAGACACGTGAGCTTTACGTATAAACGGAATGTTCCGAGATAAAATATCACTACATAGTATAAAACAAAGTCGCTTTCTCTGCCCCTATGTCCCTTTGTATGCTTCATCACCATCATCATCATCATCAGCCTATATTATTCCACTGCTGGACATAGTCGTCCCCTAATGAGCGCCATAGCGCCCTTCAGCTTGACGCATCCAGCATCTGCCAGCAGTCTTAAATCTTTCAAACTACGCAACGGATTTTGATGCGGTTTTTTAATAGATAGAGTGATTCAAGAGGAAGGTTTATACGTATAACAAAATCGTGCGAAGCCGGGGGGTCGTTAGTGAATAATAAAGCCTTTATTTTTAAACTTTTTACACATTATCATACTACTTACAAACATGAATCATAAAACTATTAGTTTGTTTGCCGCTCGGCAAAGGCCTTCCCCAGCCTTTTCCACTCTCTTGAGTTCTTCTCATCCACTTCCTGACTGCTCCTTTGACTGGCTTGTCTGCCCATCGAGTTGTCCATCAAGTTAGCTAATTGACTTTAGGTTATTTCAGGTCTGGGCATACCTGAATTTTACCTTTAATCATCGTAGGAATCATCCTAGTATGATTATTGGTAAATAGTAGGATGATTAAAGGTAAATTTCAGGGATGGATAATTGTAAAAGTAGTGTAGAGAAGCATAAGGTGATGAGAGATGTTGAGTTGAAGGAAGCTCACTAATTCGCATTACAAAAATACGGCAGAGTACATTTTCAGGCATTAGCCCGCGGATTTTCACGCATAAAGGTTACAAAAACAATCTAATACAATCTCTTATTACAAAAGCTACATAAATTAAATACATAAAAAAACGAATTAGCTACATTATACAAGTAGGTAGATACTTTTGTCACAGTTATTCGTAATAAGTACATAAATCTACATACTATAATCTTAATCATGACGTCCTTAACTTTTTTTGTACTAGTTTAGTAACTTTTTGTGGAAATTTCAATCAATAAATTAATTTCCTGAATATTGTTGAAATGAAATGTAAATAAGCAATATTAGCATTAAGTCACAGATATTCATACATCTTCTTATGCATTCTGAATTTATGATATTAAAAATTAAGAGACAAGACACAAAAAGCTTAAATAACTAATCCGACACACTCGGCCTATCATTCTAATCCGTAACCAAAACCCAAATAATAATGGAACGTAAACAATGACACCGAACGGGACGCATTCTACCATTCCGACACAGGTCACAACTGTCATTTCACACCAGGGTTTTTATTTTTTCAAAAGTTGCCATCAACATAGAAGTCAACAAGTCTATATTTCCCGCGAGTCTATGAAGTTCTGATTTTCGAATGTTTCTATGTATGTGATGATGTGGATGTGGTAGGCTTTTATTAGAATTTATAGGTGGTATTAATTTACATAATATGTTGGAATTTTTATGTGGGAAGTTACATGTGTGTTTTTGTAAAGCCTAGAAAAGCTTTTTCGTTATGAGTAGGTAAATAAAAAATCATATAGGTAATCTGATCAACATCTGAGCTGTAATTTTTTATTTATCTTTATTATTGTGTGAAATTATACCTAGTCAGTTATTAGTTTTTGTAAAAATTCACAACGTTTTGAAATACCATAACTTCAGATTTTTTTGATAAATGAGATACCAAAATACTCCTCTGGACTCCTAGGTCCTAGGTATTTGGTTTTTAGCTACATTAAATTTATCGCGAATAAAAGAGAAAGAGCGGGGACCGAGTCGGTTTCTTAAATAGTTATCAATTAATAACAAGTTTTCGGGAGAGTGGCCGTTAAAAACAAGGGTTTGATAATGACATTAAAAGGCCACTTGCGGTCATTATGGCCCTAAATTATGATAAATGGAGCTTTGTGCAGTTATTTTGACGTCTTGACGTAAATTAATGAAGGCTGTAATGTGATTTCGAGATATGCTTAGCTTAAGTTTTAATGCACTTTTATGCATTAGTGTTAAGAAACAGGGGTCACAGTGGTGGTGGTTAGACAATACATAGTACCAAACATATTTTGCCTTACTCTAGGGCATGCAGGTTGCATTTTCTTGATACAAGCTTAAATACCTACATTTAACGTCGAAGTTTTACTGAAGAAGCTACCTAATAATATAATTGTCTAACTGTCCGGTTATCTTTTGCTTAACACCAGCCAAGTGGTGGGCAAGCACGCCTAACCTTTTGGTTGAACAGCTTTTTGACTGTTTTTCTGCACATTTTTCAATGCACTAAAATCACCGAAAAGTTGATAGAACGCTATCGACTGCCTACAATTTGACGTGTTCCAAAAAATTATAAAAGGACTTCAAATTTTTTAAAGCAAAATCGAGAATACTTTCAATGTAGTCGACGTGAATAAAATACGCATTATCACATTAATATTATAAATGCGAAATTTTGGAATATTTGATAAACCTTTTCACAAAAAAAAACGAAGAAAAAAATCTTTGAACAGACGTAGTTTTAGACCTGGTATAAAACATGGGCTGCTTTTAATTTTTCACGATTGTGAGGTCGCGGGGCTTCAGAATTTGATCTTTATACAGGGTGATTGGAAGGTGGGTGCAAAACTGGTGAGCGAAGGTAGTGTGGACTATTTGGAATCATTTAAGCCATATTTGTCTAAGACGAAGTCTGACTGTTTGTTTTTTCCCAATTTTTTATTGGTGGCAAGGAAAATACCCAAAATTTTACAGTTAGTTGCTAATCATTGCCAGTTTAAAACGCCGATGATTTTTTTGTTTAATTTAGGTAAAACTAATGTGTAAGCAATCTAACAAAACATGTTCTTAGGTAAGACCGCACAAGAAGCACCAGCTTTTAAAAATAAAAAATATTCAATAGTTTGATATGATTATAAAACAAATAACAAAATACCTACAGAGATCATCTTTCTTTATAGAAATAATCGCTCTAATTGCCGTACTGTGTCGGTGCATTCAGTCTGTAGAGTTCTTTAGTTATTTCTCGTGAAAATACTTTTCATGCACCAGCGGGTCAAGCTGTAGTGTTTGGTTTGGTGTTTTATTTGTAAGTTCGGAATCAAATTGTATTCTGATAGCCACAAAACAACTAAACAATCGATGACCTGACAAGATATCACTAAACTATTATATTTGGGTAACAATCTGACGTCACTCGCTGACAGACACTGTAGGTATGTGGGAAACAGTGATAATGTACTCGTGAGTACCACTGTACACAGTGTAAATAAATGCAGAACAGTTATTCCATAAAGTGTCATTTTCAACCAAACCATCCATATGGACAAAGAATTGAAAAGAAAAGAATACCTCAATAAATCTGAATTTTTTCTGAACAAAATAACACAATACAAATATATAATTATAACACAATATAAACAAATGAGCACCAGCATTTACAGTTTCATAAGCCGAAAGAATTGACATTTTTTTTAAATAAAAGATTATTAGTACAAGACATGTGAACAAAAAAAATTAATGTGGATGTCACCTGCTTAAGTTCATGACCGTGACCTCCTCATAAACCATTTCTATTTTACAATTATTCAATTAATTTCTGCTTTATCATAAACTTTTAAAACTCTATAAATGTCAGCTCTACCAAATCATAACAAGTTTTATAATTGATTCTTATTCTTATACATTAGCAGCTGGGCATTTTTTTAAAAAAACGTCCCTGCGTTTTTTTAGGTGTCCTACAAGTTCATTAATACTTTTCATAAAAACTAGTCCATTGCTAGATATAAAAATCCTTATTTTATGTTTTATAGTTTTATTTGCGATAAAAAAACATATTATTAGAACTTTTTTAATACAAAAAATTGTAAAATAAGAGTAAAATAGCTTCCGAGACCCCTTAAAAATGGTTGTCCTACAGCGGTGGACCGACTTTTGACTCTAGATTATTTTTTAACTCGGTTTGGATGAAGGCTAAAACTGGATTATTTGTGTTTAAATATATGAAGGCCATCATATTTAAACGTAAAATGCGGGACTTTTCATACAAAAATAATAACTTTTTATCAATTAAATTGTGTCCCATGATTTTGGACATAAGTGGAAATTCCATTTTGTAACTGCAATATCTCCGTATTATTTTGAAAAAACTACTATAATCACAGAATTTATTATTCCTGGTAACATGACTCATCGATACCACCAGTTTAAAATTGGTTGTCAATGAGCGTTCTGTCATTATTCGTGTCTGAACTTGCAGAGCGTTACCGTGGCGTTTTTTTCTTCCAGTTTGTAACTGCGATTTAGACTGATAAGGCTTGAGTTTTTGTAAAATAAAAGTAACGAAATGATTACTGTATAATGTGTTAAATGAATTATTGAGTCTCCAAAGGTCTCAACTGTTTGAAAATAAAAATAGACGCAATTTTAGATCGGGTGACGTAGAAACGTTACTTCCATTTTGTTTGGTCACGTATATGTGGAATGATAAAGTTACGAAATGGAAATATAAAGGCAAGTTCACCCAGTAATTGTTGACAAAGCATCAAAGAGTTCTAGCGTATTAAATCCAAAGATATTATATATAAAATTTTTGATTAAAAGAGGTTTCAAAAATGAAATCGTTTATATGCTAAAAAAAATGAAAAAAATTTAATTCAAATTTAAATCTAGAAGTTTTATTGATGTTTAAATTAAGATTTTGTGGTAATGAAGCACTTGATAAAGATGAAGAACCCACGACAAATAAACCACGACACAACATTTCTCTGATTAATGTGTTAGGAATAATAAATACCGAAAAAAGTAAAACTACAAGAATAATAGATTTTGAGGAGAAAAATTTCGAACATTGTAAAGCCAGCTTTACGTTTTCCATTACGTAACTGCTCCTTTAGATTTTGTAACTGTCTCATATTTTTAATTGGGAAAATATTTTTTTTCTCAATTTTTTTTAAGGGCACTCGCTGATACTTTTTTTATTTTTGTTGTAGTATTACAAGAGCTATTCGATGAAAAAAAATGCGGTCCCTGGGACTGCTTTACCATGCTGAAAACACAATGTTTTCATTGCAAAGTTTCCCAAAAGTAACAAAGTGGATATGTTCTGGCTTAAATAAAAATAACTAATGCTTTTCTTCACCGTTAGGTTTTATTTTCTATTCAATATCATGTTTTTAAAGCAATTAAACATATTAAATTCATTGAGGATTATTGTGGTATTATTTTATTTGATTTTAAAAAAAGTAACCAAATGGAAACCTGGTGTACCTCCTGATCTCTTAAAAGTTAAATATCCTTTGAAAATGCTATTTGTTTGTTATTTTGCTGCTATCACATAAATCTCTAAGGAAAGGCGAATCATTTTAAATAAGTAAGATATTCCTAAAATGATCTTTATTTTTTTCACTCCATTTTGTAACCGGGACAAATTTCTACGAAAATGCCCACCTGCGCCCCGCGACTTTAATCGTATAAAAATTGATTAAATGTAGCCTATGTCTTATCCAAGCCTAGAACTACTTCTATTCAAAATTTCAGCCCGATCCATTCATTAGTTTTGGTGTGAAAAGGTAACAAACATCTATCCATCTTAACTTTTATTTATAATATAAGCATGAAAGCTAGTTTTAGAAATCACAACACAAAATACTATCGGAATTGTGAATTATATTCTACTTAATTTATTATCAGATAAGAAAGAAAGTGTTCATTGATTTTCATCAATGAATTTTATTAAAAGCCCGTTTCGGTTAGTAGCTTTGGCGTAGAGTTAAAAAAACATCGTCCATCTAAGCTCTCGAGCTTTCATATAATAGTGTTGTATAGGTATTTGACTTGACATGAGACGACCGATGTGGCGCGGTTGGCGAAGGTCTGCCTGCGACGCAGGAGGTTGCGGGTTCGATTCCCGCCTCGGAACAAATTTGTGTACGATCTGCAGACATTTGTTCCGTTGGTCTGGGTGTTTTCTATGTATAATAAAAAATATCTATCTATGTAATGTCTATTAAGAGTATATCAGTCAACTAACACAAGCTCTGCTTAGCTTGGGGCTAGATGATGCTGTGTGGACTGTCCGGAATTATTTATTCATGTCGTTCTGTGGAGTCCCTGTGTCCATCGATGACGCAGCAGTTGTGTAGGCGCCGGCGCAGTCGTGGTGCGCGCCGTAATGGCGGCCCAGGAATGTTTTAATGTGACACCGTAGCTGCCACGGCTGTAACAAACAGACAAATGCGTGGAAATATGCACTAAAAATAATACGCAAAAGTATTTTTTAAATCTTTATTAACAACGAAAATTACAAGCAAAGGAATAGAAAAATTACAACTAGTATTTACAATTGAAACTATTGAGCTAACTGCAGACGGTTGCAAACAGTCTAAAGGTAGCTCAATTGATCCATGTCAATACCAGTCGGAAGCGTCCCCAAGACACTGGCTGCATTACCACGCTGTATGGCAATGCTGATGCGCTGCGCCAGATATTCACCAGCTCTCGGGTCACGCGTCGCATCGACCAGACGCTCAGATAATTTTTTATAATAAAAAAAAGTAAAAAAATATAATAACACTAGGTAACCTGCTCTCGTTTTTATTCGCGTAGACTTTGGTTTGCGATTTCATTCGCGTCGACCCCATTGTTCTTATTTTAACCACTTTAGAATACGGATTTCCAAAAATCCGTTTTTAACAGGTGCCTACATCCTAAAAGGAGGAATCTCCATGCAAAATTTGAGCTTCCTAGCTCTTGCAGATCCAGAGATATCTTGAGCAGTCATCAAGATTCTCATTTATAAATATAGATAATAGAAAGAACAACATAAATACGAAAGACTTGAACAACTAAGCAGGCATCAAATAAAAGTTTTCACAAATAAAAATAAAAACAGAATAGGGTAGTCAATAGCGTTCTCTACCGAACTAGTATTACTAGAAAACTTAGAACCACGAAATCCATAGCGCTTTTTTTAGTTATTTGATCAAATATTCCCTTATCGTGTACCAGATCGCTGTATGTGCGTGACAATTTGGATAAATATGCAAAGGACGGGGACGGTCATAGATACAATACGAGGCACGCACACCGGCTGAGAGCTCTGCCAAGATGACTGGAAAAGACGTCCAAGTTGCAGCACGTGATTGGGACGGCTGTTTACAACCGACTCCCAACTGATATCACCAGCGCACAACACAGTCTTTGAAAGGTAAAAAAGTGGAAATAAACAAGAGAAGAAAAGTGGAACATTCTGATAGACGGCAGTTTATTCTGGAGTTGTCAATACCTTAATTATGTAACTGTTTTTCAACAGTCTTAGTACTTATATAATTGCTTTAAACACAAAATCAAACCCATGACCTTACGATCAAAGGTGACCTAAAAGGTCACATATACCTATAGTTCACCTTATATTATAAGTAGAGTACCAATAACGTCTCTATAAAGTAAAACATCAATGAGGAATAAGACATCAAGACAATGTCTGCACCCTGCCGCGCTCGCCTGTAATGAGTACGGTCAGACGGACGTTTCGATCTACAGATAATATCGATACATCGACAGATACCAAGAATCGATCTCGGATATCGACGCATTTGATTAGGTGTTTGTTTAACCACTTCGGCAGTGATAAAGCGGAATTTATGATATTGATTATTGAATAATTAAAAATAGTATATACTCGTAATTTACACTCACACTGTATTTTACTTTCCGCCTGAATTTAATATCTATTAATTTAAATTTATTGTCCATTTTAGTATTCCCTAAAGTATTCCTATAAGTAAGTCAAAAATAGTGTAGGTAAACCTAACCTACCGAGGTAGAGAACCCTCGTATCACACATTTTGAACTTGATAAACTAGGTGACTAAACTATAGTATTCATCACTTTATTTTGTTTATGCGACCCTTTCTTGAAAAACTTAATAAATATATAAAATCAAAATTAGCATACTTACAAATATACATACAGCGTACTTACACTAAGATCTACTTTTCCTAAAATTCTGGAAATATAATAAAATATCTGTCTGCAGTTAGCTAAATGGCTTCAATTGTATTGTATACCTACTAGTTGTAATTTTTTCTATTCCTTGTAATAAAATAAATAAATTGATTTATCTCTTTATGAAAAAGCTCAGATTGTTGTTTCATTTTAATGAAACTACATTCGGGCCTGTTCAATTAAGTTATTTTACTTATTAGATTTTTTCACACTTAATTTTAGGTGCAAATTCTTATTTAAATCCTCTTTGCCAAGAAAATTACTCCTTAAGCTCGGCGAGTATTTTCGAGGAAATTGTTTTAAATCCTTTCTCATCTGCCTGTCATCCGTGTCGGTATAATGTAAAACAAAAATCAATCTATCAAAAAACAAATACATTTTAATCCATCACGGGGCATCTACATGGAAACCGATCCAAACCGCGATAGAGGCCAAAAGCACGAATCATTGTAGCCTGATCGGTTTTTTCATCGACTCTATAATAAATTTGGACACAAAAATAAATAGTTATATCTCAGCGTGGCGTAATTACGTTGTTAATAAGTACAATGCCGCGCTCCGAATCAATCGGGACGTCATTTGTTTGACGTTTCAATCAACGTCGCATTGTTTGTATTGTAACTTTAATATGTATAGATGGTGTTACCGATATACTAGTTTTTTGTCCGCCATTGTGAGATGAAGGCTTGTTTTTGTTTGAAGGTTCTCGGCGGGTGCTTATCGAATCCATGTCGAGTATTGAGACGTTTCTGTAATTTGTTATGAAATATTAGGTCGATCGATTCATTCAATCGATTGCATTCCGACATTCGTTACTTTTTGCACAAAATACTCGTCCTCGGTATTTTATTGTATTGAGACGTCATATTTTTGAAAAGAGAATGCCGTAATGTTGCCGCAATTAAAAATGAATTAAGATAAAGTCGTTCAAGTTATGATAGTGCAAATGACCGAGGGGGTTTTTGATGTGCGTCAGTTTTTGCATACGTTACCAAAGTTTTTAATCGAAAATATATTAAAAGTCTACGCACCTGACACTAAAGTGTTTTGATCCGCAACAAAAAACTGCGGGCGACCGTTATGAATTACAATCTAATGACTCCTTCGATTCAAAAAAATTAAAAGTAAATACGCACGTTCGAATTTCGAAGTCGCCACATGTCGGCCATGACTGGCGGAATTCGAGCGAAAGCGATGTTTGACCGCCGCATGATAGCTTATTCAGTGGATAATTTTGTTTTTATTTCAATCCATCAACTCGGATATATTATTTATTGAATAAACTGGGTGAATTAAATAAACTTCGGCTTCCAGCTAAACGAAATGTTCAGTGATGGACACGGATGCAGACGTAAAAAAACGCCGCAAATATTACAAATCAATGTGTCCATTTCGGTATCCCAGAGTAACCTGAAGTAGATAATTGAGGTAGCAACATTGGCAAGTCATGAAACAACGAATGAGTCGCACAAAAAGCCACTGTTCATTGTCCTTTTCATCCTCAAGAGCTACTTTAAAGGGTTGCCAGCTTTTAATGAGAAAATCCACAAAAAAAAGAAAAAAGATAGAAACATATGTTTTGTCAATATCGCGTATTGGTGATGCTTTATCGATTGTTCATCTCTTTTGTAAGCTTTGTGAGCCGAGGACCCTTAAGATCTGCGGTCTGATACATGTTAAAGTAATATCGAAAAGGGTTTTCGTGGGCATGAATGAATTTTAGCTTAATAAGCAACTACTTTAATATCCATTTTATTTTTATTTGCCTGTAAATGTTCCGTAGCTGTAAAACTATTGTGAGTACCTTGTGTTATTCAAACTAAACATTCCATATTTTGTAGTTTTTTTTTATTCTTAGAATCATACAAGAGCTGATTTTATAAATCAAGAAAAAAATTAAGAAGGTATATCATTCTTCACTTTATAATGTTACTAGCGACCCGCCCCGGCTTCGCACTGTTTTATTATACGTATAAACCTTCCTTTTGAATCACTCTATCTATTAAAAAACGCATCAAAATCCGTTGCGTAGTTTTCAAGATTTAAGCATACAAAGGCACATAGGGATATAGGTACATAGGGACAGAGAAAGCAACTTTGTTTGATACTATGTAGTGATTATCACTCTCGCTTCTCGCACTAGTCACCTTTAGTAGACTTTAAATCTTTAAAACTACGTACAAGTAGATACAGTGAGTCAAGAGGAAGGTTTATACGTACCTATAATAAAACCGTGCGAAGCCGGAGCGGGTCGCTAGTATAATTATATATAATTTTTATATAAAGTTCTTTTAATAGCAATAAGACCCACAATAATAATGTGCTTAATAATGTGTAGTGTTCTTAACGAGACAACTTCAGATCACTGCAGAAACCGATGCTCTCTTGTAATCATTCCAATAAACCCGAATCGAAAAAAGCCCGACTCTTTTCAATACAAGACATCAAGAATACTAAGGGGTTGTTGTTTGTCTATGGTACCCTAAAACATCACAAATCGAATTGCAAGTACTCCTCAAACCCTATATAAAACTAACAGGGCATGTCTAATCTGCATGGACGCACAAATAATCTATCGGAATGGAATATATTACAAGTTACCGAATAATGAATAAATCCCTAACTACTAAAATTACCTCCAAAGCAAAACTCAACTGTAGTTATAACTCTTAAAACTATCATGGTTTTTAACACTAAAGTCATTGAATACGGGATATTTTCCATTTCCGGTTTGATTGCTTTTGAGTTTTCCGATATTTCGGCACAGTTTGAAGCGCCATGATCACGAAAGAACTGTGACTCAACTGTAAATATTTACCTACCTATCGGGGTGCTTATATTTAATCCTATACTTGGACAAGAAGATAAACTGGAAGACAGCATAAAAGTGATACCTCAAGTCGTAAGCAAAGCCAGGGAAAACTAGTATCGAATTAATCAATGCAATAGGCAAGGCGAAGAGTACTTACTAACTACTCTACCATCTATACCATTACACAACGTAGACACTGAAAGGTATTCTGTATATTATCCCGGTGGCTTAACGTTCGGTGTTCACGGGATTTTAACCCCATTGTGAGCTGTATCGAGGAGCAACGTGGTGGAAAGACGAGCTGTCAGAAAGGGTTGAGTGTTGCTAGCTATTTTGCGGTAAAACGGTAGAGCAAAAAGATTTATTTTTGGAAATAATATTTATGTTATTATTAAAACATTCTATAAAAAGTCAAGTATTTGTCGGAAATGTATAATCTAAGATACGATAGAAGATTATATACACATAAGAAATCAGCTAAACATCATCATCATCAATCAACCTATTTTAGTCCCCCAATGAGCGCCATAACGCACTGTCTTTAGCTTTCCGCGTACAGCATCTACCAGCAGTCTTTCGCAGATCATCACATCTAGCCGGCCATCAGACATCCTACATTACGTTTACCAAGTCGCGGTCTCCATTCAAGAACACGTTTACCCTAACGATTGCCTGTTCTTCGTGAGATATGGCCGGGCCACTGCCACTTTAGCTTGCTAATTCTTTAAGCTATGTCGAAAACCTTAGTCCTCTGTCGGATATATACGTCGCGAATCCTATCCTTCAGAGAAACTTCGCGCGTAGCTCTTCCCATAGCTCGCTGAGCGACAGTTAAACGTAATTTGTCTTTATTATTTTTCCACTTTTCTTATTTTTCTATTAAGTCATAGAGTAAAATATTTGTATAATAAATAAAACCAACAAAAAGACAAGCTCACTCAGGGGACCTCGTATTTTGTCTCCATCGACTCATCTGATTGAGTTGTTACTACAAACAAACTCACTAATCCAACTCTGGCAAGTGCTCTCAAACGCCTACAATCGTAATCCCTTCGTTCAATTAACGAGCAAGAGGGGACACGGGGACACCAAGGCCTGTCAAACATACGACACGCGTCAAATCCGAATTAAAATAAATGACGCGCGCTATCTCTCGCGAGCCAATCACAGCGAGGCAGTGTTGCTAGTTTAAAAATTAAAACGCAATTTGTGGGGCGTTGTGTGCGCGTCTCAATCTGTCAATGTAAACAGTTCTGTTTATGTTTGGGCTTCCGATGCTCGACTGTTTAATTAGTTTGTTCAACGGCTGGCGTTAGGGCAGTGCAATCAAAGCAGAATCACATGGCTTGTGGAAATCGAGACATCTCTACTGAGCTTGTTTTTATACAGTCTATGAGTATTCTTAAAGATTCGCTTACCTTAACAACGTAGTCTAGCTATAACAGTGGTTAAATAATTTTTTTAGGCTTAGAACATACTAGCGACCCGCCCCGGCTTCGCACGGTTTTATTATACGTAAAAACCGTCCTCTTGAATCACTCTATCTATTAAAAAAAACCGCATCAAAATCCGTTGCGTAGTTTTGAAGATTTAAGCGTTCAAAGGGATATAATGACATAGGAACAGAGAAAGCGACTTTATTTTATACTATGTAGTGATGTATACAAATTATATTCTTAAATCCGCTAAGATATATTTTTTTTAACGAACTTTACCACTATTAGATATTACTTTAAGCACCTTTAAGATATGTCCTATTTATAACAAAGGCAATGACTGTGTTTTGATGAATAAACTCCTTGGAAATTAAAACTGAAAGCAACTTAAGTCACTGCTAAACTGCCAAATATTTGGGAGAGCACTGCGTGATTTGGAAGTTGCGCTTTCATTGCCTATGACGCACAATACGCACATGGACGTCTCCCGCTCGATGTAACTGCTCACTAGTCGTGAGTCACGCCTAATAAAGGCTGGCCAGATATAAGTGGTTCTTCAGTATTCGGGGGTCAGTCTACTTACCTCATTCATCAGACTGTGCCTTCCAATAGCGTTTAGGCACGTCCAATTTGTCAGTAATTGTAACTCACTGTGTCCGATGGCTCATGGGATCCATTGCTACTCGGGTCCTTCGTCACGCGGGTCCATTGCCACTCGAGTCCTTCGTCACGCGGGTCCTTCATCACACGGTTCTTTCGCCACTAGGGTCCTTTGCCATTCTTTCCCATAGAACTGATTCTCTCACTCTAGGGTTAGAACTACGTCCTTTTAAAATAACAGTCCGCTCCGTCAAGTTGTTTTTGTATAAAAGAGTAACAAACATCCATACAAACTTTCGCGTTTATAATATTAGAAAGGAAGGATCCACCTACCCTCACCATCTTTATTTTCAATGCAAAGTCATTTAAATTAAGAATGCCGAAGGATGAGGTATGGTCAGATATAATAATAATATAGGTAGGTTGGTACTTCGTCATCAACATCATCACCGCCTATATTTATTCATTTATAGCATACATATACAGTATATATATTAGTCCACTGTTGAACATAGGCCTCCCCTAATGAAATCTATAGCGCCCTGTCTTCAGCTTGCCGCATCCAGCATCTACCAGCAGTCTTTCGCAGATCGTAATCTCACCTGGGGCCGAATTCCATTAACGTCAAAAGAAAGGTCTAAATAGTGCCATTCAGTCAAGATGATTAAAATGATGATGATGAACTTTTATAATTAGAATGTCAAATTGGTAGTCATAAAAGTAATCGTCACAGCTATGAATGACCCTCAAAAAGTATGTGATAATAGAATACCAAAAAGAGTTTAACACTGACATTTTGACACGATACAATTTAAATGGTGAAACGATTTACTTAGTGGAATCTGGGCCCTGGCCTGGTACTTAGGTACTTACCTATTAAATATATCCTATACCACGCTTAATTCCTTATTAAAACATCAGTTCTCAAAAAGTGGCATATTGTTAAAGGGCGGCTCACACGAGCGAATCTTCACGGCCCATTAGCACGTAACGCGATACGCGCCTCCGTCGGGATTTGAGGGCTTTTTGCGCGGGATTCGTGCACTTTTTGTAAGGGATTATCTATGGCTCGCCGGGCAGTGGCTTACTTATTACGAAAACTGATATTGTAGCATCGAAAACTAAATGCATTTGCAATTTGTTTTGCACCGATGATTTTTTGTAAGCAAACGCAGTAAATAACGTATAATTTCATTTACTGTTGATCAAAAAAGCAAAGTCAATAGTATTTATCTAGTTCTGGTAATTATGATTGAGTTGTAAATACCGTATTTAATAATTGTTTTCCTTAGTATTATGTGCATTTTTGTGTAATCAAGCATACGACGACTGGTTTCTGTGTTTACAGTAGGTAACTACAATTTAAATTTTCTGCTGTTGAACCTTGGTTGCCAGGTATAATTAAATAATAATAAATGCTGGATAATCCACACAGCATCATCTAGCCCCAAGCTAAGCAGAGCTTGTGTTATGGGTACTAGATGACTGATATACTTATACAATTCCATTACATAGATAGATTTTTTTTATTATAAATAGAAAACACCCAGAACCCTGGAACAAATATTTATAGATCATACAAACATTTATCCCAAGGCGGGAATCGAACCCGCAACCTCCTGCGTCGCAGACAGACCTTCGCCCACCGCACCACATCGGTCGTCAATATTAAGAACTATCTGTAAGAAGTCTCAATTATCTCATCATCAAAATTAAAATTAAGGTTGGTACCTTAATATTAATAAACATAACTTTTGCTCCCCTTGGAGTCGATACCCTAAGTCCGTGGGATACCGAGGCTCTCCGGGTTTTTAAAAAATTATCAGAGCGTCAGGTCGATCCAACGCGTGACCCGAGAGCTGGTGAGTATCTGGCTCAGCGCATCAGCATACATACTCGTAGATACAGCGTGGTAATGCAGCCAGTGTCTTGGGGACGCTTCCGACTGGTATTGAAATGGATCAATTGAGCTACCTTTAGACTGTTTGCAACCGTCTGCAGTCACGCAATGGTTTCAATTGTATATACTAGTTGTAATTTTCAATTCCTTGATTGTAATTTTCGTTGTAATTAAATTATAATATAATTAAACTATAATTGAGGTAACAGTTTAGCACTACATTGTACCTCCAAAACCCGGTGTCCGGTATCGGTTGAGCATCCCGGTCCAGTGCACCGGTCACTGAGACACCGCCGGTCTCGCAGACCACCTGGCTCACGGCAACCAGTTCTGGTAGAACCTAGTGCCCTACTGTTCGTATTATATTAGCAACCTGCTTTTAATAGGGGATGTTTAGGGTTCCGTGTTTAAGAAAAAATATCTCGTGGGAATACTTCATGGTTTGTAAGGGACAATACTTACAAGGGACTACACAACGTAACATTTGACTTACGATAACGATAGTAGAAATGTCCAAAAAATTTACTTAAACCTAAGATAATATGTCGTTTATTTGTTCTTTACGAATAGATAATCGGTAAACAATTTACATACATTTCGCTGTCATCAAGGGAATCGATAAAATCGATCGATTTAAATTCCATACAAATGCCTAGCCAAGTGGCACTTTTGATTAAGATTTCGGTAATTCGCTTGTCTACCAATCGAACTTCGCTGTTTGAGCGATGACGATTGTCGAAATAGAATCATTTTATAGTGAACTAGCGAACCGCCCCCGCTTCGCACGGTTTTATTCTCTTGAATCACTCTATCTATTAAAAAAAAATCAAAATCCGTTGCGTAGTTGTAAAGATTTAAGCATCCAAAGGGAAATAGGGACAGAGAAAGCGACTTTGTTTTATACTATGTAGTGATGATGCTGGTTGGCTAGTCTCTCAGGTCTTATTTTACACAAGGAAGGAAGGAGGTTTATGTAAAATGTATGTATATAGAATATAAAAAATGCGAAAAGGTGGATGAATGGATGGATGTCTGTTAGGTACCTCTTCACGCTAAAACTACATTAAAGATCGGGCTGAATCACTAAGTTCTAGAATAGGCTACTTTTTGTCAATTCACGCGGAAAAAATCGCGAGGAATGCTAGTTAACAATAAAACAATAAAGTTTTTAAAATTAATTTCTGATATAATTGTCTCATATTTACTCAATAAAGTAATTGTCCTTAGTTTATCTAACCGTGCTTTTTTGTATCTTGGTTTACTGACGGTCGTCGCTCAGCACAAAAATCCTCTTAGGTCACCGAGTAATTTTCAAATACCTGGGGAATAAGGCACTCGGAGGTACAATTACAAGAAAGTGTGGATCATAAACGTTAAGATACTAGGACGAATAGTCGGCAGTGTGGTAATGACTTTGGAACGGTAAAGGTAGTTAAAAGTTAAAATAAGTCAGCTATAGGCCTTGCGACTTTTTGACGTATCTATCTATACTTATAATAAAACTGTAACAGGTCCAATTCTGTACATTGAAGATATTTTGAAATTTTTTTTTGGAGGGCACTCTATTATTGATACTCAAGCCAAAACTGTAATTTTTTTCATTCATGTCTGTCTGTCTGTCTGTATCGTAAACGCGCATCACGCCGAAACTACTTGATGGATTTAAATGAAACTCGGCATGATTATAGGTCATATTACGAGGAAGGACATAGGATACTTTTTATCCCGGAATTCAGTAAGGTTCTCATGGGAGAGGGTATGAAAGTAAAATTCCTTACCGCGCATCACGCCGAAACTGCTGAATGAGTTGGAATGAAACTTGGGACGATTTGAGTTCATACTACAAGGAAGGACATTTGGGATTCAAAAATTTCTCACATCATCTGAACGACGTGTAAAGCGTCGTTCATGCAGTGAGATATTTTTGAAAACCCGTATAGCCCAGGGGAACCAAACTGAATTGAACTGATAAACGCGAAAGTTTGTAAGTATGAATGGATAGATAGATGGATGGATAGATTGATAGATGGATGGATGTTTGTTACTCTTTCACGCAAAAACTGCTCAACGGATCTGGATGAAATTTGGCATAGAGATAGATCATAAGCTGGAATAACACATAAGCTTTATTTTATCCCGAAAATCCCACGGGAAAAGGAATTACGCAAGTAAAATCGCGAGTACTCGAAATACTAATCATGCGCAGACGAAGTCGCGGGCACCAGCTAGTCTTCAATAATGTTGGACAATCCACAAAGTTTCATCTAGTCCCTAACTAAACTAGTATTAGTAGGTAGGTACTTATTGCCATGCAGCCAGTGTCTTGGGGACGCTTCCGACTGGTATTGACATGGATCAATTGAGCTACTTTTAGACTGTTTGCAACCGTCTGCAGATAGCTCAATGGTTTCAATTGTAAATACTAGTTGTAATTTTTCTATTCCTTGCTTGTAATTTTCGTTGTTAATAAAGTTTGGTACTTATAATATACTTAATACATAATGCTACATAACATAACGTTTATATAGCCAAATAATAAATTTTATTTGTTGTTGTGAGAGAAATTTTAAGGCTATTTTGCTTATTTATTTAGTAGTTTAAATAGCTATAAATACTTACCTATTTTATTTTAAGGCTACCCTGTAAATTTTGAAATAAAATATTCTTATTCTTATTGCAATTTTCTTTTTTAATGTAGCAGACCTATTCATTTTTTTAGTCGTGTCTGGATATAAATTACAAAACGTTCTAATAATTTTACGTTTATAAAACGATGCACAGTGAATAACTCAGCCGCAAAAATCACACCGACCATAGATATCTAAATAAAAGACCGTTTACCAACAATTAAAGC
This sequence comes from Eupithecia centaureata, assembly GCA_944547425.1. Classification (NCBI taxonomy): domain Eukaryota; kingdom Metazoa; phylum Arthropoda; class Insecta; order Lepidoptera; family Geometridae; genus Eupithecia; species Eupithecia centaureata. The sequence goes on from OX155683.1 coordinate 1,467,427, forward strand.
AATCCGATACTTTGCAACCGTTCGCGCATCGCTGCCCCTTAACCTTCATTTAACCGATATACCAGACAATAGTGGTTTAAACAACAAAATCGATGTATTAATTACCGAAATCGATACCATTTTACGGTACGAGTAATCCGAAAGACGTACGAAACACTGGTTCGTGCAAAAAGGAGGAGAATGGGGTAATGAGGCGTAAAATTAGGGTAGTGTGGCGATGGGGGTGTCACGTTACTTGGGCATTGACGAGGATTTTGTGCACTATCTGTGGAAATTTTCATAATTTTTCATAGTCAATCATTTATTGTATGGTCAATACGATGCATGACCCGAGAGCTGGTGAGTATCTGGCGCAGCGCATCAGCATTGCCATACAGCGTGATAATGCAGCCGGTGTCTTGGGGACGCTACCGTCTGGTATTGCTACAGTTGTTTATTTGATTTGATTTTGTTAAATTCGGAGAATTCGAACAATTTCAGTAGTAGACACAAAAACAACTATAAAAAGGTAAAGGTAAGCTAAAAAACTTCCTTACAGATGCGTTTAAACGTCTAGAAAATTTTAAATACAGTCATTTTTTAACGATGATTGTTTCGATCAAAACAATATAGCTATTGACATGGATCAGTTGAGCTATCGTTAGACTGTTTTCAACCGTCTGCAGTTAGCTCAATTGTTTCAAGAATCAGAATACGAATAATTAATAAGAGTTTTGGTTTTCTTTTCAATTGTATATACTACTTACATAGTTAAACTTTTTTCTGTTCCTTGACTGTAATTTTCGTTGTTAACGCTCTATGCCTACACGTTGTACCAGAACTACTAACAGGTCTCACCAGCAGTGTGTGCTCCGACACCCGACACCGCTGATCCTGACAACCGCTGCGGTGACTCCATTCATGGTTTACTTCTGCTCGGTGACTCTCTTCAGTAAAAGTTTAAGATAAAAAAATGTTTTTGATAGGTAAACATAGTACGCTTAGTACTGGTAGGTACGCATGCAGTTTGATTACGCAAAAAGTGAGACTTTGATTTCTACGTTCCTCATACGAAAGTAGGTATGTAAAAACTAAAACTCGTAAAAATGTAAGGCAAACTCGTTAAGATAAAAAAATGTTTTTGATAGGTAAACATAGTACGCTTAGTTTAGGTACATAAGCAGTTTGATTACGAAAAAAGTGAGACTAATTATTAATATCTAGGTACCTTTCTCGTACGCAAGTTTGTAAAACATAAAATCCGTCCAAGTGCAAGTCGAAATCGCTCACGAAGGGTTCTGTATCTATAAAACGGCAAAAAAATAATGTAAAATTTAGCCTAAATTTTTAAGAGTTTGTTATAATTGTATATACTATTGAGTTATGTGATCTAATTTTGTAAAATTTTAATACAGCCCTTCCTATCTTAAGGAGCGCTTCGAATTCCTTTCTAACTCTCACTCTCTCTCTTTACGTTCCTCTGAAACTCTTATTTTAAAAGTCCCATCTCACACTACCTCTTTCTATGATAAGTCTTTTACTGTACAAGCTACTCGTCTATGGAATGCTCTTCCCCTGGAAATCAGACGTGCGAAAACACTTACTACTTTTAAAAAACTGCTTCACCAACATTATTTATCTATGTAAGGTTAGATGATTATGTAAGTTTATTATATTATTGGTAGGCCATATGTTATGTATTTAATTTATTTTCCATTTCTCTATTTAAGTAGATATATTGTAACTTTACCACCGTCTATATTGTTCTTTTATATCCAGTCCATCCAAAGGTTGCCTGGAAGAGATCGCTTTTAGCGATAAGGCCGCCCTTTATACTTAGTCTTAGTTTGTAGTTTGTATATATATTATTTTCTTTATATGTGTGGTAGGTTTAAGTATAATAAAGAATTTTCATTCATTCATTCATTCATAGTTTTTTTTCGTCGATGATCAAATCAAATCAAATCATTTATTTGCAAGAATAAAAATTATTATACATTATGTCAGATCTTATAAATATTATAGGAATTGTATTCAGCCTGCAAGCAGGCGTGCAAATGTTATGTGATCTGTATCGATCTAATCAATATCGCTATCGATCTCGCTCTACGCTCACACGTTGTACCAAAACTACTAACAGGTCTCGCCAGCAGCGTGTGCTCCGACACCCGACACCGCTGATCCTACCAACCGCTGCGGTCACTCCATTCATGGTTTACTTCTGCGCGGTGCCTGTGTTAAGATATTTTTTAAGAAAAAAAAGTTTATTGATAGGTTAACATAGTACGGCTTCGTGTGCGCAGTTTGATTACGAAAAAAGTGACATTTCAATTTCTACCTTAAGTATGTAACAAATAAAACCCGTCCTAATGCAATTTGGACTCGGTTAAGAAGGGTTCTGTATCTATAAAACGGCAAAAAAATCATGTAAAAATTTAAATACAATTTTATTTCGTCGATGACCTGTATCGATCTAATCAATATCGCTATCGATCTCGCTCTATGCTCGCACTTTGTACCAGAACTACTAACAGGTCTCACCAGCAGCGTGTGCTCCGACACCCGAAACCGCTGATCCGACAACCGCTGCGGTTACTCCATTCATGGTTTACTTCTGCTCGGTGACTCTCTTCAGTAAACGTTTAAGGCGCAAATTAGAGGTAGGTATTAGATATTTCTACTACTAAGTATTGTCTAAACAATTTTTTTTTGTTTATATACTAGGCCTCCTTCTTTGGCGGAGGAATTATCAGTAGTGGACGTTTGATCAATCCTGAAATTGCGATGATTCGTCCTATTACCTCCCAAACAACAACACTTCATTATTCAAATTTTGACAAACGCAAACAGTGGATTTAAAATAATTTCGCCTAGAACGTGTGTTAATAGCTAGTCTAAAACAAATTAGAAAACAGGAGTGAACCTACAACTAGAATAATCTTGTACCTAGATACAATATTTTGATTAAAATGCAAATGTTGAGGTGTGGCCCTATAAACTACTATTGACACGTTGTAAATAACTTCTAACTCACTTTACAGTTCCCGTTACTATATCTAAATGTGCCGGTACTTTGTAACAACCTTACTGAGAAAGAAAAGACGAAAAGAATTTAAAAAATTAAGTTATTCTGAAAATAAGTTAATTACGGTAAAGTTCTTATATTATGTTAAACTTGTTGCGACCCCCGACTGCACCAGCATGAAAATTGGTGAAAAGCCAATATAATAAATAACCTACCTTTGTTTCATTCCAGACCAAGAACTACGTATGTTAAATTTCAGCCTGATCCGTTTTTAATCGTATGTTTTCCGCAACTTTCCCTGCTTAGGTTTAGAGTACTTATTATATTCTGTGTCGACTTTTAAGAGGTTGCTACGATTAATTTTAAAAAATATAAAGTGCCGCGTACGAATCGGTTTAGTTGGTCGGAGTGGAAGGACAGGATTTAGTGTACTCGCTTTTTTTAAATAAACAGTCAAACCTAGAGGCAAAACCTAATAGTCCCGTAAAGGGTAATGCTGACACGGAGCTTGCCCGCTGACGTGGAAGGTATATGGTAGCTGACCGGCATCACGGCATGCAGAATATTAGGTTACCTTGCGTACCACCCTGATCTATAGACCTATATCTGAACGGCTAAGGGGAAGTCGGTTAAGCTAATCTGGGTTCTATTATTTTAGAATGTTAAATGCATTTTGTGTAGCTAAGAGCGAAACCGTCTCGTACAAGTATTCTTTATGCTTAAAAGGAGGCTTCAATGTTATAAGATCTACCATATCGTAAACGAAATAACAAACATTTGATTTGATTTTTATATTTCGCTTCTTCCTATAATGGACATAAATTGAAGGGTAGGAAAAATCAATGAACTTTTTGATAATTATTGCTTATGGAGCATAGCATCAGCATTATCATACAGCGTGGTAATGCAGCCAGTGTCTTGGGGACACAACGACTGGTATTGACTTGGATCAGTTGAGCTACCTTTAGACTGCTTGCAACCACCAATTCTTTCAATCGTGAATACTAGTTATAATTTATTTCTACACCTTTATTCTTCCTGTCTACGTTTTTCTATTTCCTTTCTTTATTAATAAAGGTTTTTTAACGAGACTCTGCAAAAGATAACCTAAATTCAGTGCGCGTCACCAACTGTAATCGGATCTCCGTTAATTCGCTTTGCACTGCCGCGCGGTTAATTAACGAACGAGATGGAATGATGGCGGCTTCTGTGAGATGGGAGATTGCAATTGTCTAACTTATTAAAGAGGTTAGGATAGTTTTTTTAGTTAACAGCTGTGATCAAGATTGTTTTGGTCTAAGTGTAAATAAGCGATGAGAGTATGGAAGTTTTAATGAAGTGGTTTATATAGGAGTAAATAGAAAGATGAAAGAGTTTCGCTCTCGTATAGCTTGATAGGCTCAATACCGGGCCAAATTCGAAAACTATTTTATCCTGGCCCGGACTTTACTATCTGCGTTCCTCCGTGAAATTCTACCGATACTGCAGAAATTTCCAGAATTCAGTTGTACTGTTCAAATAAAATTCCCATTGCGCGGTCAGTGAGAGCCTAGCTAGCTAGCGGTATTGTAGGTAATGATTACAAGCTATGATTAAATAAAACAGACAAAGAAAGAGAAAGAGAAAATTAGAGCTTTATTTTATGTTCTTTATGCTCAACGAGTAATATTTAAGCGTAAATAAAGTATGCTATGCCCACGGCTTTGCCTGCATGATTTCCGTGGAATGTTTTATGATTCAAAGTTATAAAAGTTGGTGAGACGTTCTTGTGTTATCACTACATAGTATAAGCAAAGTCGCTTTTTCTGTCCCTATGTCCCTTTGACTGCTTAAATCTTTCAAACTACGCAACGGATTTTGATGCGGTTTTTTTAATAGATAGAGTGATTCAAGAGGAAGGTTTATACGTATAATAAAACCGTGCGAACACGGGGCGGGTCGCTAGTATTACATAAATGTAAGTGAGGTGTAATCTTTCTTTTGCAAACAAAGAGTAAATTTCAGATCATCAACGCGTAACAGCTAACACGATTATTTATCTTTTTAACGATATTAATGAGCAACCTAGCAGAAAATGACCCCAGACCATAAAGTGATTAGCAGAGCGCTAATTAAATAATTCAACAGAAAATGGTTCTTTACTTTGTCTTATTAAACGCTGCGTGAACGTCATTAAGGGTTAATAGATGATGTAAAAAAATTACGAACCCAGAGTAATCATAATAAACTATGCTAGCTAAGCTGGCCCGTCGTTACTTTTTTTTTACATGTAAAGCGACCATTTTCAATCTCACCAAAGCAGACGGAGGTCGAAGAAAAATACATTTTTCCAATAAATTTTTATATTATAAGTTGCGCCCCGCGGCTTCGCCTTCGTGTAAATTTATTTGTCAAATGGAGTGGATCAAGTGAAAAACAATGCGGGTGTCAAATACTGAGAATAAGACGTTTAACTTCCATCGACGTTTGATTCTGTGGTGGGGAGGGAACGTTTTGGATTTCGAAATGATTTCGAACTTTATTGAAAGCCAAACCTAGGCTAGGCTCCTAGGCCTTATGTAAATTTGATCAAGACTTGCCCAGCTGTTTTTAAGTTATCCCTAATAATGCGTAGGTATTTTATATTTAGGTATTTTTCAACTATGTAGGTACATTGACGAAGTTCTATTTTCTTCTTAAAATAATTGAAATCGTTATTTTCTTTAACGAACAAACGAAATATTTTGCACTTGCCTAAAAAGGTGTGTTATAATCTGAGTTCTAGTTACTTTTCTCAGTTAACTGCGACGCAGGAGGTTGCGGGTTCCATTCCCGCCTCGGAACAAATTTGTGTACGATCTGCAGAAATTTGTTCCGATGGTCTGAGTGTTTTTTTAATTTATAATAAAAATATCTATCTATGTAAATATTGTATTAAATGTATCAGTTATCTTGTTACCATAACACAAGCGAGTTTGAGTAGCTTACTTTGAGGCTGTGTGGATTGTCCAGTATTTAACTATTTAGGCTACATCTAGCAAAAAAACTTAGAACTCTAGCAAAGAAACCTAGAACGAATTCCAGCTCCATACTTTACCCCACTGTCCCTTCAGCCACTTCTGTTGCTTTTTAATAAAATTCCCAAGTTAATTGAGAATAAGGGACGGGTAAGTAGCACCTGTTTAAAGTTATTTTAGTACTTAAGTTAGATGTTTATTAATTAGTGATGGTACGTGTTGATATTACAGAATGTCACGCGATGGACACTGACCATGCGAGAAGCTCTATTTCTCTATTCAACGTGTTAAGGTTATAATTAATTTATTTTATTTTATATCCTGGGTATTAAATTTTATAATTCGCTTCATAAAACAATTGTATCATTGAAAACTACTCGCTTAGATTATAGAAGAACTAGCTGCGCCCCGCAGCGTCGCCCGCGGGTAAATTTATTTATTTGTCAAATATCATATTTTTTTTATACATAATATGCTATTCCCGACGAAGACAAATCCAAAAACACAAAAATCATAAAAATCGGTCCAGCCGTTCTCGAGTTATAAGTGTTGTAACAAACACGACTTTCTTATAGATGATACGAATACAATATTCCGTGAAAATAGCCTTCGTCAAATATCATATAACCATTCGAACACCAAAATCGAGATAAAAATATATAATAAAAAAAATATAAAAATTTTCTCTCTCTATCCGGTAGAGTCACAGTAAGACCCCAATTTTTGGATATACAGAAAAACATCCGAACTTCATTCTCAATCTCTCTGTTTAGTACCTACGTAGTTCAGTCTGTTGTTTTTGCATTTGTGTAATATTAGGCTAGCTTAAACTTAAAATAAAGGTTAAAAAAATAATAAAGCAAAGCTGGTATCAGCTTACAAACTTAGTAAATTAGATCTACAACATAGATTGTAAAATAAACATAACTCTGCTACTGACCGAACATTGAAACTAAAATAATGTGAGTGGAGGAAATTACATTGCGAATGAAGTCTAGGAATGATGGAGTGCAGCTTTGATTTACGTTTGCTAGAATGTTCTTACTAATAGAATTCTAGGTTTGACACCATCTTGAACCAGATTGCTTAGGAGAAGAACTAAAGGTATATGAATAAATAAAAACAGTGCTGGACATTAGGCCTCCCCTAATGAGTGCCATGCCATGGCGCCTTGTCTTCAGCTTGCCTCATCCAGCATTTGCCAGCATTCTTTCGCTGCAGTATTGTCTTATGTATAATAGTAATTGAGACAATTCACAAAGCATAATCTAGCCTCAAGCTAAGCAAAGCTATAGGGGTACTAGATAACTGATAAAAGTTTTATTTAAACAATAATGATATATGCCTTCACTGTTATTTATGACTAGCAGCGCCTCGCGGTTTCGCCTGCATAATTCCCGTTCCTGTCGGAGTTAAAGTAAAAAATATAAACTTTGTGTTATTCCAGACTAGAATCAATCTGTGTGCCAAATTTCATCCATATCCGTTCAGTAGTTCTTGCGTGAAAGAGTAACAAACATCCATTCATCTATCCATACGTACAAACTTTCACGTTCATAATATTAGCCGGACTCTACCCAAAACTAATTTCAGTCTAAGGCCATGTTAACCCAGCTGTCATTGTACAAAACAATCACATTACACGGGTTAGGGTACATCTCGTCCGAATGAAAACTTGTCCGAGGACGAGTTTTGGGACTCGGACGAGTTGTACCCCAATCTAAAACTGAAGAGGACATCTCGTCCTCGGACAAGTTTTCATTCGGACGAGATGTACCCTAACCCCATTACACGTGGTAACAACATTTATCATGTTACAATTGTTTATCGAAAATCGATCATTTTCATTACTTAAAATAAATTGGATTGGCTTTCTCTTACTAATAATAAAAAATGCGAAAGTTTGTAAGAATGTTTGTTACTCTTTCACGCATAAATTACCGAACGGATCAAGCTGAAATTTGAATAGACTTAGTTCTAGCCCTGGAATAACACATAGGCTACTTTTCATCCCATAAATCAGTTCTTGGGATAGAAATAGCCTGGAGACGTTTCCGTAGAAACATCAATACTAGTTATTAGTCCATTGTATATTTTGTTATTTGGTTCTAGTTTCAACTAAATAAATATTACCAAATCAATCTTGTTGTCCAACTGATGTCCGTTTTATGAATAACTAGCGACCCGTCCCGGCTTCGAACGGGTTTATTGCACATATTAAGCTTCCTCTTGTATCACTCTATCTATTAAAAAACTGTATCAAAATCCGTTTCGTAGTTTTAAAGATTTAAGCATACATAGGGACAAACAGAGAGCTGGAAGCGACTTTGTTTTATACTATGAATAGTGAAGCGCGAAAAGAAAATTACCAAACTACTAAGTAAAACAAACCTTATAATGTCTCTGGAAAAAAAAACAATATTAACCCTCGACGTGTTCAAAAGTTAGGTAATAAGTATTTAGGTAAATGCGTCACCATGATACACGACCGCCATAACCCGGTGTCGCGCCGGAACGAATCGCGTTCCCACAGCCTTGCTCTAAACGTTTTTCCCAAATGCACCATTAGTGACCACTGGTGGGACGAGTGATAAGCTTAGAGTTATGTATGCTTCATTTGACTACCAGGAATGATCCGTCAAGTACCACTACCTGATGTAGCGGTATAAATAAACTCCTAAATTATAGCACTAGAAAATGTGACCGGCCAGTTAGGTAGTACCTAAGATTAGAACTGAAAAATACTATAAGTAAATAAATAATTCACTTCATAGGCAGGTTTTTTTTAACATTGGAAAAATGCTACATGATTTTTTTTTAATTAATTTTCAAACTCTACTTAGTTGATACTCTACCAGTATACACGGTAGAGTTGGCAGGAAAATGTTTAATATAATATATGCTTTATTTTATTATGTGAAAGAAAAATAACAAAGCGACAAATATCAACTACTACCTAGTATTTACACTTTAGCAATTTCCTAAAATTGTAAACAGTCATCCGAAGGTACAGTGTCCAGAATGCTGGCAGCTTTGCCACGTTTAACGCAATGCTAATTCGTTGACCGAAATAGAAGCCAGTATTCCGATCCTCTGTGAACTCTATGAGAAGTTCGATAAGATCCCAAACGGCTCTCCATCAAGATTGACCTATTTTCGTCAATTGAGATTGACTATTGTATTGTATTGAATTGACTTCGTTTGTTTGTTGCAACTTTCATATTGCTCTGTGATTGCAACATTATTGCCACGAAGCCGGCCCCTACTGACGTTCCTGTCGTCTGTCGTTTCCTGAGGACCTTCTCTAGCGGCTAGAGTATCTACACATGGTAAACCAAACTAAAGGCTGACACATCTACTATAAAACAAAGCCTCTTACATTATATTCCTCGTATCTTTAAACCTACGCAACGGATTTTGATGCGGTTGCAGGTTTATACTTATAATAAAACCGTGCGAACCCGGGGCGGGTCGCAAGATACTTGTGAATTAATTATCTTATTTATATCTCTAACCGCTCTACACTTACACCAGCCAACGAAAATCCGTCAAGTGATATAGTTTTTACATGGCGCAACCAGACGTGTTTCAAATATGATCCTCGGCGCATTCTTGGAACATTCCGCTGCAAATGGACAGATCGTTTGGATCTCGAAAAGGAAAGGCGTGAGGTAATTATAATTATGGGGTCAATATCATAGCGATTACTCAAAAACTAATGCTTCGGAGTCAGGGAGGTAAAGTAAAATAACGTCTTCAATATTGATTGTATCTCTAATTTTGTTAATCTATAATCAGCGGCCGAATTCCACTAATGTCAAAACAAAGGTCTCAATAGTGCCATTCAATCAAGATGATTAAAATGACGTTTGTGCATTTGGTATTCTACTATTTTTTGCGCTTGAAGAGACTTTCATAATTAGAATGTCAAATTGGTAGTTATAAAGATAATCGTCACAGCTTCGAATGAACCTCAAAAAGTTTGTGATAATAGAATACCAAAAAGAGTTTACCACTGACATTTTGACACGATACTATGTAAATTAAATTAAAATTAAATTCATTTATTGATTCAGACACAAAGATCCATAGATTAGAGTAGTAAATGTCACACAGATGATCAAAAAATAGAGGTAGGTACGATGAAATGGTGGCGATTTATTTAGTGGAATTCGGGCCCAGATATAGTATTTAAAACAATGTTGCTAACTAGATACTAAAACAAACCGTCTAGAGGTAGCTCAACTGATCCATGCAAAAAACACGGAAGGGTTTACAAACTCTCGCTGCTTAGATGATATTATGGCAAGATATTTTTCCATTGTGTTAATTAGTAGGTTTAAGTACCTATATAAAATATGAGTCTTAAGCCGCGTTGACACGATCAGAGTCCGCTCGGATCAAGCTCGGACCGAGTGGACTCGTAGGAGTAGCTTCATACGAGTGTACTAGGATAGCTGTTGATATTATCATAGTTCACTTGGATCATTTTCGTCATTATTACAATTATTTTTATAAGTCAACATCAAAAAATGACGAATTTTGTGCGAAGTTGTTGTTAGACGCCATTTTGTTTTCTATCTTGTATACGAGCTAGCTCGGATGAGTAGAACACGGTCCGAGTCTACTTAGATCGGACGCCGTCGTCCGAGTGCGCTCGGATTAGAGGTTGCTACAATCTGAGTAGGTAGGTTCACTCGGTCCGAGCTGGCTCTGATCGTGTCAACGCAGGTTTATATTTAATCAGCGACCCGCCCCGGCTTCACACGGTTTTATTATACGTATAAACTTTCCTCTTGAAACACTATCTATTAAAATCGCATCAAAATCCGTTGCGTAGTTTTAAAGATTTAAGCATACATAGGGACATAGGGACAGAGAAAGCGACTTTGTTTTATACTATGTAGTGATAGTGATGATGCACTGGCATAAAAATCTTTAACGTGACATTGGTAATTAAATATATTGACTTGTAGTTTAGGTAGAGCGTGATACTAACCTTTATCCTAGCCTAGGCTATACATATACATAATCTAACTTTTCTAATGAAATTCCTTGCAACAAATTCCAAAGTAAATCCAAAAAGACCGTGCAATTTATAGTTTGGACGGTGCTTATTGATGTCCAAACTGGGAGAGAAAAAGTCTAAAGTTATGGCCGTGTGAGCACCGCAATGGAAGCATGGAGTGCGCGCGCGCAGATTCGCTGATTGAGTTTTTCAAGTGTCGATCCGACAAATGTTGACATCGAATTCCATTTTTTATAGAATGGGTATGAGTGGCTTTGGAAATAGATGTAATTTTAATGAATGAATAATTTGAAAAATAATCACTCACACGTATCTTGACTGTAATTAGCTAACTTGCTTTTCTGAAAGATGAATAATTCTCAACACAAGTGAGTTGAATGATACGCCGTTGGACAATAATGATTAATAGGTTTATTTTTTAATTTGATTATTAGGGGAGGCTTATATCCAGCAGTGGACTAAAATGATGATGATAGTTCATAATACTAGTACGTAGTACGTAAGTACCTTATCTATCCGGAACAAGGGTGGTGGCGTGGCCCGGCCTTGTTGTTCTGATTTCAAATCAAAAGAGAAGGGATTTTATACAAAATTTAAATCAAAAAAGCTCCGCTTTAAAAGTTAGTATTAATAAATCGACGAAGTGATATGTGAAAGGCTCGGTTACTTTAATTGAAATACAGCCAGGATACCATCAGCGATAACGATTTTAATCAAAGAAATAATATTTCACTAAATTCGATAATGACCCCATCAAAAACAGACCCAACTAAAAAAATGCATTAATTTTTTCGCATTCGGAAGTAAAAACTTTCACCTTTCACATGATGATTCCTTAACGTATCAATTTTAACCCTTAATTACCGCGTGGGTCGTCGAGACCGCCTCGACGCGACGCTAAGTGTTATTGATGTTTCAACCACATTAACCACCTCTGGCAAATTGAAGTAGCTATCACGCAGGTGTCAAAAGCTTTGCCGAACTGGGACAAAAAAGGTCATCAGCTATTACACGTGTAGATTGCCGTCATAGCTTAAGGACAGAGCGGGCTTCGCTGCATCATTTCCTGGCAAGATGTTCTTGAAGGAAAGTTTGGGCTAGCAGCAACTTTTTTAGGTAATGACTTCATTCAAATATAGCCTTATCAATATTATTAACATTTGATTGTAAGTATACAGATCTTTTAAACTTTGACAAAATTAACAAATGAAAAATTTCCTGAAGATTTGAAAACGCACTTTAAGTTTATTAGCAAGTTACCGATGCTACTTCAATCCATTCCAATTTACTAAAAGCTACCTATTTGATTCTCAGTTTTTTTAACGGGATTTTGTTTTATTAACTATCGTTTGAAATACATTAAAAATACCATAATTCAAAACATGATTTCTAAAACAAAATACAACATTTCCTTGCCACTCCCCGCTCTCCGTTCGTTTGCTGTTGGAACATCTGCCACTTGTTCTGTGCTCGCGAGTGCGTTAACGCGCGTTTTTATTAATAAGACAATATTAAATCAAGGGGCGGCGGCGGAGGCCGTGAGATGATTTATTGGGCTCGTTGGTCTCAGAGACCTTTTTGTGAGGTTTAGCCGATTCGGCGCTTGTGGCCCGATCCGTTGACGGGTTAAATTGTTACATAAATTAGGTGTATTGCATAACTCTCCTTTTTTAGGTAATTCGATACTAAATATTCTTTAGTTCAATAATTAATTGCATGAGATATACATAAAAATAATAATAAAAAGAAATACCTAGGCCTATAGTGGTATGCTGTCTAAACAACTTGACGTGGTAAACTCTACAGCAAAAAAATATGTTAAGGGTGGTGTTTCTCTAAATTATACAAGGCGTCAGCATAATCTTGATCTCACTTTGACTTTTAATTATACTTACCTAACGTTTCATAGGTTATACGTCAAAGTGAGATCTAGCTCATGCTTCTTTAAGAACAACAACCTAACTTTATTAACATCTATCAAGTAGTTATCATAAATGCGTAGTTCTCAACCAGTACTTATATAGATACTTTTTAACCCAGGAATCCATGTGCGAAGCCGCGGGAAGAGGCTAGTAAGTAATAAAGACTGGAAATTGAAAGTGAAGTGAACTGTTGTAGTCGTGTCCCACGCGAGTTGGCAGCACCGTGTTTACCGTGCTTTCCACAGGACAGCTTGTCGGTACTAATTGCTAATTTTATACACTACTGGCAACACTAGAGTGGACGAAGGGAATTTAGTTTTACAGACACCAAAGAAATCTGGCTCTTATTAGGTAATAATAAGGTCCATAAGCCTTTTTATTTAGATTTCTGTAGTAGAGACTAAAGTAATAGGTGAGTAGGTAGACAAATTAATCTGTAGCGGTGGTACTTTTTACTACATTTCACTAGAATCATGAATGAAAAATCTGTCTCCTAACACGCAAATTGAATATTAACGTAAGACTGTTTATTTACTTATAAGGTACCGTACCTACCTTCTTTACGTTTGTTTCTACTAAGTGGAATTAATTATAACTTAAGCTTTTCTTCAAAAATAACAATTGTTTTTGCTAATTTCCCAAGTTTCGAGTATCAATAAACAAGCGCCAAAAATGCATAAAATCCAATAGTAATTAGAAATCATCATAATTTTCCGATCATAATCATATAACCTTTTGGTCGGGCACGAAACGTGCCTAACTGCATATTTTTTTCAAAAATAATTATATTGCTTTGCAATAAACTAAGATTAGGTCTGCAAAGCAATAGAACCCACTTATAGGTAAAACTCCTATGATACAAGACAAATAAACCCAATAGATATCGGAAAGAAAAGCATTTGTTGGATCCCATTCACATCACTTTGATTTCTCGTCCAATTAGTAAGAAAAACAGCGGGCAATTATCCAAAACAATTCTCGACACTGACACATTATTCCGATTGTGTACAACCAACACAAATCAATCAAAACTTACCTCAAAGAAAACTCTACCAATTTCCCAACAAATAAGATCGCCAATAGTTTCCAAATAAATATGTCGTTTACGACCTTTTTTCTTGTGACGAAAGCATTTCTTTTACTAGAAACTAAGCTTTATTTTGTTAGAATTATAGATGGTTTTCAATTGTGGGTTTGTAAACAGTAGGAGGCTTATTACCGGCGTGTGAACGTTGGCGTGCGTTTGACAAAATACGGAACTATTGTCCGCTGACCGATGGGACAGGGTATGATAAATATTACGGCTGGACGAAGGAAATTAGCTAACGGTGGAATTAGAAAGCAACGTGGTAATGGTAATACAAAAATGAGGTTTGATAAATTTTGAAAAAGGAATGAATGAAAAACATATATCGGATATGAAAGGATTTTGAAAATGGAATGATAATCATCTTGATTTACGAACAAGAAGAAAGAGATTCTAATTTTAAAAGGACACATCAAGACCAAAATGCTAATCGACAATTTCTTGATTTTTCTTTCTTTATAATTTTTAAATTACGTAGGTACCTTTAGACTTCAAATTGTGAACAAAAAGAAGCACTAAAAATATTTTGTGAAGCTTTTTAAGTAGTTGTTTAGAACAACCACTGGATCCTTTTACACCTGCCCGTTTTAATGCCTATCTCACAATTACAAGGAAGGATCGTATTAACCACCTCTCCTGTTTTGCATTATACCTTTAATTATTCATCTTTACGTTCAATAGCGAATTATTCAAAATTCGATGAAACAATGAACCAGTAATCGACAATCGGTGTCGGATTCGAATTTCAAAAATACAGTACGAGTCGTTTAATATGGCACGTTAATGTTAGGTGGAGTCCAAAGTAAAGTTTATATCAATTTTGGTTACGGTAGAAATTCAGACGATTCGTATTAGGTAGTGCTTTAGTCACAAGTATTTAATTTTTTTTATTAAAAATTTTGACGTTTCCCAAAAATCCTGTAAGGTCTAAAATAAATAAAGCGATTTGTTTGAGTTTGAGTTACGATTACGAAGCACACAAAACAGCTACGCTGCGTAGCAGTGCGTAGCAAAGTCCTACGGGGGGGGTGTAGCAATGCTACGGTGATCGTAGCAATGCATGCTACGGCTTGTTTAAAGTCATTATAGTCAGCTTTAGCGTATTTTGTGCGTGTTTCGCAGTCAGGTACTGTACAATATCTACACATTAGCACTCTGATATCACGTTTCATTCGTTTCATGAAACCATTCAACGAACGGTTGAGAACGTTCACTCACAAAAGAGCGGGAAAATAAATAAACTAAAAATAAATAAATAATTAGTAGAGTGTTGAGCGATTAACATTACACGCCATTTAATTGATATTCGAATTGGGATTCGTTGAATGGCATTAAAAGCGAGAATAAGCGACGGCATTTGCACGTAATTTCTAAGCACTTTCAATTTAATTAAAAATAATGCATAGTCCAATACCGGAAACTATTTCTAACATTACCTATCTTTTGATTTAAAAAAAGAAGTGGTTACTTAACCTTGAATATAAATTAGGTGGATAAACTATTTTCATGGATTAATCTAATTGTAGGAAGGCTTTGATGGTTACTAGTGTTAATTTAATGAAATAATTGACCCATTGATTTTTTTAGATAAAAATCTTACATCTTCACAGGTATCATAAAAACAAATTTAGCCGCCAGGTTTATACTTGCCCCACACAGTAATTGATTGAATGACATTTCTTTAGCTCTAACAAGACAACTCGCTATTAAATGACGTTCAACCGCCTCTAAACACAAAGATAAATATTCCTAAGCTGATTATGATAGTCTACGCACTAACTTATGAATAGGCGAGGCTTATTTTGTTTTAATTTCCGTTATCATAAGCATCCGGTAGACGTCGTAGTCTAATTACTGTCTGACTGGGCCCTTTGAGAGGTTTTTGTCAATTTAATAATTAAATAAAAAGGTTATAATAAAATATTTCATGTATAATTTATGCCAGAAACTCGTAGCATTTGGTTTAAATTGTATATGGATCAATTGAGCTACCTTTAGACTGTTTGTCTGCAGTTAGCTTAATGGATTCAATTGTATATACTAGTTGTAATTTTTTCTATTCCTTGAATGTGATTTTCGTTGTTAATACAGATATGGATAAATACATACTTAAATGTATAATATTCCTCAAAAAGGATGTTGATTCCATTTTTATTTTATATTTTTAAGCCATTATACCATTATACTTGCGATTTTTGCAAATCGATCAACAAAACTCCCCATTCACGTTCAAAAACTGACAAATGAACAAGACCAAAGACTAATACAATCACAACAGATCAACCACGGCATTAATCAACGGATACAATGGCGTCTGATAATGCGCGCGCAATTAAAGAATCGGCTCACCTGCTCGGCTGGCTTCATTAATCACGTCGCGATTCTTGCAAATGACAGTTAATATTGGCGGTGGGAGTGGGATCGGGGAAAAGCTTCAGCGGGTTGAGTAGAACTGAATGAATGACATAATGAAAAACGAATGAATGAAATAAAAATGCAAAAAAAATTGCTCTTGGGTAAATGCATATTGCATTTGCCTATGTAGGTACTTCAAGATGAGGTTATTTTGCAAACTAATCTTATAGAAATAAATAATTTTTAAGTTTTTCTAAGATAAACTCATTATGAGATTAGGTAAGAACACGTTGTGGTGAAAAGTAATCTAATGATTTATATATTGATTTGGTGCAATGAAACTGACATTCACTCATTTTATTGATGTTTAGGTGTGTATATATATATAGATACGAAGCATCAACCAGATGAGTAGTAAGTATCAACCAGATAAAATGGAGTGAAATTGATGAAAACTGCACAATACCGCAGGAAATAGCAAATTATGAAGGAGGCTTGGATGTTCCAAATGATTGAAAATGGCTAAGAAGAAAATATAAGAAGTAAGTATGAAAAAACGAATATTTCGCGTACAACGTTTTTTTATTTATGCCTATAACGTTTTACAAGTATATTGCACAATAGAGATCGCACGTCCTCGTGTCCGTCCATAGCGCCATCGCTAGTCCTGCCAAATAAATCCGCTGCCGCCTACAACTTGCATCGCAATCAACCCCGACTATACTTGTCAATCCGCTCGTTCGATTCAGCGTATTGACTCCGTATGAATACTATGTCATTGCTGAGTACTGAGCAGCCGCCTGCTTTATTGCAATGGTAGCCACAGCCACGTCATTACAGCAACGAATTATTTCAATGGATACAAATAAAAGGCGAGATTTACTGTGGAATACTGCTGACAAATGTATGCCTGTCATGGTTTATAATCTGACGGACTCATAAGTGTGTTGTTAAATAAAATAAAATTGAGATACCTATTCTTCGATTGTGGACTGAACTCACGTTAAGTACTAAAAAGGGAAAGAATTTCGAAGAAATAAAAGCTATGAAAACATCTTCAACAATTTTTAAAAATATTATGAATATTTGTAATGTATCATGAATATATGTAATATGTCTCGGTGCTAACAATGTTCATTCTATCATTCACTCATTATTACAATCGTATTACAATACAACCTTTTTTGAAAATACTGGCAGCAAAAAAAGATTCTACGTGATGATGTCACACTGAAAAATCAATAGCGTGAAAAGAAAACCATAGACTGTAATCTCTGGCTGCGACTCTTGGATTTATGCATTTTTAGATTTTGATTGTGCTAAGTATCGTAGTTAGTATATTTGTGTTTCAAATACCTTAGTTTTGTAAAAATAGAAAGTATAAAATCCTATTATAAGACCTAATCCATACTAACAGTTTTTTATTCAAACTCCAACTCACGTTACTATTTTAAATTTGAATAACCTGGCAACCCTCGATACAAAATCAATCAGCTATCAAATAGAAGGTCGTCACATCAAACGGAACTAAGCTGCGCCCTCATTCGCAGTCGGCAAACACTGAGGATTAGCGGGGTGTCAACACGCTTGTTTGAGGACTGCCAGGGTTTATTACTTCCTTGTTCCGATAGTTATTTGTTTGACTCGAGCATTTGATAATAAAAATATTAAAATACACTGCCAGTCATGCTTGATTCATTATCATCAGCCTATATTAGTCCACTACTAGAAATAGGCCTCCCCTAATGAGCACCATAGCGCCCTGTCTTCAGCCTGCCGCATACAGCATCTGCCAGCAGACTTTCGCAGATCCTCATCCCACCTGACCGAAAGGCGTCCTACAATAGGTTTGCAAAGTCGCGGTCTCCACTCAAGAACACGTTTACCCCACCCCGGTTGTCGGTTCTTCGCGAGATATGGCCGGCCCACTGCCATTTCAAAGAAATCAAGTCAAGTGAAATAAAGTATTTTTTCATTTTTAACACTCATACACAGCCAGCCATACCTTATCTTCGCAAAGGGCAAGGGTGCCCTCCGTTAGTCAGCAAACACCGTAGGAGGATTAGTAGGGTGTCAACACACTTGTTTTGGGACATTGCAAGGCTTAGTACTTCCTTGTTCCGATACATTTTATGCAGACATTGATTTGTATCGTGAATTTGAGTTTGTAAACTAAGAAGGAAATTAAAAAAATTGGGGAAAAATTAAGTAAAAATTCAAAACTAATCTCGCCATCATAACGTTTTAACGATTACACTTTGTCCATAAACACTCTCGAATTCGTTTTTCGTAACATAAGTGAACGAGACTCATAAATTTGTATAATTTTTATCTCTTTTTCTTATTTTAAGACTGTAAGTTTGGACAAGCGTGAAACGTTGTAATGTTTAATGTAATGCTTATAAATAAATCTAGTTACCTACTAGTCTGATATTTATAAATCTAAAAACCTTGTTTAAACGTTATTTTTCCCTAAAGAACTAAAATCCTGTTACCGGGCAGAGAGCGATTATGACGTTCTTTAATAAGACAATAATATCAATTTAGAAAGAAAAAGTCGCCTTTGGTAAAATCTATCTATCTACCTATCACTTAATTCAACAGAACAATATTTTAAATCCAGAATATTTCAGACAAAAACAGTAAAAAAAAACTAAAATAAAGTAGGTTATTTTAGTTTTTTTTGATACAAAAACAACAGAACTACACGACATTTGAACGATGTGTTAACGATGAACGCCAACAGGATTTGAGTAGGTACCGAATCTTTAATTTTAATACCATTATAGACAGATAATACAATACAGAAAAAATATGTAATAACAATATGTTATTTTTCTCATCAAGAAATTTGATTAAACTTTTAAAGCATTATATTTATATATCTTTATTATTGTATTATCTTTGTTATCCGTAACTTTCAGTACTCGACGAATCGGATATCAAATGTAGAGCACCATCGGCTGCCACGCGCACTCCGGCAGTGAACGCGTTTAGTTTGTGCAAACAGAAGGGTCCTCGGCATTGTCTTACAACACTTCACTCTAATGGCGATGTACTTTTTAATGCGTAGCTCTTTTGGAACGAGGGGAAGAATTAACGGATATTCAATATTTTTGTTGGCTTTTGATGTAAAGACTTACATTATTTATACTTAACTAGCGACCCGCCCGGCTTCGCACGGTTTTATCATACGTATAAACCTTTCCCTTGAATCACTCTATCTATTAAAAAAACCGCATCAAAATCCGTTGATTTGTTTTAAAGATCTAAGCATTCAAAGGGACATAGGGATATAGGGACATAGGGACAGAGAATGCGACTTTATTTTATACTATGTAGTGATGAATCCTTACTAATTTTATAATTGTATATCACAGACTATATATGGATACATGCGATATTATGTCGCCGCTTTAGTTTATTGTAAGTTGAATTTTTTAATTGGAATTATTGTATTTTTAATTGGAATTATTATTGTAAGTGGAATTTTCTAATTTCAATTTTTAATTTATTTTTTAAATTCTGTGTCTCTTTGTATAGCTGTAGTTTTTCAAAAGATTGTAAAAATAAAATAGATAAAATATGTGGACGTTTCTTACCCTTTCACTCAAAAACTACTGAACGAATCGAGCTGAAGAATTTTTAATAAAGCTAGTTCTAGCCCTGGAATAAAACATAGGCTACTCTTCATCCTATAATATAGCATGTGATCCCATTTCCGAAGATAACGAAACAATAGGTACCTACGTGATCGTATTTTGAACAAAAAGTATAGGTAGTAGGTATTTCCAAGCAGTAAATCATATATTAATAAGATAGCTCTTTATTATGATCTCAGTTCATGACCTCTTTTGTATTAAACTTTCACAATTTTCTCTGAACAAAGTCGGAATAACAAATTAACATTTCACAAAAGCTTTCCACTCTGGGTATCTTTGAAGAATCTTCTCCTCCTATCTCTTTTACTCCAAGCTTAAGAAGTCGAGTGTGAATGGGATAGGAGAGTGATAGTAACCTGAATGTATGAAAATTGAATGAACCGTAGCTTATACAGGCTGTTTGTGAATAAAATTGAATATTCAGAGAGGTGTTCTTGAAATCACGACTACCCTCAGATGGACTTAGTATCCCCGGTGGCATTATGTGTTTCACTGCTGTCATTATAAGAATAGGTATTTTTCATTCCTTTCTTTAAAAAAATAAAAAAAAATATTATTCCTCAAAAATATTACTACTCTTTTGTTTCTATTGGACCATAAAAAAAACATTATTAAAGATTGTATTAATTTTTGAGATTGTAAATCATTCATGATTTATTTTTAAAAAGTTTTGTGGCCATATCCCAACACTATAATTATAATATTAGATCTTATATAATTATGTATTTTAAATTATTTCTTTAATTCTAGTATACTTAGAATCAAAATGTTCACTGATTTTTTTCTACTTTTTGCAAAAATATAATCATGAAGTCCATTAATTGCCATCTAAAATGTCTATGGCAATAGCGTCAACCTTACCCGGTTTGCAACACGTAATCCGTCCGGTGCTAAGCCGGGTGTAGGCCGCTGTCAGGTGGAGTAAATTAAATTTCAGTCATGTCCGTGAAGATGACAGGCATTCATCCTTCCGTGGACTCTCAGGAGGCCAGACGAAGGGTTAGTGGAAGATCTGTTCTATGGTCTTGAATTTACTTTATTTTTTTGCTACTAATGTTTATTATACGATTTTTTACTTATCGGACTATGTCCTAGCTAGCTCTACTCCCACCACGCATTTTTTTTAATCATTCATATTATGCTTGAAGTTCGCTATCGTTTTCTAACTAGTTTCTACCCGCGGCTTCAAACGCATTGTTTCCACAAAAACATTTATAGGGTTTTTCCATCGCATTGGAATTTATTTTGAAGTTGGTGTTACGGAAGTATCCGTACGTTTACGTAAGTTTACGGACGTTCTTTTTACAAATATTTAATAGAATATCAACCACTGCTAGCCCCTAAAAATCCTTAAAAAATCTATTATTCCACCCTCTCAATTTCCTTACCTACGTCATTTCCACCCCAATTTGAAAGGGATTTAATTTATTGGAAACTATTTGACCGGTCCGAGCAATATCTGTCAGTGGCACGGCGGGGGTTAAATATCTTGCCTGAGTAAGATATTCGAAGAGTTAAGAGTTTTTAAATGAAGAATAAACGGTTTTCAAAGCAACGTATTTTCTTAGAGGGTTTTTGGACTGTTCAGTATTATTTTATTTATTTTTAATTTTGTTTTATAATTTTATAAGTAAGCTAAGCTTTTATTTAACTTGCCCTGCTATTCAATACCTACCTACTATGTTCCTACGTATGTGTGAAACAAATCTTGCAACTGAATTTTAGAACACTTATCATCAACCGATTGAGCTGAAATTTTGCATTTTCATTCGCAATTAGTACTTACATAAGTTCTTTGACACTACAATAAAATAGTATCACCGAACTATATGGAAGATACCATCGAGCTGTTCTCATGTTCTGATAAGTTCATCAGATAATTGAACCTAAACGAAATGACGGAAACCCATCGGGTTTGGGTTTGTTGGGTTCGTGAACTTTTCTTCAATCACTGATGATGACCAGGATCCTAATGACAGAGGCCAGACGAAACTATACCTCATCGAGTTTGGACTGAATTTATCAATAAAACTTGGTTTTCTAAAGGGAATTTTTTCAAAGGTCTTGGTATCTATCTAGATATATTTTTATAGTAAAACCTCTCCTACAAAATTGTAAATGCTGCCGAGAAAGTCAAAAAGTCACATATTTCGTTCAATTAACGCTAACCTACCAATAGTAGTTTTATGTCATTTCAATTGTTATGTCATTTCAGTTTTAGACATAAATTTAAGTCATTTCAATGTAATGGAAATGACAAAAATGAAAACATAAAAAATCTCGTATGCAGGTAATTGTTTTCTTCCTCTTCGCTAAACATTCCATTCCTTGCAAACAAATCAAATCAATACTAATGAATTACAAACAGTATGTAGTTTTTCACCGTCTAGCAGTGTTTCCCGCATTTACAGCCGTCGCCAGAATAATAAATGTATCAATCAATTCAACCATTACCGCACAAATCAACCATAACGGAAACACTGCAAGAACTTATAGTGATGTGATTGTTTCATTTATTGTCTTTGATTGAAATCTCAGAAGATTGTAAAACGTAGTATTTTATTACATTATTAATTAATATTTCTATTGAATATCTTTTTTCGATCAAGGTCTGACATCTGACAAGTAGTATTTGAGTTGCCATTAAAATGAGTACCTATTTAATTGACTACATTTATTTAATAAATTCGAAGGCGGTTCAAATTTTTATAAACCCGCTAAATAATTGACACTTCCACTGCGATCAACAACCCGCCAATCAAAAAGTGGTGATTATGGCAAAGCCACCCTTTTATATGGATTTGTTTGGTAGGTACCTATGTCCAGCTATGGACATATGCTAACGAAAATTATGTGAGTATCAGCACTAGTTCATATGAGCATGCCTTATACACGTTATCAAGACTGCAAGACCAGGACCAAGACTGCAAGACCCAGACTGCAAGACCAAGACTGCACAGCTCGTTAATGTGTTCAATTAGCTGCTGTCTACAAGAACGGCTCTCACAGTCACAATAGACCGGCTTCGGATCAGTAGTTCTCTAATCGCTCGTGTGATTCTGTTAGTGTCACGTCACATATACTTGTTCGTTTGAGCTGGGATTTATTGGCTTTAACGACAGTTCGATTAGTATCAGTTTATACAGGTGATTACAAAAAGTTTTTGAGACTTCTTTCTCGCTTTATCTTCAGCATCAGCCTATATTAGTCCACTGCTGGATATAGGTCTCCCCTAATGAGCGCCATAGTACCCTATCTTCAACTTGGCGCATCCAGCATGTGTCTGCAGTACAACACTACTTTTGCCAAGTCGCGGTTGACCCCAACGTTGTCGGTTCTTCGCGAGATATCGCCGGCCCACTGCCACTTCAGCTTGCTAATTCTTTGAGCTATGTCGATAACTTAGGTTCTCTGTCGGATGTATTTATTACGATTCCTATCCTTCAGAGAGACTCCGAGCATAGCTCTTTCCATAGCTCGCTGAGCTAATTTGAACCGGTGAACCAGCCCTATCGTGAGTGTCCGTCCACGTCTCATAGGTGTGCATTATTTAATTATATAGATTGCTATTTTTAAATGTACAAAAAAAAGACCATGAACACCAAATCAAATATCTGCAGATCGTACAAAGATTAGTCCTAAAGCGGGAATCAAACCCGCAACCTCCTGCGTGTGGTCAAAGCAAGGAAAATTTAGTTAAAAAATAACTGATTCAACACCATGATATTAAATTCATCATCATCATCTGCCTATATTAGTCCACTGCTGCTGGATTTGCGAACGATTACTGGCAGATGCTGGATGCGGTAAGCTGAAGACAGGGCGATATGGCCCTCATTAGGCATCCCTACGTCCAGCAGTGGACTAATATCGGCTGACATTAAATTGTTTGATATTTAATAGTTGAATGTTTACGTAGGTACGTGATAAATAAGTCACCTAGAGACTGCGCGCGCGCACGCCGCGAAAGGCGCCGCCACAATTAATGCTGCCAACTGCGCCGGAGTGGATCTGATCGGAGGGAAATGTTAATTGTTTGTGGAAGAGATAGCAGTGTTCAGACGGTACACTACACACGGTCATACAGCTCAAACAATAACGGTTTTGACAGTTTCAATGAGTAATAATGAGGCAAACGATTGATGACAGTTTGCTTTTCATAGCTTTAATAAAAGGCCTATTCCACTACTCAACTTTAAGGGACCCTTACCCTAACTAAGAGTCGTGTAGTAAGATTTAGAGCGTAAGGGTCCCTAATTAGGGCGACCAGACCCGGACCCGCCAAGTCTTGCTCCCTAATCGCCCTACCTATCGGGCCGGAATACCGTGTAGTGGAATACCGCTTTTAGTATATTGACGCAATCGTTTAAACTGCTTTTAATTTTCATTGTTATCATCCTCAGCCGGATTTACTCACTGCCAGATGGACCTTTAGGTATCTCGTAAAGAACACACTTAATTTTATAAATTGAAGGTTTGGATGGATGTTTGTCTTCAAAACAACAGCACGGATCGCGTTGAAATTTTGAAAAGACGTAATTATTGGCTTGGAATAAAATCACTATCTTTTATAAGATTTATTATAAATTATTTGAAGTTTTGTGTACTTGTTCCGTAGATCTTGTTGAGAAATATTGCTGGCCAAATTACCTCGAGCTTGCTATATAAATTGTAGAGTCGTGTGTCCCACGGTATTACTCGAAGCCAAGCAGCATCCGTACGCGGAAGACATGGCATCTGATACCGATGCTTTGTTGGCCACCTTTCGGCACCGCGCCATATTTGGCATTTGCTGGGAAAGAGCTACAACTTGATTCTACAAACAATTATAACCACTAACTTAGGAGACAGTTACATGCGACATGAAACTTGTATGTATATACCTACCTACGGAAAGTGTACAAGCCCAGAGCTTTGTAGAGAGTTTTAAGTTAAACCACTGAGTTATTTATCGTAAGTAGGTACGTATTAGTTAACTTGTAATGTCTGTTCCTTAATATTTGTACAGTTGACTTTTAAAACTTCTGAGTCGCTGTGTGCGAAGGTACTTACTCCTGAAATGCAAAGAGCGGGTTCTATTTCCAATAATTTTACGGATAATAATAATTTTATTTTACTTTTTATATGTCTAAATTAGATTTCTAAAACTGGCTTCCTTCATCTGTCTTACCATCCACTCAAAATGTGATTAATACCTAATACATAAGTTATAAGAACAGAAAATTATGAATAAATATCTATAGATCATACAAACATTTAACCAGAGGTGAGAATAGAACCCCCGCTCCCGCGTCGCTGGCAGACCTTCGCCCGCTGAGTCATAGAGGTCGTAATAATAATGAACTCCAGTCGCTTAAGCTAATGTATATTTATAATTACAGAATTTGTAAAGGCGCCATAACCATAATAGTTTGCTAATTATAATTTTCCATACGAACTCATTGAATAATACAATGAGTGGAGACTTCTCATAGCGTCCCTGATGATGAGGAGCCTCTCGACCTCATTATGGGCGAGGACAAGAAACAAACTTACTCAATAATTAAATTATGTATTCAATATTTTCTCCAGTCTGATAGATCGGATAATGGGGAGTGGTTGGTCTGTGAGCGGGTATACGCTATCCGTTTGTAACCCTTCTAATACCGGGGCGGTGGTGGTTTATACATAGGTGGTTCATACCCACGTCTATTTAACGGACAGAGTCAACCTTTCATAGTGACTAAGTCACCGACTGTTTCTGGCCAAAATGAATAGGTGATGAAGTTTCATAATTTAATCCATGAATATCACTTTAGTTCATGATAAAAATGCGCTATTCGCACCGGTCGGCAATTGCCTAGTGAAGAGAAACTTCAAAAATTTGCGTACTACGGTACGGTGAGATACGACTTTAAAAGCTTGCTTTCTTCAAGTGTTAAGACAACTAACATACACAACACATCATTCTGCTACTACTGAATTAGATTTAGTTAAACAACTTTTATATTTTTTTAACTCCCAAGCATTCCTGAATTTATGAAATGGGTGGTTAGGTTAGGTTTCTATAAGCACATTTCATCTGACCTAAAAGAAAACCTTTATAATGGGTACCTAATGTACCTATCTCAATAATTTCGCGGTCATGGATACCCAACACACCTAACCAAATCACCGCTCTAACTCGCTCCGCTCATCCTCCCGCTACCCGCCACCACTCCGCCCACTCCCCTGCTCGCACAACCGTGTCTCTCAGACATCATATCTGCTTTTTGCGCAGCCCACATTATATGCAGATCGCATGAAAGCAACACCGGTTACGCTGGCGCAGACTTTTTGTCAGCCTCACAATTATCTTTCTAAGTGCACGGTCTTCGGTGTGATCTGAATGCTTAAGTTTAGTTTCTCAGAGTAGAATATGGTTCTAAATGCTTTTTAACATGCTATCAGGTACAGCCATTGTAAATGAAGAATGCGTGGAAAACATGCACGAAGAGGAGGTGTAAAATATTAAGTGGGTTGGGCTATAATGTATCCGGTACCTGCAAATAGATCTTTGTCATCGGACCAGCAGACGCACTGAAAAATATAATATGTACCGGTCGATATTCCACAATGTCGAAGCAAAAAATTCAGCTCAAAATTCATAATAAGCACGGCCAGAGAGTGGTATGAGCTTCCTGCGTTTGTTTTCCCTCCAGAATACGATCTCGGAGTCTTCAAACGAAGAGTGAATATTCTGGGAAAGCGTGCTCCATCTTAGGCGCATGCGTCCACGGTGTTGCAGCTTAAACCAATCTAGGCAATAGCGCATTAGCTGAGCTCGGTCACTAGTTGGAGGCGTCACAGGATCGAAGATGGTAGCAATCTATTGTAACCGACTGAGGAATAATAAGAAACGGGAACGTTGCGCTATAATAGTACCTAATTAAGTATGTAATTCAATGACAACTGTCCGAAGGTATGATACTGGTCGGATTGGAGTTGGGGAGGCCCGTTGTGTAGGACGCTATATTAGTCGACACACTTGCGTCTTCCCATCGTCCAAGGACATCCGCCAAGGCTGTAGCGACGGAAAATCTGGCTGACAATATCAAGAGGCGTCAGAGCCTACGCATTTGTTCCCCTTGGAGTCGAGACCTTAGGTCCGTTAGGTACGGAGGCTCTCCGTGTTTAGAATAAAATATATTAGCGTCTGGTCATATACGATGCGTGACCGCTGGTTTGTAGGTATCTATCTGGCGTAGCGCTTTAGCATTGCCATACATCGAGACAATGCAGCCATCGTCTTGAGGACCCTTCGGACTGCTATTGATATGGACTGGTCACACTGGTTAAGCTACGTCTAGATTGTTTACACCGTATGTAGTTGACAATTGATTCAATTGTAATACTGTACTTACACCTTCCACTCATTGAGGCAATATTTTTCTGCCTTGACGTCTGTTGCCTTACATGATGATGATTCAATTATACCTGCCGCACTTGCGTTGAACTTACGACTATTGAAAAGATGTTGTATACGTCCGAGTTATTACCTCGATCTCGATTTCACCGAGATACAGATCGCCGCCGCATTGATTCGCAGAAATAAAACAAACATTGCAAATGGTAGCTGTCCGATTAACTTGTATTTCGTTAAAGTGTGGTCCAAGTGTACCCAAGGCGGGCGCCATGTTTTGAAGTAAATAAGAAGACTGTAAATACTGACAGATGTTGTGTCTTCACTATTTTCGCTGGTATCTGATTCCTTTCTTACAGAAATTATCAAACGTGCAAGTTATTGACGTCACGTTTTGATTAGTTTTCATATTCACGAGGGGAAATATTTGTGTTCTTCTAACACTAAGTTAACCCACATATATTTATACAACCAATCTGTAGATTTTAGTTAGCCCTAAGAGTTAAAACAGATTCATACTACTGAAACTACTAAGTATCTACAATACAAGCCATGGCAGTTTGGAGAATTAATTACCAATGTTCTTAGCCCTGCTTAGCTTGGGGCTAAATGATACTTATTAATTTATTTATGTAGGCAGATGAACAAAAAACCTAGGTAAAAGTACTTTACCTACCTTCAGCACAATTGATTTACACATTTTTTTTAACATATTTTTTTAATTTATTTGGATAGTGTTGCGTTAGCAAGCAACACTATCCAAATTAATTTTATAGTTACGCATTGCATAGCCTGACTTTTCCCGGTCAGATCGGTCTACTTTTTCACCAGATTATGCAAAGGATTTATGTAAAGGAATAGAGAGTTCACCTGTGCTTGCGCACACACGAATGAAGTGGATCCGCGATTTCCGTATGTGAAACCCGCTCTCTTCTCCTAGCTTGGACCACACCTCAAGCTTAAAGCTCCGCTAGCTGGACGCGTAACAGGCTGCGCGGGCGCCTCTGCGATTTATTGCGCCGTTACCTTTAATTCAGACATTATTTAATTTGAACACGCCGCGCGACTTCATTATGATATCGCTGATGAGAACGTGCGTGGTTATGTGCTGTTGGGAATGCGTGCTCTTAATATGAAGGATTTTATATGAGTATCATTAAAATAGACATGAGCTTAAAATCATGTAGGTAAATGTGATGATGGAAACCTGAAATCAGAAAATTTAAATACCGGAATGGAATGTATGTATGATCCACTTGCTTCGCTTACAATTATTATTATTTTTAGCCTCTACTGTCCCGCTGCTAAGCAAAGGCCACCCCTCCTTCTTTCCACACTTCTCTGTTATGCTTACAATGCTTGATAATTTTTAATAAAAAATCTGGCTAGCCCTAAGCTAAACAGAGCTTTTTTAATCCAAGAAAACGCGAGCAAAGCCGCAAGCTCAGCTGTAACAATATATCTAACCTCTTTGTTAATCACGGAGAAAGAGACCACAATTCTTTTTAAGGAGAAGTTAAGACTGAGAGATCAGATAAGCATCCCACGGTCCCACGCTGCAAGGTGTAATGTAATCTCAGCTTAATTATGAATTTTGCACACGTTGCTACAATTTGGCGCGACTGTCCGACCGCCATTTTGTCGTATCTCCGACTATATGACAAATTGCTGTAAATTTTGCACGCATACGAAACACGCGGTTTCTTTTACTGTAATGAGTATTGAATTGAATAGGGATGGGTAGTCGTCACGGAATCGACCGCTTTGGAGTTTTTTATATAATTAGGAGTCGGGAAATATCAGCAGAACCTCAGGAGTTGAAACTGATCTAAAGCATAAGTATGGAAACCAATACGCTAATACCAATTGCTTCTCCATCTAAGAACTTGTCGAATTCATGTAATAAATTATTGATTATTTCTCCCGAATCAGTTAAAAATCAAATTACTTGTCTACCTCCTCGAATGAGCGCCATAGTGCCATGCCAGCTTGCCGAATCCATCAAATGCCATGTCCAGCTGTGGACTGATATAAGCGTATGATGATGATGAAAATAATAACTGCTTTGCTAGTATATCATGGATCTACTCAAGATGCATTATGCGAATGAGCGACAAAAGGCCTTTTAACAGCAGTCATGAATGCTTTATCTAAATCTAGTAGGATGCTAAAAGGAGCTATAATCTTTTATAGTTTCCGTAAGCTAAACAAAACTCAAACTAAAACCTCTGTCGAACGAGGTTTCTGTTTACCTCTACATACATACAATAAGCTGAGGTGGGGCCCATGGGTTCACTAGGCACTTGTTTTTTAAGGTAATGAGGATGTAGGTATGAGGTGAATTTAGGTTAATGATAAGGAAGTATTTTTATGCAATGTTGGGGTAAACATGTTCTCGAGTGGAGACCGCGATTCTGCAAACGTAGTACTTATGAGACGCTCTCCATCCAGGTGTGATGACGATCTCCGAAAGACTGCTGGCAGATGCTGGATGCGGCAAGCTGATGACAGGGCGCTATGGCGCTCATTAGGGGAGACCTATGTCCAGCAGTGGACAGTTGTAATATATGTTGATGATGATGATGACTTTTATGAAAGTAAGGATTTACTTCTGTGCCCAAAAAAAATCTATCTTTCACAGATCCAAAATTCAACCACAAAAAATAAAATCCCAGTTCTCCCGTTGACCTTCATTCCAACATCCAGTAGTCCCCCGGCTTATCAGATAGCACTAACGAATTAGTGTAAATAAACAAACCGACTGCGCCACAAGAGTTATGGCTTATAATTAAACCTTCTGTACATACCGGACGAGTTTTGTACAGTTAGGGATGGGTAGAGTCATTGATGTGGGATCATCGAGTCGATGAATGAAGTATTGTGTCGATATGAATATTTTGTTGGTTATCCGAAATAGACAAAATGGGTTAAATCCAGTTTTGAAGGACATCAGTCATTGCTTAATGATGACGAAATAAAAAAAACAGTCTTATAAACACCACTTATAAAAAAGGTATTTAAAAAATATCGACTCCAGTGAACATCTTGATAATGTATTTTTTTGATACCCATGACTATCGTCTCGCAAGAAAATAAATTTTTGGAGACCCACATCCAGAATCTAACATCACGGGAATTGTTCTTACTAATATAGAGGTGAGTATATTTGAATTATCTGCTGCCTGAATTTAAGTGCCACTATCAGTATAAGTTCCATTTTAATGTTAAAAATACGTCATTTTGATGTGTTATTTTGTGTCCCAATAGTTAAGTCAAAAAGTACCCAATAAACATCTAAACTTACTTCTACTAGCAGAGCTTGTGTAACTTGGTTGATATTATTGTTTTTGAAAACAAATTTAAATGCTCTATTACATTTTTAAAAACCGGGAGTGTTAAGGTAAAACAAAACAGTAGGCTTATGCTGTCTCAATGCTATAAGTGTTGATAAGTTTCATATCGATACTTTTCCCATCTCTCGGCTAAATAACTCCATTTGGCTCGATGCTCGGTAAACGTTCATTTGGACATCGATAATTATTTACCGGTAAATCGGCACCACAATTATTGATGGCTTCATACGGCGATAGCATCACACACCACGACGCAGCGACGCGCTGCAAATCTACACGGCTACTTGATCACTGATCGGACATCGCTGGAATGAATGGTAAAGTTCTAAATATAAACACAGTAAAAAGTTAATTATTATAACGTAAAAAATACACAAAAAAAAAAAAAAAATACAATACACTCTTTTACATTCATACTATTCATCCTATCGTGAAAAATTTTTAATAGCCTTCCGTTTCTATTTTTCTATATTTTAATTTTCTGTATGTGATGTTGTTTTTCCTTACGTAAATAAATAAATAAAAAGCTGAAGAAAAGAGATTAATGAAAGATCCCTAAATGCACTTAACTTGCATATTTAGATAATTAATTACTGAGTTTTATAGACAAAATTGTAGATTTATTCCAAATCGTGACGAACAAAACTTCACACAACTTAACTTAAACTTAACTTCACACTACAACACTATGTTACCGTAAAACAATAAAAGGTGAAAAACATAAGGCAAAATAATATGTCATTTTATTATCACAATCGATATCAATCTTGATTGTGGTTCCATACAATCTAATTCATCTTGATGATGCCTTATGATCATCATTACTAATTGAAACCCAGGTCTACTTTTTAGGCCTATGCAATTTGTTATTTTTTCACAGCCATAATACTAATACTTTTTTCGATGTAAGTTTTTGCTAAAGTTAACTTAAGACAAGAACTTTAGTCTCTGCTGAATGAACCTTGCCTGAATACGATAGAAAAGAAAAAAATATCCACTTTTTTCACATATTATTTTAATATTTACTTATAGTTTTAGATTGGACTTATCTAAGTGTTTTTTTTAGTTTTAAGAAATAAAATTATTGATTCCTGATTCATTTTTGAGTCGTGTGCAAGGGCCCTAACCGAGTACAGCTGGTTTCATCCGCAAAAAGATTTGTTTGAATGGAAATGTTGCGTTTTCTTTTTGTATGTCACATTAATTAGAAAAGGCTCTTGATTTATGCATGGCATGTATGCAAACATAGAGTTGTGACTTTTTAGGTGGTCTGTATTCTATCTAGGGTTGCCAGATGTCCGGGATTTCTGGGATTGTCCCGGAATTTTGCGTCTTGTCCCGTGTCCAGTAATAAGGCCTATTTTTTTTATAATAATAAATAACTCCGGACAATCCACACAGCATCATCTAGCCCCAGCTAAGCAGAGCTTTTGTTATGGGTACTTTTATATGACTGATATATGTACTTTATAATTGGCCGAATTTCGAAAATTTTAGAAATGTAGATTTTTAGGACAGGCGGACCTGAGGCCCCGGATCATAAATTACACGACTCGCATTGGCAGACCTTGTTTTTTTTTTAAAGGCGCCAGCTCATAAAATGATATTACACCACTAACATTTGGCTGGCGACCTTTTTTAGCTCTAACGACGTGATAACCCTGATTCTATCTTAGGCTATTTCTTTACTTACTCCAGTGGGTCAGCGACCCAAGGTAGATCTTGGTTTCGACAAAAGACTCTCTCACTCTCTCCAAGCTTCTGACTTCTGAGCTCTCTCTCTCTCAACAGCTCCAGCCAGCGTCCACTTTTCTTTTATTTTATATCACACAAGACACATTACAATTCAATCTACATGATGATGGTACTATCAACCCATCCACCGTCTTCCTCTATTCGCTCTACATATACATATGCTCTACTTTTCCCTTGTTTAAGAAAATCAAAAAGTACCAGATGAAGTGTGTTTAAATTCAAACTCAGTAAACTAAACTCAGCTTAGAAGTAAACAAATTTAAAAATAGTTTATTGCAATAAGAATCATTACAAAATAATACATAACAATTTATCTGACATTATGAAGCATTCAAATAATTATGTGTAGCCTAAAAAGACATAAAAATATTTTTATTTTTAAAATAATAATAATTTTTAAAATAATAATAATATTTTTTAAGACTAAAAAGTCAGTACTATAGAGGCAGCTGTGCTCCCCCTACAATTTTACAAAATAGTAGTTCAAATTTAAAACATCTTAGAATAAAATTGTTATACAAATCTCATGATTATTTTTGATTAACTGAAATAATCTATTTAGGTATATATTTTGATGGTGCAATAAAGAAGATATTTAATTATCTAATCTAAAAAATAATAATTAGCATTTAATAATTGGAATGATTGTCTTTATAATTAACTAGTTAATTAACATGAGTAGTTCTACAAAGTTTTTTTACTCTGGTGATCTTTCATTCCTCATTGACTCAACTGGTTGCCATGGTAATGAACGTAAAAAGTATGGCGAGAATTGAATTAAGGTTTTAGATTATTTTAACGCGTCAATTTTTTTTAAGTTACGTATGTACGTGATGTTGTTGTACTCATAGCACAAAGTCTCTTTACTTTCGGCTAGATTATTGTTTATTATTTAGTAACATATTTCCTATTTTCCAGCATGAATCAGCAAAAATAGTAGCAAAGTAACCGTTTTAGAACGAGAATGGCGAAAAAGATATTTTTTTGATGTGTTGGTTCAATATTATTTTTAGTAGCATTGGCCCCTTTTGGCACAAAAGTAGCAATATCTGAGTTTTTTACCCTACAAAATTTCAACGTTTATTATCATTTTAGGATGTTCTTGAAATGGACATGTTTTTAAAGTAGCTGGCATCTTAGGTTTCCTTATTTTTTTTTTTAACCACAGCAGCTCAAACTTTGTATAATAATTTGAAAAATTAAAATTTTCTACTTTAAACCTGCCTTGAAAATTACTGGTCCTAGTCACCAAAATATTTCAAACGGTGTTCAAAAAAGCTACTTTTCTTTAATATATTTCAAAAATAAAAATAAAAAAATTATTAAAATTGTGGGCACATAGTCCAAAAATGTGAACAAAGATTCAAATTTTTCCAAATTTACAAAATATTAAATATTTTCCGAACTGGTCAAATTAGAAAAAAAATAAAAAATGTTTCTGATAGGCCTTGACTTGCCGCATAAGCACCTTTCAGGTTATCCACTCATTATGGGACACCCTGTATATGTATACCTATTATTGACGACGTCTATAAACGTCTATTATGTACCTAACGATTCTTCCAACTCTCCCCGATCATAAAAATATAATGTGCTATTAAACAGCATGGTCTCTTCTTCAATAATAATCTACTTTGCATACACTTCCCTACTTATACTCGTACATTGTAGGCAAATGTTTCTACTAATGCTTATAATTACACCTGGTATCGCGATCTTATTTGTATTCTGCACATATTGTGTTCATTCTAGCTTATCTTAGATAGATTGAAAATTCGTTTTTGCACACTTAAAAGTATTATGCAAAACCTAAACAAATTACAAAAAGTGTAACAATAGGCGGTCTTAAACGAGGTGGTAACACTTTGAGTATTGAAGTTGGAGAAAAACTCGACCCAAGCTTTTTCATCTTCTTAATAAGTACATTGACGACCGATGTGGCGCGGTGGGCGAAGGTCCGCCTGCGACGCAGGAGGTTGCGTGTTCGATTCCCGCCTCGGAACAAATTTGTGTACGATCTGCAGAAATTTGTTCCGTTGGTCTGGGTGTTTTCTATATATAATAAAAAAATATCTATCTATGTAATGTATTGTATTAAGTAGGTATATCAGTCATCTAGTACCCATAACACAAGCTCTGCTTAGCTTGGGGCTGTGTGAACTGTTCGGAAAATTTTATTTTTATTTTTTATTGTTTAATTTATACCAAGTCGCTTCCTCCAAAGTTCACTGTTTGACTGTCTGTCCGTATGTATGCTTAATTATTTAAAACTACACAAACGATTTTGATGTGGTTTAACACTTATTTTAATTATTATCAAAGTCCCCAAGTTGGGTAAAGGCCTACTCCAATGTTATCCACTTCTGTCTGTCCTGTATTTGCTACCTCTTCGCTGGCACACAGCGACTTTTTTTATTCGCCCTCCTTACTAATATTATAAACGCGAAAGTTTGTAAATATGGATAGATGGATGTTTGTTACTGTTTCACGCAAAAACGAATGAACAGATATGGATGGAATTTGGCACAGAGATAGATTATAGTCTAGAATAACACATAGGCTATATTTTATCCCGTAATTCCTACGGGAACGGAAATAACGTGGGTGAAACCGCGTGCCGCTGCTAGTAACTTATAACTCAGTAAAGGCGACAATGTCCAAAGGTACACTTGCGTTTTAATTAATTTATCGTTGTATCTTTGTCATCTTAGAATCCGCAGCCCTTTTTAAACTCGGGTATTATTATCAGGACGCATCGGGACGCTTTTACACAGAACTCAGGTTAGAGAATAAATGTAACAGGTAGGAAATGTCCCGATTTTCATTTTAATTATATGAAATGAAAATCGGGACATTTGATACCTGTAACATTAAAATACTGATCAATATACATTTATTTCCAAATCCAGCATAATTTAGCCACAAGTGTAAACTATACTTGTATTATGGGTACTAGAAAAATGATAAACATAAAATAATACCCTAGGTCCGTGGGGTACCGAGGCTCTCCGGGTTTTTAAAAAATTATCTGAGCGTCTGGTCGATGCGACGCGTGACCCGAGAGCTGGTGAATATCTGGCTCAGCGCATCAGCATTGCCATACAGCGTGGTAATGCAGCCAGTGTCTTGGGGACGCTTCCGACTGGTATTGACATGGATCAATTGAGCTACCTTTAGACTGTTTGCAACCGTCTGCAGTTAGCTCAATGGTTTCAATTGTCAATACTAGTTGTAATTTTTCTATTCCTTTGCTTGTAATTTTCGTTGTTAATAAAGAGTTGTCACTAAAATAATACGCGAGATTGATGATAGTCTTCGTAATACATAAGGAAACACACAGAAAACCCGGATTAAATATTTGCAGAACGTGCAAACATTTGTCCGGAGGCATGAATCTAACCCGCAACTCCCTTGCGTCGCAGGCGTCCGTCGCAGCCACATAAGTCTATTCATTTTACATTTATTCTTCAACTTCTTGAGAGGCTGTAGTTTATCCAAGGGTAACAATAGTGCTAAATAATGACACTGACATGTGAAGTTTGACCGGTTCTTGTGATTGAGAGAATGAGTCTATGGTCATATAATAAAATCTCTATGACATCAAACCATATCCATATTACCATTAATCTAGTCATTTAACTATAATCTATACTATTTAAAAGACATAGATGTACGCATAATGAAAATTAAAAGTATAGCGCAATTATAATCAGTAATAAGTTTTAAACGGTTTTTTGTGTACTTGCTAAGTACGTGAAGGTTATGAAACGTTTCATTTCTTCCATCAAATACGTTTTCTATCTTTGAGTACGCTACCTATGAACTTTGAGATTTAAGTTACCGGTACTAACCTACTTTTAGCAAACCGTTATTTTCTCAATACACAGAAAATATACATGTATTTTGGCCAGTAAAAGCGTGTACCTGCTTTCCATGCAAAAGACCATTGTTATCAGTGGACATCGCAAAAAGCTGAATCTCACCGACAAAAGCCGATACAGTAACATAGCGCGGAATCCTACGGAACCCGCGCTCATTAACGCTCCTCCGCCAACACTATATCCAAACGTAATCGCCCTATCTTTTACAGCACACGCCATTCCGAAAACTACCATAAAACTTAACACCTAAAGTCTATTATCTAAAGTAGGCGCGGAGATATTTTTCAGTAGCACATTGATGTAGCCTTTGCTAAAATAACTGTTTTTAGAAAAGGAACTTTATGCTCGGGTTCAGAAAAGTTACTATTGTTTTTCTGTTGAACCGGGAGCTTCGAGCGTTCCGATTTCAAAATCAGTTTACGTACGCGGTGACAAATGTCGTAAGTAGCGTTTTCAGCGTTTTGAAATAAACTTTGCAGTTATCTGACTGAGATGAGAATGGAATGGGTTAAAGATGAGTTTAACGTTGTTTTCGGGTTGATAAGATAGTGTACGATGTGCGATTAGTGTTTTTGCGCCGGCGGCGTAATTAGGGACTATCGGTCGGCGGCGCGTATGAAGACATAAATAAACCGAGAACGCGGGAATTAGCGACCCGAGCACGGGTTGACTTAAATTTCAATCGATCCTCCAGATTTCTCCTTTTTACAAGCCTTTTTACAACTTTATACTAAAAATACGCGAGCAACAGCGAATCGTTAAAATGCTTGGAGCGGCAAACGCTTGCCATTTGTGAAGTACTACATTTTATTGCTTGTTATCAATTAAAAATACTAATTAAGCTGGTTTATGAGGCGGGCGTATTTTAAGTACATACGTAATCGTTATTTATTTAATTAAATAGTTTATTGCAACCGTGAATGTGAAAAGTGATTTTATGAATTAATTGAGCTTTTAATTAACGCGATGCTTGTGGCGAAAAAGTTTACATTTGCAATAAATAAAGTGACATGGCGATTTTACAGCCGGAAAGCATGTTTCCATTAAAACTTCAATCGGTTGATTTTACTGTTTGATATATTAACCGATGCACCGGTTGTGTGGTATGCAAAATCAACACTTGGTAGGTATGTTGAAATACATATTACAAAACTAGCAATAATTGGATTCGTGTTTCGTCCGCGCTGTCTCATTACTGTGTTAGAAGAGGTGACCAGGCTTGTGAATTACTTAAGTAAGAAAGATTATAATGAAGTAGTAATTGATATAATAAAATATTGTTATTTATTTGTTTTAAGTTTTAAACACTGCTAGATTATGTAGGTAAAAACCGTCTCAAAGGTACTGAAGGCGAGCAAAATTTATTCACGATAAAATTCGGTAATGATGTTATGAATTGTTTGATTTGAATTTTAAATTTATGCCTAAATTTTCAATTTATAAGTATTAGAAAATCAAAATCATGGAGCACATAACTATTAGAAAAAATGGTTACCTGATTACCAGCGCATACACATGCAAATCGCGCGTGAATCCGGAACGCCTTTCAGTTTCAACTAGATTAAAATTTATGCATTTACACATCTTTACCTTAAAAGCGACGATAATCATTTATTGTTATATTTGGAAACAAGTTGTCTGTTTCCTAATAATATTAAGAACATTCAATTTTTTGCCTTTAAAATATTTGTAAGTTGTTACATATTTTGAATTTTTGTGTAATTATTTATATCTATAACTTGACGATTCGTTTGTGCAATCATTTAATATAAGTTATTTGACTAGAATCATTTCTGCAGGCAAACTGATATTGATACAAATGTACCTAAAAGTAAAAAGTAAGGGTAAGTATATTTATTGTGAAAATATAGTAGGCACATGAAATTTGTAACGGTAGTTTGATTTACCCTTAATGGGCTTGCAATTATATGTCAAGTTAAATGCATTATAATTAAATTATGGTTTATATACTATAGCTATGTAGGTGTAATAAAAAATATTAAACAATAATTATTATCAACTTTATCATTAAAGAAAAAATAATTATTATTAGACAGGTAAATTAAAAGTAACTTAAGTTAGGTATTTCTCAAAAATCTTATCGTCAATAAGCTCTTTATCTTCTTTTTTGATTTAGAGTTTTCTGGTAATATTCGAATCATCACAAGTCATCAAACAACAATAACTGTCTGCTAGTCACCGTCAAAAACAGCAAAGATACTTCAAGATGATAAATTAGCAAAGTGCACTTACATCCTTATACGTAGCACTTGTTACCCCCAAGTGGGTAAGAAATAATGGGCCACTTTTAATAGTAAACACATTGTGTCTAAGTGGTCTAGCTATTGTTTATAGGAAGTTATAATGATTATTTTATTGAGAAATATTGACTACTTAGTGCACTCGTTTGTAGATAATGTTTTGCCCATTGTAGAGTTCATCGTTTGAAGGTTTTTCATATTCCTTTCAATTTAAGCGTTGGTCATTCTAGAAAATAGAAATAGAATTAGAAAATCTTTATGTGTTACTCAAACACATGAAATAAAGGAAACAAAAGAATACAATGTAAGTTTGCTTGAGTCACAAAACGTTTTTTTTTCAGAATTTATATAAATTTTCTGTATCACTATCACTACATAGTATAAAACAAACTCGCTTTCACTGTTACTATGGCCCTATGTACTTAAGTCTGTGACCTAAGTCCTTATGTCCCTTTGTATACTTAAATCTTTAAAGTTTTTTTAATAGATAGAGTGATTCAAGAGGAAGGTTTAGATATAGGTAAGTACGTATAATAAAACCGTTCGAAGCCGGGGCGGGTCGCTAAAATTTTATATATATAAATAAGTTTAAAAGGTACCTATTAATTAACTCTAGTTAGTTTGAAGCTCAAATACCAACATCAAAACTTAACTAATAACTATTTAAAAGCTGCATAAAGTTTTAATAAGTAACTTTAACCTCAGAATTTTAAGTAACTAACAAATTAGCATGCAGACCACCCGGACTTAATAGTAGCTTAACTAAGTTAACCAGTAACTTAACACAGGAAAATTACTTATTATTTGACAGTAACTATAAAAAATAAGTTAGTTATTAAAGCAAGTGGGGTGTATGTATGCCACATTATCGATATTACGTGATACGCATTCGTAAAGTATTTAAATCGTTGATATTTAACCTACCTCTTTATAATTTACTTAGTTTTAGTTATTATAGTGCGATAACCCTACCATTCCGTTCCTAAGGAAATATATATTCCTTATCACTGAATAGTATAAAATAAAGTCGCTTTCTCTGTCCCTATGTCCCTTTGAATGCTTAAATCTTTAAAACTACGCAACGGATTTTGATGCGGTTTTTTTAATAGATAGAGTGATTCCGAGGAAGGTTTATACGTATAATAAAACCGTGGGAAGCCGGGACGGGTCGCTAGTAATATTATAAACCCTAAAGTTTGTATCTATGGATGTACGGATGTTTGTTCCTCTTTCACGCAAAAACTACTGAACGGGTCGCGCTGAAATTTTGAATACGCATAGTACTAGCCCTGGAATTAATGGTAGGATTTTCATCCCATATATCAGTTCCCATGGGAACTATGAAATAGCCGTGAAACGTTACCATAGAAAAAACGCTTGGGAAGCCGCGGGCAGATAATAGTCACTACAAAGTATAAAACAAAGTCGCTTTTTCTGTCCCTATGTCCCTATATCCCTATGTACCTTTGTATGTTAAATCTTTAAAGCTACGCAACGGATTTTGATGCGGTTTTTTTAATATATAGAGTGATTCCGAGGAAGGTTTATACGTATAATAAAACCGTGCGAAGCCGGGGCGCTAGTATCTCATATAAACCGATTATATTGGGACTTGAATTCGCAACCTACCCTCAATACGAAAATGAGCTATGAAGTCAAGTAAACAAAGAGTAGGCAATCTTCGGAACTTTTACTAGTTTTAGCAAAAGTACTAGTCTAGGTAGGTATATATTACAGATTTTTATCCAAGCAGTAAATATCAGCGCGGTCCATTCAGTAGACTATATATATCTGTGCCAAATTTCATAAAGATCCTTTCAGTAGTTTTTGCGTGAGAGGAACAAACATCCATCCATCCATACTTACAAACTTTCGCGTTTATAATATTAGTAGGAGTACTTGTCAGTGGTTGGTCAGTCTTCGTCGCAACTGGACTCTGAGTGAAGTTTGAATGTCCTGCCTGATTGACTAGCTCGGTCATGCACCTTCAACCGATAACACAATTAAAAGCTAAAAGAGTGGGACTCCGCTATAATTTAGAACTACACTTTATCTTCTAATTAAATGTTAATAAACAAAAAGTAACGCGATCGGGTTTGTCCGAGTGCGAGCGGGGTAGCCTACGTTTTTATAAAAACGGGCTAGCTGGCAGTTCATTCATAGTCACTAACATGGTCGAAAACAATTTGATCAGAGACGTTTCTTGAAACCCCGAAAATTCACTTACAAAAATAAACAAATTTTTGCAGATTGCACAAATATTTGTCTCGAGGCGGGAATCGAACCCACAACCTCCTGCGTCGCAGGCGGCTCTTCGCCCGCCGCGCCACATCGGTGTCGTCAAAACGAATAGACAGAAATTTTAAAATGGCTAGGTACTTGTTTTGTGTTTCATTATTAAAATTTGTAAAACAAAATCTATGTGTATCGTATTCTGCTCTGCTTAGCTTGGGACTAAATAATAAAGATAAAGATAAAGATAAAGATAAAGATGGTTTATTTGCTTGAACACAATGTTGGTTACACAGTTCTTAAAAATATTTTAGTTTCAATTATGTTCTGCTTAGATTAGTATGCAAATTTTATACTTAGTCTAAATTAATATTATTTTGTATTTAAATTTTAAACAATGCGAGAAATAATAATAATAATTAAGTAAAAACAGTAACAGGCGCAATAGTAAAATAAGATGATGTCAAAATTTATCTGTCATAAAGTCGTTAATATTATAATAGCATTTGTTAATTAGTAATTGTTTCAATTTAGTCCTAAATATATTGTCGTCAAGATCTTTTAATGTCTTAGGAAGTTTATTGTATATTTTACGTGACATACAAATTACACTTTTTTGTAGGAAAGCTGTTTTACTATTAGGCATCTGGAGTTTACTGCTATCCCGTCTATTTCGCACTACAAAATCAGACTTGCGTGGAAAAAGATGGGGATGTTTTCTAACAAATAGTGCTATTTCAAATATGTATAACGACGGAAGTGTTAGTATCTTGTGCTCAATGAACAAAGGTCTACAACTGTCGGTAACGTGCAGGTTAAACATTGATCTAATACATCTTTTTTGTCTTTTAAATATGTAGTCTTTATGGGTAGAGTTAGCCCAAAAAATTATACCAAACCGTAGGATAGACTCTACTGTTCCATAATACGCTGTAAGTAAAGTTTCTGTGTTAACAATAGAGGATAATTTATAGAGTGCGTAGGTAGAGCTACTTACTCGCTTACTTAAAAGTTCAATATGGGTTTTCCAATTTAATTTAGAGTCAATTTGAATACCTAAAAATCTTGTTGATTCTACCATGTCTACTTTACTACCATTAAACTGTAAATCTATTTGAGGATAATTTTTAATTCTTTGACTAAAATGCATTATGTTTGTTTTATTTAGATTTATTTTCAGATTATTATTATCAAGCCATTTAATTATTGAATTTATTGAATTATTAATGTCAGAATTATAAGTATTTATGTCATTACATTTTATTGATATTGTACTGTCGTCAGCAAATAAGGTCATTGGTTGATTGACTGATCTTGGTAGGTCGTTTATATAAATTATAAATAGCAGAGGTCCCAGGACACTCCCCTGTGGAACGCCAAACTGCATTACGCGTTCTAAAGAACAATATGATTTTTGACATTTGCTTCTGGTATCTAGTTTTGTGATCTCGGTAATTTGTCTACGGCCTTTAAGATACGAGCAGAGAAGTTGAGATACTCTACCTCTCAGTCCATAAGCCTCTAATTTGTTAGTCAAGATGTTGTGATCTACGCAGTCAAAAGCTTGGGTCATATCACAGAACACAGCACATACAGGTGTTCTGTTATCTATTTGGAGCACAAGATTTTCGATGAACTCGTATATTGCTAAATTTATAGACTTATTACGTCGAAACCCTTTTTGTTCATTGCATAGTATTTTATGCTTTTCTAAATAGGAATTAATTTCTTCATATATATATTTTTCGAAAATTTTCGAGAATACTGATAGAAGAGCTATGGGTCTGTAACTGCTTGTTAACTCTTTATTACCTTTTTTAAATAGAGGTTTAACAATCACAAGTTTAAGATCTTCCGGGAACGTACCGGTTGAGATAGTTAGATTAATCAAGTGACCGAGATGAGGGCTTATTATTTCACTGACTGATTTTATGATCCTCGTAGAGATTTGGTCAAAACCAGTGCTATTAGAGTTTTTTAAATTTCTGATAATGTTCTTTATTTGTTGTGGAACGGATGGTGCCAAGAACATTGATTTTGCATGATGACAAATTTTATCAGTTACATTTATTCCATGATCGGGAATGGATTCTACTTTATTGATGAAATAGTCGTTGAATTGATTGGCAATGTCAGTAGGATTTAATAAATATTTATTATTGTCACATTTAATTTTCACTATGGATTCCTTAGGAGTACAAAATCTAGTTTTATTTATTACATTCCAG
This sequence comes from Eupithecia centaureata, assembly GCA_944547425.1. NCBI lineage: Eukaryota > Metazoa > Arthropoda > Insecta > Lepidoptera > Geometridae > Eupithecia > Eupithecia centaureata. The sequence goes on from OX155683.1 coordinate 1,510,573, forward strand.
GTCGCCTTAGATTTATTTTGAGATGTCATTATTGTGTATATATTTTGTGATCTTTTTGTTTTTGTAATAACTTTCTTAAGTCTTTTTGAAAATTCTTTGTAAATATTTTTATTCGTTTTATTGGGCTTAGATAGGAATTTCCAATATAAGTTACGTTTTCTTTGGCTGCATAATCTTATGCCACGAGATATCCATTTTGGTTTACTTACAGTTCTAATCAAAATCTTTTTCTTTGGGAAGCATAGATCGTAGAAAAGCTTAAAGTTTTCAATAAAATATTTATAGGCTAAGTTGGAGTCATGGGTGATGTACATGTCTGAGAAGGTTAAACTTTTAATACATAATTTAAATTTTTCTATATTTTCGTTACAGAAGTCACGCACTTCTCTATGCCATGACTTAAGTTTAACAGTACGCACCGGCAGTTTTATAATCTGGGCCGTATGGTCAGAGAGCGCAAATTCCAAGACTTCAGTTTTACAGTGGTTTTTAAAATCATGGGCAATATTATCAATGCATGTGTTTGATAATGATGTGTGGATTGTCCAGCATTATTAATTTATTCGATTATTTATTCTATTTCTATTATTATAAAAATAAAATCTTTTTACTGTGCTTTATGATCGCGTTCTACGTCATGAACTGGAGTTTAATAACCACTAGCTACCCGCTCCGGCTTCGCACGGTGTAATTATACATAATTATAAACCTTCCTCTTGAATCGCTCTATCTATAAAAAAACGCTCTATCTACAAAATCCGTTGCGTAGTTTTAAAGATTTTAAGCATACATAGGGATATAGGGACATAGGGACAGAGAAAGCGACTTTGTTTTATACTGTGTAGTGATGATCGCTAATACTCTAACAGTGGCACTACCGACCACTTCGCGACAAAAAGTGCCCGGACTCGTTGTAACGGCTCGTGAGCGCATCCACCGCGCTACGTCACGGGACCAACATAGAGCGGATGATACCTATCAGGAGGACTTCTATTTGTTTGACGACCTCTGTGACATAGCAGGTGGAAGGACGCCTGTGGGGCTGAACGTTGAGGGGGCGATTCCAAAATCTATAGCTTCTAGAATCTATACAAAGAGGCGAAAATCAGGCACCTTTTTGAAATATAAGGATAAAATATTACCTACACTAACTCGAAGAGTAGATTTAGAAAAAAAATTCAGCATAAAATTTATGAGAAAACTTTATTCGGTTTGAAGATTCTTTATTTTTCTCTTATAACGAAAACAGAAGTTTACTAAAATGAGAAAACAATAGTTATAGCCGTGGGTTTAATATAATACCCACGGCTTGTTTATAGTTGGTAATATAATACCCATGCTTTGTTTCTATGGAAACGTTTGAGGGCTATTTCTATCCCATGGAAACTGATTGACGGGATGAAATCCTATGTTTTATTTCAGGGCAAGAACTACGTCTTTTCAAAATTTCAGCAGAATCAGTCCCTGTAGTTTTTTGCGTAAAACAGTAAAAACATCCACACATTTATTTTTACTGTAGAATTATTTTGTTTTATTTTCTATAGTAAAAATTCATACATGGAAATATAAAGTGAATAAAAATAAACAAAGTGAAATGAGAAATAGGGAAATGTAAGTATATGCCTTCATAAATTGATATTTTAGCACGAGTGTGCTTACCTAATAACATCATGTTATTTGAAACTCAAACAAAAACGAACATGATTTAAATTTAATCTAATAGGTACATTAAAAAAACATAAAACATGGCGAAATTATGCAACAGAACACCTCTATAGAAATAAATTTCCATTAAAACAGCTACAAAGATGTGTTTTACGAGACGTTTCGAAATGAGCGCTGTATTCATTGCAATATCGAGGAGTTATGATCGCTAATTAGTGATTACACCGAGCACGCTTCAATGAACAGCGATCAGTTCACAGGCGTTTGTTTTACATCTACAGGTTAAGCCGGGTTCCTATTATAACTAAGTACCTACCTAACCCTTTCAAACGTACTGAGTCAGCCAAGGATTATATTTTAATGAGAATTGTCGTAGCCACACGTCTAACGATTTTATTTTTGAGTCGTGTTTTACTATTGAGCAGATCTCTGCAGACTGTGGCAAACAATTTAAAGGTAGCTCATCAAATCTATATACCTAAATGCGTACAAATACGTAACAGTAATGCTCCGTTGAGACTTATATCGTCATATTTTTTTTTATAACTTTGGGTCTATAGGTATGTTGATTTTCCGGTATTATTTATTATTATGTGTTTAGATAACTGCTACTCATAATATATTATACAACATATTTTATTCTTACATGGAAAACATTTAGAAAACCCTAAAAAGAAAAAAGTAAATGAAAAAAATATAAGTAAAATAATAAAATAAAAAATAACTACAGTAAAAAATTAAAATGAAATTCGAATAGATCGTTCAAACATTTGTCTTAAGACGGGAATCAAACCCGCAACGCACACTCTACAGACCTACTACCTAATCGTATACAAAATATGCGGAACATAATTCGCATTTCAAGGTCATGCCTTGTCCAAGAAAACTCATACGATTCCATTAATTAGAAGTGTTTTTCCTATTCAAAGTATTCCTAGTCTAATTATCCGGGTTATTCCTTTCTCGCGGCTCTCATTATCACCTTGACGGACTGTCCCGTCCCGGAATGTTAATGACACATTACACGAGTTGCCTCAGACGAACAACTAACATTACTTACCCGACGACCTTGGGTACTTGAGGACAATAAAGTTGACGCAACGGGTAAAGGGGTGCAACTGGATAAATAATATCTAATCATGGATCAATTGAGCTACCTTTAGACTGTTTGCAACCGTCTGCAGTTAGCTCAATGGTTTCAATTGTAAATACTAGTTGTAATTTTTCTATTCCTTGCTTGTAATTTTCGTTGTTAATAAAGTTTTATCAATATCTAATGGTGGATAACGACCTTGGCCACTTGAGGACAATAAAGTTGATGCAGCGGGTAATGGGGTGCGACTGGATAATAATAATGTTGGATAATCCATACAGCATCATCTAGGCCCAAGCTAAGCAGAGCTTGTGCTATGGGTACTAGATAACTGATATACTTAATACAATAAATTACATTGATAGTTTTTTATAATACTCAATTATTTGATGATAATGCCTGCGGTTTCGCACGCTTTATTTCTATGGAAACGTTTCAAGGCTATTCCTATCCCATGGGATCTGATTTAAGGGATGAAAATTAGTCTATATTTTATTCCAGGGCTAGAACTACGTACTCAAAATTCCAGATCCGTTCCGTAGTTTTGTTTTAAAAAGTATCAAAGATATAAATACAACTATGTATACAAACTTTCACGTTTATCACTACATAGTATAAAACAAAGCCGCTTTCTCTATCCTTATATCCCTATGTCCCTTTGTATGCTTAAATCTTTAAAACTACGCAACATATTTTGATGCGGTTTTTTTTAATAGATAGAATGATTAAAGAGGAAGGCTTGGATATTAAAACCGTGCGAAGACGGGGCGGGTCGCTAGTTATATTATATAGTAGAAACAAGGATAGAAACCATGCAACCATAGACCAGTATGGTCTCTAATGAATGAATCAAAGATTAAGGTCAATCAATACGACTGACCTTTTCACAAGGGAATTGACAGTCACCAACCACCCTGAACCACGACAATACAAATTGAATGAATGAATGATCACTTTATTGAGCCTTAAATTATAATACAATCAAAAAATGGAATCGATATCACTACATACCTACTATAAAACAAAGTGTCTTCCTATGTATGCTGCTATGTATGCTTAGATCTTTCAAACTATGCAACAGATTTTGATGCGGTTTTTAATAGATAGAGGAAAGTTTGTGTGTATAATACACCCGTGCGAAGCAGGGGCGAATTGCTAGTATTAGATGATAAGGAAAGGAGAACAGTTTTTTAAATTATATTTTACAAATAAGTAACTAGGTACTTATTTTATTTAAAAACCTTAAAACCGTGATTCGGTTTGTCTGAAAGCCTCTTAGAGCAGTGTTCATCAAATGACAGTCGAACAGTTATCAGCTTAGGTACATTACGGTTGTCGGTTTACTCTAACCAAGCAAACATTCCCAGTACCTACTACAGTTTTCACTGAAACAACGCCTTTTAGAGCTATAATCCTGCGTGTGCGCAGAAATGTTTGTTAGAGAAAGAATTTAAATTGACACCCGGCCTGTGATATTTATCCTTTGCTGTGCCGTCCGAAGAAAAAGTGAAGCTTACTTACATCACGACGGAGAAGAGACGAAAACTAAAGGGCTGACCGACCCTTACATACATAGTTTTACTGATAGTTAATAAGTAGATTCGCAGTAAGAAATGGTTCAAATATATTTATTTTCTTTAAAAATGGGTTATAAATTATAACTTATACCATAAAAGCCTCGCGCACATACCTATCATTGTCGCGGTGCGAATCACGGGAAAACTGCTAAGACTTCTCCACATACGCGTGAGAATCGTGCGCCTTACAAACCTATTTGTCGCGGGATAAAAAACCGACAAAATACGGAATGAAACCGCGAATTTTATTCAAATCCGATCTACACCAATGGGTTGCAAGTTCGTGCGTGATTCGCGCGCGAGTGGGGAGAGGCCTCTACGGTTTTGTCGCCAAATAAAAATTACCAAATAAACATTACTTACTATAGAAATAACAACATAAATATGGCCTGGACATAGCTACGTGCACTGGCATTTAAGTTTACAGGCACTAACGGAGATTATTATACAACAATACGTTTTTTACAGTTTTGTGTCCGTGTCGACTAGGTCCTGTGTCGTTCCCGTGAGCTGTAAAGGCGCCCCTCAAGTGTCGGCTGGAGTGTAGTTGGCGTCGCACCCCGTTTAGGAGAGGTATTTGGAGGGGGAATTAATTGCAAGATGTCTTCATCTCTTACAGAAAAGGTTACGTTGCAGATAATTACCACGGCAATTATATTAATTGTGTAATTTACTTCCAAATATGCGTTTTAGAAAAAAATTGGTCTTAGACATGTCTGTCGAATGTTTTTGTTTTGTGTTGCTTATTTGGTATTCGTGTTAGTTTTAGTTCTTTTTGAATTATTATGGCCTTTATATTAATATGTAGTATGTACAGACCCCTTAATTGGGTGTATAATAACGTTGATCTTATTAGTTATAAGTTGCGTTTATAAGAGCTAAGACGTAGATAAAGTTAATTATCAAACTATAATTTATATTACCGACTTAATTTAGTTTTATTATATATTATTATTTCATTTTTATCCTAATCAGTAACGCTACCGTTAATTTCAAACGCTAACCGATATATTGGACTTTTGGAAATTCGTATTCAACGGTAGTTAAAATGGGTCAATGGGGTACAGTACAGCTAAAGTCCACGCTATTGAAATCGCGAGCGGGCAGCTAGTATGTATATTTATTGTTGAATTCCTACTGTTTATATTTAATGTTACTACTAGATACCTTTATTTTTTGTTCGCAGAAATTTAATTTAGATTAAAATCATAGCATGCAACTGTTCTTGTAGAATATATGCAAATAAGTACAGGTAGGTAAGTAGGTGCGCAATATGCAACACGGAATCATGTACCGATTATTTATTGCTTCCTCGATATAATCGATAATTTCAGTTACAACATTCAGACAATAACTCAATATACAGGGTAAGTGAACATTGGATGTTACAACTATTCTAGAACCACAAATTATGCTGGACAATCCACACAGCATCATCTAGCCCCAAGCTAAGCAGAGCTTGTGTAATGGGCACTTTATGAATGATTTACTTACTTAATATTTATTTATACATAGATAGATATTTTTTATTATACATAGAAAACATCCAGAACTCTGATTCTACAATTTCATTTTTGATAAAAATATGTGTACCAAATAAATATTATGAGGGGCAAAATCCAACGAAAATTAAAATTAAGGAATTTAAAAATAACAACTAGTATATACAATTGAAACCATTGAGCTACCTGCAGATGGTTGCAAACAGTCTAAAGGTAGCTCAATTGATCCATGTCAATACCAGTCGGAAGCGTCCCCAAGACACTGGCTGCATTACCACGCTGCTGTATGGCAATGCTGATGCGCTGAGCCAGATACTCACCAGCTCTCGGGTCACGCGTCGCATCGACCGATATTATTAGTATAAGTAATCCTTATCCTAACTATTATTTTAAATGCGAAAGTGTGTTTGTTTGTCTCAATAAGCAACTAATCGAATCGACTGATATTTGTCATAGAGTTAGTTGAAAGGATGGAGAGTAACATAGGCGGCTTTTTTCCTGGAATTTTTTTTTTAAATATTTATCTTTCTTCAAAGACACATGAGTGGTTTTAGCAACTCTACATTTTACCTAAACCAGTTGACCGGTTGAACCGGTAAACAAGGTTGTCTGGTAGAGATCGCTCTTCAGCGATAAGACCGCCAATTGTCACTTAGTCTAAGTAGTTTTATTGCAAATTGTTATTTTTATTTAAGTGTACAATAAAGTATTTTCTATCTATCTATCTAAACCTACATTGAAATCTGTATTTAAATAATATTCAATTTTCAACGTAAGTACTCCTACGATAAAAACACCCTTTAAGTACATTTCTAATTAACTCTTCTACTAATCTACTTTCAAAGACACCGACTATTTGAATAAAGAAACGGAAATACGCTAGCTCTACCGGAAATGCTAATTTATCTTTACAAAACCTAGATGGCACCACTTACCTTCTAAAAGGAATGTTCCATGTTATTAATTAACGAACGGTTTATCAGATGTTTTATAATTAATTGATCTATCAATGAAAGGTTATCAATTTTTGTTGATAACATGGTAGGTAATTAATTATGTAGAAGTACGCTCATTGCCTTTGACTTTTTAGTACAGGATATGAGTTTTGAATCTAAGTGTTTAAGGGTAGGTATTAATAAATTGAAAACAGTAAGTATTTCGACTCACGCGTCGCATGGCGTTCTATACGGACGTCTGTGTCACTTATTCTAACGATTTTTGTAAATAACTAACGCAAGTGCAACTTAAGTGAATACTATTTTGACCCGTAACAGAGTGCAATTAGATGAACTCTGATTGTTTTAAAAAATCATATTGAAAGACAGTAATTAAGTTTATTTTTATAATTAACTACAATGTACTAGTTATACATAATAGTAGTCATTATAGTTCAATGTTTAGTACCTACCTACAGTTATATCTTTGTTGCACTTAAACTTTAATATTTCCATGTAACTACTCTTAAGTCTATTTAGAAAGACCTGTAAGGGCTGTTTTTGTGTTTTGTTATAACTTTACAATGTACTATTGTAACTGTTGGTCTTTTAAATAAATAAACAAAAAAAAAATTATACCTTACATTTCATAGAGCTTCATCTTGCCCTAAGCTTAGCAGAACTTGTGTTAATGGGTACTAGATAGCTGATATTCTTACCTAACGAATAAACTTACCAACATGAATTGTTTTTATACCTGTGGTGACACAGTATAGCATATAGTACGCGGCGCAAATGCGTTTCGCTAAGTCAGCAAATTACAGCGGCTAAGCCGAGCTCTCAGTGTCACACCTCAGTCACTCCAGCAACCTCCCTCAGAAAACACATAGCCTAATTAAGGTTTATAGATTATCGTAAATGTTATTTTATGTACCCGTGTTTCGTGTGTAATGAATAGACTCTGTATAACGCACAAACTATCTTTTATTCAACCAACCCACAGTAACTTCTATAGAGTCATAACATAATTACAAAATACCTATACCCAAAACACACCAAAATAAGTATATGCGGATAGTAAAAACATTTTTCTAATATCGATAATAGGAAATTGATGAAAAGTAGCCTACTTAAATGTTTTCCAGGGCTAGAACTACATCTCTATACAGTTTACGTTTTTGCGTGAAAGAGTAACAAGCATCCTTATAAAAAATTCGCATTTATTTTATAATATAATTAAGGAAGTAAGGATAGAATTTGAGTAAGTAATTACATTGGCACGCTGGGTAGAGGCACTGCGCAGCCGAATCGCGCCGATACGAAGATCGCCGGCAATTACGGCGGGAGAATGCAAGGCGCAAAACACGACGTTTCGGCAGGCATGCGGTGTCGACCGGGTCGGAGGGTTCCGAAGGTGTTTGGGAGATTTATGTTGAAGGAGACAGGGGGCTATGGCGCTCATTAGGGTAGGCCTATGCCCAGTAGTGGACTAATAATAGGCTGATGATGATGTCGAAGGAAAGTTATGGTTGAAGCACCTACCTACCCACCCATGTTAGAACTATTTGACAAATTAATAATATAACTCGAAGTTTACATTGTTTTTCGTCTCGACTTGTTTTTCGTGAAAGGTAGCAAATATCCATCCATCCAAACTTTCGCATTTATTATGTACAGCTTGGCAAAAAAGTCTTGAAACGGAACTAATTTTTTTGTTTAATGGCAACATTCTTAAAACAATGACGTTTGATGTAAAATTGTAAACAAAGATTACGAATTCTCGGATTTTTTACTTGGATCGGTCAAGCGGTGGTGATAAAGTGACGAAAAGTGAAAAATAATGAATAAAACAGTTAGAAGTGCTGCCAGGGAGGTTATATATAAGGTATACAGGCGATGTCTGGCAGAATTTGAGGCCAGAACTATTCTTTCAGATCTCAACAATGTTTTTCAAAGAACCGCTGATATGACAGGTTTGTGAGAGTTTGTTTTGTAATTTTTAGTTTAATCAAAGGTAACTTGATGGTCCTAAAGCAGGATTAAATTAAAGTTCCACGGAACAAGTGAAATATTCAACAATAAACATCAGGCAGTTAGGTTATGTTTACGTTTGTTCTGCGTACTCTGCTATAGCGCGGGCATAGAATTTGATACTTGAGCTAGACTAGCTAACATGTAAATCTATTTCTACATAATTTAAATGTTGTGTTATTTCTTTGTAATAAAGTTACTATAGCGTTTGTATTTAAAATGGTCTAGAAATTAGGTGCCTAAATAATAAACTGAAAAAGGTAAGATAAAGGTATCATAAAAAGTTTCTTCTTTATAGGAAGCAGCTGAGCGTGCTAAAACGGAACGGTTCCAAGCTAATAAGGAGGAGGATTGGAAGAATTCGTGCCAGCACGTAATAAAAATAGAAAAGGAATACTGTGAGAGAGAACTTACAATGTATTAATAACAATGTATTAAATTTTAATTTACTTAATATTGTTTTCTTTATATACTTAGATAACGAGAACCTTGCTCAATTAAACAATATGTACTGGTACTAGTATACTATGTGTGGATATAAATGTACGTATAACAGAAATATACACCTAAGTATCAAGACTAGCTTGGTGCGCTATAGGTGTTGCCATAAGGACCTACAGTGGCGCCCCCATTATTTTCTACTCTTTTTTGCCAAGCTATACTCGCTTGCCTAAGGGTGATATGATATGGCAACACTGAAAATATGTTCTGTTCAACTGTTCTACTTTTGAATTTGAGAAAAAAAATTAAAAGCGTCGCCATCTCATTCAAATTCAATATTCGAACATCAAATCAAGTTCAAAACGTTGACAAAAGAGGTTCGTTGTTTTCCAAGGACCCAACCAAACCTCCTTTATTCACGCTGCGCTTTTTATCGGCGCATTTAATTGCGGCGTATCATCGCATACTAAAATGCCCTTTATGTTTTTCCGAGACGCCTGGGTAATGACATAATCGCGGCACAGAAGTCGCTGGCGCATTTTTGTGCCAGTTTACTTTCATACTAAGTGTGATATGAACTGTGCGAAAGTTGTAAGTAAACTTTCGAAATACCTTGCACCTAACATATTTAAACTGCCTCTGGGTAGGGGTCATGCGAAAAACGCATTTGCTGCCAGAATTCAGCGATGCTTTTTAGCTACTAGAGCAGCCGGCAACGCACTCTACGTGTTTAACATTTGAAGATAGCTCTATAAATTCAATATTTCGAACCAACCACAAAAAAAAACATTGGTACAAATCAATAGACCGCCTTTTAACGATTCAACGAGCATGCATATTCAAAAGTATCTAAACGACTTCCGCTCTTAGATAACTGATCCAGCACTTACGATCTCCATACGATAGTTCTCTTGTTATTGCGCAAAAACGTTCCTAATAGCACAGACAGCTTATTAATTCATTATAACGATGCACAGTCTCACAAACAACGTTATTGTCTATTGATAGCGGATAAAAAACAACAACTCACGCGTGTAGCATTACCATAATTCACTAAACAAAAACTCATGAAAGACTCCGCCATCTTGAGCAGCCATTTTGTGTTTAATTACTCAAAATGGCGGCGGTCGGCGCGCGGGAAAAAAGCGCAAAGTGCTAACAGCTGAGATTCGCTAACGAAGTGTGATTGGAGATAATTGTGTGTTGTTAATGAACAAGATAGAATGCAATATGCCGTGGGAATCCGAAGTGAAGGTGCTTTTAACTCTTAGATCTCTGATGCTGATCTAGATCTCTCACTTCTATTTTCTCATGTAAACAACAGAATCACTTATAGTGAACTACCTGCTCTACCTCATTGGTGAAAAGAGGGCTGATGTAAAGTGAAAGGTAAATACGTTGTAGGTAGAACAAAGATTCTAGCATGACTACGTTGGGTAGAACTAAAGAATAAGATGAAAGTAGAAGTCTAAAGCTGACTTGAATAGTAAGTTCGGGTACCTACAGACATACTACAGTCATATTGTGGATTCTCCCAAAAGTAATAAAGAACTTGGTCTCATTGAAACTGGGCACACTAGGTTCTTTAAAAAGTCTTTAAATTATTTTTGATCTCCGTCAGAGTCTTCTTTTAAGATATTTAAAGTCAAGTCAAGTAACTACTAAATCTAGACTCAACGTCACAAGTATCTAACTGTATCTTATCGACAACAATTACGAACAAACAGACGTTTAAAAACTGTTATTATAGCACTCCCAACACCCACACACCGTTACAAAGTTTCCGTTGGACTTCCAACTTTATTTCTACAGTTGTGGATTGGTTTCAGGTTGGTCGGTAAAGCAATTAGAGGTCCGTTAATTAGCTTGTTCTGACACGCCCCGTGTCATGAATGAAATGCCTGATATGGTGTACGTTGCCCCATGTTTTGTGTTCTGTAAAATATAGTCAGGGAGCTTACTCTGCAAAGAGGTTGTATGTCGACCTTTCAACTTTTTGTTCGATTTCGAACACGACATGTAAATTTCTAGAGTAGGCCTATAGCTTTGGACTTCCTACTTCTGTGCTTTGGACCAATATAAGTTGTTGATTATGATGATGAAATAAATGTTGAAACTAAATCGTAATAAATTAAGTAAGTCAAATTTTTAACACGCTTTTTCTTATGCTGGTGATGATAATTTTTATAGCGTGTTATAAATAATCTCTATGATTATTATAGTATGTTACTACATACTATGTAATTGATGTACCTAATGTTCTAATGTTATGTTAGAGAGAGAAAACAGAGTTTGGTGACCACCAAAGACAACTTTGTATCTCTTCCTAAACCAGACAAAACGAAACTATTAAATATGCCTTAAAAAAAGCTTACAATAGGTTGAACAAACTTTACGAGTGAAATTTTTAAATTCCATTGTTTAACGGAATTACTTAGTATATGATAAAATAAGTGGGGGCGCCACATTAGGTGCGGTTTGCGCCTTAATGTATTACGCAAATCATTTCGCATTTCGTTTTCTAGTCTCTCAAAACTCGGTTCTGTCAGAATCATAAACAAAACTTTTGTTATTGTGAAGAAGAATCGTCATAGAAAGTTTAACAATGCGTTCCTTTTACGTAGTCGAGTGACCCCCGGTTCTAAGTCACGGGGTCATTATCTGGTCAACGTGGTTTGGAAATAGTAATGTGGATAATCTCTTACAAATAATTGTTATACTTACTTATACGTTATACTTATATTAAAAGTTTATACTTACATGTTGAGTCAGACAGATTTGTAGCAGCTTCTTAGGTTAGTACCTAATACTTTTAGCGTTCCATAAGCTTTATCTAGATAACATATTGAGCTTGAAAATACCTGCTTAAAGCATTAAAATGTGTTAAGCTTGATACAAACATAAATAGAGGCAGATAATGCAGATACAGTTTAGAATCAACACTGGAAACGATACAGAAATATAAATTACTATGTGCAACGAATCATTGAAAATCAATCGAAACGAAAACGAAAATAGTTTTCAAAAACATTGAGCTTGAAAATACCTGCCTAGAGCATTAAAATGTGTTAAGCTTGATACATACATAAATAGAGCCAGATAATGCAGATACAGTTTAGAATCAATACTGGAACCGATACAGAAATATAAATTATTATGTGCAACGAATCATTGAAAATCAATCGAAACGAAAACGAAAATAGTTTTCGTAAGCTAGTACAACCTAAAAGGACTTCGATGTAGACACCAGCGGAAGTTTGTTTCTTCTTTACTGTGCTTCTTTACTACCTTAAAAGATTGAAGTGAACAAAAATCAAAGTAAGCACTTTATTTCATTGTTTTAATTATTTATAAAATGAATTTTATGACGTATCCAAGTGTCCAAGGTCTTACGGAAATAAAGCACTTTCACTATTGACTATTGTTTGTGCCTCGACTCACTATCAATACTAGCCTACCCGCCTAGCCGATTCGCTAATGAAGATATTCGGTGCTATCTCTTGCTCAATAAATATCACCCGCCCGCCCCCGCCGGCGGCGCCGCCCGAGTTTTATTGCCTCCTTTGTTACAATTTGGATAGTGTATACACACCCTTACGAGAGTCGTTTTGGACAAGAGTTTTTACTAATGTTCTTTCTTGAAAAACCTTGATGTATTGTGATAAGTCGTGTCTACATAACATCATTGAAGATGACCGCGCGACTGTAACCTGGTAACATTTTGAGTTACATTTCCTGCTTGATTTATTCCTAATTTTAGTGAACCTTTTAGTGAAATTTTGCTATCTTCCCAAGTAAGAGGATAATCTAGTTCAGTTTAATTTATTTATTTTATAACATTACAGTTATGTAAATAATCATGCATCCTGTTAGATAGGGTATGGCAATGGATCTTGTATCTATGTATTATGTATTTAATACCAAATTAGAGATCTTTTGGGATATTAAATTAGCTTTATACACTATATTTTACTATTATTTTATTATTTTTTTGTATTCATCATCATCATCATCAACCTATATTAGTCCACTGCTGGACATAGACCTCTAATGAGCGCCAACTGACTGCATCATTTAGGGGTAATGCCCATAATCCCCACGCTGGGCATGCGGGTTGGGGATCGCTGTTTGATGGTGGGGTTGTTCTGGAGGTTGTTTTGTGTATTGCTTCTAGTTAAAAAAAATTATCCCACTAGGTTAATCGAAGAGTCTCTTCTGATCTTTGAACATGTAAAGTACCTTACACATTTTTTGTGATTTAATACACCAACAATTGAATGCCTTTTTATCCATTTTACCCTAAAATATCCATCCATCAATATTCCACGCACATGATTTGAAGTTTTTCCAAAGGGGTTGTTCGATAAAAATTCAACGGCAGCACCGATGTCAGCTGATTTAGCAAAATGGCGTGTGTAATGTACCACTTTGTGACGATTTGATTTAGATCACGGCCCGGGAATACTGATCTGTGAAATATCACTAAGTTAGGGATTTTGATAAGTACAAAAGCTTGACAAAACTTGACTTGTTCTGGAGAATTGCAATTCATTAGTATTTTCCCCCTTTCTATCAAAATTATATGAAATTGTAGTTTGAAAGATTATGAAAGTATTTTGAAGATTCTTTATGCTTGAAATAGGTAAGGACTTGTTGTTTGATGTTTGAAAAGATTGAAGCGAAGAAAAAATCAATTAACACCTTATTTCTTATTAATTTTAAAATTATTTATAGTTGACTTGTGCTTCTTTTGTAAGCCTAGAGAAATAAAGTTATGATTTACTGAACCAGTGCGTGAAAATTTTTATGTACATGATGATGATGAACATGTAATCATCAGCAAGACGTCGTCGCGCCTTATGCTGGCCCTTCAACATTCGCTCGTCCCTTCACTAATTTACTTCCTTTGTTTTGGTATCAGCAGCGCGCTATCAGCCCACAGATCAGCCAGCCTCGATATCAATCGGGTAGATTTATTCGACACCTCGCCAGTGATCCTGCCCCTCCCTACTCGACTGAAGTGGTATTTTTAGTCTTATTTCAACGTAATTTTGGTTAAGTTCTGGTTTTTTCGTTTCTGCAATGTTGTTAATATTGTGTTTTTTGTTTTCCTTTGATTTTTTAAAACTAGATTCTTCTAATGAACTTTTTCTTCTAATGACAAGTTGCAATGGAGAATCATCGGAACGGCGATTCAAAAGCATGGATATTGTTTCATAACAAATGAGTAACAAAACACAGAACATTTATAAACGTACCTACTACGATACTGTTTTCATCAGAGCAACCTGCAAAAATTTCATCATTCTATTGGTCTCTCATTCGTCATCGAATAGAACTTGCATCTTTTCACAAATTTTGTGATACATCGCCGTCATGTTATCACTTATCATCAGGTGAATGTGGTCAAACGAAGGTCTGTTCACCAATAGAATAACAGTGTCCCTTTTCTTCAGACAGACAATGAAAGTCCTCTAATCCCCAATACTTGCTCTTATTCCCAAATCCCGTTCCTTGTTATCAGGCCCGCCACACCCAAGGCACCACCACTATCACACCATCACGTATAATTAGCATTTGTAAGGTGTTGGTCAGGGAACGCCTCGGGCCACTGCTATTCACATCGTTCCGATCTCTCCAGTAATTAAGTCATCCATATCTTAATAATACGGCTATTACTTGAATAATAGCAGCTTGCGTGGACATAAATCAGTTTGCTGAGTAAATTATGGCTTGGAATTAGACTTCTTGATACGACTGTTTGTTGGTACCTACGGCTTAATATCTTTTTATGGTGCTTTTACCAGAAGAACAACAACACAAGCTCATTTTTATACTAGAATCTGCCGCAGCTTCGCACGCGGAAACGTCTACGGAACGTCTATGGAAACGTCTCACGGAAATTTATATCCCATAGAAACAGTTTTATCGGATGAAAAGTAGCCGATGTGTTATTTCAGGGCTAGAACTACGTATATTCGAAATTTCATCCCGATCCGTTCAGTAGCTTTTGCGTGAAAGAGGAACAAGCATCCATCCATACAAACGCGTTTATAATAATAGCAAGGATGTAAGGATGACGCTGACAAATTCACAGCAGCATATACTCGCAGTTTATACCTTCACTACAGGCAATCAAAGTCATCGATCTCTCGACCAACTTGCCACTCTGTATCAGTACCATGAGAACTTTTCTAATTCTGGGTAGAACTGCTTATAAATAGGTAGGCACTCAAGGTAAGATAAATTCTCCCAGGCCTACCAACCTTAATAAGACGAAAATACACGTAAATTACTCTATCTATCTATTTTTGGTTGGTAGGTTTCTCTCGATTTCGTTGTTGCATCGGCGGCGGCGGCGGCATTCAGAAGTTCGAAACGCATTCTGGCTGTTCGATTTTTAAAATTATTATTGTTTGAACTATTACGGTATTTATAGCTTTTATAAATTGATTTTCCCCGACGTTTCAACAGGTTTATACTAAGTAATAATTATTTTCTGATCGAGTATGTAAGTTTAAAATCAACAGAATTTTACAGCATATTATTTATTGTAACCTGAAGGTGCGTGTTATATCAAACTAACACTTGCAATAATTATCTCATTATTGCTAACGAACACAATCTATGACTAACCGGGAGTAAAGGTCACGATACACTTAACCCAAAACACGCGGCGACAAATTGTCGCATCCCGAGGCGTCAATTGATTGCAATCTTTGGACGCATTCACATCGAAACCAGGAACGTAGTAACGAACATTGAAATTAGCACCCAGGGAACGAAATCTTGTGAATATAAAATCTATAGACTTCTAATTCCATAATACACTGGTTTTTTTAAGTTTTGTGGAACAAATACGCTTCTCTCATTTTTTTTTACCTAACCATCTCTTTCATTTCACCTTCAATAATTTTCAATACAGCTGTAAAATCAAAATAGCCGTAATAAAAATCATTTTATATTTATTTTTTTCAATCGACCATAGAACCTCCTCCTTTAAAAAAAAGAACTGGAGCCAATGTAGACCAAGAAAAGTAGCCCTTATTAAAATATTGTAATTAATGAAAGCTTCTTTAATTTACTTTGATACAATCATGATTTTACATGTAGAGTGAGTGGGGGCAAGATCGAACGGTTTTTTGATGAGATGGTCAGTGTTGTTTTTGAATCCATCTAGAAGAATAGATATTAACTTTAGCTATAAGTAAATTAGACATAATAAGGAAGTTTCCGATTTTTTTATTTATATGTAAAAAAATAATACTATACTTGCAATAAAGCCCACTGAATTTTTTTTTCAATTAGCTTCATAAATGACGAAGTTATGATACTTTTCCCGTCCGCTTTAAAACTTCTCGGCGCGCGGCCGCTCAACAACGTCATGACGTCATAACTCCGCTCGAGTCTAGTAGTTTCTATGCGCGGTAACCTCAAACAAATCTAAAATCCTAAACCAAGACGGAACGGATATTTATTACCGTTGTGGAATCTGTGCAGGACAACGTTTACATAGTTTTAATATACCTAGCTTGTATTTTTCTTAAGATTTGGTTACCTATAACATAAGAATAAGTAGGTATAGTTATTATTTATTCTTATGCCTATACCTAGAGTTCAAAATCTTACCTACATAATTTTCAGTTATCAATGTTATCATCAATCATCATACCCAGAATAGAGCAGGTAGTACCTATACCTACCTACGCGATATCTCTACAACGATCTGTTTGTTATACCTACCTAGATCAATTTATGTACCTACCTTCCTTTGTGTTAATAAGGGTTATTTTCTTCGCCTTGATAGTCGAACATTGAAGACCTTTTGGGAATGAGCAGAAATCCAAAGAATAATCCAGTATCTTATGAACGTTCTAGACTTTCAAGCATAGGTAGGTATGCCAAGGTTCTCGAACGAATCGTAAGGAAGAACAGAGTCAAGTGGGAATGACAGAGATAGATATAGCTTCCGGAAAACATTGGAAATAAAAGACAAGGACGGCGTAGGTTAAATGTAAGGGATAGAGTTATTTCTAGGATTGCAACGAAAAATCTATTTGGCAGTAGGTATACCGAATATTCGGCGAGCCCCCTTATCGAATAGCCGAATATTAGGCAAAAGTATACGGCCGGATTTTAGCGTCGAAACTTGTACAGGTGATTAACTTTTCGAATGCAGTATATGATTATGTACCTATTTCATGTACCAATGACTACTTAAATTATTGTGAGAGAAATTACCGTAGCTTTCTCGAGCAGATCTACAGCTTTAAAAGTTTCTTTTTAAATCCTAACTTAATATTATAAATGTATGAATGTATGGATGTTTGTTCCTCTTTCACACAAAAACTACTAAATTGATCGAGCTGAAATTCGGAATAGACTTAAGTAGTTTTAGCCCTGGAATAACACGTAAGCTACTTTTCATCCTATAAATCAGTTCCCATGCAATAGAAATAGCCTTTAGACGTTTTCATAGCAAAAACGCGTGCGAAGCCGCGGGCAGATGCTAGTAATCTACATAAATTAGAATAGAATAGAAAACACTTTATTATACTTAAACCTACCACACAAAGAAAGGAAAGAGAACATAAAAATACTACATACTAAGTCAACATAATTATAAAGGGCGGTCTTATCGCTAGGTACCTAAATATATAAATGGAAAATAAAAACTTATATAAACAGAATATAATAATATTATCTATCATTATTATAATAACTTATAATATAAGTACATAACTTATTACTTAAATTATGTTCAGAAAAGTCGATAAATCTATATATAATAAATAAATATATAATAAATCGTATCTATATGAAATAAATTAATATACTTTACATAGACACTCGCCCACACCACGTTCCATGTACTTACTATGAGAAAAATAACGATGAAACACTCGAAACAGTCGAAAAGCGCTTTCCCCCCACCTGTGCCGTTGACCCGCGGGAACTTATGACGTCACAGGCCAAAATGCCTACCGCTTATTTTCTAATTCGTTTTTGATTCAGTAAAAGTGGAATAACTTTGTCATTTTTCAAGTTATCAAAATAATTCTTTCACCATAATTATTGTAATATAAATGCCCTAAAACTTACATAATTAGTTTTTATTTTTGTGAAATTGGAAACTTCCTTATTAAAGGGTAGAGACTAGATTTTTATAATATGTCAATAACAGCCTGATAAAGCTGCCCAAAAAGTAGAAAACTGTAATTAAAAATATTATTTTTACTTAATTGAAACAGGGGGAAGATGAAAAGGTGACGGGGTAAGATCGAATAAAAATCTCAAAATCTCAAAAAATCGTTAAAACGTGTCTTAGGCAGGTCCTAGGCAAAGTTTATGGTCCTAAGTCTATAGTGTTAAGTAATTTAAAAAGTTGTAACTGACTGTAGTGCCAAAATAGCTATTTTTAACAAAGATATAACAAATTTAAAAATATAATATATTCCAAACTTACCCCACTAGGGGAAAATTGAAGAAAAGATTCTCAAACTTTGCAGCCAATTTGCCTAGGTTTTGCCTGAAGAAAAAAAAATATTTTCTATTAATGAAAAATCATATAAAAACTGAAAACTTTTTTATTTCACATGAAACCTATATGAATATTTTTTTTTTATCACCACAAATAATTCTTTATTTTTTTCTTTTGTAATTTTTAAGTATTTTCTTTTTCTAGTGGATTTCTTTTTTTATTTCACATTTCTTAGCATACCCTATTCTTGTTATTTTTTATTTTACTACTTTCAGCAATATTTTTTTTATTTCTTATTTTTCTTGCTGAAACTTACACAAAGATACAGTTTGAGGATATCTGGCTTTTAGTATGAAATCTGAAAAAGGGTCAAGATTAAGACTTTGATATGTTTGTCTTACCCCGTTAAATGTAAATGGGGAAAGATGAAAAGTTGAAATAAATTCTAAAATACGAGAAATAGAGAGATTTAGTAATTACATAAATATGTACAAAAAATAATAGGCAGATGTTTCAATTAAACACTCGTACCTGCCTTGTAATTTAATTTACAAGACACGGGGCAAGATGAAATTACTTTTGTGAATCCTGGGGTGTACTTCCGAAAAGCGCATACCACCGATCGATCTGAAATTTGGTATAATAACGTATTTTGACCTCCTAATTACGAATATCATAACGAAAATTGGCGCAAAAACACACACACACACACAGTGGAGAGGGTTTTGAGTTGCTAAAAATGTGGGAGTGACGCCCCACAGTTCCTAATCTCCGCTGTACACACACACACGCACACACACACACACACACACACAGTGGAGAGGGTTTTGAGTTGCTAAAAATGTGGGAGTGACGCCCCACAGTTCCTAATCTCCGCTGTACACACACACACGCACACACACACACACACACACACACACACACAGTGGAGAGGGTTTTGAGTTGCTAAAAATGTGGGAGTGACGCCCCACAGTTCCTAATCTCCGCTGTACACACACACACGCACACACACACACACAAATGGCTTTTGCGCCAATTTTCGTTATGATATTCGTGATTAGGAGGTCGAAATACGTTATCATACCAAATTTCATATCGATCGGCGGTATGCGCTTTTCGGAAGTTTATCCGAATCCTGAAAAATACACTGTCTTAGAAAATTGCACTTTACACACAACCAGGCGTTCTCAGCCGCAACCACTGACTGAGTTGTGATAGGTAACAAATTGGTGGCCCTAACGATGTTGCCAGCACTGTAATAAGTACTATAAATCTGGTGTTATTGAAGACTTTTTATCTTACCCCTTTTTTCATCTTGCCCCCACTCACTCTAATCAAAAAGCATACTGGCTAAGGAATCCTTCTTTCTGTGTAAATGCAGCCGGATACTGATCGATTAAAGAAGCTACACGCTTGCAATTTCACGCCACTTTATAATGTTGTTTACTTTAATAACATTATTAAATTAGCTGACATATTATGAAAAATAATAGGAAGTCATTAAATACAATTGTGCCACATTAATTTCACACGGACACACACACACACCCAGTTTATATTTATCTATTCTGAATTAGGTACTCACGTGTATCCATGTATAGTTTGTCTGATAGTTTTGAAAAATATTAAAGACGCGCTGAACCTACTAAAAAAAATTATTTAATTTATACAATAATTTTATTGTATGGCGCTCATCAGGTCAATTTCTAATAGTTAAGTGTATAATTTTTTATTTTTAACTTTTTCCGGAGCGAATTCTAAAAGGGTTTGTTTTAGTGGCAATAGTTGCGGTAACATAAAATAAAAAGTAGGCGGATTTTCAAAATTCTTAGTTTATTTTTCCTTCGTTATAAAAGAAATTGAACACTCACAATTTCCATTCTCTAGGAGGTTACGGGTTCGGTTCCCGCCTCGGTACAAATTTGTGTACGACCTGCAGAAATTTGTTCCGTAGGTCTGAGTGTTTTCTATGTATAATAAAAAATATCTATCTATGTACTTAATGTATTGTATTAAGTATAACAGTCATCTAGTACCTATAACACAAGCTCTGCTTAGCTTGGACTAGATGATGCTGTGTGGACTGTCCGGAATTATAATTATTATTATATAATACCTTCCTCTTGAATCACTCTATTCCATCTATGCAAAATCGCATCAAAATCCGTTGAGTATACAGACAGCGGGAAGCGAGTTTCTTTTATAATATGTAGTGATGTTGATATACGTATGGATGTCTTTCGTAACATCTGCCTCTTATAGAACTAAAACAAAACAATAGCATGAACTTATTGATACAATAGGTCGGAGTTATTGTCAGCTGATAAATTATTGCTTTATCAATTCTGCCAACACATCCTTATTAGGATACAATTATGTTTCTTTACAGCTTGTTAGTCACTGGATAAGTACAGTTGGCGAAAAAAGGTCGGAATAAGTTTTAAGTACCTAAGTATTACAGAGTTTTAAGATGGTCAATGTTCGTTATTTTGTATAGTTCCCTGCAGTACAATGAAAAGAAGAAGACACGATTATCAGACAGCAACCTCACTATTAAAATTAAATGTCTATTTTACTTTATATTATCGTCGCGCGTCGCTGTATCTAGGTGAAGGTAGTTGGATTCAACATTTTTATGAAGCTGATTGTACAAACTCCACTAATGTGTAAAAATAAGCACAATATATCAACTGGTAACACTGTAACGAACTTCCAATAAGTGTTGTTTAACTTTTAAGTAAACTTCTTGCAAATTGCTTGTTTTTGTCCGAGCCGACTCAATCTCCATATGAGTATGGATAGAAAAACTATTTGCATTGAAGATAAGAAATAGCAAAAAGCTTCTCAAACTTCTTTTATTTAAAAATGCCCTATACCCAAGCTGTAATAAAACCTTGTTAAATGGCTTCTATTTGGATCAAAGAATTAGCACTGGTATTGGCAATGCTGCCAGCATTCTGGGTAGGTATTCTGCCTTCTGGTGACGGCTTAAACATCTGTAAGAAATTCAATTCGTAAGTATATAGAGCATAAAAGGCTATTTTTATTTTTACTACTTTCATTTTTTTGTAAACTAGACAGAGATACCGAAAAAAGGTTCTACGTATTCAATTTTCTATTGAATACTTAGTACTTTCGGTATCTCTGCCCCCAACTACAGTAAGGAAACAAGTAAGTTCATAGACTCAGCTATAAACTACCTTAAGCTCTCTCCACACATAATTCTTATCTACACGCAAGCCCATAAAGTAAATACTTTTTGCAATTTATTTACGGCGATAACTATTTGCATGATAAAAATACTGTTTGTTCGTCGATTAGTGTCGGTGTTATAAAATGTGTTATTAATTAGTAAATGGAAGGAGAGTGTCATGTCGGGTCGTCAACAAGTTTGATATTTATTGCTGTTATTTTGTTTAGATGTTGGCAACACGCATCGGGTTTTGCAAAACAACGGACCTGGGGCCTTATTGTCTAACTTAAAATCGATTACCAGTGGTCAACGCAGTCAGAATGTTTCGGTATTGTCTAAGGTATGAGGTATTAAATTGTGCTAACTGTCAAAAATCGAAAGGCGATCTCCAGTTGAGTTCTACAGTAAGGCCCCTGGTTCACGGTAGTGTGGTATTGCCCTAATAGATACTACTAATAATTTCGTGATATTTAAGCAAAACGAAGCCATATTTCAATAATACTGTGTACGCGCAAAGACGAAGTCCACCTATGACGAAGGGAGTAGCGAGTTCAATTCCCGCCATGGGGCTAACGTTTGTATAATCTGCATTTATATTTTGCGGGTATTGGTCTATTTTATTTTAAAACAACGTAAATTACAATCAAGGAATAAAAATAATTAAAACTAGTAGGAAGGTATATACAATTGAAGCAATTGAGCTAACTGCAGACGGTTGCGAACAGTCTAGAGGTAGCTCAATTGATCCATGTCAATACCAGTCGTCGCGTCCCCAAGACACTGGCTGCATTACCACGCTGTATGGCAATGCTGATGCGCTGAGCCATACTCACCAGCTCTCGGGTCACGCGTCGCATCGACAAAACACTCAGATAATTTTTGAAAAACCCGGAGAGCCTCGGTATTATACATTGAATGTTTTTTAATGCCGTATCTCCGTTACTGCTTAACTTATTTAGATTAAATTTGGTAGTTTAGGATTTAGAATAGCACGTAATAGATAAAGCATTTAGAATTTGAAATTTGAAACACCTTGATTTCGACACCGTTTATAGGTTTATAGGTACTTACTTCAGATAGTACTTCAGTAAACTTTCAGATTTTTTTCTTTTTTTAACGCGTAGTAAAAGCTTCTTTCGTTATTATTTTTATTTTATTTAGTAAATGAGGAACGTAGTAATTTTTATTAAACTGACACTTAAAGCAGATGGGCTCATAAGAAGCAAGAGCTCGTTACATTTTATGTTCCCGTATTATTTGTAATGTTCATTGGTGATTGATTGAATTACTTTAATTTAATTAACGGCCTTTTGTTCGTTAATTTGATGGTTTTAAATGTGCAATCGTACATTTCTTTTTATTTCTTTATTAACTTTTTCCAGTTCAATACTTCTACCAAGGGATTTGTTATTCCTAAGCTAGATCGAAATGTTATAATGTATAACATGTTTTACAAAATGTATTACAAGTGTTGTTGTCATAAGAAAAATGTTCAATAAAACTTACAATAAAAAATAGAAACTAATTTGATTTAGTATGGAAGCAGTTGAAACAGTATAGGAATTTAGTACTTCACCTTTTTTAAAGTTGGTTGGAAAAGTAATTCAATTCGCGGATGAGAATGTGTGGGTGAGGTGAACCGATTCTACATTAGAAAACATTTAATTCCAATTTTAAATAGAACCGGGAAACAATTGTTTCGTTTGGGTTCATTTAAATATGATCAACATCTGAACAGGGACCAAATTCCACTAATTTCAAAACAAGATCTCAATAGTGCCATTCAATCAAGATGAGCGTGATTCTCCCGGGCTTCAAAAATACATGTCCGGCTCGAAAAATCATACAAAAAGTATCCCTAGCCCTTTGATTTTTTTTATGATAGTAGATTAGACAAAAATAATAGGGGAGGCCTTTTTTAGTTTTTTAATATTCTTATTTTAAATAAGTAAAAATAAATAAAATCCTTGGAAATTATGACTTCCGTGGTGCGTCCGGACCTCATGTTCCGGTGTTAATAAATTTTTATATCATTTCCTAAAAACTTTGGTACTAATTTACATAGGTTCACAATAACCCAGATAGTTACTTGCTTATTTGACGCTATTACTACGCAAAACTAAGATTTAGTTGACAAGTTACAACGAGATAACTTCGCGTCCGTCGTTTAGCTCTGATTTCCCTGGTGCGCACTAAATTATTCATAAATACTGTACTTTAATATCTGCGTAAATAGTTGTTAGATTGAGAGAAACTATCAGTCACGCCCCATCAGTGGTGTGTACAACAAAGGTGTATGTCTTTACGTCACTCTGTTATTTCGGTACGTAATCACTTTCCGTGGCTTGGTATCTAGAAATTCTGATTACCATGTTGACTATAAATTTGTTTATGCTAATCCTATTGTTTTATTAATGATGATAATTCATGCCTTTTGTGTTCCTAATTTCGACTGCATATTTCAATGTAAAATAAACCAGCAAATTAAGAAAATTTCTAAGATTTTGTAATTTTTTTTGATATCCGTGGTGTGATTTCCGTGGATTTTGCGGGTTCATTAACATTTTTTTACAGTTTTTATGATGTTTTTTAGGATAAAAGTTTATAATAAATACAAAATGAATAATTATAATATTTTAAATACAAAGATAAACATTGTTAGTGTGATTTTTGTAAAAAGTTACTTGTATTTACAGTAATGATTTAAAGGTGTTTTTGTAAAAACTGATTAAAACTACAAACGTCAAATAATTGGTATTTAGCTTAATAATCTACTTACTACCGAAAACACATATTTTTATCGATAAACCAACCCATATTTGATTTTGGTTATAAAAATTCTGATTTCCGTGGACACCATATTTTTAAAATTGAATAACTCCGTAACCATAAAGCCAATAAAGTTCCCTTCACTACCAAAAAATTCAAAATTAAATCTTTATTTAGAATATACTATCATGATGTGCAATTTCAACAAAAAAAAATGTGCCACAGAAGTCAGACAAAAAACGAGTTTTCGTAGAATCACCCATGAATGAAATGACGTTTGTGCATTTGGTATTCTACTATTTTATGCGCTTGAAGAGACTTTCATAATTAGAATGTCAAATTGATAGTTATAACGGTAATCGTCAGCTAATAGAATAAGTACTAAAAAGAGTTTAACACTGACATTTTGACACGATACTATTTAAATGGTGAAGCGATTTATTTAGTGGAATTCGGGCCCAGTAGTCTTGAAGTAGGTATAATATGCGTGAACTTCTAAGTCAGTTGTCGCTATCCTTTAGTAAGAAACATCAAATTAAGCATCATATTCAAACAAAACCAATATTTTGCCTGTTTATGGTACTAATTTAGTTTTCGTCAAAACAGCGTGAATTCATCCCGCTATCCCAAACAATATCTCCATAACGAGGTGTATGTAAGTGCGTTACGCTCGGCCCTCGCGTACTATCACGTAAACAAGCTCTTTGGCGGGATGAACTCGCAAACTAACTCATTACAACCTTGTACCGAAGCTACATTATCCTAATCTGTGGCTCTAGGTACCCTCAGCGAGGTGAAACAATTTTAGACATGAAAACAATCTACTTTTAACAATTGGCTGCAAGCATTTCCTTCTTATAACACTGGCACTTTATTGGATCCCTCTACTTTCCGTATCGCGACATGTATTCGGTTGGGTGCAAGGTGTTGTGCGCCTCATCAATGCCAGTGCGGTACTGCAATCGAACAGCTTGGTCATCACGGATTATCGTGTACTAGGGCCGCTGGTCGGATATCTCGTCATGCCAGCCTTACACCCGTATTCAAGAACAATACTTATGAAAGGTAGCAAGCAACACTGTGCGAAGTAAGGCATTTCTCACAGGGTTGGCCATGGCAGGCCTTTTCATTCACAAACAACCCTCAAGCGACACTTCACTAAGCGAACGCACTGCGTCTATTGCAGATCTGTGATTGGTCGGTTTCTGTTGCTAAGTTCTCTTTACTGTTTGGCATCTGTTTGACAGATGTGCGGATGACAAAAATCTAACCTAAAACGTGTTGTCAGTTGTTGAAATTGTGAGTGGTGAATAACTACAAACAAAAATTAAATATTCTTGTATTTCAAGTTAATATTTTAGTTTTTGTCAATTGCGGTATTAAGGTCATACTTAACAACATAATCAATGGATGTGCATACAAAACATTGTTGACATTAATTATCAAACTCCTCTTAACTGCTATAATCCATTTTTTGGAATAAAATACCTATTGCAAAGTATGAAGGAAGGAATACAAACGAAATCTCAAAGCAAAGCAAAATAAATTTACCACAGAATGACAGAACATAACCTGATATTTGTGACATAGCTACACTATGCGTTGGCTAAAATAGCTGTCGAGCTACTTTACATAAGGGTCGTCCCAAGTGAGCGCATAGCGTCGCGCATCACTCAAGTATTGTCTATGTCGAATCGAATTTACCGGCCCTATGCGTTCGTGTGCACTGTGAGACCTCACAGTATTGTTCTTGAATACGGGTGTTAATGACATCATCCAGCGGGCCTTTGTCACCGCTAACGTACCAGCTATTCTCGAACCAAACGGAACAGACCAGTTCCTTTTCCATTGTGTGGGACGCTACATGCGTCGACACACTTGCACCTTCCCATCTTTCAAGGACATCCACTAGGGCTGGTGCGGCGGCAGATCTGGCCGAGGATCTCAAGAGGCGCAAATATGCAGGTCTCGACAGAACCTACGCATTTGCTCCCTTTGGATTCGAGACCCTAGGTCCGTGGGGTACCGAGGCTCTCCGGGTTTTTAAAAAAATATCTGAGCGTCTGGTCGATGCGACGCGTGACCCGAGAGCTGGTGAATATCTGGCTCAGCGCATCAGCATTGCCATCCAGCGTGATAATGCAGCCAGTGTCTTGGGGACGCTTCCGACTGGTGACATGGATCAATTGAGCTACCTTTAGACTGTTTGCAACCGTCTGCAGTTAGCTCAATGGTTTCAATTGTAAATACTAGTTGTAATGTATTATTCCTTGCTTGTAATTTTCGTTGTTAATATAGGACTTTTAACATATTATACATTTAATTACATTTAATTTATAATTAAAATCGGACATTTTTTTTAATTCTCCTACTAAACTTAAAAATATTGGAAGTGGTAATTTTTTCGTATTTTTTTTTTAGTTGCTCTTTATTTCTATTTTTAATTCATTACACTAAATTCATTAATTTTTTCTATTCCTTGATTGTAATTTTCTTTGTTAACTAAGATATTGGTTTAAAAAAAAGAAACTTAATTCATTAGGTTTAGGTTTTAATATAATCCATAAATTGTCCTGCAACTTTTTTTAAATTTCAGTATAACTTTACTTTGCATTTGGCAATACTATTTAAATATGAAGCTTACAGAACAGAAAAAATAGAAAAGATATTGAGATAGCTGTAAACTACTAAAAAATACAAGGGAAAATGCAACTTATTACAATTTTTTTGTTAGATTCAGATTCAGATTCAGATTCTTTATTGGCAACATTGTTACAAGTCTAAATGGTACATTTTTTATTACTTACAGTAATACAAAAAAGTAAATACATAATGCAGTTCAAAACAAAGTGTTAACAATTGAAAGAACAAAAGCAATAATCTATAAATAAATAATAATCATAATTTATTAAAATTGGAATGTCACAAATCAATTAATTTATATTTATTAACTCATTCACATTATAAAAACACATGTCGACTAGCCAATATTTGAGTTTATTTTTAAAGGATTGCGTCGACGGTGAGTTGGTGATTTCGGGTGGCAGTCGGTTATATACACCCGTGCCGAGTATGTGCACCAGTTTTTTAGATTTAGATAACCTATGGTCAATGGTCCTCAGCCTGTTTGCATGCCTGAAATAGTATTTCTGTCCATCGCCGCATTTCGAGTATTCCTCTAGGTGGCCTCGAACATAGAGCGCTGCCTGGTAGATGACGAGGGCAGGAACGGTCATTATACCCAGGGACTTAAAGTATGGCCTAGCTGATGTAGTTTGGGATACTCGCACAACAGCCCGTACTGCCCTCTTTTGCAGCCTGAAGGCGCGCTCCCAGTCCGCAGCGCAACCCCAGAGGTCCACTCCGTACTGCAAGTGACAATGGACAGAGGCGAAGTAAAGACTCCTCACCATCCTTTTATTTAAGGTTGCTGAAAGGCGCCATAGTGCAAAGCAGGCTCTACCTATTTTCTTGCTTAGGGTATCTATATGTTGTTCCCATGTTAGAGCCTTGTCTAGGGTAAAGCCTAGGAACATTGTCTCATTGACCTGGCTTAAATGTCTGCTATCAACTGTCACATTCAATGGCCTATACGCACGTCCCGCCAGGTTAAAATGGATAAAATTCGTCTTTGTTACATTTAGGACCAGGCCGTTCTGGCTAAACCACTGGTGCAATCGACTTGCTACAGTATTGAGTCTTGCCTCCAGTGTGTCCACTGTTGGAGCCTCTACCACTGCTGCCACATCGTCTGCGTACATTAAGACGTGCGCATCTTTGATCCATGCTGGCAGGTCGTTCATCAGCAAAGAAAAGACGATGTTCGAGAGCGACGACCCTTGGGGGACTCCAATAGTAGTAGGTAGAGCCTGGGATTTTATCTTACCCCCTCTCCCGGTCACGACCTGATTTCTATTCGTTAGAAAGCTCGCTATCAACTTGAGAGCTGGTCCACAAACTCCATAGTGTGCGAGCTTTTGGATAAGTAGAGCGTGATCTGCGACGTCAAACGCTTTTGACAAGTCACAAAACAAGACCGCTACTTGGTTCTTAGACTCGCGCGCTTGAAGGATATGTCTCACCACTTCCCTCGCAGCATCAGTCGTCGACCTCCCCGCC
Source organism: Eupithecia centaureata (assembly GCA_944547425.1). Taxonomy (NCBI): domain Eukaryota; kingdom Metazoa; phylum Arthropoda; class Insecta; order Lepidoptera; family Geometridae; genus Eupithecia; species Eupithecia centaureata. Next base: position 1,539,379 of record OX155683.1, read on the forward strand.
CGGTACGCGTACTGCCTTGCAGACAGCGAACCTGTACTCGCTAGGTACTCCAAGAGTCGCGCACTAATACCATTCTCTAGTATTTTTGCGATAGCTGGAATAATACTCACAGGTCTGTAGCTATTCACATCCTCTTTTCGCCCTTTCCCCTTATATAGAGGTGAGACTCTAACGCTCTTAAGCGCGCGCGTTAACAAATAGAGTTCCTCAAACTCGTTCTAAATCCTAAAATTTGTTTTAATTCTTTTTAACTAGGTAGTTTTAAGCTATGTTATAGTGCTCCAACGGGGTTCATGTTTGACCTATTATTTATTTACCTAAGACCTATTGTAAAAACATGAAACAAATGAATAAAATAATTTATATTTTTATGTAATGTTCTTTTTCTGGTGTAAGTAAAGGGGGATGCCTGAAAGTCAATATAACCCAAGCCATTGCTCAGATTCCGCCGGATCTATGCTCTATTTGTAATTGAAAATTGGACCTCTCGGATCCGTGCCACCGTTCGAAGCCGCGGTGGACATTTAAAAGATGACATATTTCATAAAAAATGGCATAAATGTGTCATTCAAATAAAAAAATAATTGGAACTAAGTTCCTTACCGCGCGTTGTGAAAGGGGCCTAGACGGAAAAAATCTTACGAAAAGTTGTCACGACACTTTTTGCTAAACAAAGGAACTTCGTTTTTTTGGAACTTCGTTTGTTTTGTAAACAAAGGAACTTCGTTCCATCCGGGTGTCCCTTGACACCTCTCAATTTTTTCTTTAATATCTCGCATAAATACATCTTGTTTTATATAATTTCAACATCGACCCGTCCTTGTTGAAAGACCCTTTATAAAATAAAGAATTTTAGTATTGCATTGTAAATGGTTCTAAATAATTCTCGCTTCTATTTTGCATCCGACTGTACCTCACCTGCCCTCGGGGCTCTCTGAGCCACAAAGCTCTGCTCGCTTCTGAGACCAAACATTTTAACTCGATTGTTTTGTACTCGGTAGCTATTACAGCCTAAATATAATTTCAGAACATTTTAATAGCTGAACATTATAATATGAGGCTGCTATAAATTGGTGTCATACTGCAGAGGTTGGCGTGTTTTTAATTTATCAGGTAAACGAATATAGACGGAATAAAACATCTTCGTATCACATTCTCAAATTCGTTTTTTAATTCAATATCAGAGCTTTATTATTTATAGTAAGATTTATTTAGTTTTTTTATATTTGTGTTCTTGATACGTTGTCACTTTTTATTGAAAAGGTTTCAGTGTGATGAGTTCAATTTTGTAACAAAAATTAGTTAGCAGTCCCTTATAGCCTATTTTTAGATTTTCTTAGCACTGGGTTCTCTTATATTTTGTTTAACAATTTAGTAACTGTAGTTTATATCACTATACAATTCTTCATTTGTTTTGTTTAGTTGTTAAAAATGGTTACGAGATAGGAAAGAGTCCAATAATCATACCATGAACTTATTAGAGTTCCATAACTCACTGAATATGTCTCGACTCACTGTCGGACTGTGTTGATAACTGTATTTGTAGACTCTATAAAAGCATAACATGAGATTTCTCTACTAATTTTGTGTATTTATCGTAGTTTTAGTAATGTTAATCTAAATTACGCTTACCAATCCACACAGCATCATCTAGCCCCAAATCAAGCAAAGCTTATGCTATGGGTTAGGTAGGTAAATGATAAACAATACATTCATAGAAATATATTTTTTCATCAAATATAAGCAGATGTACAAACAATTTTATTGTCTCCAAGCGGGAACCCACTCGATGCAACAAAAAGGTCATCTTTGTGAGTACCGAAGACCGTAGATGAGATGAAATATCTCAAAAGTTTCCTATAACAATCCCCATCATCTACATTACGTTATTCAAATCAAAACTAATCTGCTCATCAAACCCATCTCGTCTCCCATCAAATAAGTCCGTAACGCAATAACCCGCAGACAGTGCGCCGTGATACGATACGTAACGAGATCGTCTCGGTCCGCCGACGCACAATATTGCCGAGCCCTGCGGCGATGCGGCGCCGGGGTTGGCTTCCACTATGGGACTTCATTTCTGTGATCCTGTGGGAATATTTTACAATTATTTCTAAGCATTGACACCTGAGAAAGACTGCGGGCAGAAGCTGGATGCGGCAAGCTGAAGACAGGGCGCTATGGCGCTCATTAGGGGAGGCCTAATGTCTAGCAGTAGACTGATCCACGTTCATGATGATGATGTTGACAGATACTTTAACAAGAAGAGAGAAAAGCATAACTGACGTTTATCTGCGGAAAGCAGAACGTAACTTTTAGGTACTCGTACACCGCGCGCCGTTTAGTTAATTCATAAGTTATCAGTTATCATTATAAGGTAATTTTACAATTTTATTATACGTATCTTTTTAGTGAGCGAGATATTTTGGCAGACCAGTCAAATAAGCTAATTTTCTCTTTTTCAATCAACAAATACACACTAAGTACTCAACAAAGGAAAGGGAACAAGAATACTAAAATACTTTAGTGTAATTTTTTTTTCAACTTACCGAAAATAAAGATTCTGAAAATAAAGATCTTGAAAAAGGTGGCGGTTATGGTTTTTCACAAAAGAAATCGATAAGTACATGACAAAATCTAGTAAAAAATTAAGAAGGGAGATTTTATACGTTTTAATATTAGTCCAGTTTTCTCCCTTACAGGAAAACTGGAATTAATATCTCTTGCCAGAAATACTATATCTTGATACATATTATTATATATGATGTATAGATTAAAGGAAAAAACATATTTGCGTTGTACTGTGCCCTTTTGTATGGTGGGCAAGAGACACTGTTAAGCTCGCTAATCGCAAACGTCATTTGTGAAGACAGATAGCCTGTAAACGCTTGCCATGACTTGGCCAATACAGATGGTCCATTGTCAGACTATTGCAAATGCGTAAGGTTATGTATGATGGATTTTACATTTTCATTTGTTACCTCATCACTCAAAATTACTAAACGAATCGTCCTGAATTGTTGCATAAATGTTGTTTGACTTGGGATAACAATCAAGGCAACTTTTTCACCATTTCTATGTAACTATAGTAAAAATATATACTTTTGGTTATGTTTTTGCATTAAGTAGGTATACCAGTCATCTAGTACCCATAACACAAGCTCTGCTTAGCTTGGGGCTAGATGATGCTGTGTAGATTGTCTTTGTCCAGCATTTTTAATTATTCAAACTACACCGACGCTACTATAGTTTTGTTTTATTTTAAGGAGCCTCCAAAATGTAAACCAAATCAAATCCTAATCCCCATTATCTACACATTACTTATTCAGTGCTGGTTCTATTCCCTTCCACGGTTATTTTCTCATTTGTCTGATACGGGCGTAATTGTGCAGGATTAAAGTATCAGCTTACTGAAGAAAGGGCCGGACTAATTGCCCCAGGGTACATCCGGGTACAAGAATCTGACTGGTCAAATTACTCCCCTTTTCGTTACTTAGAGTGAGCGGGGGCAAATGTGGAGATATATTTACTCATATACACAGCAGTTAGTTTACAGTCGAAAAACAAAACACTAAGTAGTAGACATAAAAATAACAGGAAAATAAATTTAGAACAAGATTGAAAGAAAAAAAGAAGCTGAAACTCTAACGTAATATAATTTAATTTGGAAATAAATAAATACAATAAAATATCAATAGACGTATTCATGCATTTCAAATCATTCAAATCATTCATGAAAATTTTTGGGAAAACATTGGAAATTCGTCTACATCTGGCTGCCAAATGCCGAGGGAGAATGTGACAAAACGATAAATATAATGACGCGACACAAGATCGAGACTTCGCTTAGTAGATATTATTGTATTACATTCATTTTATGTATATCAAGGCTGAAGGTTTTGAAGGATTTTTGTCACTTCTTCAAGTAAAACTAGTTGACTCAAAATAGTACATAAATGCAGATTTAGACCTGAAGTATCAAACCCTAGTTGTATTAATACACTTTTTTCGTAATCAAACTGCAATAAACATAGAATTAAAAATATTCTAGAAGATAGAGTGATGCTATGAAGCCATAGATATTTCTAATCATTTCTGGTAGGTAATTTTACAAATAGAACTTGATCGAAGCAAATCGCAGACAATCGTAACGAGAGAAAAGAACAAATAAATCAAATCTACGACAATCCTCCGAACATATTGTTTTGATCCAATCTCTGTCCTTGTGGGATGGGGGAAAGCTGCAAAATTCGAGTCCAAACATAATAGAGACTTTGTTCAGAGAAGCAAAACTAGTAAAAACTCTTTGGTCGATCTATGTTCAGACATAACAATTTATATTAAAACTACATAAATTAAATATATATTTTATTTTATTGATTTGATTTTATAACTTTTAAGAAAACTTACAGCTAGGCTTATACAATATAGTGTTTGATTATTCTAACATATGTATGTACTTACAAACTTTCCTCTTAAATTACTCTATGTATTAAAAAAAATGTATTAAAATCCGTTGCAAAGGTTTAAAGATATAAGCATACATAGACAGACAGTGCGAAGTGGCTTTGTTTTATAATATCAACTAGGGACCCGCCGCGGCTTCGCACGGTTTAATTATACGTATAAACTTCCTCTTGAATCACTATATAAAAACCGCATCAAAATCCGTTGCGTAGTTTTAAAGATTTAAGCATACAAAGGGACATAGGGACCGAGAAAGCGACTTTGTTTTATACAATGTAGTGATATAGTGAATGTCTCTATTGGGCCGTAAATTATACGGATTATATTCCAGTCAAATTTGATCTGAAATGGTTTTCAATAAATAACAGCAAGAAAAAACTCAAATTCTCATGCTTAGTGTGAGTTGAATTATTATTTGATAAAGTGAACATCTGAAATCATATTAAAATACACTGCAACAAAGTGATTATTGGGTTTAGATTTATTGTTTGTTATCAAACATTTCATATCTATTATGGCTAGAGTATAGACTGAAATTATGTTTCTCAAACCTGTCAAAACATCGTATTTTCAAACTCTACCGTTTTGCCAAAGAATAGCTTTGGATTTAAGATCTGACGCAGCGCATCAGCATTGTCGCACAGCATCGAGGCAATACAGCCAGCATCGTGGGGACGATTCCGACTGGTATAAATATCGATTGAGCTACCACTGGATTGTTTGCAACAGTTTGCTGTTACCTCAATTGACAAAATTGTAAATACTATTTCATTAGGTTTCTATTATTTAATAAACAACTAAAATTACAATCAAGTAATAGAATTCGACAATAATTAGTTACACAAATTAAAACTAGTAAATACAATTGAAACAATTGAACTAACTGCAGACGGTTACAAACAGTCTAGAGGTAGCTCAATTGTCCCAAACTCTATAAAAATATTATACCAATAGAATATACAGCATTAAGCCATGGTATTGATCCGCAGCTAACCATGCCACGGGGAAAAGTTCAGAAAGCGTGTATAACGCGGTAATATGCAATCGCAATTAAAATTAGTCGCATTTTTGACGGGACTCGCTCCTAACTGTATTTACCGCATCAGCGGGTCTTCCCGGCTTTGTTTCGGCCAGATTTAGTTGACGGTTATAATGAGAAGGTAAATTAGGGTAGACTAGGGAACGGTAGAGCTGGCAATACTATATCTACGGGTATTATCGCGTTTATTTACCTATTTTTCCCGACGTTTCATCAATTTTACACCCTTTCGTGGTCACTCCAGTCATCATGTGACCACATTATTTATAACGGCTTGTTAATAATATGTATATATAAAAGAAAATCGTGTTAGTTACAATATTTATACCACGAGCACGGCTGGACAGATTTTTATGATTTTTTGTTATTGGATTTTTCTTCGTAGGTAATAGGATAATAAGTATTAAAATAAGATATGTGGCAAATAAATTTCAATGCGGGCAACGACGCACGGCGCAGCTAGCTTAGACTAAACAAATCTTAGATTTTGCATTACAATTTAATACTTAAAAATCTTCAAGGGGCTCTACCAATCGTAAACCCAGCTGGAGAACTCTTAGATAGTGATCAATGCCAGTTCCCACCATTCCCACGCCTGGTCAAAGTGACTTGACATTTGAACCTGACTCGACTTCAACATCATCCACTAGAGACGAGATATATGTCTGAGAGGTGGTCATCGACAGAGAGGATGGACGTTGTGATCGATAGGTACATTTTTATAATTGATGGACAAAACTTGAGTAATTTATCGGGTCGCATTTGAAATAATGCACATGTTGTGTCGTGTAAAATGCTTCTTTGATAAAAATCACAACTTACCGTTTGTGTGGCATAAACAGGAATTATGAACCACCAATTTTACTCGACTAATTCATCGCAAGACTCGCAATAATTTGACGTGTTTTAAAAACTATAAACCGAGTTTTTATAAACGATCTTTAAAGCCAAAATGAGATCATCAATAATACTCTCAGCCTAAAAAAACAAAGCTCAGCCAACAAATAAAAAATAATCATCAAAATTGGTACATAGTTATGATAATATGATACCCACACAAAAATACAGTCATTTTTGAAGTAGGTTAAAGATTATCCTCGTTTGCCCTAAGGTCACCCAAATTAAATGTATACGTTTAAAGTGTTTACATATACCTGTACGTACCTACATAAATGCGTGAGTGTGTCTTATGACGACGGTTACTTTTTTGTGAAAATGACTTTGCGACTAGGTATGCTCCATTCAATAAGTTTATGCTCCCGCTGCCTCGAATTTAAACGAACTCTACAAAATTGTTAAAACAAAAGGTAAACGATATAATTAAGTTTCCGCTACTGATTGTGATGTTCTTTTGTTTGTCCCTCATTTAGACATTTTTCCGGCGTTTTAGCGGATTATTTTTATTTAATTAACTTTCAGATTTAAAGGGATAAAGTTCTTAAAGTTTTTATTTTTATTAACTACCAACACCTTGATCAAAACGGGGTTTTTGGATAGGTAGGTACTATTTGATACCTTGGTTAAAGCGAAACGAAGTGGTAGATGAGTGCAATGGCGTTAAGGGCGCTCAAACATTTAACGATGCAGCCGCGTCCAAATCTGGAGCGTTCATTAAGCCAAAAAACAAGTTGCAGGAGAAAAAGTTCGTCAGCTTCCACCTCGTTAGGCTGAAGTTCATGATAGAGGATACGTAGAGAAGAACTGTATAAGTAACTTGGCCATTGATGCTTTAATCAATAGAAAAGTGAGTAAATGATCTTTATTAACAACGAAATTTACAATCAAGGAATAGAAAAAAGAAACTAGTATATACAATTGCAACTATTGAGCTAACTGCAGACGGTTGCAAGTAGTCTAAAGGTAGCTCAATTGATCCATGTCAATACCAGTCGGAAGCGTTCCCAAGGCACTGGCAAAATCAATCAAAATCATAATATATTACTTAATTTATTTTGAGACAATAACATCTTATCATCTGCTTGAGCAGCAATCATGGCCAAGTTACTTATTAAATATTACAATACATGTTTATCATACTGTAATGTAAAATACACCCTCGATTACCTAGTGTGGAGACCGCAGGTAAACTGTACATGAATTGTGTTTAGTTATAGTTATATTTTTTCATTTTATTTTTTTATGTTCATTCCCGCCTCGGGCCATATATATTTGTTGATATTTTTAGGATTCCGTACCCAAAAGGTAAAACGGGACACTATTACTAAAACTTCGGTGTCCGTCCGTCTATTTTATATAAAGAACCCAAGGAAGGAGGTCCCCAAGATACAGGTTTATCCTAGTTTGGGGACCAATGATGTATAAATTTTAAGTTCTAAAAATTTTATCAATACTTAAACGTTATTATTATTATTATATTTTTCCATCTGTCACCTGGCTGTATTTCATGAATCGTGATAGACGGTTGAAATCTTCCCCATCCCATCTAGAAATTATGAAATTATAGCTCACTCTATTGACAATTAGATGTTCAATTAGAAAGATTGAATATTTTTTTCATTTCAACGTTTATTTTTCGGTCTCACGCTACAGCAGTAATTTAAATTTCCCACGAACAAAATAACTCCCAACACAATTACCGAACAAGTCAAACTTGAAACAAAGCAACATTTAAAAACTTTTAATGAAAGCAGTTGACTTCAAAAATCAAAAAGCTATTAACAAACTACCCGCCAAAAACAATAACCACTCAAAGCACCTATAGGGTCCTGCAAGCTCGATACAAAGTCAATATAGCTCTATTAACCGACAATTTAACAGGAAAGCATAATAAAATAATATGAGGACCCTTGACTAATCAAGGGCACTCGGCGTAGGGTTCAAAGACAAAGGGTTGGGCATTTCTACGCGATTTAGCTGTATTTTGCAAACAGCCCTTCAAATAAGAGGCAATGAAATTCTTATAAATTATTTTGTTTCGAATTGAGTCGAGGTTTCTCGTGGGAATCTTGTTTTATTTCTTAAGTTTTGTTTAAAGTGCTAGTAAGCTGTGTTTGTTAAAGTTCTAATCCACTTGTTTCCACGCGTTCTAAGAACTCTACCAGAGTTGCAAGCGAAAAAGTATACAAATATTCCACTTTTTTCCCGCGTTTTGAAAATCAGTTATATTGGCAAATTTTTCAAAATAGATGTATACCTACATACAATTTTAGTAGGTGTAATCTGGTACCCATGACACAAAGTCATACAATATCTGTGGCTAGTATTATGCAATAATGTTCAGAAAGTTTCGCATTTTTGTTAAAGTTACTTGTGTTCATTGCCTCTATACTCATTCCCATTCTTGACTATGTTAGTTGACATCTTTTTCATTCAACTTGTTAACTTAGATGAAAGACAAAATTCTAAATACATATATCAATTTCTCTCACGGTTATATTTATAACTTTCAAAGGACATTTCAAAGGGACATAGGGATATAGGGACAGAAAAAGCGACTTTGTTTTATACTCTGTAGTGATTATGATGATACTATTATGAACAAAATATAATTATAAGACATATATAAGCCATACTGCTTAGAAACGTAAGTTCACAGACCATTATAACGAGGTTACATGACTATAGGAGTTTGTTACGTGCGGAACTCCGATCGGAATCCCGTTAACTTCCACCGAATGTAGAGGGTAGCTTAGCTATGCAAAGAGGATGGTGTTATGCAACAAGGACTAATATGTGCTTTGGTACAGACAGTGCTGGGTATTGTGGACGCTTCTGCTATTATTTGGGTTACTGTTCTTGACTATTCTACTTATTTGGGTAGTTAGTTGGTTCGATTCCCATCTCGGGATAAATTTTGTACTATCAGTACCTATATATTTTTGCGGGTATTCTGGGTGTTCTCTATAGTTAATAATTTAAGTAGGTATATCAGTTATCTAGTGCCCATCTCAAGCTCTGCTTTGCTTGGGATTGAGATGTTCCATTAATATTTATTTAAATTTTTTTATCAATTTCTTACAAAAATTACTAAGATTTCATTGACAACATCTGAAAACACTAATGTTAAAACTAGTCTGATAAAATTGGAAATGACGAGGATCACTTAATTCATAAAATCTGTCTGTTAAATTGTAAAGGACACTCTACCTACTAAGTAGGAAACCTATTTTCCTTTTTCAAATTCATCAGAAAAAGATTTATTTGCATGTTACATAAAACCATCCCAATCTATGATTCCCGTCTGATATTTTATGCACCATCGGGCTTGATCAAACCCGTGCTCTATTTGTTCAGAGGGGCCAAATGTCGTAACTTAGTTACATCAATAAGTGAAGGTTCAAATAACTCTAAACATGTCGAAAAACCTTCCCGCATTCAAATCAAGAGGTTAGAGATGAAATACTTAGGTATACCTACATAAAATCGTAGCCATGTCGGTCTGTAGGTAGCTCAGTAGCTACCCAATAGAAATTAAATCCAAAACTAATTTACTCCCCACCAAACCGTAATCAAAACCAGAAATCTTCAAAGAATCGCCGTTTATCTAAAAGGAATGTGTCAAAGAAAATTCAACGTCTGGCCATTACACAAATTAGAAAAGGAAAAAGTCGAGGAAAAAATCTAAATGCATTTCCCGCCGGTTCGTGTTGCCATTCAAAATAGGAACGTATTACTTCGCCTGTGAAAAGAACTGTCTCAAATTACTTTGCATCGTTCATCCTTTTTACTCGCGTAAGCTCTTGTAAGTTTATCCCTTTCTAACGCTATACAAACTCAGATAAACAAATACAAAGGGCCTAATTGAGTAACTAGTAAAACGGACGGCTGGCTCCGTCCCTCCTGTATATCTTTACAAAGTTATCCGTGCTTTTGAATAAGTAAACATTTTTCTATTTTAAATTTTATTTCTTTGTATTATTGTCTATTTTTAGGTGTGTTTCGTTTTAAATAGCTAAGCAGCTTTTCGAGTCTTGTTCTCAAGTGGCAGGGAGTTCGGGCAGGGAACTTAATTTGTCAACAATTTTCGATATTTGAATACGTTTCGCTGTTCAATGAGCTTCTGTCAGTTTTGAATTGTTTTTTTTTTCTTGGATAAATTCAACTTGACATAGGCACGTGCTTTGAAAATCAAAGGTCTTGTTTTTTAACTCGTTGACAATAATGTCATCTAACCTTTCCTATTTAAAAAAGGAATTTCGTCCGGCCACATTATAAATGGACGTCTATATTGTCTGTGGTCTATTTTATTGTCTTTTATGTGTCCAAGACCCTGACTGGCAATAAAGATTGACAGAGGAGGGAGTGTTCGCATCCGCCAATCAGATGGGCATCCTCATTGCAGCGCAGGAAGACAGCAATCGTGGTCATTGGCGGAAGGCAGGGCCATTAGAAGAAGGCGAGTTGGAAGTGACCACCGTGATAGCTAGGCGGAGTGGATCGGCATAGGTATTGTGAAGAACATCTAAATACCTAAACCTTGAACTTGCAAAATCTGGGGGCCTACTCGACACGAAAATCGAACTGATTTGTGCAAAACCTATTCTTATTTTACATACATACCTACCTACGTAAGATAGCGTATGCACGAAAACGAATCAAAAAGTTTTTTTGTTTCAATTTCGGGCCCCGACATTTCTTGTACAGGGTAAGTATCCATCCATTTACAAGACGGTATTTGTACAAAATCTGAAAAAAACATGTATTTTTAACACGCTCAGCATAAAAGCTAAATTAAAAAAAATCAATGGAACTAATAAAATATAATCCATTATGTGTTTTTATTTCCTCACATGGTGCATACAGCTCGGGTCTTTATATAAGCTTAGGTAAATATTACATGTTTAGGTATACATACACCTTTTAGGGCACTACCAAAAGTTTATATAAAACGTCTGATTCCTCAGTAAAGAAAAGTGCTTCAAATAGCTAAGTTTACTAATCGAAGTGAAATCATACCTCGAATAGCTGAAGTAACTTTCTCATGTTTAAACCACTGCCAAATGTACACTAAACAAAAGAAGAAGAAGTCCCTGCAGTGCAGATAACTCCCAACACACCTACAATCAAGCAAACCATCTCTCCAAACTATAATTTCACTATTACAAAGGCAAAATAAACCGTTGCTATCATTATAGTAAAAAGTGCTACTCACTGCTTACTCAGGGGCTGAATAAGAATTAAGGTTGACGCACATTTATCAACGCATCATCTCACTTCATCGCCTCGCGGTCAATGAATAAATTAATCATGCTGGATCGCACAGCATTAGCCTCAAGCTAAGCAGAGCTTGTTGCGGATACTAGAGAACGAGTTATGGTTCAATAATTTTATCAATCAAAAAATTAAATGTCTGTTATGAGCTTTTAGCCTTCTATAGGTATTTAATTATAATTATATACAGAAAGATAACTCCCTAAATCACAGCACCACCCTAATAGTTCAGCTTGGTGAAACTTGTGTAAAACGTTCACAGTTGATTAGGCTTGTTGAAGTACTCTTAGGAAAGGTAGAGAATGGACTGGGGAAACTGATTATTTGCTCCTTCCCCTACTCAAAGTCACTAACACTCAAACAAAATGACAATTTATTTAAAAATAACTTGCTGATTTACAACATGACATGTCGTCATAATGATGTATTATTTTTTGATTCTAATAATTTTATTAGTAAAACTATTTTGACTAGGGACACAGTGGACCTAACCCAACAATGTAAAAAGATAATTGCTAAATTATTAGCATACAATATTTTTGATCCCGTTATAAGTAGTATAACGCAGTTACCTGACGAGCCTGTACATGTAGTTAGTAATAGTACTAATGAGGGCATTAAAGCTACAGTGTCAGTAAACTCAAATTTAAACTGACCGCGATGACAATGGGAAAGCAAAAAGCCATGTTTCACATAGTCCATCAGAATATACAAGGCTTACCCAGCAAAATCCTAGAATTAGAATTATTTATGAACCATTTAAATGTAGATGTTATGTGTGTAACAGAACACTGGATTGTAAAGAATCAGTTACTGCCGTTTTATAATAACTATTGTTTTGTAAGTTCATATAAAAGAAAAGCTGCAATACGTGGTGGCTCTCTTATTTTAGTAAAAAATAGTCGTAAATGTAAAGAAAGAAAAGATATTGTAAAACTTTCTATTGAGAGGACTATTGAACTTTCTTGTGTGGAATTGGAGCGACATATCGTTGTGTGTGTATACCGCCCTCCTGACGCAGATCAGGTTGCTTTTGAATGTACTATGGAAGAAGTTTTGCTGAAAGTATTTACTTGTAGGAAGGATCTCATTGTTTGCGGTGACTTTAATATAGATATTTTATCAAATCCCCTTGCCGACAGATTGCTTAATTTATTCAAGTGCTTCAGTTTACAACATCTTTTTAATGACCCCACTAGGGTAACCCAAACATCTGCCACCTGTTTAGATAATATTTACTGTAGTCAAACTCCAACCAGCAAAGCAGTAATTAGGCATTTCCAATCAGACCATTATGGTCAAAGTGTTAATTTTAGCTATAATGATAGAAATAATGTAGAAAAATATACCTGCAGGCCAATAACTGAGAACCGTATTAAGAATTTTCAAAGTAGAGTAGAACTAACAGTATCTAATATATCTTGTTCTGATGACCCCAATGAATTATTTTCCACACTTTTGAATGTCATACACAAGGAACACAGTGAAGTATTCAAACTTAAAACATGCACAGTGAGAGATAGGGTCGGATTTGTTGATTGGGCCACTCCGGGTATTTATAAAAGTAGGAATAGACTCTATGACCTTTATGCTTCTAGAGAAACTATGTTACATGATCCTGCGTTTCTATTGTATGTAACCAACTATTCTAAAACATTTAAGAAAGTCTGCAACACAGCCAAATGCCTGTTTTTAAAGAATGTTATAATAAAATCATCTAATAAAGTAAAAGCAACATGGAGACTAATAAATAACGAAACAGGTAAATCAAAGCCACGTTATAAAGAAATAAGGTTAAAAATTAATAATTCAATTCTTATACATGAAAAAGATATTGCCAATGCTTTTGATGCATTCTTTTCTGCTATTCCTAAAGTTGTTACCCAGTCTCTAAACTCCTCAGCATCAATGGCTGTTAAATTTTTAGAATCTTCAGTTGCTAGATGTAATGAGAGTTTTATCTTTAGTTATGTAAATGCTGATTATGTAGTGAAAATCTTTAAGTCCATTAACATTAAAAATACTGAGGATCTCTGGGGTATATCAACAAAAGTATTAAGTTCAATTGTTAAGGAAATGGCTCCTTGTTTGGCCTATATTTTCAATAGTTGTATCGACGCAGGAGTTTTTCCTGATCTCATGAAATATAGTAAGTTAGTTCCTCTTTATAAATCTGGTAGCCACACTGATCCGGCCAATTACAGACCGATTTCAATACTTCCTGCAATGAGTAAAGTTTTTGAAAAAATTATTCTCACCCAGTTAACTTCTCACTTCAACCTTAATAGGTTATTTCATGAAAACCAATTTGGCTTCTCCAAGGGTAGATCGACAACGGATGCTGGTACAGTTCTATTAAGGCATATATTGGAGGCCTGGGATAAAGCCAAAAACGCTATTGGTGTATTCTGTGACCTTTCTAAGGCTTTTGACTGTGTAGATCATAGTACATTAATTGAGAAACTGAAACACTATGGAATAAACAACAAGGCACTGGATCTTATGCAATCATATTTATCTGATAGAGTTCAAAAAGTAGACGTTGGTAAAGAAAGATCTACGGGCTCAAAAATTGAAATAGGCGTCCCCCAAGGATCTATATTAGGTCCCTTTTTATTTTTAGTATATGTAAATGATCTCCCCTTTTTAGCAAAAGACCTTTGTGATATAGTTTTATTTGCTGATGATACTTCACTAATTTTTAAAGTTGACAGAAATAAATATAATTTTGACGATGTAAATAATTCGCTGTCAAAGATACTAAATTGGTTTACCGCCAATAACCTCTTACTTAATGCTAAAAAAACAAAATGTATAAAATTCATGTTACCAAATGTTAGAGAACTCCCAACTCAAATCATGTTAAATAATGAGATTGTTCACTTCGTAGACTCTACTGTATTTTTGGGGTTGCATATTGATTCAACTCTTCAATGACAACCGCAAATTGATGCTCTCGCGGGTAGGCTTAGTTCAGCAGCCTATGCAGTGAGAACAATTAGACATCTCACTGATCAGGACACAGCTAGGTTAGTTTATTATAGTTACTTCCATAGTATTATGTCCTATGGTATTTTGCTTTGGGGACAGGCAGCTGATATTCAGACTATCTTTGTTCTTCAAAAAAGGGCGGTGCGTGCAATTTATAAATTAAAGCCACGTGACTCATTGAGGGAATTATTTAAAGAAATAAATATTTTAACTGTAATTTCGCAATATATTTATGAAAATTTAATGTATACACACAAAAACAAGAGTAACTTTTTGAAAAATTGTGATGTTCACAATAGAAATACACGAAACAAGAACAAATTACACATTCCTTCATTTAGATTACGAAAACTGGGGAAATCATTTATGGGTAATTGTGTGCGCTTCTATAATAAGCTTCCATCTGAAGCAACCGAACTTTCTATTCGTAGATTTAAACAGTACATAAAACTAAATCTTATCAAGAAGGCATATTACTCCATAAATGATTACATCAATGACGTTAGTGCTTGGCCAGATGTCGCTCAGTTCCACATCGACAATAGTATGTAATTATTTATAAGGCAAACATGTATTAGACACATAAGTTTTACACATGCTAGTGGTTTCTATTTCGCCTCTTCCACTAGTGGACAAAAAATTGAGGCGAATTAAATTTGACTTGTCTAAGTGCTTATTTTGTAAGCCTAAAGAAATAAAGATATTGATTATTTGATTATTTGATTATATTTGATAATTACACAACATAATGGGGCAAAAATTGACCAAATGCAACTTGAAACACAGCTGATTTTCATATTTCAATTTATCAAATTGATGCTTCGAGGTAAAAACAGGATAGGCGAGAAGAGACCGCAGTATTATTACTGATTAGTTTTATCATCATTTATAAATGCTACTAATATTAAAGTTTGTTTGCATTGTTTGTTATCTCTTTACGTTAAAAGTATTGAACGGATCGGTCTGAAATGTTGAATAGACAGAGTTCTAAGCATTTTCTTTTTCTTTTCATCAATATTCACGTGGGAAACTGAAAGGCGCAGTTCTGAGTGAAATGCAGCTAGTCACTATATACTATAAAACAAAGTTACTTCCCGCTGTCTGTCTGTCTATCCCTATGTATGCTTAGATCAGTCTACGCAACGGATTGTGATGCGGTTTTTCTTAATATATAGAGTGATTCAAGAGGAAGGTTTATATGTTTATAATACACCTATGCGAAGCTAGGGCCAGTCGTCAGTAGTCCTGAATAAACTATGAACTCTTATTCTCCGTTTATTCAGGACTAGCGACCCGCCCCGGCTTCGCGCGGTTTTATTATAGATAGGTACGTATAAACCTCTTGAATCACTCTAGCTATTAAAAAAATCCGCATCAAAATCCGTTGCGTATTTTAAAGATTTAAGCATACAAAGGGACATAGAGATATAGGGACATAGGGACAGAGAAAGCGACTTTGTTTTATACTATGGGGTGGTAGTGACTAGCGACCCGCTTTAGTTGAGGCGTCAACCATCCGATTGTAAGTCAATAAGTATGCAGCAACCTTTAGAATTAAATAAAATAATCGTGAGCTAGCCGGTAGCCAGCCTGTCAAGGCCTTTGTCCACCCATCAGTGCGTCCACACTAACGACCGCACTGTTTTTACAAAACAATTTAAGAAGCTTCCGTTTGCTCTTTCAAGCCGGGTTTATTCAAACCTTTGTGTGTAAGCGGATCGGTTCTTCGCCTAATTGTGTTATACTGTTGTATTTTTTACGTTGATCAAATAAACATTAATATTTTCTGGATGTCAAAACGCTGGGAATAATTATAGTCGGTTCTAGGATCCTAGATATATTAAGTTAACAAAGTGGTTACAAAAATCTTAGTAAGAAATATTTTAAGATATCTCATCGGAACAAATCCCAGAAACTCGTATACAATGTTGCACTGTCTGCAGTGAGAATTTTTTGTTTCGTGCAATATTTCTTTTGAAACCTTTCATTCATCATTTCATCCGTCTCCTACTTTGGACCTACGCTATTCGCTGCGTATATCAACTTTTGCGTATTCGATGTTTGTGTTAGTGATCATCTATAACTGTTATTAGGTTTTCTTAAGTTTTCAGTCATAAACATTTAGTCTTTGTTGACTTAAATTATCTTGGTTTCTAGAATCGAGTATGGTGTTCTGTTATTGGAACGATTCGGGGCACTGTTGTGTGAACGGAAGAATATATTTAAATTAAAATGCCTTTGGAATAGTTACACTTGACTGACCACACTTTAATTCATACCACACCTTGATATTTAGACTTTTTAGACTTTTTTCATAGAAAAATTGCGGTGGGCAGGACCAAAATTTTGAAATCTACATTTTTATAAGTATTAGCTTGGAAGGATAAGGATTTGGTAAGTACAGGTTATTTGGTAAACTAGGTAAGTATCTTATTGAACTTTAAAGTTTAAATTGTTACTTTCCTCTATTCATATATTTTGAATGGTACTAAGAAATAATTAGAAGGATCCAAAAATTTTAAACGTTGAAAAATTAAAGGGTGGCCCATAGTTACTGATTCGGCACAACTAATTTATAAACGTTTAAGGAGATGGTAATGGTTTCTACACAAATCACACCAAGAAAAGTATTGTTTCGTTTTATTTATCAAAGCAATGATCTAAAATCGACGAAAAACGTACGTTTAATAAGGTGAATTTAAGGATAAAAAAGAGTTAATGTTTACAAAAATTGCATATCTTTTGTAGCTCGAGTAAGGGTAGGTATATAAGATAATTTACATTCAATTCATTAATTTCAATTAAACAATACACATACACTCATCTATCAACGTAATTGGATAAAGGAAAATAAAATTATTGTTTAAAGCTTTTAAAAACTTCTAACCCTTTAAGCAGGGGACTGATTGGCCCGCACTTTTCCATTAAGTTTCTTATTAAATGTTCCCAATTAACTATTTACTTTAATAGCAAGAACTCGCCTACTTCTGTTACAGTTTAGTTTCTAGCTAGTTAGTTTATAATGACAGGATAGTAAAACATTTTAATCAGTAGATATTTGCGGGCAATTTTACTATTTTCTTGTCGGCTTGAAATGTTGTGTTTTTGTATGTGATAGATAAGTCATTTTGTTAGAAGGTTAAATTACAATTACTTTACAAGAGTAAAGGAATGTAAAGGAAGCAAAAGACCTATTAGCAAAACGGAAAAAAGGAACTAAGGTTAGCTCCAGAGATTGCTTAAAACTGAAACTTGAAATGCTTATTTATCTACGTTAAAACAATCGTGATGTTTTTTTTTCATCTATTATTTATACTTTTTACCGAAAGAACCATTTTTTTCATTTCATCGTAAAGATACTTCAAATACAGACAATAAAAAAGGGGAAAAACTGATCCTTACCCTAATCAAATCAAATCATTTATTTGCAGAATACATTATTATTACAGGTTACATGTCAGATCTTATAACTAGAGTGAGGTTCAATGTATTCAACCCGCAAGCAGGTGGCCTACCTAAGTATGTGTAGCATTTGGCCAAAGCTACGCTGGTTTTCAGGTAAATTATTTCAAAAGGACAAAATATATTTGCCATTAACTTTTATAAGCAGGAATCTGTACAACATTACGCTGTCATTCACCAAAACACCAAAGGGGGTGTCATTTGGTAATTGCGCGCGAAACTTATCACATTATCAAAATGCGTCGATTAGAATCCTTTGATCTGTCGCTAATCGACGATTACCCGCGCGCCGAATCCGATACAGATGGGGAGAGAAAATGATCCGCGCTACGTTTAGGATTGTGATTACCGAATTATTCTTTGTACACCCTGTACACTTCTAGTGAAGGAAAATCGATACGTAATTGTACAGGTAAACGTTCCTTTTATGGAAAAAATAATACTTAAAAATAGATTTTTCGATTACCAATTTTCTAAATCTCCTTGCAGATATCTGGATGTTTTCTAACTAGGTATATTAAATTGTTACCAAAAGTACCCATAAACCAAAAACTGGGACTAATGATGGTGTGAAGTATCGTGCATTATTTATTTTTAATTTAGTAAAATTATGATATAACCAATTAGTAAGGACCTGGCTTACCTATACCAACCCGAACCTACCCTAGGTTCGGATTAGTATAGGCCTAGTCCAAGTTCTGTTCTGCTACTTGTATTAAAGTACTAAACAGCTAGTACGCTTAAAACATGAAGTGAGTCAGCCTACTATTAGTAAGATCAAAATCTAGATTGTCTCTATTTTTGTACCTACTTAACTATTCATACGCCCCTAGGGTAAGATTTTAGTGATACTACACATTATTTACTATAAGACCATAAATTGTACCTACCTTATGAATAAATGATTATGATTATGATTTGTTAAGATAAACAAATTAATTCTGACGAATCGGTCAAATCAAGAAGCAAAATTCAAACGACGAATTACAAATCCGATTCCTTCGGTCTTTCAGCGTTTTCTCTTTAAAGGGTGTCCTCTAATTCAAGTTCTTGCATAAGTCAAACCTTTTTTACAACAGTCAAAGAAATTATCACATCGCTTTAAAGTCAAACTTGATCGTAGAATCGAACTGGCACCTCATCGCCCTCCAACAAAGGGTCGTGATGAGCCACGTGCCGCTATGGCCGCCGACGCATGATACCAGATTATTGGATCATGCAGATTATAATGATAACCCTGGGAAATTATCATCGTTTGGTATTCATGAGTCGGATAGTGGATTATGTAGGTTTCAATCAGTAAATTATCTGTGAAGAAAACAAACAAGGAAACTTTTAAAAATATTAGAATCAGAACGTTTCAAAAATATTTCCGAGGGATTTCTATTTATTTAATTTCGTTTTCTCATTGAAATGAGATTAATCAAAATAAAAAATAATAAGTATATTCTGAAATATGAAGTCGATTTTATGTTTTGTTCTGAAGTTTTATCAGAATTATTCAAAGGGATAGAATAGTAAGGGGATAGAATAGAAATAAAAATAAATTTTCCAATTTTACCACATCATTAAATTGGGATTTGTCTTTTTCTCAACTCATTCAAGGTTAGTTATACAAACTGCGAAATACAAATCCTTTTAGCCCCTAATCGATATTAAATGTTGACCATTCAAAACTTAATGAAATTAAAGACCGCGTCTCAAATTGAGCAAGAAACGAATACATGGTGAAAACCATCCGAGCGACCTTTTTGGTTAAAGTTTGGTTTTGTTCATAAAGTCACAGATTTTAATATTTATTTAATTTCGTCAATTCTATATTAGCCAAAAAATTAATTGTGAAAAATTACATAAACACTTTATTAGTCCGTCATTTATTAGTTAGTTATTTATTTAAACACGAGTATCGAAAAAATCGAGCTTTTAAAATCAAATAGTAGGTACAGGCCCGGATTAGCGCCTAGGCCCACAAGGCCCAGGCCTAGGGGCCCTGCAAGCCTAGGGGCCCTCATGCCGGAAAATTCATACCCCTAAAGTCTGGTTTGCCCGAAAAATTTATATTTAAATTTCCAAATTATAGTTAAATATTATGTTATATAATAAAAATGCATGATAGATCAAGTCGCCCTCTTCTCGTTGTACCTTTCTGTTTGATATTTTACTGTCGTATTTTATAAAACAATCAGTATTTGCAAATCACCTAAACATATTCAGTACCTACACTAGAGCTAGTTTCCAAAGAGATACAATCCATAATAGCTTTTTTTTTTGTCCTTATTGCTCGAATAATAAGGTTTCCTGCATTTAATAAATTTGTTTTACAACTTTAACGCGAGATGTCAAGTCAACTGAAGCACAGATGCTAGTTGACTATCTCGAAATTGATAAAACTCCAGCACCAGCACCCAATACACGATTTTTTTTTACTCTGGTACTTAAAATGAAGAGTCAATTATGAAAACAGCTATCTTTCCGCCTTCAGCTTCGCTTTTGTAGATTTTGTCTTGCATCTAATAGAACTAAGTACAAATGTGTAAGTTTCAAGCAAATCGAACAAAAAATCCTCAATATTTTCAACACCAATTTTACCCTTTTTGTGTCCTTTGTGTGTGATTGAAAAATCCTGGAATATACATTTTATTTTATGGTTATATCAGGACATACTGAATTTAAGCATCGTACATTAAAAAGTCACAGCCATATAAATAATAATAATAATATAATAAATACAGAGCCAAACAACTAATCTCAAACTTTAATAATCCCTTTAACCCCATTGTCAGGTGTTTTTTTAAAAATCCTGAAACATGTTCAATAATTTCATATTTTTCTATTTTCTGTTAATTCAAACAAATCGGGCCTCTTGGTTAGTTACATAAAGCACCAAAAAAACTACAACCGTTTTCACCCCCTTAGTGGTAGAATTTTCCTTTCTTACCGGGTTTAGTATAAATGGCATAGGCTAAATGTTGTCTCCTAAAATTTTATTAAATCTATCTCTAAATTTGAGATAAGAAAGATGAACGTCATCTGTGAGTAGGTATTTTATTAAAATTAATATTATATTTTTATATTTTTTATTTTTGTATTGTATTTTTTTCTGATGTTTTTTCTTATTGTTCTGTGCAATATTTTTTTTTTATTTAACTAATTTTAATTTTAATTTGACAAATGGATGTCAAACCATGTCTGAAATAAAGATTATTATTATTTAAACATTAGATCCCCAGTTTTTGGAGAATTTGTAGAATAAAGTTTAATACAACATGCTAAAAAGTACACCTCAATAACCCAGTTTTAAAGTTACAGAGAAAAAATAATTTCTAAAAAAATATTATTTATGTACCGAACGTGTATTTTTTATTTATTTTATTAGCTAGGTAAACTATCTAGCTTTGAAATGAGACTACTTATGGAATAAAATACACCATTTACTCAAAAAGAAAGTAAGAAAAAACCAGATGAAGTGTTAGTCTTCATTTAAAAAAATATTAAAAATGCATTGTTTTTGAGATAAATAACATGTAATTTTTTTTATCCTGATTTTAATTTATAAATATGTGTCGTGTATCCGCAAATTTCGTTTGATCAAGGTTCGACAATACACATTGTATATGTATAATTTTTTCTTTAATTCGTTAATTTTCCACAACATAAAGGCCTCGAGGAGGGGCCCCAGAGCAGTAACTAAAATAATACTTGATCGGCTGTGGGGGAGGGTAGAAATTTTGTAAGGCAGGGGGGCCCTCCCAACACCAAGTGCCTAGGGGCCCTGGATCCCTTAATCCGGGCCTGAGTAGGTAGTGTTAATAATAGTGTTACATACTTTGTTTCCATGTTTTTTTTATTCATAGAGTTAGGCTTTTACTGAATGATTTAATTTTTATATACGGAAGTAAAAATTTTTCACGTACCTACCCAATATTACAAAATATATTTTACTATCATCAATTATTTCTATAGACATGTTTCAAGGCTATTTCTACACCGTGGGAACTGATTAATGGGATGAAAAGAAGCCTATGTCTTATTTCAAGACTAGAACCACGTTAATTCAAAATTTCAGCCCGATCCGTTTAGTTATTTTTGAATGAAAGTGGAACAAACATACTACCGTCTATACATATCCTTACATCCATACAAACTTTTGCGTTTATAATATTAGTAAGGATTTATTTTCTCTGGAAGCCTTGTAGAAATATATTTTAAGTAGTACGGCTGGAATTATTACCCGGGGTCACCGGGTAATAATTCCAGCCGTGTATAGAATACCCGTCGAAACAACAGCGTTGAAATATAAGCACACAAAATCGGGATTCCGCTTCCATTCATCTGTCCGCTTGCGAAATTCGATAACCCTAAAAATAGCGCGAGAAATACTCCTACTAATTTCACTTTCCAATTTGCTGACCCGGGACCTCTTCGAAGAAAGTTTTCAAGTATGTTGGTTAATATTTTCTAAATTCATGTTTTTATTTATTTTTGTATTTTATGAAAACGTACGGCTAAAAAAATGGAAAAGAAAAATGAAAATAAAAGGAATCTTCTAGGACTTAGTACTAGAAGATTCTACACACCTACTTAAAAGCAGGTTTCAATGTATTTTATAAAACCAACCTATTTTGTTAATGAAATAAAAAACATTTTATTTAATTTGCATGCCCGCTGTCTACTTATTTCATTGTTAGTCAAACGTTTTTCGATTGGAAGGAAATGTTGATCTCACTGAACAAAAATACATAAGCATTTATTTCCCCTGAATAATTCAATGACGAAAAACGCTAACGATATGCAGCGTTCTTCGAATCGGGCCCAAGTCTCGCTAAAACCGCTTACATTTCGGCTGCGTTTGATCGCACAATATTGTTCATTGCACAATAGCATTTCATATGAGGAATCACCGCCGCCATTGTATGCTCATTTGGGCTCTTTGAGGCCATTCGTCTTTGTAAGCACGGCGACACTCGTCGCTTCCGTTCGATCAATTAGCTGATTGTTTAGAACAATGGATGCATGCTCATTCCACTGCACTTACAAAAACAACCCCTTTGTTAACCTTGGGCTGTAATGTACGGGTGTTGATATGGCACAGGACCTTGGCTTTGTCGAAGTAATACAAAAAACTTTGCTCTATAACGCTGGCTGTTTCTGTGAAAATCTTTTGATTGGAAAGGTTTTGTAAAAATATCTAACGATCAAGACATTTTATACCTACTAAACTAACTGCCGGCATTTGTAACGATTCAATGAGCGCGTTAGGAATCTCAATGTGCCATGACAAGAGTCGATATCTATCAGCATTTCACTGCCTTTTGTAGAACCCATTACTCAAATGACAAAAAAACAGTGCGTTCTTACCTCAACACCTTCACAGATTTGCAAGTCGAATGCGCCGTAATAGGGCATCGATCGTCGATATAAATTCACTTACAAACAAAATTAACTCAACAGGAGTTTATTTACGGTGTCGCTCTTTGATCATTCCAGTTATTTCGCGCGTCGTAAAAGGATTTTTCCTTTGTCAGTGCTGTATCGCGGATATGATTGACGGCCGGTTCGCGGTGAGAGAAATCATATCGCAATACGCGTTTCAATCAAACTAACCATCGGACATTCGAGAATGAACCCTAATTCAAAACGATAAGTCTCTAACGTTTAGTCTATTCGGAAAATGTAACTTTGTCGAGGTGTAAAGTAACAACGTGACCAAATCAACACAGCGAGCAAAACTCAACCCTATTGTAGGGTTGTAAGAGTACAGTCAGCCGAAAAATAACCTAGTCGCGGCCTAATAAGCGCGCAGGCTGAGTCGCTGTTGGAAAATGAGTTTCCTCGCGGGGGAGGGGAGGCGGGGGGTAATTGTGCCGGGATCAAAGCGCGGCTTGTCCGAGGCGCGGCGCCTTTTGATTGTTTTTCTCGCGACGATCGAACCCGCGTTTTTGCACGGCCACCTGTCCGCGTAATAGCGTAATCGCACATTATTTACGAGGTCGAATGTACCCGAATGATACTTCGATGATTGTGTCAAGTATAAAGACGTCGTTTAATTATTGCAATTAGGGTCGGGCACACGAGATGCTTGCGGCGGCGACTGTTGTGTGTATGTCTAAGTCGCTTGGCCTCCTGATGGCATTTATTTAAGTGGGTCTGGGATAAATCGCCCCCAGCGATAAGATCACCTTTTGTAGTATGTTTATTTTTTAATTAGATAAGTATAGGCTATTTTCAATGTGTGATTCTAATTTTAGTCCAAAAAGGTGTTCATTAATTCGTTCATTTTCATTCCAGTTTGATCTTTGACAGTTATTGTCATGAACAAAGTTAAGTTACGTTGTTTTCATAATCCATTTTGAATTGATATTACTTAAAAAGATATTTTAATGCTGGACAGTTCACACAATATCATCTATAGCCTCAAGCTAAGCAGAG
Organism: Eupithecia centaureata; assembly: GCA_944547425.1. NCBI lineage: Eukaryota > Metazoa > Arthropoda > Insecta > Lepidoptera > Geometridae > Eupithecia > Eupithecia centaureata. Next base: position 1,563,938 of record OX155683.1, read on the forward strand.
CTTGTGTTATGTTTTGGCGTGGAGATAACAAACATCCATACATCCAAACTTTCGCATTTATAATATTATTGTGACGTCAACTATAATTCGTAGTTAGACTAGCTTTATTTTTTAAGAAGTAAGCAATTTATTGTCGCCAGTGTACCACAAACTGAACTGAGATATCCTACGGTTGCCAATTTAACAGATATAATTGGGAGAGCTGGAATTCCATAATGAGGTTATTCAGCAATGAAGAAATTGCCGCGGGTATTGTTAGCACCGCGTCCCGTTACTGATTGGCGACACATACACTGATGATAATGATGATTGTTGAAACTTTATTTCGACGCCGACTGTAGGTACTTCTAGTGCTACATTCCATTACATTTTTTTTTTTAATAAACTAAAGTCATTGAATACGGTTTATTTAGGTACCATGATTTGATTTCTGTCGAGTTTTCCGATATTTCAGCACCGTTTCAAGCGCCCTGATCACGAAAGAACTTCTTCAATGACTTAGTGTTAAAAACCATGATAGTTTTAAAAGTTATAAATGATAGCTAGTTTCCGCCTGCGGCTTCGCACGCATTATTTCTACGAAATCTTTCCAAGTTATGTCTATCCTATAGGTACTAATTTATGGGATTAAAAGAAGACTGTTTCATTCCAGGCTACATGTATGCAAAAATGCAGCCCAATGAATTTTAGCGTGAAAGAGGAATAGACATCCATACAAACTTTATCATTTGTAATATTGGTGAGGATTTATTATTATTGTCTTATACTTATGCCTAAATTTACTCAGACTTATATTATTAAAGAAAGTGATAGTTTACAATCCACAAAATAAGTTTCGTCTTTTGCAATTCCACATGTTTTACTTCTAAATTTGATTTTATAACCGACGACCGTACAAAAAAACAGTATGATTTCGAAATCATCACATAATTTCAAATAAATCTTCAGCATCCTATTAAAGAGTATTAAAGTTACAAAATAACAATGATTTGATTGTTTTTTGTTCGTTAATTGATTTGAAAACAGTCTTGAGCCATCGCTGTTTGACTCATGACATGTTTGAAGAGCTTCCAAGAAGCTTTTAGGGTTCCGTTTGGGAAAGTTTTCGAGAAACCCTGATTTTTTTTTTAATTGCTTCTCACGGTAGGTAGGTACATAATCTCAGAGTTAGTTTGCTTAATGAATTAGTACCTGACTGTATTTGAAACCTCCTAATAATTTTGCTAGGTATGTATTTCATGTTACGCTTGTGAAGATAAGTTTGTATCCCTACACGCCATTATTCATAGAATATGGTTGTGGTTTTTAATAGATGGTAGGTTGTGGTGGGACTCGGCAAACGCAGTGTAGGACGCCCTCCAGCCAGGTGGGATGACTATCTGCGAAAAACTGCTGGCTGATGCTGAATGCGGCAAGCTGAAGACAGGGAGCTATGGCGCTCATTAGGGGAGGCCTATGTCCAGCAGTGGACTTATATGGGCTGGTGATGATGAGGTTGTGGTTATAAGTAGTCTTTTATTCTTCGGGAACCCTTATACATTTTCAAAACCAACTCTTTACACATTTTTTTAGTATCTCGTGTAGTTTTTGTAGTGTTTGCCAGCAGGCGCCCGGAGGGTAGTCGAATATTGTTTTAAAATCGATCCCGTAACTCGAAACTTCACTATTTACTCAGTTTTAAAGACACGTCAGCAGTCGCTTAGGACATAGGGTTGTCCCAATTGATAACTAGACACACACTTTCACTGGGACGGTTTTTGTTCCAACTTGAAAACTTTCAATCTGATAAAACTCCTTAGTACCGGTGGTTGTGCATTTATTTAGAAAGTCGAAAAAAGACTTCGTATCTTCCCATACATTTGGCGCCTTGCAGCATCTCTACCGAGCTCTACAGAAGATCTCTCTCAAACTACGGAGATCCATTTTCGTAGTTTGACAGAGGTTATAGTTTCATCCTCGTAGGCTACTAGAATATTTGTTTCATCCAAATTTTCTAGACATTGGTTCACTTCTTTACTTTTCCAGACAGAAATAAGGAAATAAGAAATAAGGACGTGAACAAAAATCAAAGTGACTACTTTATTTCAAACTTTTACTCACGTATTTGAAAATTTTCTAAAATTAACGTAGAGCTAAAGTTATGCCCATGTCCCAGTCAATTAAAATCATCATCAGCATATCTAAATTAAAACGACTAAATAGAAACAGCGCTTTTTAATTAAGAGCAAGCTTTTGTTTAACCACAATCTCACCTGAAGATAAGTGACGACGTTGCGGAAGATTTATCACGAAGGTCTAGACTAGAAGACACCTATTCACACTTATTTTGAAGAGTTTTTTTTTTCTTTTTTTAATTTAAATATTCAGGTTTTATTCGTGTAAACAGAAGCAAACTGGGAGTTCCGAACCTTGGCATAACTACGTAATTTTAAAAATGTAACTATGGACAAATAAAGACGTATATGTCCATGGATGAGACAACCCTAGTAGGTAGAGTGCTCGGAGTATTGTTTAAAACGTCGTGTAGAGTCCCTGGACAAACAGCGTTCTCATCACGCTTGTTGTGATCTGTTGGAATTGGAACATATCTCTGTTTTCCCACAGTTGGGACTGTGATTATGTCAATTTTAATCAAAATGGAGAAACTGCAGGAAAAAAAACAATTAATTTACAGCCTCTTTTGAGCTACCTCTAGCTGACTGTAAGGTCAATGGTTTCTTTAATTGTAAATAGGTACTACCTACTAGTATATTTACTAAATAATAGTTTTAATTTGCTTTTACTCTATTAAGATGAGCTATTTTTGTTAAGAAAGAATATGGACAATAATCATAAAATAATTTAGAACTTCGCATAGCAGAAGATTAACTAACAAAATATTGATAATATAAACAAATAAACAAATAAAGATAAAAGACCTAACATACTTTGAATGCAAATCTAAGATTAAAAGCTATCTAATGACTCTAGATTACAATAACACGGAAAACTTACTAAAAACTGTGTCCTAATTATTTTGTACTCACACTCAGACCACACACACATAGAATCACACTCACTAACACACACACACACACACACACAAACTCTTATATAACTAACTACTACACTAACACTCCATTTACTGGCTGAACCTTAAAAATATTAAGATACTTAGATGGACTAAACATGTTGTAAATACCTAAGTAACTATACCTACTGTGTTTATTTTGTTATAACCTTTTTTTCATTATATTTTAATTATATAATATACCATAACTTTTTTGCCTTAATTAAGCTTTGCTCTATGTTTTTATAATCTAATAATTTGTAATACCTGAATTGTACTGTTAGTTACCATAAATACCTGTAAACTATGCCGAGGTAGAGATCCCTCGCGACCACATCACAAGTCTAGAACTTAGTTGGAGCGAGGAGTTGAAACTTTAATTAGTGAACTAGGTCTAAAACACATTATGTAAACTAATATGTAAGACCTTCAGAAATAAACGTTTATCTTATCTTATCTTATCTTATTGAAATAAGGGTTAAGTTTTTTTTGCCAGCTTAGGTACTTTCGGCAGAAAAAAATCATTAAAACAACAGGTGAATACAAAGCTGTAAATTCATCAATTCCACCAAAAGCACAACTCATCATGACAAAATAATAATTTAATCGCAAAAACATGAGCAGTCTCATTTTAATTACGAGAAAATGAAGTTGTCCTATAATGAAGGGGAGAGAATCAAAGTGCTTTGTTGAGAGATGTGTTTTGATACATCTTTTGTTTAACCTGCTAAGCGTCTCTTGTTGGTCAAAGGGGCCAACGGGAAAACGCTTTTGGATTTATATTTTGTAATTTTGATCATCGCATGCACATGTTACCTAAAGCGATCTCTAAATACCTACAGCTTAGGTCTTCATATGATCACTAGCCTATGTTGAATTATGCGTAATACAAGAATCGTTTTAGAAGTTATCTTGAAAACGTGTACCTACGTTTTCAAGATTACCTGCTTCTAAAACGATTACGACTACGATTACTACATTTATTCTAGGTTCGGTGAGAAAGTTTCAAAATAATTAATAAACAATTTTTATTTATAACTTTAAAATTTGAACTAGCTCATTTCAAATTTAGAAACTGTCAACTCACGCACTTGATCCCCAAAAAAATGATGGCGCCACCGTCGCCAAGATGGCGGTAACCCAACACTTTGTATTTTATGTTTTTGCAAAGTTTAATGTCATATCGGAAGTTTCCCGTGTTTATTTAGGGACATCTTCTGTAATGGAGGATAATATTTGGAGAGCCCATCGCTAAATATGTCCCGTTTGTTTTTAATGTAAACAGAGACTGTTTTCGAAGACAATGTAAAGCCTCTTTGGGCTACTTTTGGATTGAAACAATAACGTGGTTAATTTTATAAAGGGCCCTTCATTTTGGTGTTTAGAGTGTTTTCTGGAGGTAGAGGGTATCTATAGAGTGTTCCGTTGGGTTGATGGAACCATAAAGTGAAAGGTCCATGAAGGTTGAATATGTACCCTACCTACTTATTTAGTTAGATAACCGATCTTACGCTCTTTAATTACATCATAAAAAAGAGCATTTTTTAAGTAGGTACCTATGTCTGTTATCTAGAGGTAGAGCCCATAACACAAGCTCTAGTTAGCTTTGGGAGCTATGTGGATTATCCAGCATATTTACTTATTTACAAAAAAAGTTCGTTGAGTTAAAAAGAAAGCTCATTTTATTTGGAGGAACCGATTTAGAAAGTTCGTCTTTTCATTTGTCCCATTTTGACTTCATCGCAACCGGTCGAAAGGTCGAAAGGAATCAAGAAAAATCTAAAAATTGTATTTATCGATGATTTTTTCTATAACCAACAACTACTTATTGCTCTAACTGCAGACGGTTCCAAACAGTCTAAAGGTAGCTCAATTGATCCATGTGAATACCAGTCGGAAGCGTCCCCAAGACACTGGCTGCATTACTACGCTGTATGGCAATGCTGATGCGCTGAGCCAGATATTTACCAGCTCTCGGGTCACGCGTCGCAACGACCAGACGCTATATCATCATCATCATCATCAACCTATATTAGTCCACTGCTGGACATAGGCCTCCCCCAATGAGCGCCATAGCGCCCTGTCTTCAGCTATATACTAGTTGTAATTTTTCTATTTCTTGCTTGTAATTTGCCTTATTGCTGATATCGTTACCATAGTAACGGGCGTAAATAGTCTGCGATAAATTGAAATCGGCATAAAGGTTTTTAAATATATTTCATTTTGTATTTCTCATTGACATCATCTCCGCTCGTTTCCAAAACATCTCGCATATTTGATAGGTAGTGTTCAAAATATGAGCCATTTGGTGTAGTGTTGACTGTTGATCAAGGATAGTGCCTAAGTTCATTAACCAAACTTCCAAGGGGAAGTTCTTATTTCTGTAATCATACACGGGTAGTCTCGACTTTTGACAGATTGACGGATACGAGGCGCCGGCGCACCACAGCTGGGACATATCGCGCATGCGCACGGAAATGTACCTACATGATTCAGGTTTTGAAGCATTGAGCTGATAGACTATCCTGATTATTTTCACATCTTTCATAGGTTTTTTTACGTGGTATGGTTTGGTTTGGCTAACCATTATAGTGTTTCACTTGTTTAAACTATTTTAAATATTTCCTATTCCTTGATTGTATTTTTTGTTTTTAATAAAGATTAATTAGTTGCTTGAGATGCAGAAAAGTGCAGTTAAAATCGAGTGATAGATTTCGGTTTTATTTTTCTATAATAGATATTCGAGTTGTGGTCTCTAAAAATTTTTAAAAATCTATGTTTTATTCCAGGTCTAGAACTATCTCTATTCGAAATTTCAGTGCGATCCGTTCAGTAGTTTTAGCGTGAAGAGGTAACAAAAGAATATTAGTGTGAAATACAAATCAGGGGCCTTATTGTCTAACTTAACTGGTAATCGAGATCGATTCATTTTTGCATTTTAAATCTAGCCTGGACTTCGATTGTTCCATTGGTTGTCATTTGAATTTAACTGATAATCGATTTCACGATTATCAGACAATTAGGCAGCTGGTCTGCATAGTTATGAAAATCTGCTCTATACCTACCTTATTTGCAGTTAGACTATGATTTATCAATGTTTATTCTACTAGCACTTCAAGTTTCCCATAAAAGCCAAAGCAACATCCCAAAGCTCCCGTCCATTCCTCTCGCTTCCTCTCGCATCTTACGCCAAGATCCCCAGTAACCTGATCCTCAGGGTTGGGAGGTGATAGTCAGCAGACAGCTCAGTAATGAGCTGCTAAATGCACTGTCAACACGCAGAGGATAAAATTAGTACACATAATGTATTGCTTTAGCTTGTTTAGCGGATGGGAGGTTAAATGAACTGGTTTTGGAGATCACTTGAAGACAATGATATTAATATTATATTTGGGAAGATTTGGATTGGGTGTATGTTTAAAATACACGTAAAATATTTTGAATGGTAGTGTAATCTTTCATAGATAGTAGGTATATAAAACTGCTATTTTATCGGTTGAATCAGTTCCTTTGGGATAAAAAAACCTTACATACCTAAACATTCTTAACCGATAACGTTACTATTGTTATCATTAGGCTTCCCGCGATACAGGCTTGCCTCGTGCGGGGGGCACCAGAAAAGGGTATCTCAAATTTTATTACCGCAAATAAATAATTTTGTTTTTGTATGAAACAAAACACCTCATTTTGCCATACTCATTGCCAATCTAGTGTTGCGAAACATTAGCTATGATTGGTTAATTCTGTTACAGGATTTTGAAATTCTCCCTTACCTACCGTTTTAGCGTAATTTAATACTAAGCAAGCATAGTTTTGGAAGTCTAATTTAGCACTGTTATAGCGGTACCTATTTAATATGTTACGAAACGATATGCTCAGTTGAGAATGTAGGAGGTGGAGAAATGAAAAAGCTTTACAGCATTTAGTAATCAGCTTTACTGTTGTAAATCTAACTGAAATCGGTGAAAAATCATTTTACAGGGTTTTATTAATAAACGCTACAGCTCTACTACTAGTAGTAGATAAAGTTCTTTTTCTAGAATCGGGTAACAGCCCAAGTCAGATATATATATTTTTTAAAACTAAGTTATATTTCTGAATTAGACTTTACTGACAAACGAATTCCAGCCGATTTTCAGGCAGTCGATCAATCGCCCAATCAAGTTCAAATCATCGCCAAACATCGGATCTGCAATCAGCCGACTAATTACTAACTGAGCTGGACAACGGCTTTACACTGTAGTAGGCTGTTAGGAACAATCATCGTAGACCTTTGACGAACACGAACTGAGGGTAGTTTCATTAGAAATGTGATACTTAAAAATATGATTACCTAGGTATTAGAATTATGAGCTTATCAATGATGGATGACAAATCATTTTTTTAAACAAATCAAAAAAAGAGGTTCACACACTGTAGTTTTTATCTATTTAGCCTACTTTTTTTGACGGATCATCGTATTCAATAAACAAACTAAACTACTTAGGGGAAGGTGGGGAGCCTCATACAGTTTTTATATTTCGTCTTATAGAATTTTCACTGGTATATTCCATTAGTCATATTCCGAGTTTCGTTTGATTGTTGTTCGATACCTACACAATACACAACATATGCAGTGTAGCATATACCTATTACACACACACCACGCTCAAACATTCCAGCTCTCTTTAACCCGTCAAAAGTCCAGGCAGCACGCAATCAACAGCTAAATCATCGCTCCAAATGACTAGTCGCCCGCAAACAGTCACAATCAACCCTTCAGTGTTTGCGCGCCGGCCTGCATTATTCATGCGACGTCACGGCTAATTGTAATGAAATTTACGCCCTCAGGATTGCTCCTGGACTATCGGGATGGAGTTATATGGGTTCGGATGCTGTGTCACTTATTTGAATACTTATAAATAAAATAACTCTTTGGTTTTAAAGAACTTTATTTCTCATACAAACTATATGTATACCTACAGTTAATTTACAATGAGATAAACTTTATAGTACTTGCAATGGATGTATGGATGTTTGTTCCTCTTTCACGAAAAATTATTTGATGTTAAGTTAGTGAATTTTAAAAACACGTTTACATTCAGACGGCCTGAAAATGATTCAATTGTATCCAAACTGTGAAGACCTCTTTATCATTGTATTGCAAGAAATAATAATGAACTTTTACTTTAATACGTAATCCCTGTATTATTCTGTATTAAATTATTAGTATAAATCAGAGCCACATGTAAGCCAACCCTTTCCGCCATTAGAGAGCAAGACTTATTATTTTATTAGTTCACGCGCGATTTAATCACGATTGTTGGTTTTGGTAAGTTAATAACGGGACGGGTTGCACCCCGCTGACGAGTGGGGTGGGTCGTTCTGACACCGCGCGCTGTGAACGTGTTAATATGATAATGTTCATATTCTTTTTATTTGCTTGTTCTCTGGATTTTCGGGCCTTAACCTATGCAACATCTTTGGCTTTGATGACCGATGTGGCACGGCGAGCGAAGGTCTGCCTGCAAAAGAGGAGGTTGCGGGTTCGATTCACGCCTTGGGACAAATGTTTGTACGATCTACAAATATTAGTTCCGGTGGATTTTCTATGAAAAAATAGGTAAAAAAAATATCTAAGGTCTTTGCTAACTTCTGATGACAAGAGGGGGGTTAAATTTACTTTAAAGCGGTATTACACTACACGTTATTCAGGGCCCGGTAGTTAGGGCGATTAGGGAGCAAGGCTTGCCGCCCCTAGGGACCCTAAATCTTATTACACCACTCTCATAAAAGAAACGTCATGTTAATATTTCACAGTCATAATGACAAGCTACGAGTAAAAACAAATTTAAGCAGTAATAGTAAATCTAATAGTAATAGTAGTGCCTATAGAGTTAGTTAATATAAATAATTAATAATCTCAAAACCACTGATAGTTCACAACATTTAACTACTAACGCCATCTATTGACAAACTGTCGCACTAACACTCCATTCAAAGACGATTCAAACTTGGAATCAGATTTGGTACAAAAGAAAAAATATTTTATTTAAACCATAGCAGTAAAAAAAAGAGTAGGTAAGTAGTAGATAAAAGAGTAACCCTGAAAATAATCACACAGCATCACCTAACCCTAAGTTAAGCAGAATTGTGTTTTGGGAAATAAATAACTTTTTAAGGTTTTACTATGCCTAGGTGCGTAGGTACCTACTAAACAGAATTAGAAAACATAATATCCATTTATGTTTTATGTATAAAACACTAGTAAGAATTACCTGTCGACCGTAAAAACATTTATCCTGCGGCGGGAATCAAATCCGTAACCTGGTGCGTCGTAGGCCGAACTTTGCATGTTCCGTTGCCCTACAAAAGTCGTCGTAGAAAAATTATAAAAATTCTAAGTCTTCAGCTTGCCGCAACCCGGCATCTGCCAGCAGTCTTTCGCCGTGTCACATAAAACATACAAACAATCAAACTTGACGGCAAAATTCATGGAAAAATTCTTGCCATAAAATATTTTGAGTTCTAAGGTAAATAAAGGTGATAAATAAGAGTTAGTAATATTTTTTTTTGCATAGCAAAACCAGATACTAACTCACTTACAAAAACCAGGAAACTCTAACATAAAGATAAGAAATATTACGACAATCTTAACCCTCAAAAGAAAGATCGTACAATAGATCCAGTGAACCCTAGGGTGTTCAGCACAATGTCATTTTTTATACCTCTACAAATTTATTACTACACCTTTTATATCCACACTGCAACCTTATTTCAAAGGTATAGAGTTCATTTTATAGTTTTGTTAAACTCAGCCAGGGATATTCGTGGTAAGTAATTTTGGGGGAGAGTGGGGCGTTATCGTGTCCATCTATTTACTAATGACTTCCGGCATCAGGTGTGTCCTGCCTCCCCTTCTAATGATTTTTTGTTCGATTACAAAAGCATTGACCTTGTGTAACGGCTTTCTTAATGGGTAAATAGGGTAGTTTTCATATTTTATGAAGAACTAAGTAAATTATACTAATAAGGAGGTCTTGGGACAAATATGGTCTATAGCTGTGGAGATAGGAGAGCCGAGAAACGGAAAAAATGCATTAAAAATTGTCCTGAGTAAAACTTTTAAATTAAATGATAAATACACTAACGTACTTAACAATGAAACTATGGAATTCGCTAATGGGTAATAAAATAAATAAATATCATCTAGCCCCAACCAAACTGACACCGATGTGGCGCGGTGGGCGAAGGTCCGCCTGCGACGCAGGAGGTTGCGGGTTCGATTCCCGCCGCGGAACAAATTTGTGTACGATCTGCAGAAATTTGTTCCGTTGGTCTGGGTGTTTAATATGTATAATAAAAAAATATCTATCTATGTATATAATGTATTAAATGTATCAGTTATCTAGTACCCATAACACAAGCTTTGAGTAGCTTACTTTGGGGCTAGATGGTGCTGTGTGGATTGTCCAGCATTATTTATTTATTTATTTAAACTAGGCAGAGCTTGTGTTATGGGTAGGTAATACATATATATATATAGATAGGGACTTTATAAACTATGCAAAATATATTATTTGTAACTGACTTCTACAGAAACACATTAATAAGAGCGTGTCTTCACTTTTAATATTGATTCAATTTATTATTAGAAGTTTTATACCTACTGTTTTAAATTTTTTAGAAATCCTTTGAATAGACATATAAGCTTTAGATAACATAATAGACAAAAGCTTCCTATATGCCCAAGCCCGACCCATCACGAAATACCTACTATCATTCAAATCACCCAATTTCCTCTATCCATAGTATCTATTACACTTCAGGCCCATACAAAAATAAACTCTCTACCAACCGAAATACATCCCAAAATTCATTGCTCAATCAGTAAAGAACTAGGGTATCGCTTACAAGAACGAAAATTTTCGTCAAGCATTTTGAGCTTTGTCGTTTTTACCGACGGTTGGTTTTTGAATGAGTGGGTTATAGAAGAAGTAGGGTATCAGTTACAGGATTGGCTGCTAGCGACCCCGCCCAGTAGGGCGAGTATCCATTTCACTCACACCTAAAGTCCACCCACACAATACATAGCGGTTGTAATCGATATACCTTGCACGATGTACGCCCAGTCAAACTTTACTTACTGTATGTTCTAACATACTGTGACCGCTAATCGAAATTCGAATGATAATTTTTTGAAATGAACTTTCTTACTAAAGAGGTTTGTGGGATATGGCGATAATTCTAGTTATTGCGAGGATGTACAGGGTTAAAAAAAATAATTTTATAAAAAAGCTTTTCAAATTTTTATGTAATGACCAGACCCAGACCCAGACTGGAATTTACAGAAATAGCCTCGTAAGTATAACATATTAAATTTGACCGAAAGTATTTTATATAAGTGTCCTATTATCCAGTTCTAAACCAAACAGTGGTCAAATAAGGACCTAATTAGAATTCAACTGGTCACGCGCTGTCCAGTTGAAATAACACAGCATCCCGATCTTTTGTTGGTCACTTTAAAAATAGAACTGTGACAACAAACAGTTTCATCTCCGTGAATGGTACATTTTTTATCCCTTTCAATTGGAGTACTAAGAGAGGAGTTCAAGAAGTTCGAATTTTAAAATCCAGTTGACAGTACGTGACCACAGACAATGGCGCCAAAATGAGAGTAGTCAAGTGGTCGCAGAGTAGAATGGTCAGAGAATAGTGTCCATGGCGTTTCGTTTGGTCAGCTGTCTGATTTGAATAAACAAATAAAATTCTTATCCTTTACAAACTTTATGTAACGGACGCGAGGCAATAAACTAACATTGTTCGCGTGGTAGAGATTTCAAACCATAAAATAAAACGTTTTTTCATAACAAAACAAAACAGCTTTTCTTGAACCAACAATTGTAAAAAAAATTAGTGATTTTATTTATCTATAGCTACGAAACGTAGTAATGCTAGATCTTAGATCTATAGGTAGGTACGTTATTTGTAGATGCCTCACATGGGCATTTTGAGCTTGTCACAGTATTAACGTTTTATAAGAAAATGTGCTTTATTACGATCGTGTTGCATATTTCGGACGGTATAAAGTAGATAAAACAGTAGCATTAGCTCTTCTTTACTGACAAAATAACCGCTTAACATAATTCCCCGCCATTTTATCTACGAGGTGAATGCATAATGTTATGAAATTGTAAAATATAACCGCGAGCGGAAGGAGGGTCGTTTCCGTTCCCGCGCAGACGGCCCTTATCTATGTCGTTGTTTATGGTCGCTTTTAAATGGTTTATTGTCAGTGCTTGAGCTAAAGAGGTTGTATATTCCTAGCTTATAGCTTGCTGTTTCGAGTAGATAATTCTACTTATTTGAAAAATTTTCTTGTGACGGGGTAGGTACCTATTTGGGTTGGTAATTATCAAGGTTGTTTCAATAAAGTGAGATTTATCTAAGGAGGTAGAGTCGTGCATGGAAATCCTCTAATGTGTTTGTGTTTATGTCGAATCGACTTTAAGTCCGTAACGCTAGTAAAGGTTGGTTAAAGGTAGTTAAAGGCTGAAAACAGCGCTAAAGAGTCCTCGTTCAGCACATGAGGAGCTGAGAGAAAATCACATTATCTAGATTCTAGATATTTTCTAGAGGATAATAAAAAAGCCTGGGAGGGATGAGTTTTGTTCCAACTTTAAAACTAACAAAAAATTTAAGTTAACCAAAATGATCACCTTTTTTCCTAGTAATAGGTACCTGCATAAGAATACGATTATATATTATTTCCTATGTCCAACAGTGGACTAATATAGGTTGATGATAATTAAGTATAAATACAAATAAAAATCTAAGAGTTATGTAAGGTCTAAAGGAATTAAGCACTTTGAGTTAAATTTTAGCCTGAGCCCAATAGTCATTTTCATCGGGCTGAGTTAATAATGATGCGAATTCAAGTTCAGGTAGATACGTAGATAGGACATGGATCATTAACCCAGCATCATTAAAGAGTGCAGTAATTGTGACGCAGCGAGGGGAGAAGAAGAACCCTTCACGTAACGAAGCTACTTGGAGACTGGCATCTGTCTGTCAACGTGCTGTCGTTATTTGAGGGAGGTAGGAAACTTTAGGGTTTATGAATTTAAAAGTTATTCGCGATTTTATAAAAGTAGTACCAAAAGCCTTCATTTGGCACAATAATATTATAATAGGCATAATAAGGTTTCATTTTCATGCAACTTACCTACCACCTTTTATAATAATTATAAAAGAATTAGCTTCGCCCCACGGCTTCACATTCGTGAAAATTTATGAAGGCCTATTATAAAAATTGTGAAGGTACCTAAAGAAGTTTCAAACATCTATCCAAACTTTCGCATTCATAAAATTAGTGTGATGATAATAATAAAACTATATAATGCAGGAAGATTACACACAATACAGCAATAGGTAGGTACGTTCTTATATGTAAGTAAATTTACTACTGTATCCTGCAAATGGCGGTCTTATCCCTTGCAGGGAGTTTTACCAACGACCAATAAACATAGAGTCTTAGGTATTTCCAAGTAGTCTTTACTAAACCTACATCAGATAGGTATACAAGACAGGTTTGTTATTGTAGGATACCTACCTTAATATCTTGCTATATAAAACTGAGGCCATTTACCTACCAAGATCAATCAAGAATGATTTTCAATCAAGAAAATCGACCATCTCAATCTAATCAGACACTTGAGTGACAGATTGAAAACCCTCAGTCAAATCAATTAACAAATCACTTCACCTACCGATTAAAAACTTCAAAAAGGTAATAAAAGAAATGAAAAATCTGTTTCAACGTGATCAGAAGAAGCATAGCAATTAAATATGAAGAGTGGAGAGAAAGACCAGCCTAACTGAGGAACAAGGTAGATAAATAAAAGAAATGAACAATCCGCGGTGAACATCGGAGCGACAGATTCATTTGGCAAATTGGCTTCGTTACTGAAACCCGGATGCTAGATGAGATTTTGCAACTAACAGTGTGTCCAGTTTTATGCTTTTTTGAAGAGTTTTACCAAACCTTTTTGGTAGAGGATTTTGTTTTTAGAGGGAGCGTCTTCCTACAAAGAAAAAAGCCCGGTTTTTGTAAATAAGAACTCAATAAATGTCATGTGGAACGGTTGTGATAAAGTGTCTCATCAACCTTTGCATGGTTTATGTCTTTTGATATCAAACGAAAACGCCATGTTTTCAGTATGTACGAACGAACTTTTACTTTATTTTTTGCACCCATGTGTATCCCCATAGGTAGTATTGTTTCTATTTCTACCTATCTATATTATTCAAACAATGTCTTTTTTGTACTTAAATACTTGTATTAATAGGTATCTAAAAATCCATTGACATCTATCTCTATCTACAAACAACGGTCATTTCAACATTGCGTCAGTCGGAGAGCCATACTAATCAAGAAGTTAAAGTTGAACCAATGTTTGTCAAACAGTTTAGTGTGTTTGAAGTATAGTTAGGATTTTTATTGGAAGATCTATATTCTTATCTACCTATTTTAATATCGAAGTGTCCACAATAGATGTGCGTAGTTACTAAGTAGGTATATTATGTAGAAAACACAAACAAGAGAAGATTTATACTACCTAATTTCTAAGCAGAGCCTATCCCTCTATCTAACGCCGGATTGAAGGATTTAACAAAATAACCAACGTTTTCTACCCAGAGACTATATATATGAGTCGTTATCGAAATGCCCATTAGCAGTCATCTCAATTGAAACGCATGTTCCTCACTCAATCTAACTCAATAACCCGAGTCAACGGTGGACACCATGGCAAAATGGCGTCGATATAATTATGCCTCTGGCACTAAAGCTCAAAATCGAATAAAAAATCCTATTACAATGTCAATGCAATGTTACATAGAATAACGATTGAACACAATAGATGGAGTAGATGCTGGGAGTAATAACATTTTGAATAAATCTTTTCGTAGGGTGCCATAATAGGCATTACGGCGACTGACGCACCCTTCAATGAATCTGAATGCTGGGTTCGGTACAAGAGTGGAATGGACTCGAAATTACTCAATATCATATTTTCAAAAGACTCCTGACAGAGTTAGTGTACCTACTTGTTTAGTCATTTATCTTATTAACAGAATTCTAAAGTAGATAAGTACTTTTTATCTGTTTCATAGGCAGTTTCATATTTGACTACCTCTGGCGCAGTGGTCGAACGTCCGCCAGCGACGCAAGAGGTTGCGTGTCCGACCTCGCCTCGGGACAAATGGTCTACAGAAATGTATTCAGTGTGTTCTGGTAACTTTCTAAATACCTAATGAGATGTATAATAAAAAAGTATCCATCTACTTATGTATTTTTTGTATTTAGTATAATGGTTAGCTTTATCTAGTACCTACCCATAACACAAGCTCAGCTTAGCTTGAGCCGATTTTGAGATGATTTTGTGTGAATAGTCCAGCGTTATTTATTTATTACAAGCCATAAAATTTAAATATCTCCTATATATCTAAAGAGCTTGCTTACTTTGATATAGATAAGACTTATTTACTTAACACATTTTTTCCACCTATTTTATGTTATCTTTATGAATGTATAAAAGAAAAACTAACACAAATTCAAATGTCCCCGCCGCTCCAAAGCACAGTTCTAACACAAGCTCTCACAAACGAAGTTACACAGTCAAGTAGGTAACGAGAGGCCCTCCCGCCATTCTACCGAATGCAGTCAACTACGACAACCTCCTTCACCCCAATCCCTACCTTAAACCATAGAAATAAAACTCACTTCACCTCACGTACAACTAAAAAAGATTTCAGACGGTAACTCGCGTAACGCATTTACCGACCTCGCACGATGCATGCTAATGTGAAAAAAAAAGTTGTCTGTGTCCATCCATGTTCCGTTCGTCATTTGAAAACTGAATTCCCGCCGTTCTTTTTCGGTTGCGTTGTGTGGAGCGAACTTCAGAATTAGAACTGGGGGTCTACTTTGTTTCAACGAAAAACGAAACTTCGATCGAAAGTTCGCGTAATTCCTACTCCGGTTTCATTTTTTTACGAAACTTCGATCGACCGAAAATTGTTTGACATTTAAATTTTCTAAACCTACTCTGTTTCACGAAAGTTCGAAACGAACATTTGATTTTGACGGATCTTTGTTCGGAGTTTTAACCTCAAATCGACGAAACCAAAAGTGGTACCTTTTGATTTTCGTTTTTCTGATTTGATAAAGAAAATTGACTGAAATGAATGGAAGATTACTTTTAATTGTGCCTGCTCTTCGTGATGAACGTTTGGAGCTTAAAAGAAACCATATTTGTCGCATTATAACGAGTTCTTTATAGTGTCTTGGGTAAATTACGTCAAAAGTAGTAATTGGTCAAATTCTAGTTGTTTAATTATATGTTTTGCTTAGATACAACAGAAAATAGTTATAAAACTACAGAATAGATGTAAAATTTAAAAACAAAGCGAAACATTTTGTTTATTAAAGAAAAATCCGTAATTGGCATGTTAAAAGACCTAGGGGAAGCAGGGAGAATGGCGATCACTTAAGGAAAATTTGCAATAACTTTTTTTTACAAAGGTTTTATTTTAGAGAACATCATTATTTCAAAGGAACATTGGTTAAACTATCCAGTAATCAACATGCATTAAAACCACTTATCTATTTATCACACAAAATTGGTAGGGACTCGTACAAAAAAATATAGGTTTGACCGTCATTCTCCCTGAGCATGGGTAATGCCGGTCATGCAAAGGGGTAATGGCGATCAAAATTATTTGCTTATATATGACAATGGAGAACCATTTTGATTAATTATAATGATGAGATCAACGTTACTTTAACTTATTAAAAGACTACAATGATATTTGAGCATAAATGACTAATCTGAATTAAATGTTTCTATGAAAATATGTGATATCTAATCTTAGGTACATAAATCACAGATGTATCCTTTAGCAGAATCCAGAACACACTACATGAGACCATTGGCCGTATGTGGTGCATCGATACCACATCTCATCGTTTTGTCCGAATTCTTTGCAAATATTGCATTTTTTTTTCTTTCATCGTCATTACCTACATCCATATCATCATAACTATCGTCGTTGCAAAGGTTAGGATGATTTTCTTGCAAAACTTTGCGTTTGTAAGACTTTCTTGTCATATTTCTTACAGCTTTTTCTTGAGGCTTAGTTTTCACAGCTCCTTTGGTTTTACCAATTTTCTTTGCCTTGACTTGACCGGTATAACCCCAAAAGACGGTTTTGCAATCAAGCTGAATTTTAACAAAACAGAAATACAATTATTAAGAAATGTTTACTATATTGTTTAATTTAATGTTTGAGCGCAAAGATAATGAATAGCAACATTAAATGAGTAAAATAAAACTGTACTTGCCGACAAACGCACTCAGCCGAAAATTAGATCCGGGCGGCCAGAAACAAACATACGCACCTCTCTCTCACGGGCAGCGAGCGGGCTGACCAAACTTATCGCTGCCTGCTTTTACGTCTCGCCCCCCTCCCTTCAGCCCGCGCACCGTATTTCTATGAACTGTATTTTGTTAGTTTTTTGAGTGACCGCCATAACCCCATGACCGGCATAGCCCCTGCTTACCCTACACATATCATTCGTTCAATTTCATTCACGAAAATTGTCTATGAATCCGAACTTTGTGTGCGTATCCGAAAATGAAAGAGAGTAGGTTCATCACCGAAACTTCGTTTTAAATTCGTTCGTTTGCGAACCTTCGTTTCAAAGAAAGCGGGTCGACGCCCTGTTCTACAGATGGCACGTTTCGTTGAATGTGATTTGTGAAATATTCAAAATGATTCTGATAATAATCCCCGCTTTGTCTTAAAGTCAATGTTGATAAATACATTTTCAACAACTGAATCACATTTTATCTGATAAACGCTAGCTTAACGAGAGCCTATTAACACCTCGCAAATGCAAATGTGTTTTTTACACAAAATGCAGCCAGTGTTTTAGAGACGCTTCCGGACATGACATGGAGCTACCTTTAGCCTGTTTGCAACCGTCTGCAGTTAGTTCAAATGTTTCAATTGTATGTACTAGTTTATGTTTTTTTATATTCCTTGATTGTAATTATCGTTTTTAATACCTAAAGATACACAATAACACTGCAATATAATACAGCTAACAACACATACAACCAAAATAACCAAAGACAAGTTATAATACTGCATGTACCTATACCCAGGTACCTACATACAAGACCACAAAGCATGCGGGCTCATTCGCCGTCACATCAAATTACACCAGCATCAATAGAATCAGAATTATAGAATTACGAAATAAACGGCTCAGCCGCGATGTTTATCACACAATCGTGCCCTATCACCGTTACCAGGTGTAGTGTAGCCCACTCGTCGGTAATATGACGCTGCTGATTGTGATTACTGCGGGTGGTTTCGGAGCCACATCTCAAGTCTGACGCTATTCGCATTGTCTCTCTTGTAACCTTTTGAAAAAGCTATTAAGTTATATTCAGTCCGACAACAGATACGCGAGATTCGATTCTAATTCATAATCATTTATTTGCAGGAATGTCGTTACAATAGATCTTCTTAAGTAATAAAGCTCCAATACATTCCGCCTCGTCAAAGCGTGCAAAATAATAATAAAATTTAAATTAAACAGTATCATAAGTAATCAGAATGAAAGGCTCATAAAATAATGTCAAAAATTAATTAAGTTATATAAGAAATACATAGTTAATAACTAGTTCATATAGCTAATCTATGATGATATCTAAGGTAGGTTCTATAATAGTTATGCCTTCCATCTGAAGCATGGAGCCTATTCGTAGATATATACAGTAAGTAAGTAGGTACATATAACAATATCTTATCTACTTTAGTTTAATATTTTAATCAGATTAAAATGTCACTTTTCGATGTGCTTAGTTTGTAAACCTAGAGAAATATTAATTTATTGATTTCAGATTTCATGTACAAGCATGTACGATTTGAATCACTCAAAATATCCGTAATAAGGTATATCTAGGGTATAGGTAGTTAATTACAAATTTAATACCTACTTGGTAATTAAATAGTAAACATTTTGCTTAAAAATGCGACAATTTGGTACTTACATTCTAAGATGAACTAAGTCTATGTTTGTCCGTGACTTTTTCACTTACAACCGGATGAAGAAAACTTAATTATAGGTGAATGTACCTAACCTAACATGTGAACGAAGTGTAGACTGTTGTTTATCAATACTACTATCAAAAAGGAGAATGTTTATGCATATGTGAAGGAGCTTGGCATACAACACTACCTAAAGCTATTTTACTGTAAAACCCAGTAAAAAGTTTCGTAGTTTGACAAATCATTTTAACTAAGCGGGTTACCAGCGAAGTTAGTTTTTGTTGGAGAAAACCCCGGGAAGAAAACCAACGTTCATCCCGCTAAGATCGAGCTGAAAATTTACAAATATAACTTTATAGGGCCTTGAGGCCTGAAATAAGTAGTAAAATAACATAGGGCAAAACCGCCCGCAGACGCAAGCTTCGTATAAACTCTGGTTTTTCAAGTAAAGATACATGTCTAAAGAGTCAAATACCCTCTCCCTAGACGTATCTACACATAGATTCATCTCCTGGGACATTAATTCTGGTCACGACACGGTCCTTACGCCCCCTCGCGGGTCGCTGTCGCCGACATTTACATGACAATGTGCTGGCTGGACTGACTGACGCCATTTTGAACTTCCTGAGGGACTAGAATGTTCTACCTGAGGGAGTGCGCCACTGAAGACAAGTAAATAATTCTGGACAATCCACACAGCATCATCTAGCCCCAAGCTAAGCAGAGCTTGAGTTACGGGTACTAGATGACTGATATAAGCTTTGACCGGAGCTGTGAGACGATCTAAGTCGATATAACTAAAATAGAACAAGTAGACCACTTAATCTGCATGTGAGTCAACTGCACAATCATTTAAATTGCTTTTCAGTCAACTGAAAAGCGACAGAAATACGAGATACAAAATATGTGGAAGGTTCGTTCAGGTTACTAAAACACGAGTAAATATTTAGGTTTTCGTATGATACGCACATAATAAATACCGTAGGTAAACTCAAATGGGAAAAATGGCTCAAAAACCAATAAAACTGCTCCATAATGCAAGCTAGCTGTAAGATTTCCCTTTTTTAAAATAAATAATTCACAGTTTCAAAACCGTCTCCAATGTCATGGCATAATGACAAGCACCAAATCGAGCGGGCAATAAGAGATATATAATCAATCTGGATTCCCCTATGTACGACAGGCGACAAGGAAGGGCTCGCTTCTGCAGCCCTAAACAGGATGGGCCTCCACTGGAGGATATTATCTCTATCGCTACAAACAGTCGTACCACACAGGTCATCAGACATGGAGACAGTTCCATCATACAGAATTTATTTATAATACCCTTATTAAATTACAATAAATTAAAATATACAAAAGTAATAAAATTATTTTAAAATCAAATTAAAAAAATCGTTGGCTTCATACAATACCAATTTAGTGAGCCACTTTCTGAACTTATTCATAGAAATAGGTGTGGAAGCTGCATCGCGGATCCAGTCAGACAGCCCGGTTATAAACTGGGACTGCCAGCTAATGCTAAGATAATGCCAGCGTAGCACATTAATGACATGAATGACTTCTGACTAATGTCGACAGATGTGTGGCAGTTTACCTGCCGGTTAAGTGTATATAATATACCACCACATTTTCATGTACCTAATGAAATTACAAAACGTTCCTTTTGTTTTGATAACATTGACAAAAATGCAGGGAACAAATATCGTAGCTCTCTACGATATTTTGGGAGCGCGTTAATGTCTTTTATATGGATCATTAATTAGTATTGTGCTACGCTACGAACTTTCGTAGACGTTTCTTTTAACATTTTTAATTTACAAACCCCTACTTGAAATTAAAAATAACAAAAATATCGTAGGCCTTCACAGACAAAATAAGTCAAGTCAAATTATAATTTTTTGAACGTATTAATTATAGTGATGTCGAAATTTAAAAAAAGAAATAGAAATAGGGGTGTCATATGAAAAGTATCTATTTCATCGTTAAAACATTGAAAAGAATCAAAAATATTATATTATTGCCTTAGCACCGAAGTTTGCAGAGATATCTGAAATGTATATTATTATTATTATGTCTGTTGTTTGTAACTCTGATGGTGCAATAAAGTTATTATCTATCTATCTATCTATCTATCTATGTAGCTACCAAATGTTTTAGAAATTCATCATCAGATAGCAGGGTTCAAAGCGATAATTATCAAGATAAATATAAGTTGATAATCTTTGATAAAATAAACGGAAATATTTCAACTGCCCCTTACGTTTTTAATATTGTATTGGTGTATCAGGACATGAGTTCAATCAAAATTCAAATTATAAATTAAAGCTTAATAAGAGATTTCCTTGATTGTTACATGTGTTTATTTTATACTTCTAATGAAAATGGTGATAGCCAAAATACCAGAAATATGAACTGAAAAGTTTACTTACATTTGATAATTATCGGATAATTATCTGATAATTATCTTGATAATTATCGTGATAATTATCTTGATTATTATCGTGATAATTATCTTGATTATTATCGTGATAATTATCAAGAAGGATATTTATCTTGATAATTTCAAATCCTGTCAGATAGTCAAGGCAGGTAGTGGTGTATTTGAATATTTGACTATAGTTTGAAACCCTCGACCAGCGAGAGATTAAATCATAGTTTGCAGTGTGCGATTGGCTTTATATACAAGCTTTGCAGTATCTTCCTATCACTTTGGTTATGTATCACAACATTATAGGGAGCATTGAATCCCTAACATTGATGTTTTATAAACTTTACTACCTAAATGTTTATGACTGTAGGTACCATGTATTTTCTCATATTTCGTAGTTATAAAATATACAATATCTTGAAGTCTAAAACTGAGCAAGTATCGTAAATGACCATACATAGGTATAAAAAGGTATCCTATATTTAAATACCTATAGTTAGGCATTTACGATTATGTATTTCACTAGCACGTCGGCAGCTTCCGTCCATTCAAGTCAGTCATCAGTCGCACTCAATAACCATTGTAGTAACATTGAAGCAGTCACTGACGCTTGCTCGGCCATTTCAATAGGCGTTGTGCAAATCAATTTATCTCCTTCGGCCATTGAATATTGTGTGATGGAGATTTAATGTGCAGAATTATAGGCTTTTGTTGAAGATGAGGTAGTTTTGTATTTATGACTGTTTGTCTGACGCGGTTAGTGGATAGTTTTGGTGTTTAACTTGAATTATCTTTACTTTGTAGCATAGTAAATCGGTCCCATTGTGGATATGTACGATTAATGCCTTTACACAAATATTTGCATATTGTATCATATTGTATTGCCTATATCATTCGAGGAGACCTTAAAAGTAAACTTGGAAGTGAGAGCATTGTAATTATTCTGTGGGTTCCATTTTCACCGGTCCGGAACTTAAAAACTATTGTAGGTTACCTACTTGATATGAAACTTACCTGAATCTTATAAAAGTACCTATAATCACTACATAGTATAAAACAAAGTCGCTTTCTCTGTCCCTATGTCCCTTTGACTACTTAAATCTTTCAAACTACGCAACGGATTTTGATGCGGTTTTTTTTAATAGATAGAGTGATTCAAGAGGAAGTTTATAAGTAGGTATAAAAAACCGTGCGAAGTCGGGGCGGGTCGCTAGTTAATTATAATAAATTTAGCATCCCAAACTCATTGTAGAACCACCTTACTTTCTCAAGTAAAGTAGTCGGCAACCACGATACCTAAATACAGATAAGCTCGAAGACAGGTCCAGACGGGGACGTCGTTAACAGCCGTGACTGGCGGTTTGTGGGTTTGTCCTTATTATCCTGAGTGCCTCGACTCCACGTAATATGTTTTGAAACCCTTTCAAGGACCAACAAAGACGTGTTTACAAAAAGTAAAGAGTTGACAGATGGATGGAGTGCGTCATGCGGGATAGACCCAAATACAAGTTGCTAATAACAAAGAAATTTTGTGAACCAGACTTGGGCAGCGCTATTCCTTTTAGGTAGGTAGGTATTTTATTTTATCAACCAAATCTTTAGATTGATAAAATTAGTGTGACTATTTAATGAACCTATTTATTGAAAATTATGGACCTACGAAGTCCATAATTACCTAAATTAAAAAAATTATAAATATTCAAAAATTACATTCTCAATTCGACTGGGTTCTGGGTGTTTTTATGTATAAAATATTACTTACCTAAATTAATAAAAAAATTATAAATATTCAATTACATTGTCAATTCGACTGGGTTCTGGGTGTATATGTATGTATAAAATATATAAAATAAAATATCTATGTAATGTACATTATTGTATTAAGTACTTACCTATATCAGTTATATACCCATAAAACAAGCTCTGCTTAGTTGTTGGGGTTAGACGATGCTGCTGTGGGCTGTCCAGCATTTTTTAAATTATTTTTTATGTGTAACATTTTTGATAACGTTTTTCTTCACAACTCAACAAATCCCTTCAAATTTTTGTTCAATTATCGAAGAAGCGAAAAATAAATGACTAGCACGTCTAGCTGGTGTTCGCGACTTCGTCTGCGCAGGATTAGTATTTCGATTATACTTGCGGTTTCACCCGCGTAGTTCCCGTCCCATGGAACTACCGGGATAAAATATAGCCTATGTGCTATTCCAAACTACAATCTATCTCTGTGCCAAATTTCAGCCATATCCGTTCAGTAGTTTTTGCGTAGCAGCGCCTCACGGTTTCACCCGCGTAGTTGCCGTCCCATGGAACTTCTGGGATAAAATATAGCCTATGTGTTATACCAGACTGTAATCTATCTCTGTGCCAAATTTCATCCAGATCCGTTCAGTAGTTTTGCGTGAAAGAGTAACAAACATCCATCCATATATCCGTTATCCATACTTACAAACTTTCACGTTTATAATATTAGTAGAATATGCGGGGAAAATTATTATGACCCAGGAAACAAGTTATGTATGTAGCTTATTTTGTTCACCACGCCGCGCGCCGCCATGCCAGGCCGATCAAAATGACACATCGCACCTAGATTTTAAATAACTTATCAGTATTTCGAGGAACTCATGAATTTATTTGCATCCGGAAAGGAATTTAGACTATGGGCTAGTTCCGATATCTTTATGTAACTTCAAAGTCCAAAGACTACAAGATATTAAATATCTCATAATATAAAAGTTATGAGGATATCGACTTTCTGCATTATGGAGGACAATTATTTGTTCCGATGATCAATATGTTTTTAATGAGCGACGTAATTTATATTTATGTCATTATTTACCTGCAACTGTGTTCTCATTTCAATGCAAGGAAAATGTTTTGGTTTCTATTTTAATTTCTTTTTATAACCCCATTATCTACTATTACAGAAAGGGTCATGGATTTAGGAATATAAGGACAACTAACTAAAGGTAACGCAGTTGAAATCTCAAACCTAACATTCCTAAGTATCGGAGCCTAAATTCACAGTATTTAGGGACGCTTCCGACTGGTAATATGTATTAATTAGTTGAGCTAGATATACCTCTAGATTGTTTGTAGTCTGCGATTAGGTTAATTGTTTCTATTCTTAGTATGTCAGTTTGTACTTATTTTCTCAGATTATACCTACCTATTTTCTTTTTTACATTTTTATTTCTTGTAAAAATAATCATTAAATGAAAAAGATGATACTTTCAAACTAACGCACTCTATAATAATTACAAGTGACCACAACCTCAGCAAAAAACCTACTCCTTTTAAAAATATTTTAATGTGAAAGTCTATGTGAATGTTTTAATATTACCACTGAGCTAACTGCAGACGGTTGCAAACAGTCTAAAGGTAGCTCAATTGATCCATGTCAATACCAGTCGGAAGCGTCCCCAAGACACTGGCTGCATTACCACGCTGTTATTAACTTGGCAAGTTGCATAATGCCCTATCGCCCCTTTACTAGCTCAGTGTAAAGCAACCACCGATATCACTTGCTTGTCACAAGCGTCCATCTTCCGTCTACCCTACACAGCATTCGATAAAAAACCGATAAACAACTCGAACGATTTACATTTATCACTGCACTATCACTCAGTTTAAGACCTTTGAGCCTGAAACACGTCGCTGTTAAAATATAAATTAAAATCATGAGTGCAAAAAGTGATCGGATTCTCACAGTTGTTTCTGGTTCTCTAGCTTTTGAATTAGTGTTGAAGTGTATTTTCATTGGATTGTGGCAAGCAATCGTGATTTTGGTGAAGAGCATGTGGAATGGGCATCGCAGAAAACCAAAGAGTTCTGATCAGGTTGAGCTGTCTGTAGATTGTTCAGTTGGCACGCATTGTTATATTAAAGTTATGGTGAGTTTTGTTTTGAGCAGAAGGACATTTCATTAAGATTCGATGTAGTAGTTTTATGGATAGAAAATACTTTATGACACATTTAAATCTAAAAAACAGTTAACATAAACAAATAGTTTTTGTAAATTGTTTCTTAGTTTTAATGTAAGCTACAAGTGGCGGTCTTATCGGTCAAAGCGATCTCTGCCAAACAAGTTGAAGATCAAGATCTCACTTTATGAGTAACAATCATACACATAAAGATTTACAATCGTATCAAATGCAGCTCGGTAGCAATTTGTGTACAATAATATAGGTGAAGGTGAAGGAATCATTGTATGTTTTCCGATTTAAAAACCAAATTACCGTCACGACAATAGTGGAACATAAATTTACTTGAAACAGTAGGTACATAATAAGTTTCTATTGTAAAAACAAACAGCTGATCACCTAGTCTAGTTTCAAACAACAGTCTCTAGTAGGTAGACTGTTTTCAAAGACTTGTTATAATTAGTTGTTTCTATTCCTTGATTGAAATTTTCTCTGTATGTAAATAACTAACATCTACGATGAAATAACTAAGAAATAAAGAGATTACTACTTTCTGTTACCCAACTAGCCTATAACGTCTTCCAGTTATCAAAATACAACTAAAATAAAATAATTCTAGACCATTCAAAATTCACGCAGCATCATCTAGCCCAAAGCTAAGCAGAGCTTGTGTTATGGATAGATACTAGATGTCTGATATACGACTGATCGCTCACGATGATAATTCAATGTTTAAATATAGCTTGATGTTTTCTTTTAAGAACAAAGGTAAGGTCAAGTAATTCTTTGCACAGTGAGAAACCAAACCACATGATAATTATAACTGACTAGTATATGCCAGCTGCTTCGCACGTGTGTTTCTATGGAAAAGTTCTAAGGCTAATTGTATCCCTTAGGAACTGATTTAGGTGATGAAAAGTAGCCTATGTAATATTCCAAGACTAGAACTACTTTTATTCTAAATTTCAGACCGATCTGTTCAGTAGTTTTTATGTGAAAGAGGAACAAACACCCATACATCCATACAAACTTTCGTAAGTAAGAACTAGCTGCGCCCCGCGGCTTCGCCCGCATGGAAATTGATTTGTCAAATTTCAGAAATTTATTGCACGTCTCCTAGGGGTAGACTAGTAAAAATAAAAAAAATCGTGTTTAATTATTTACTTTGCAGTTTATTTATACCGATATATATTTTTCAGTGAATCAAACCAAGAAATAATAATTTTCAATACAAACTTTACCACCCTATTTAACCCCCTCAGAGGTTAAAATTTACAAATTTCAATATCCTATGTATTATTCTAGGTCTTAAACTATCTGCATACAAAATTTCATTTAAATCTTTCCTATGTACGTATTATGATAGTAAGAAGTAAGATTAGCTGTAGATAAGGCTTAAGGCTACCTTAATTATTTATTATTTTTAATTACTTTCAGGGCGTAAAATACCACTACGTAGAAACCGGCCCAAAATCCGGCCCAATAGTCCTAATAATGGCCGACGCACCCGATGCCGGTAACCTCTGGTGTCCCAGCTGGACCAACGTGGTCCGTCGCCTGGCGGAGTCCGGGCACCACGTGGTGACCCTGGACCTGCGGGGCACGGGCGCCAGCGAGGGGGGCGGGCGGAGGGACCTGAGTCCGCCCAAGGCTGTGGAGGAGTTGGCCACGTTGTTGCAAGCTTTGGGAGCTTCGAAGGAGAGACCGGCGGTTGTTCTCGGGTTTGGGATTGGTGGGATGCTCACTTGGTAAGAATATAATAGAATAGTCGTACCTACATTTATTCATGACTACAATACAAACGATTTTATGGAACATAAGTAATGTTGTTATAAAAGCGTCCCAAGTTAGCATAAGGCTGGCTGAGGTCTCGTAGGAGACCTAGCCAGCGCTGTTCTTCCGTTAGAACCCGTAAAAATTACGTCACAAACGGACTTACCTACACGCTACAAAAAAACTACAGATAATGATAGGCAACATTAGAGACAAAAGCACCGAAAGAAAATAACGAAAAATTCAATAAAATAAAATATACAATAATCATTGGGATTGGTGGTAACTATGCTAACTTGGTAAGTGATACTTGATGAACTAATGAACTTTATCTAAATGACCCTTGGTCCTTGACATCCTGGGGTTACACTCAATAAAACTCGACTCACTCAACCTACCTGCTCCGATCACATAGTAGGTCATAATCTTACTTTTCTAATATGTATCTATATTTTTAAGAATTTAGCGCGTATTTTGAGTATTTACCACTTGTCTTCCTTATTTAATCCATTTAGGTAAAAAAAATAAAGCCCTTTTAATTAATTTATTAAGATTTCATCCAAAAGTCAATACATCCGGTTGCTTCTGATTATCTTATCTGTAGAAAAGAAATTAACAAGTAGAAAATACCATAATTCGTTTATAATATGTCCGTCATTCCATATCCTTGTTCTGTGACATTTACTTCTGTAACTTTAATCTATTTTGGAATAAAATAAAATAAGTAAGAAATAGGTAAGTAAGAATCGTATAGAAAGTAAAAGAAGTAAAATAAAGTAGTTTAATGATTGTTATTGACTAGAACTATGTGTATTCAAAATTTCGGCCCAATCCTGTCAGTTTTGCCTTTCAGTAGTTTAACGTGAAAAGGTAAAAAACTCATCCATCCACAAAACTATCCATTGAATTTTCGCATCATTTCATAGTAAAAAACAAAGTCGCTTCCTGCTGTCCGTCTGTCCCTATGTAAGCTTAGATCTTTAAAACTGCGCAACGGATTTTGATGCGGTTTTTTTAACAGATAGTGTGATAAAAGAGAAAGGTCCCGTCCATGTATAAAACATGGACGGGACGGGTCGCGATAGTTTAATAGTAGTGTGATTTAATTGCTATGACTTTATGAATCAACCTTACCGTTATCGCTGCGATTGGGCTAATACTACTAAATACCGATAATATTTAGGTACCTACTACATGTGTTTATTAGTTGTGTGGTACTGTGGTGTGGTGACTAGTTGTAGAATGAACCGAACTTATCAGTCGAAATGATAAATTAAATTTTTATGTAAATCAATAATGTGTTATCAAATAAATACCTTGACTTGGCTAACGAGGTTGTCTGTATGAGGAATGTTGATTCAGTAACCATCGTCCCGCCCGATAGTAGTTTTGTTTCTCAGCGTAATATCAATAGTCTCAATCAACATCTCAAGAGATTGAGTGAAGAGACACTCGCTAGGAAGTTGGATAAAGGGCCAGATCCAAAAAGCTGTTCGAAGGCGAAAAATGATGTGCAAATGTCGTTAAAAAGCAAAAAAAAACGTGTAAACACACCAATGAACGAAAATACCTACAGGCTGAATGATTTTGAAACTCAGTTTTAATAAGCGAAGCAGCCGATAATTGAATATCTAGTGTAGATAAGGGCAGGGCAGGTTATCTACAGTGAAATTCGAATTAAAATAAAGTATCAACAATGATACACTGATATCCGATAGTGAACTCACTGGCGCCCCAGTTTGGGTCATCACTATCATCAGTGGTCTTAGCATTTACGAAGAATCTTTGGACTTATTGTTGGTTTTGTTTGAAATCCAACAAGAAATATCACAACATAGTATAAAACAAATTCGCTTTTTCAGTCCCTATGTCCCTATATCCCTTTGAATGCTTAGATCTTTAAAACTACGCAACGGATTTTTATGCGGTTTTTTTTAATAGATAGTGATTCAAGAGGAAAGTTTATACGTATAATAAAACCGTGCGAAGCCGGGGCGGGTCGCTAGTTCAAGATAAACCTATTATATACAAGACTAGCCGTTCCCTTCGATTCGAATCGATTAATGCAACCCACAATAAGTAGGTGTGTAGGTATTTTCGATCAGCTGACCTTTGATCACAACATTTACAACACATCCAAACATGCTTACATGACGCATGTCGGTTTAACATGCGCATGCGCTCATGCACGTAAGTGTACACATCATTACAGTAATCGGAATTCATCATCATCATCAGCCTATATTAGTCCACTGCTGGACATAGGCCTCCCCTAATGAGCGCCATAGCGCCCTGTCTTCAGCTTGACGCATCCAGCATCTGCCAGCAGTCTTTCGCAGATCGTCATCCCACCTAGCCGGAGGGCGTTTGCCAAGTCGCGGTCTCCACTCAAGAACACGTTTACCCTAACGGTTGTCGGTTCTTCGCGAGATATGGCCGGCCCACTGCCACTTCAGCTTGCTAATTATTTGAGCTATGTCGATAACTTTGGTTCTCTGTCGGATGTATTCATTACGAATCCTATCCTTCAGAGAAACTCCGAGCATAGCTCTTTCCATCGCCCGCTGAGCGACTTTGAACTGGTGGACCAGCCCTACTGTGAGTGTCCACGTCTCAGCTCCGTAGGTCATTACGGGTAGGACGTACTGCGGTATGGATGACGAGAAGACTCGACGTAATTTTCCAAACGCTGCCCAGCCCAGCTGGATCCTCCTCTTGGCCTCCTTCTCGAAATTGTTTTTACCCAACTGCATAATCTGTCCAAGGTAAGTGTACCGACTCGGAAACAATTTCGAGAAGGTGGCCTTCTACGACTACCGGTCCCGGAACTCCCGGATCAATTTGGCAATTGGTCATGACTTTGGTTTTTTCCAAATTCATGCCAAGACTGATGCGTCGCGAGGCAGAGGCTAGGCCGTCCAGCATGTGGGTTAGCTCCCTTTTTTGACAGAATCGGAATTACCTGAGCATATTTACCTAAAATTCGAGTTTGTTCAGGTAATTCCGATCACTGGTCATTATTGATCATTACATATCACTACATAGTAGTGATTCAAGAGGAAGGTTTATTCGTAGATTTAATAAAACCGTGCGAAGCCGGGGCGGGTCGCTAGTAGCATAATAAAACTTTAAACCATCATGGCTGTTAATACTAAGCATTCAAGTTATATACAACGGAATATTTTCACGGAAGCTCATAATTACTTTGAATTTGCTTTATTTCCTTTAGACCTTACATAGGGTTACCATATCTCCGGAATTGTCCTGAGATCTCCGGACTTTTAGACCAATCTCCGGAGCTCCGGAATTGTCGTGTGATCTCCGGAATTTAGGAATTTTCAATAAAACCGAGCAAATCATCAATATATTATTATTAAAAACTCAAACAGTTAGCAGTTTTTTTTAAACTAAGAGATCAAAGAGATCAACTAAAATTACAAATAAAATCAACACTAAGGCTGCCTGTCCATTGACGCGGAGAGAGGCGGCGGAGCGGAGAACCGAGGAAATATTAACCAATAGGATTGCCATGAAATCTCCGCTCCGCTTTTTCATGCAATCCTATTGGTTAATATTTCCTCGTTTCTCCGCTCCGCAAGCTCGCTCCGCTCCAATGGACAGGCACCCTAAGGCAGGCTATGTCTAGTTCGTTCGTGTAAACTCTCCAGTAAAAGGTTGACCGAAGGCACCGCATACGCATTAGTCTCTCTGACCAATATTGTGTGACTTCAATCTAAGGTAAACGTCCTGACTGAGGGGCGGCGGGAGGTGGGCGCGTCGCGTGTATGTGATGAAAGAAATTATAAAATTTTGACTTTTTATTGTAAAAATAGGTTGTAGAGTTCCATTACGTTTTAATTGAAAATTAAATTACGACTAAATCTCAGGAATTTCCAATACAAATCTGGATTATCTCCGGAATTTTCATTTTTCCATATGGTAACCCTAACCTTACAGGACTCTTGGACAAGTCAGAAAAATCAAGTTATTTATTTATTTGTTTTCAACCTTCTGATGATTATTCGGTGGCTTAGTGTGTGGCTGTGGTGGTTCTTAATAAGAAGCACCAGCTTTCATATAGCGATAAGGCCACCCTTTATGTCTTAGTATCAAGGGCGGATCCAGCTTCGGTGCCAGGGGGGGGTCACAACACAAAGTCGTGGTCAAGTCACAAGAAGTTATGATTTAATTTTTATAATCATATATACAAGTAAAACGTAGGTATTTAATTTTTTTTTTTGTTACCCACATGACTAGCTATTATGATTTTTATTTTAATTATTTTTTCGTGTGTAAATTGCTATTTGTTTTTATTTTTAATTTGTAAATTACTCAGTGTACTAGGCATAACGATTTAGATTCATCTGTAATGTTATGTTCTTGTGTAAAAAAATAAATAAATAAATATATGCAAGTACTTGCTGTAAGTACTAAAATACCTTTATTTAGGTAGGTATGTAACGATTTTTTTTCTTTGTGGCTTCTCCCGAAACGCCTTACCTATCACAAGAGGCTTCGATCCCGGTCTTTACTTTCAATCCCGTGATTTCGGGATTGATAAAAATCGCCATCCCGGGATAATCCCGGGATCGTAGACAATTTAGTAAAAATCGAAGTTAGTATCATATAAAAATAGCTTTTATTTACTTAAAAAAAAAACAACTAAAATCACATTCACAAAATTATCGAGAATAAATAAATTTTACAAAAATTTTGACCATGACGCGACTCAAGATGCGGTCGATTATCTGTTTAAGGAATGCTTTTATTTTGTGTACCTACAATTACAGAAATGGTATTGTTTGATATTAAAAAAGAATCGAATATAATGTAAGTTTTTTTAGATAGAACAAATAAGAAAAATAATTCCAGTAAAATTTATAATTTGTGTTTATATTAGGTACGTAAAGCGCTTCGTTTTTTATTACTTTTAACAATTTAACTCCTCTAACGACTCCGCAGTTACGCCTATGTCATCAGCAAATCGCAGGTGCGAGATGTCATCGCCGTTTATATTAATGCCCTTACCTTTCCAGTCCAGCGTCTTTAACATATCTTCCAATGCGCTCGTGAACAGTTTCAGGGATATGACATCCCCCTGTCTCACTCCTTTGCGTAATTAGATGGGCTTAGACTGTTGGCCCTGTACTTGGACACTCATAGTGGCGGCATCGTACAGACATCTCAGCACCTCGATATAACGATAGTCTACTTGGCACCGCTGTAAGGGTTCCAGAACAGCCCAAGTTTCGACGGAATCAAAGGCTTTCTCATAGGTCACAAAATCGTGACGGACACGACAGAGTGTAAACTAAATTATAAAACAATCTTCATAAAGACTAACTATAAAAAGATGAAGGATAAATAAGGAGAAGACAACTATTTGAAGCTCTAGGTGATAGAGAAAAAGATGTAAGAAAATACTCATCATTACTAATTGAAGAAAAACAGAAAAATAGCAAAGATTTTAGTTGAAAATCCACTCCCCAAAAGTGAAGACGACGTAGAGAATAAAATACCTTCAAACCACTTCCAAATAGTTTAAGAACCTGACCCAAACCGCCTTCACTTCAAGCCACTCCATGACAGTTCATAAATGAGAGCTAACAGTACAAACAGAATATACGGAATCTGACTTTTATTCTCCGCTAAAATTTATACAGAACTACATACCTACATAGACTCGCCTGTTTCCCAGAGGGTAGGCAGAGATAACAGATTTCCACTTACAACTTTCCTTGTACACCTCTTGTCTCATCACTTTTACTAGGTACTTTCTTCATACATGCACGTCAGTTTAGAATTTAAAGTTAACAAGATCACAGAAAAACCAATTACAGAGGGAAAAACCTTGCAGACCACTTATAATGTGTTTGACATATTATTTTTAACTAATAAACCACATTTATAAGCTAGATTAATTGTCTACCATATGGGTATTTACCAGAATTTAATAAATTCATCGCCCTCTACACGTACGATCACCTTCCAGGCGATTCTCATTACCCTCTCTCTACCTACACGTTCATTCTGGTTACGTACCTAGATCAATGAATGTAATGAAATACCTAAAAAGGTGAAAAAATCCATAATCATTAAATCTGAATGAAAGACGATAACTACCCCTAACCGGACTGGCACTTCTCCACGTCCATAAAAACGTGCCCATTGAAATAAATGAAGTGATAACTAGAGGATTCGATCAATGTCGAAAATCGACCGGTACTTTCAATCCCGAAAATTTCGGGATTAAAGTTTTCCAATCCCGGGATTTCAAGGATTAAATAAATTTCTTTAATTTGTTAAAAATAATAAAAAAGCGA
Organism: Eupithecia centaureata; assembly: GCA_944547425.1. Lineage (NCBI taxonomy): Eukaryota > Metazoa > Arthropoda > Insecta > Lepidoptera > Geometridae > Eupithecia > Eupithecia centaureata. Next base: position 1,597,538 of record OX155683.1, read on the forward strand.
AGCGTGTTACGTACGTACCTAATGTAAACACAAAATAAAAAATGAACAGGTTTTTTTATCTAAACGAACTTACATTATATTAGAATTAGGTCTTTTTAATATCAAACAATATCTTTTATGTAACTGTAGGTACACGAAATAAGAGCATTCCTTAAACCGCATCTTCGGTCGCGTTGTAGTCAAAATGATTGTAAAATTTATTTATTCTCGATAATATTCCTCAACTACTTGCCTTTTGGTTGTAACAATACGTTTAACTCACGGTAAATTTTGTTTTTATTAAGTTTATTAAGGTTCTTTATCTGTCTACTGTAAAAGAGTAGAAGTTAAAAAAATATTAGATGTTTAAAAATTAAGTGTGTCCGTTTTTTACTTTTTGTTTTGAAAGTAAATAAAAGCGATTTTCATATGATACTTTGATTTTTACTAAATTGTCCAATCTAGGAATTATCCCGGGATCGTGTTTTATCAATCCCGAAATGTCGGGATTGAAAATAAAGACCAGGATCGAATCTTCTTGTGACAGGTAACGCGTTTCGGGAAAAGGCGTAAAGAAAAAATAATTTTGTACAATACCGAAATAAAAAAATTGCTAAATAAACGCGATAAATACCCGTACCTAATTATTGAGAATAATGTGTTCATTGTGTTCTGATCGCGTAAGTTTAAAAAACTTGATTCTAGTTTAGGCTTCGGTTAGTCGAAACAAAGCGCGCGCATGTGTCAGTGTCACACGAAATGTAACATCTACTGAAAGGTGAGGTGGCGGTGGTGGCGCGGTAAAATTCAAAATTTTTTTGCTGACGTTCCCGAATAATGAATATTAAATTAATTAAATATTAAAGGTACTTAAGTACATAAAATCTTTAAGTATTGTGATAAAAAAAACATGTTTAACATTTTTAATTAGTGGTCTACCTAGGTCCTGGACCAAGCCCAGGGGGGGGTCATGACCCCCATGACCCCCCCCCCTGGATCCGCGCCTGCTTAGTATGCAGTATTTTAATGTATTATTTTCTTTCTTTGTGTACCGCTGCACCGGCAGTACGCCCTTAGAACCGACGCGACGTTATATGGCTCGATGTAAACTAGCGCACCGCTCTCTGGCTTGGTGAACTCAGAATGTTCTATCGCGCTCGATGTTTAGAAGCGCACTTGTGACTATAGCTTCGCGCAAAGATTCGCTAACGCACAATCTGGACCACCATTTGGTTTAAGTATACTTACCAAAGAATTTTCTATTCAATTCTATATCTATCTATACACAATTGTTTCTTTTGTCTGCAGGTATCTTGTTCACACACATGGCTACCTCATCAGCAAATTCGCTGTGATGGGAGCTCCACATCCGAATCTGTACTGGCATTATCCACCAGCTGGCTTCTGTCAGAAGGCTTTGTACTTTATTCAGGTTAGTAATCATCTGCTATCGACATTACTTAATGGTAAATAAGGTTACTCATGAAATAGCCAATGATATTAGACATGAGGCTCAATAGTAATTTAGGAACCCAATACCGTTTAGAGAATTGAGATTGAATATCTACTTATTTATTTTAGTAGTATTTTTATAAAAAGAGCGATGCCCGGCGAGATGGTGTGAAATTAGACACGCCCTCATTTTGACCTCAATTTTTCGTTTTGTAAAGGGTTCAAAAGCGTGCTTCGATACTCGGCTTAAGGTGCTACCAAAAACACCTAGGTACTCATCCTACTAATATTATAAACGCGAAAGTTTATAAGTATGGATGGATGGATCTTTGTTACTCTTTCACGCAAAAACGACTGAAAGGATATGGATGAAATTTGGCACAGAGATAGATTATTGTCTGGAATCATAGACTATATTTTATCGCTGCTAGTGTTTTATCAAAAGTTGAGAGATAGTTTTGTTTCCCAGTGGCCGTTCCTGCCGGAGCGCTGGCTGGCTGACAGCGAGGTGCAGGAGGGGGGCAGGTGGACCAGCTCTCGCGCCACCGACTGGACCGGAGCGCTGCACTATGTGCGAGGTACCTACACACTTTATTACTGCTGTTGTTTCCCAGTGGCCGTTCCTGCCGGAGCGCTGGCTGGCTGACAGCGAGGTGCAGGAGGGAAAAGGCAAACTCTTAAAAATCTAAGCCATCACCAGAAGGTAGAGTACCCAGAATGCTGGCAGTTACCACGTTGAATGGCAATGCTTACCGTTGACCGAAATAGAAGCCAGCATTCCGATCTATTGTGGACTCTATGAGTCAAATAAGTTTGGTAAGATCTTTAAAAATTGAGTGTGGCCCAGGAATCCAAGGACCAAGGGTTTCCACCCCAAATGGCTCAAATAGGTAACCTCGGTCAAGATTAGCATAGATTTTAAGAGTTTGTTATTGTCGTATAAACTATTCCCTCTGTTTTTTTTTTTGAATAAATGTTAGATGTCATAATTATTTATAGTAACTATAATACCTCATGACAAATTCAAAACACTGGCGAAAATCAAAGTCCTTAAGAGATTTATGAACTGGTTCATATCGAGTCAGCTAGCATTGATTAAAGATTGATCTTTGAATCCCAGGAGCAGCCTGGTGGAAGATCCAGGGCGAGCATCGCGTGAGCCCTCCAGCACTGCTGGTGGGAGACCAGGACAGCGCGGCGCAGCTGGTCTCGAGCGCCGCTCACTGCTCCAGCCCGACCATACGGCTGGTGACGCGGCCCGAGCCGCCGGACGCGGGGCTACACTCTGTGCTGATGAACTTTATACTTGGTACGCATACGCACTACTTTCTATGTGAGTCCTCCCTCCAGCACTGCTGGTGGGAGACCAGGACAGCGCGGCGCAGCTGGTCTCGAGCGCCGCTCACTGCTCCAGCCCGACCATACGGCTGGTGACGCGGCCCGAGCCGCCGGACGCGGGGCTACACTCTGTGCTGATGAACTTTATACTTGGTACGCATACGCACTACTTTCTATGTGAGTCCTCCCTCCAGCACTGCTGGTGGGAGACCAGGACAGCGCGGCGCAGCTGGTCTCGAGCGCCGCTCACTGCTCCAGCCCGACCATACGGCTGGTGACGCGGCCCGAGCCGCCGGACGCGGGGCTACACTCTGTGCTGATGAACTTTATACTTGGTACGCATACGCACTACTTTCTATGTGAGTCCTCCCTCCAGCACTGCTGGTGGGAGACCAGGACAGCGCGGCGCAGCTGGTCTCGAGCGCCGCTCACTGCTCCAGCCCGACCATACGGCTGGTGACGCGGCCCGAGCCGCCGGACGCGGGGCTACACTCTGTGCTGATGAACTTTATACTTGGTACGCATACGCACTACTTACTACGTGAGTCCGCCCGCACTGCTGGTGGGAGACAAGGACAGATGTTTGATCTGCTGATATTTGTTCCGGGGTTCGGTGTTTTCTATCCTACAGTTCCCAAAAGCTGTGCTAAGTGCTAATGCTAGTTGAGAGTTATGAAAGCCGCCTTTTCAAGGATGAATACATTCAGTGGCGATCAGAATGGGCCGGTCTTATCATGGAAGCAATCCTACTATGCTACCAAAGCCACTTTCCGCAAATAATAAAAACCGACCCGAATTGGATACAGAAGAAGACCTAATGCATCCATTTCACAAACCTCTAAGGTCCATTATAAGAAACCTTGGCTCTTTTCAAGCTTAGTCTTGAAAAGGAAGATTTTCTCAATTCGATTTTTTATGGCGATTACTTTTCTCTTACATAGTACACCGATTTTAATTATACTTTTTAGACAGGTGCTTATCGTATGGTCCCATTTAAATTTGTTGAAGATCTGACCAGTAGTTTTTCTGTATAAGGCGTGAAATTTGAAGAGGGTTATTAGTTTTTGTAAAAAAAAATATTCATGTTAAAAACTCGGTCATAAGAAAACGTGAAGTGTGGATTGCAGTAGTGATGCTTCAACAAATCTAAGTTACGTTTTGGGTAGTGTTAAACCTACCTATATAGGTACATATACTATACCTGTTTCCAATAAAACTTATCTACATTCCAGGTAAAGAGAAAGAGAAGGTGACCACAGTCGCCCCGAGCCGCACCCGCAGCGTTGTCGGCAGCGTCGGCAGGATGTTCAACGGACTGGCAGGAAAAGGCAGGGAACTCACGTCGACCAGTTTAGCAGGTTGGCTGCCTCCAGTTCAAGCTTAAATTGTTTGCTGTTAAGATGGCAGGGTCGGAAGTGTGTAGTTTTAAGCTATGTTGTAGCGTGGTTGTAGCGCCCCAACGGGGTTCAAGTTTGGCAAATGTATAGGCCACATGAACCCCTATTTTGACTTGTCTAAGTGCCTATTGTAAGCTTAGAGAAATAAAGTTATTGATTTACCTAAGACCTCATTAGGTTACAATTAACAGCATGAAAAAAATGAATAAATGATTTTATGTTCAACTGATTACCTTTAAAACCACCATAGCGTTTGTTGTTTAGCTAGACTAGGCAAAAAATAGTCAAAAAAACATCGAATCGTCATTCATTGCGTATTTGAAATTCAACCTATAACTTTGAAAATTTACGCAACGTATAACAGTTTGTCTATTCTTGCCTAGACAACAATTGTTATATTAGATGGGGCAGGAATCCTATTTCTTATCAATTCGACTTTTAGATAGATCAGTTGAGCTACCTCTAGACTATTTGCAACGGTCTGCAGTTAGCTCAATTGTTTCAATTGTATATACTAGTTAATTTGTTTCTATTCCTTGATTGTAATTTTTGTTGTTAATTTTGTTAGTTCTTACACTGCATGGTAGAGACGCTGCAGTATTGTTGAACATTGTATAAATTGTAAAATTAAATAGGCAAGTTATCTACGTAGAGAAAAATTTGTGTATGCTTTATCAATACTTTAACTTAATTATAAGTTTTAATACTCCTCGAATCTTATTCAATAATTGAGTTTTTTATAGTTTGTTTATAAAATACATCAATGAACTTTAATCAATATCTACCCGTTTTTTCATATCCTATAATAATATGATGTATAATTTTATTTCTAATTTATATTATTCTAATGTTATAAATTTGTAAATAAAATACCAGAATTCTAGTGCAACGCCTTGTTTTATTCGCAAAATGCCCACAAAAAGCTAACCATCCATAAATCTCCGCTATCATATACAAAATGTCAAATATAATGTAATCTACAAAACATCTACAATAGACTGCGAACGCAGTAAGAAGATATATCTCGTATCACAATAGCTTGATAACTTCTATTAGAATTTAAATGTAAATTTACTACGAAGATGTTTATCATGTGCAATTTTCTTCGGCTAAATAAATTTTGATGCGTAAAATTAAACTTTCTTACAATCATAATACTGTACCTAATGATAATTGCACAAAATCGACACCCGTTGCAAATAAAATGTAACACAGCAATATTTAGATTCCGAGTGTTGCCATAAAAAACATTATGGAAGAATTCTGCCTTTAGTCATTGTTATATTATGGCTGACAAAATAACCTCATTTTCAACTATTTTTTTTACATTCTTTGATACTCAAACAACTTCGTAGTACATTTTATTTGCAAGAAATAATACTAGGCCAACTCACAACATCGATAGGCACACGCGAAAATACTTTTCAAGAAAATACAAACCAAGAAAGTTAAATACGGCCAATTAGTAATATTCGAAAAGATAAAAAACACATTTAATATATGTACTGAAATCAAATATCAAACTCCATCAAAAACTAACAAAAATCTGATGCTTGGTATAAATATTTAACATTTTTTGATAATCATTTTTTAAAGATTAAGTTAAAAACATAGGCTATCAACCCACTGCAGCTCCCACACTACACGAATTAAAATCTAAGAGAGTTCGGTGTTCGCCGCTGTCATAATTAGCCTTAGGTCTGGAAGAATAAACCAGTAATTTTAGAATAAGAATCATATAATTTAACCAAACTTTAACTTTCCATATTTTGGCACATACTGAGGCTAGAATTAAAGCAAGACTTTCCACAAACACATAAGCAGTAAAATCAGACTCAAGATAGAACTTACAAATAAATTACTATACAGTAGAATTTACAATTAATCGGTAAGATATACAACCTATTTGTCGACTTAATTTATACTTAACGCTCAGTCAACTCATATTTGAACTCAAATGAGTACAAAACATTGTCCAATGAAAAGGACTTGTGCAGACTATTGGCATTATTACATGGTTTTGGACCTTCCAAGTGCAAATTTTCATGAGTTATTTTTATTAAAAACTAGTAAGTACAATATCATGGCACTGGTTAAAACATTTAACTGCAATAACATTTTAGTAATTTTGATCAAACCTTAGTGGAATATAAATCATAAAAAATCACTGAGATCGAAGACAAACGTCAAAAATCTACGTCGCTCATACACTGCTATAATACAAACGGTTTTAAAACTATTTATAATAATTTACAAACACTGGCGTACTCTCGTACAGTAAAACTTATACACAATAACTTCGGCATTCGGCATGTAAGTGTACATAATGCCACATTCGGTTCGCAGCTTAAACCTACAGAGGTAGTTTGATTGCATTTTCTAAAGCCACAATTATTTTCATTATTGTCCTTAAACATTGAAATATGACTAAAATGAAAGCTGAAAATTTCAGGAAGGCTTTAGAAAATGTCATCAATTCTTTCGTCAATCGATTAACGAACATTCCTCATATCGTATTTTTTCCCATATGAGTCCATATAACGTGTAGAATCAATTCAGGTACATAAGTTAAACAGTGGTTTCTCCTTTCACTTCCACATCAGATACCGCTTCACTAACACAACTATCGCTGTCAGGTTTTAAAGTGATATCACTGTTCAACGTCACATCTAATCCCGTATCCTTCCTCGTTCTGTCCTTATCCCTCTCCCTGCTAGTTATCTGAGTGTAAAGTTCATCTATCTCACTCGTGAACGAGACTGGACTTTCACGATTGACTTCGGGACAGCTGACAGCCGGCGTTGGTACGTATTTACCTAGCTTAGGGTTGCTTTTGATAGTTTTTCTCCAACCTGGATCGTAGTTCACGTATTGGCTCTCAATGTTTGATACGTCTTCGTTGCTGAAGCTTATTTCGTTGGGACACATTGACGACGGTGAAGGAGCGTATAGCCCGTGACTTCGTATGCTCACTTCGGACATCTGGTAGTTAGGGCAGTATATATCGCTCTCGTTCTCGCCTTGCTCGCTCGCGTTAGTGCTACACGTCTCAAAATCGTACGTCGTTTTCGCCATGAAGAACGTATCTTTGTCATCGTTGATTTTCTCTTTTGACCCATTTATGTCTTCAGGATTTTGTAACAAATTGTCTAGCTCTCCAGCACCTTCCAAGTTCTGCGGTGTATTGGATTGGTTAATTTCATCGCTGTTCATAGTACACTCTTCTGATATATCCTGCAAGGATTTGTCGACAGAATCTTTGCTGTCTTGTTTGGGCTGTAGATAGTCTATGTATTGGCCGAAGCTCTCCGTGTCTGTGATTTCGTTCGTCGAGCATAAGGCACTGTGGGTTTCTTGAAACGATGTTATTTCTGAGTGAGTGTTTAGTGTTTGGTCGGAGCAAGTGTTTGGCATAGCGATTTCTGACGCTGAGCTGTATTCCAAGCTGCATTGTTGAGATATCGTCCGCATCTCCGGTTGTTCAGCCTGACTTTGAAGGCATTCCTCGGAAACGCTGCTGCGTTGTCCGTTAAACTGCTTTGGGACATTCGACTTTATAACTTGATGCTGAGGGACTAAGGTCTCTGGAACATTTGTGTATATGTTCATGATCTGTGTTCGTTTGGGGTCTTCGTTTTTGTTCCATGACTTTCTATCGGCCGTGTAGCTTTTGAATTCCTTTTGTTGTTCGTCTTCGAGTAAGTTTGGATTGAGCGTGTGTCGCGTTTCTTTGATGCCGGTGTTTGACCTTTCAACGTGTAGATTTGTGTTGTTAACTTTCGAGCCAGAGTTTAAGATATTCGCCATCCCGTTGTAAGCTTCTCTGGTCGGTAAAGGGAGGGAGAAATGAGAATCGTTGTCACAATCTCGCCTGGTCGGTAGTTCTAGGCAATTCCTTTTCATATGCTGTCTTTGCTTCTTGAAGAATTTCTTAGCTACGTTCATTTGGTTGGGGTTGTAGAATACTTCTGGACCGACGGAAGTGTTTTCTGGATACGTCATCATTGAGTTATTGGATCTGTATTGTTGCCTGTGGAGCACGACTAGGTTTATATTGGGAGTTTTTCCGTTAGTGTTTTTAAGGTCTTTGGGTAATGTTTGTCCATTAAGCTCCGCCCCGGCTTTGAAGTTCCCGCTGTTGTTGGTTTTAGAGTTAGTTCTGTTGGAACTTCTGCTTTCAGATCTCGATCTATTATCATTGGGTATTTGTAACGTAGGGGCTGCGGATTGTGTCGTAACATTTTGTGCGTTTGTATCGAACACACTGCGGTTCCTGCAACATTGCTTGCTCTTTTGAAAGTAGCAATGCATGAGAGCCCATTGCGCTCTGACGTCACTTCTAGCAATGCCATAGAAGAACAGTATAAACGTTCCTAATATTGTAGAGCAAACAGCATATACAATGCTACAGATATCTTCCTGATAAGGTAAATATGCTGGTAAAGGTCTATACACAGTTATAGCACCGCAAGACCACACAGCCATGTAGAGACAGACCACTATAACTTGGGCTCTCAATTGTATGATCGGTGTATGCTCTACATCTTCGATCTCAGAGTCCAGCGCTGATTTGACGCTTCGTCTCTCCGCAGCGTCAGTCGCTTGCGGCTCCCACATCTCTAAATCAACATTTTCCGTCGCTTGCGTCCCTTCAGACAACTGCACATTCATGTTTCTGATCGTACACCGAATCAACAAGAACAGAATCAGCAGAAAAACAAGTAGAATCCCACCGGGGACGAATAAAGCGCTCAAAGCCGGTGCGGTGCTTAAGAAACACTGCGTGTAACCAGCGTAGTCCTTCAAGTTAACAGCGCCGGATATCCCACAGATGATCAACGCGATCCCCCAACCCACCAAATACAGACCCAAGATCGGCTTCTGCACCGGAACGTCGGGAGGCAACTCATCATCGGGCGTCCTCGGATTGTGCGTCTTTGTCACCCACTTATACATGTTACTAGCAGACACACACATCCACAACAAGCAAGAGAGAGACAAATAATGTATCAGTAACCCTAAAACTTGACAGAGTTTGACGTCTTCAGTCTGGTAGATTCCTAGCGTGTATAAGAAGCATAGGAGTCCTATAGCGATCCAGGAGTTGATCAGGGCGTGTTTGGTTTTCTTGGCCATTTGTATGGCGGGGTAGCACATGATGTAGGTGAGGGTGGAACAGCCAAGACACCCTATGAGTATGAGGCTGCCTACGTAAACGGCGGGGTGGGATACCTTGAATCGAGCCCCGTCGGTGCGCGCGCCGTAGATACCTGTCTCGACGTTTTGGAGTAGGCCCACGTAAGCGAGTCGTGTGCAGCTGATTATTATCATTTCTGATATTACGTGGGATATTTTGCAATCTGAAATGAGATAAATAATGAATAAATATTTTAGCATGCCTTTTATTTCTCGACAGCATAAATTAGTAGACTGTGTAGAATGAGTGTCACAAGGGAACAATACAATATATTTGAGGTTTTTATCTAATTCTGTCTAACTTTCACACTCGAACTTCTAATACGATTCTCATAAGACATACTTTAGGTGATAAACTTTAGTTGACATACTTTAGGTGACAAACTTTAGGTGACAAACTTTAGGTGACAAACTTTAGGTGACAAACTTTAGGTGACAAACTTTAGGTGATAAACTTTAGGCACACCGTCGCTATTATTGTCTCTATCAGCTCTCGGTAGTGATGTGTTACCTGAGGTGTTGTCCTGCCACTGGCGCGAGGAGGCGTCCCAGACGGCGGCGCGTCCGTCGACGCCGCCGGCGGAGCGCGCGCGCACCGTCGCTATTATTGGCTCGATCAGTTCTCCCAGTATTGATGTGTTACCTGCAATACCAACTATTTGAATTGATATGAAATTTATTCTAGCTTCATTCTTACGCACATTACAATTAATTAAGACTATAATTAATCCTACGTTAAGATATAGAGAGATTTATTGGCGCGTAAATAGAGCAAGCGAAAAACCACCCGATTGCAGTTTGTTTCAACCGAACGCAAACCCTTGCGTGCCTTATCGGTGACGTCAACCGGTCGCGCCACCGCGCTCAGACTAAGCGCAGCGAGTACAACAAAACACAGTCGGCTCTCCTCCTTAAGCCGAGACACGTTCTCAGTGACCCCGTTGACCCACTCACCGCCGCTAACCCGGAGATGGCGATAACCCATTCGTTTCCGCACACTACTTAATCTACCAAAAACCGACCCCGGGGGCACTCGTGCACCTAGGTGCCGCGCCCTCTGCGCCTTCCAAAAGTCCGGTAACATAGTGATCTGCGGTCAACAGCGTCAAAGTCCATACGAAAAAAAACACGGGAGCTCGGACAGAGCGGAGTGCTAGTAGTCAAAAGTATTCACTCGCTCGTGATTTTAATTGATTAACATTAAAGTAAGTAATACTCACGCAACGTAAACCCCACGACAGGGGACGTGATCTCCATATTCATGTCCTCTCTCTTAGTGCTGCGTCCGTAGTAGTCCTTGGCGCGGTGTCCGCTGCGCCGTCCGCTGTCCTCAGCGGCCGGCAGGCGCGGGAACAAAGCGGCGTGCTCGTACACTGACACCACTAGGTCGTGAGGGTGCAGTTGTAACATTTCGCCGGTTGATGTTGTGCTGTAGAGCAGGGATTGTGGTATCTGGAAGAGAAAGGTTAGATGAATGGGTAAGAAAATGTTATTCTATTTAGTCCATGAGTTAGGATTTAAAAAAATATTGGACACGTATTTTTTCTTTTGTCAATCAAACAGAAAATGACCGAGTTAAATCGCATTACAGTTCAGAAGTGGGGAGCTTGTGACGTCACGTCTTTTTATAAAATGTACACAGGCGTGACGGCACGAACCTCCACTTCTCAACTTTAAACAAGTGATTATTCTTTACAAGATCAGGAAGGTTGTTAATATAAACTAATTAGAGTAAAGGACTAAGGATTGATCCCTGCGGTACACCCATTGTAACTACAGACCCCGAAGACTAGAGATTCTATTGATGTCAACTCTTTGTATCCTGTAACTTAGGAAAGAAGAGCCAAAAAATTTCATATATTCCATAGTGATGTAGTTTTCTAATTAATGTCTTATGGTTTACACTATCGAATGCTTTTGACAAGTCGCAAAAAGTATCTTATGACTTCTCCCAAGCATCAAAAATAAGCAATACGAACTCTACACCGACATCAGTAGTTAGTTCGGTGGCTATATAAATAGAACCTAACAGTGTAGTAGCAGCACGTTACCTGCACGCTGGCGTGTATGAGCGCGGGAGAGACGGACAGCAGCGGCGCCACGGTCCTGTTGGTGGTGGTGCAGTGGAGGCGCGGAGGCAGTCCTTCCTGCGGGCTGTACCACACGCACGTCGCGCCGCCGAACCCTTCGCTCACGCGGAAATGTTCCGCTGCTAGGTTCACCTGGAATTTAGAACCCTGGATCAAATATATGTGGATCGCAGAAACATTTGCTCCACGGGGGGAATCGCAGCCGTAACCTCCTGCATCGCAGGCGGAACTTCGCCTGCCGACGGTCGTCTCTTTAGAAATATAATATTTTCTAAAGACCTACATTTACTATTATAAAAATACATAATGCGGTACAATTCACACAACGCTTTCTTTTCCCAAGCTAAGCAGAGCTTGTGTTATGGGTAAAATTTCAATGTTTGTTAAAACATAGGAAATAAATGATAAAAAGCTTAATGATAGAAAATAAAGGTTAATGGTAGGAAATAAATATTAATGGTAGGAAATTAATATTGATGGTAGAAAATAAATATTAATGGTAGAAAATATCGGTTAATGGTAGGAAATAAAGGATAACGGTGGGTTAGGTTACCTTCTGTGCATTGACATTAGTGATGTGTGTTGAGATCAGCTCAGCAGCTTGCACCATGTCGGTACATGCACCGTACAGGGTCTCAGCGCGCGACAGGACCGCCGTGGAAATGTTCATGGCTGAGCTTATCACGTCTAGGAGAGAAGGGCCTGGAATAAAGGAAGAATTCATTCATAGGATGACCGCTGTGAGTATCGAAGGTCTCTGTGAAGCAGATTATTGGAGGTTTATGTAATTTTTTTTGTATAATTGGTCGACATTTGTACCAGGTACAAATATCTGCAGACCGTAAAAACATTTGTCTGTATTTGTGCTGTGTAATTTTTTGACTTAGTGCGCAATAAAGAATAATTGTACTATTTTCTAGTTTTATACTGTTCGTTTTATTTGGTTTATTAGTATGTAGGTACACCTCTACACATCTCTCTGTTACTCCATGGAAACTTGAATATATTTCATTTAATACTAGCTGTGTCGCCTGGCTTCACCTGCATGAAAATTGATGAAAAGTAGTCGTTTTCTTCCAGGCCTAGAAGTATGTCTTTTCAAAATTTCTGATCAATAACAATCATCCATCCATAAATTTTTCGCATTTATAGCATTACTGTGATGAAATTCAACTATATTGTTGTTGTGTTATTTAATTAGGGACTTTGGAGTCTCAGTCAAATATTAACTATGTTTGACAATCTAACTAGACTCACCTAAATCTCTCTCCTCGGAAATGTACTGCATATAATTCCTTATAGCCTGTGCTATAAACATCACATCATCTGGATCAGATATCTCTGCTATAGGGTAAGTCCGTTCTTGTATCAATATCGCCAACCTATCTGTGGCATTCACTGCTGAATATTGCACTAAGCTGACATTCAATAGTGCAAACTGTTGTAGTAACTTCGTTACATTACTTATGTATGAACATTCGGTGGTATTAGCTTCGGACCAGGTTGCGTTCGCAGAGCAGTATCTATAAGCCATTCCTTCACCGCTACAGCACGGCACGGATGCTGTATGATTGGTAAGTAGCATTGGCCAGGAGTATAACCCTTTATTGTTTGTCATGGAGACTGATTCACAGAACATATTCGTTTTATTCGCAAGTACAATAACCTGAACTGTATGATTGTGTTTGATATGATTCTGATCGCTATACATACAAGTCCAATTTCCCATGTGGTGATTCGTAATGTTGGGGAAGTGTACTGTTGTCTCTGCTAGGCCATCTTCTTGCATGTCTGTGTGTGTTATGTTCACGTCACATATTTCGAGCATTGGATGCAGCCATTTGATTTCGTACTTTGCTATAACAGATGCAAATGGAGCATTGCATGTTAGAGATAGCGTATCTCCTTCGAAGACGACTTGGTCATGATCAGGTCTAACAATCAGGTTCTTAGATGGCAGGGAACTGCCACAGACAGATAGATCTAGGTATAGTTTGAGTTTTCTGACTGTTTTGTTGACCATGTTCTCTGGGAAGGCACATTTGGGGTTGCCAGCTAGTTTGACACTGGTGTTTCTAGACCAGTCTCCTACCCATAGGAGCTCACAGTCGCATATGAGTGGATTTTCTGTTAAGTCCCTGAGAAAAAGAATTAATATCATGTTCATTATGATGCTTATAAGCTACATCCAACTTTCACATTTTTAATTATAGAGTGATTCACATATTGTTATTCTGATCAATTTTATATTATTCTTGTAATTGCAAATGTAACTTTTGTAATTTATGAGATAAATAATAATCATAATCAATTGCCACTGTAGATTATTATCAATAATAAATATCTACCTATACATGTACAGTAATAGCTCGGTTTACGCGACCTCACTTTGGGCGATTTCGTTATAACGCGGTTTTTAAAATTCGCGCTAACTGCTAAATTTACGCGAATGCATTGATTTGGTCTATATTTTATATTACTATAGTCTATATTCTGGTCTAGAGATGTTGGAAACTTCGGACAGTGATGTCAAACGTGTTTTATATCTGCGGCAATCCATAGAAAACGGTGTTGCAGTTTTACTTGAGCGCAAGAAATATTCTACTCAAAAAACGTTAGATAAGTATTTCTTGAAAAATTTAAATAAGTATGTATATGGGTATTTAGTTTTTTTGTAAGCTTATAGGCATTAAAAGTCAATTTCTAATTGATTTTGCTTGTTATTTCATTGACCTCGTTATACGCGCATTTCGCTTAGCGCGAAATTTATCGGAACGCATCCTTCGCGTAAAGCGAGGTATTACTGTATATCAGTTATCTAGTACCCACATCAAGAGCTCTGCTTAGCCTCTGGGGCTAGATGATGCTGTGTGGATTGTCCAGCATTATTTATTTTCTTTATTCATAGACATTTCATAGCATACAATAATTACATTTCATACAATTTTCAAAATACATTCCATACAATTTTCAGGGGGAAATAAATTATATTCTTTACACAATATTCACATTACAATTTAAAAAAAACTTTACTAACTACCTATATCCAATATTACAGCTACTTTTGCTAATAGATAAACTATACACTAGCCAAACTCTATGTAGAATGTTTGTAAACAAACCACGACACAAATAACTAAAATTCACTTGCTTGGCGTCGAAATTTAGACATGAGTGTACAATATATTTAGTGAAGGAAGGATCTTAAATTGACAAGTAATGTAAATTGGTTAAAAAGGCGCGGTAATAGAGTGTATTTTAGGTTAAGTATGGGCAGTTTGTTTACAAACATTCTACATCGAGTTTGGCTGATGTATAGTCAAACAAGCTTAACAATTACATGATAAAGATAAGGCATACTTACAACTGTTTTAACCCAATGAGGTGATCAAATGTGCCAGCCCCCATAGCAGAAATATGATTCTGTGTCAAAATCAACCTCTCCAGATTGACCAGTCCCTTGAACATTTCCTTGTAGACATTACTGATTTGATTATAAGATAAATCCAGCCTTTGCAGTGAAGTTAGGTTGTAGAAGGCATCTGATTCTATGAGAGATATTTGGTTTCGGCTGAGGTCTCTGTAAACAAAAGAAAGTGTATCTTTGATGTTTGTTTACAAAATGTATTATGTTCTAAGTAAGTCTCAAGTTGAGTAACATGGAAGCTATTATAACTATACTAGATAACAGTCACTTACAGCTTTTGTAGATTTGGTAAGTAGAGCTCCCTAGATAGAGTTGAGACTGCATTTCCTGACAGATTTCTGAAAATTTAAGATGTTTTTAAGCAGTCTAGTAGTGTTTTACTTGCAAATACTTGCAAAATAGTTAAGGATTTTATGGTGCTAACTTACAAACTGACAACAATAGTCCAGAGCTTGCTCAGATCTATCTCTTTGAGCTCGGTGATCTGCGTAGGGCTCCCGCCGCACTTCAGCCTCAGAAGCTCGTCAGGTAGAGGTTCTGAAGGCGGCCCGTCAGATGCCTTGTTGCTCTTACACAAACACAATGAAGGGCAGTACCCCTGACTACTCTGTACACAAACCGCAGCCAAAACAATAACTCCTAACCACTTCATGACGCCTATTTCCGTTAAAACAGCAATTAAAACTATGGCACCACGCCAAATACGAAAAAACTATCACATTTTCACAAATTATTGAAATTTATAAATGACATTGTGACATTTGAATACAGTAATGATAGTCGATATAGTTATTTGTTGTACATGATTAGATAACACATATTTAGCTACGGAATACCGATTTTGTTATGAAAATAAACAAAACTGAAACAATACACATGAAACACATCCGACATTACAACATTGCACCACTCAGTCAGTGTTGCCGGCAGTCAAAAAGAAAAAGCTCCGCAAAATTAAAAGCTATTCTCATAAAAAAATATTCCGAAACTGGTCCGAAAGGTCCGAACCCTGAATCAATTTATTATGACAAAAGCATCCATTAGGTTAAAAATAGCGAAACCTAAATAGAAGAAAGCAATGCTTTCTCTTTCTATGCTCAGGTTTTTTAAATCACCTTTCCCAGAAGGAAAACCTAGGCAAGGTTTAAGTGTCAATAGTCAGAGGTTTTCACAAAAACCTCCGCGTAAACTCAACTTCAAACTAAACTTTGTCTAAACTTGAAGACTCCGAGTGAATAAGTTCCTTCTGGGAAAGCGTACTCCGTTTTAGGCCACATCTTCACTTACGTAAAACTCTAAACACACAGAAGCCGGAGGCGGAGCGGAGGCGAAGGCGTGCGAGATTCTATGGAATCCTATGAAACCCTACACACACACCGCAGGCCGGGGCGACGCGGTGCCATAGGAAAAACCAGGACAAGTAGGTACCTACGTCGGACTTGGATGTTTGAAAGAAAAGAAGGGAAGAAAGATTTTTACTAAATTTAAGTTACTTATTTCTTTTTGGTACTATTAAATTTGGTCCCAGGATAGCTGAATCCTGGATTGTCAAACATACACTAAACTGATAATAATATGGAGCAGTAAACAACCTCTAGATTGTTTGTAACCGTCTGCAGTTAGCTCAATTGTTTCAATTATTATTGTATACAAGGTGTCTCGGAACTTAACATCAAGTCGAAAGGATAGGTGGGTTTATGACGCCCTAAAAACACCAACACGATTTATTAATTTTTGAGTAGGTATAACAAGCAATGCCCTCAAAAAGGATAAAACATCGTTTTGAATAATAAAATTGAGGACTATCAGACGGGTTCCATGTCTTATAATTGCATTGCCATTGGTTTAAAACTATTTAAGTTGAAGTAGCCCAACGTCGATGGCAAGAAGTAGGCACGGGCGAGGCTTCAGCTTCCTCCTAGATCTTTCGATAATAGGTAAGATATCCGACCGGCAGCCTTAGTATAAGATAATCCCTGATGTTTAAGCTGTTCAAAAGCAGTACCACACTTGATTTGATGAGACGCGCAACATCTTACACCTCTGGACCTTACAGCCAACCCAACCGATACATGTAGCGATTTCTTAATAAAGAAAGATCTGTGGAAAGAATGAATGATTCAAAATTGCTACCAACCTTTTTGTTGCATCCCTATTATCTATCCAAAGACAATATTTTGTTCCAATATACCAACGTAATCAAACTAAACGTCAATCGATGTCAATCAATCAAAATAAATAATTTAAATTTTGAAAGGACCGTTGCCGACCGATCACGAAACTCATGAATTCGGTGCTTTTCTCTTTGATTGATCTATAAAATAGTTTACGTTAATTCATTATTCATGTCGCATTAAGAGAAAAAGTTAAAATAATGGAACAACGGTTCTCAGACAACGATGTGTCGAGGCGCGACATCCCATCATTCATAGAACCTCGTCCGCCGCTGATAAGCAATCCCTTCATGAGACCTCGTCCCCAAAAGGCAACAAACTTATTGCAAACGTTTGAGGAGGATTTGGAGCTGGAAGAGCCAGATCTAGTGCAAGTTTACTTGCGCATGAAACCGTATGATGGGTCAAGCAACTTGTATGAAGTGCGTAACAACAGAAGCCTGGTGACCTCGGTTGATACCACAACTGCAGGGCACGGCAGGCGAACTCAGCACAATGTGTCACGGATGTACGAGTTCTCGCGAATTTTTGACGCTAAATGCAGTCAGAAAGTGAGTATAATAACAGTGCTAAGATTTACAAAATCACATCAGAAATCTATTCAATTACTTACTTTATTTCTATAAACTTACAAATTAAGCACTTAGAAAAGAGCACCATCAGTCTATACCAGTGCCGAACATACCCAGGCCTCCAAATTATAATTAAAAAATAATATAATAAATAATGAAAAAATAACCATTCATTTCAATATTTTATTTACAGGAAATATTTGATGAGGTTGTCAAAGACAACCTAAAGAAACTAGTAGAAGGTAACAGCTTCACCCTCCTTACTTACGGGGCATCCGGCTCGGGCAAGACATATACCCTGATGGGCTCTGTCAGTGCTCCCGGGCTGGTCCCTCGTTCCTTGGAGTATGTGTTCAAGCTGGTGGATGCTGCACAGATTCCTTTTTACAAGCCGTCAGACAGCGGGGCTGTGCTACTAGCAGCCAGTCAGCAGGAGTTTGAGTTGCAGGTAATCTTTCATGCCTATCTGGGGTTGTAATCTTAAATCAGGAGTTGGTACAAAAACCGTTAGTAAATGCTGCTGGTCTTTATTTACAAATAACTTAATTATTATTTATTTTGGGCTAATTTAGTAAATATTACAGTAGCTATATAATTTAATATTAAGTTTATGGATTTTGAAATGTCTGAAATAAACAATTTTTATACTATTATTATTATATTCAGCTCCAGAAGAACTGGCCCTGGTTTGGCGTCATCTGTTACTCCATTCTATCAGGTGTTTTACTGCCCTCATTCGCTTTACCCTGGCCATGAGACAAAGGGCCTTTTTCTTATAACTTCAAAAGGGAGAGTTTGTCAGAGAAACTATGATCTCTACTGAACCAGTATACAGTGCAAAATATTTACAATTCACTGTGCCCTTTGGAATAGTGACTTTGGTTGCACAAACTTTATCCCTCATTATCATTTGACCCCTATAAGAATAAATATTTACAAACTTTAATGTCATATTTAACCAAAGACTAAAAAATAAGTTTCTAGCTTCAAAATGATGAAACTTATACTTTCAACCCCTTACAACACTTTTTTGCGTTAAAAAGTAGCCTATGTCCTTCCTCAGGCTCTAGTATATCTCTGTTCCGATTTTCATTTAAATTGGTTAAGGCCCCTATTACGAAAAAAGGCGAAAATGCACTTATTCGTCGTCCAAATTCTATAGCTTTCATTCGTTGCTTGAAATAACAATTTCTTGTTAATAGTAGATTGTTTCCTCAACTTCAGTAATAATTAACCAGATTTTAGATAACTTATTTGTTTATTTAGTTATAATCATTCTCCCGATGCTAGTTTAGGCAAAAACGCTCGGAGACCTGTTTTGGGAGCTCTAATTTGAAGATTACATTGAATATAGACCATAAAACTATTTTTTTTAAGGTAACAAATATCCCATTCTTCGATAATAATTAAATACATTTTCGTTATATGCCTTTATATGAAGGGAAAAAAATCTGAACCGAGGTTAACTATCGATCGAAAAGGCTTCGAAACAAACCCTAATATCTCCAAAGTTCTACATCATTTTGACATAAAATTTATACCAAAATAATCTTCATTGTTTTCTTAAACTACAATATTAATTTTACGTTTTAAATCCCAACTAATTTTTTTTAATGAATTTATTAAAAAAGGTATATATTTCATCGTGCTGGCAATCTGCCCTCAGTACCGCGCGAGCGCTTGTCGAAGGTGGACCTATGTCACTTTTGCTCGCACTCTCCGTCGGACGAAACGCCCAAAAAATGCAGCGTTTATGAGCGAGTTGGAACGTTTTGATCGTTGTAAATATTTACATTCGCATTTCAATAATTTTTAAATTCGCAACATGATTATTACATATTTTACCAGATAGTTATTTTTATTATAACTGAGGTTTATCACAAGCCGAAATGGGGAAAATAAATACAAATGCGTTACTAAACAAAAAAAAAAACTAAATATTCTATCGTTGAAGAAAGCAAGGTATGGTATTATTTTATTACCCTTTATATAAAATTGGTTTACCACTCACTGACTCACTCACTCACTGACTGACATGATTGTTCTCCCTGTTGGTGGAGGGGGAAGTATGGTTTTTTTCGGAAATGTGTAGGGGGGGTGGGGGTGAGTTTGGAAAAATTTCCACTTTTTTAAATTTCGAACCCCCTTTAGGACCCCTGGGGGTTCTTCGGCCGTGTGGGGGGGTGGGTCAGATTTTTTTGTGGGGTCGTATGGAGGGTTAGAATTCGTTTTGGGGGGTGAAATTTTTTTGACCCCCAAGACCCCCAACAGCCCCCGCTTTTGACTTGCTACCGGATAGCGTACCGATAGAGGATTTCGGATGGCGGGATCGTATAGAGGGTTAAGTCCTTAATAGGAAGGAAAAAAAAATCGACCCCCCCTCATGACCCCTTTTTAGAACCCCCCTTCGTATCTCCCGAACGGCTCGCGATGGAAAAAAAGTCTTTTCGCAGTCGCGTAGAGGAGGTCGAATAGTTGCGGAAGCCAAAAAAAGTTTGACACCTTTGCACCCCCAGACCCTCTTTTTTTTTTAAAAACCGTTTTTTGGCCAATTTTAAGGGATTTTTTTAGGGTGGAGCATCGAGGCGAGCGAAGCGAGCCGAGATGCGACACTGGGAACCAGCACGGCGAGCAAAGCGAGCCGTGCTGCATTCCCCCCACTACCCCCAGGACAACCCCCTCGACCCCCCCCTGGGGTTCTTCGGCCGTGTAGGGGGTGGGTCAGATTTTTTTGTGGGGTCGTGTGGAGGGTTCAAAATCGTTTTGGGGGGTTACATTTTTTTACCCCTAAGACCCCCCAAGACCCCTACTTTTGAATTGCTACCGGATAGCGTACCGATAGATAATTTCGGATGGCGGGATCGTATAGAGGGTATAATCTTTAATAGGAAGAAAAAAATCGACCCCCCCCATGACCCCTTTTTAGAACCCCCTTTCATATCTCCCGAACGGCTCGCGATGGAAAAAAAATCTTTTCGTAGTCACGTAGAGGAGGACGAATAGTTGCGGAAACAAAAAAAAAATAGACCCATTTGCACCCCAAGACCCCCTTTTTTTAAAAAAAACTATTTTTTGCCCCATTTTTGAGGTTTTTTTAAGGTGGAGCATCGAGGCGAGCGAAGCGAGCCGAGATGCGACACCGGGACCAGTACGGCTCGCTTCGCTCGCTGAGCTGCGTTCCCCCCACGACCCCCAGGACAACCCCCTCGACCCCCCCCCCCTGGGGTTCTTCGGCAGTGTAGGGGGGTGGGTCAGATTTTTGTGGGGTCGTGTGGAAGGTTCCAAATCGTTGTGGGGGGTGAAATTTTTTTGACCCCCAAGACCCCCCGCTTTTGAATTGCTACCGGATAGCGTACCGATAGATAATTTCGGATGGCGGACTCGTATAGAGGGTATAATCTTAAATAGGAAGAAAAAAAATCGAGCCCCTCCTCTACATTTTTTATCGCAAAATATTGTCATGGGTTTCGATTTCGACCAATTCAGGAGTGTAGGTTACGAAAAGGGGTTCTAAATAAAAAAAAACAGCCTACACAACCGACGCGAGCTGCTTGCAGCTAAAAATTAGTTTTTTATTATAAAAACACCCAGACAAATTTCGATCACGTGATCGTTTCCGACTAAACCCAGGGTATGTTGCTACGAATTTGAGGTGTTTTTAATTTTTCCAAGTTTATTTTTCATTTAAGGCGTTTTTTTTTATTTTCGTATAAACTGAGGATATAAATTACTTAATTATTTTTAATCCAATACGCCTTATTCATGTCCCTAAAATTAATCTTTGGTATCGTTTCACTTATTTTATTAATAACAATATTTAAATGAAAACAAGTTTATTGTTTGGAATCAATTAATCAATTCAACATGTATTTCATTCAATACATTTTAAAAAAAATAATAATTAGTCGCATACGTTTTTTATTGTAATAAAAAAAAATCTATCCATATACATATTGTATTACCTATATAATTATAATAGTTTTCTAGTTCCCATAACACAAGCTTTGACTAGCTAATTTTGGGACTAGATGGTGCTGTGTGGATTGTCCTGCATTATTATTATTATACCAGGGTACAAATAAAGAGCCTTTTCTTGCGACGACGGCGTTAATGATGGCGTTTTTTAAATGAATATTTATTATGACGTCACTGTAATAGTTAGACTTTTATTGTAGCGATATTTTTTGTAGATAATAATGTGTTCTGCAAAGTCGTAGTACATTGTTTTGTTCTATCATCAATAGTTTTCGTAGCGCACGCGCCGAAAGACATTTTGTGACTAACTTTTTTACACCTTGTTTTAGATAATTTAAGTTTTAGTAGGGATCCTTTTTTTTACTTATAAATATAGTTTATGTTGCTGAAGGATAAGTAGCATTCTAATGGTGAAAGAGTCTTCGAAATCGGTCACTTTGTGAGTTTATTCGTTACATAGATACAAATCTTTCACTTTATAATATTACTAGTTGCGCCCCACGGCTTCGCCCGCTTGTAAATTTATTTGTCAAATTGAGAACTATATCGATGTCCAAGGCTGAGAATAATCACTACGTTTTATTCTTTAGTGGGTAGGCCACGTTTTGGAATTTAGAGCCGACGCGGAGAGCGGATGCGCTTACCTATTATTTACATACGTAATGGTTTTCAGGTAATGGTATCATGTTTTGAGTGAATGAGAGAAAAAGGAAAAGTTATTTTTCTTTTCCTAAAAAATTATTGCAAAAGCCCTAGGGGTTATATTGTAAAACATAAAAATACGTATTTAATTATTCACTTCAAAATTTATTTGCACTGTGTACAAAATTTACCACCCTATTTAACCCCTTCAAAGGTTAATTTCAAAATAATACTTCACATGTGTTATTCTAGGTAAAATAAATTAGTAGTTACTGCAATAATTATAACAAACATTCACACAGACTTTCACTTTTAATGTAATAGTAACATAGTAAGTATAATTAAAATTACCATAAATTACATAAAAACTATAAGACAAACAGATACTATTAAATTATTTATAAATCTATGGAAGCGATATTTGATTCACATAAAAAAATCATCTACCGAAATCAATCCTAAGAAAACTTTGTAAAAATTACTCGTGGATCAAGATTTTATAGCAATACTCGCTTGCGTAGCACGATGCCCCGCCCACTCGGTGTCGAAATACCTAAATCAGCATAACGTAGATTTGTGAACCGCCTCTTAAGTAGTTTACTCTAGTCTGACTCTAAAAATATTCCTAGAGACCTTTTCATACTTAGTTTTGTTATAATTCCAGTGGGTGAAGAAGCTTCGCCAAGTCACAGCACCAGCGAGAGACAAGTATCGGAGAATGAGTACCCAGCTACACAGTGATCTCACTGTCAGTAACATTAACTTGGCTAATAGGTCTAAATACTATGTTTGGGTAAGTTATTACCAAAAAAATATAGTTTAAGGAATATAAATAAATTAAAACTAGTATTGAAACAATTGAGCTAACTGCAGATGGTTGGAAACAGTCTAGAGGTAGCTATTTGTTATCATTAATAATATGTTTAAGGGGGTGGTGTTATGCCTATACAAATGTAACACCAAAATAATGTGTAATTTGATTATTTGAGCCTATTTCCACAATGTTAGTTATTTTTTGTATTCAAATAGTATATCTTGATTTTATAGTTTGTTTTTCAACTGCTTACTTATCTAAATAAAGTGAAATCAAAGGGCATAAATCTAAATTTAAAAAAAACTTGAGAATATTTTTTTTCCAATCTCACTTTCCAATTAGAATGTAGTTTTGAACTTATCGCTATCATATGTTATGGCGTGTATCAGAGAAACAGTAATTTTTATTAAATTTAAAAATCCCTGTGACTTGACTTCTTGGCAATCACATCCGATTAGCCACTTTTCTGCCATAAAGATAATCAGTATTCTCATATTTTATTATATCTATTTATTTCTGCTTAAAAAAATACCTACATCTCATGAATGATCTATCTATTCTATAATCTTACTAATATTATAAACGCAAAAGTTTGTAAGTATGGATGAATAGATGGATGGATGTTTGTTACTCTTTTGCGCAAAAACTACTGAACGGATGTTCATTTGAATCAACGTCCGTTCAGTTGATGTGAAATTTGGCACAGAGATAGATTATAGTCTGGAGTAACACATAGGCTATATTTTATCCCAGAATTCCCACGGGATCGGGAATTACCGCGGGTGAAGCCGCGAGGTGCTGCTAGTAACGATATATTGTTGTTATGGTCGCAGGTATCGTTTATCGAGATCTACAACGAGGCCATATATGATCTGCTGGCGCCGCCCGACAAGCGGGTGAAGCTGCGAATGCGAGAAGATTCAAGTGGAGAGGTCTATGTGAAGGTAAGATCTGATTACTTGTGATGTAGTTAAATTTTTTTATCAACAACGAAAATTACAATAAATAGAAACAAATTTAAACTAGCATTTACAGTTGAATCAATATAGCTAACTGCATACGGGTGCAAATTACCACAATCTGTATGGAAATGCTGTTGCGCTGAAAATTGTTTTGGTTTGTGACTAGGGTGTATTATACATATAAACCTTCCTTTTAAATCGCTCTAATCTATTTTAAAATCCGCATTAAAATCCGTTGCGATTTAAGCATACATATGGACATGCAGCGGGAACTGTTTATTTGTTTTTTTATTACTGTATTATTTATGTAGTAATATCTATTCCAGGGAGCAATCCAAGCGTTCGTCCGCAGCGGTGTGGAAGCCTACGACGTGATGGTGGCCGGCAAACACAACCTGGTGGTCGCCGCGACCGGCGTGCACGCGCACTCGTCGCGCTCGCACTGTATATTCACCATCACCATGCTCACTGAGACTGGTAACTATGACTACGTGATGGTGGCCTACAAACACAACCTGGTGGTCGCCGCGACCGGCGTGCACGCGCACTCGTCGCGCTCGCACTGTATATTCACCATCACCATGCTCACTGAGACTGGTAACTATGACTACGTGATGGTGGCCTACAAACACAACCTGGTGGTCGCCGCGACCGGCGTGCACGCGCACTCGTCGCGCTCGCACTGTATATTCACCATCACCATGCTCACTGAGACTGGTAACTATGACTACGTGATGGTGGCCTACAAACACAACCTGGTGGTCGCCGCGACCGGCGTGCACGCGCACTCGTCGCGCTCGCACTGTATATTCACCATCACCATGCTCACTGAGACTGGTAACTATGACTACGTGATGGTGGCCTACAAACACAACCTGGTGGTCGCCGCGACCGGCGTGCACGCGCACTCGTCGCGCTCGCACTGTATATTCACCATCACCATGCTCACTGAGACTGGTAACTATGACTACGTGATGGTGGCCTACAAACACAACCTGGTGGTCGCCGCGACCGGCGTGCACGCGCACTCGTCGCGCTCGCACTGTATATTCACCATCACCATGCTCACTGAGACTGGTAACTATGACTACGTGATGGTGGCCTACAAACACAACCTGGTGGTCGCCGCGACCGGCGTGCACGCGCACTCGTCGCGCTCGCACTGTATATTCACCATCACCATGCTCACTGAGACTGGTAACTATGACTACGTGATGGTGGCCTACAAACACAACCTGGTGGTCGCCGCGACCGGCGTGCACGCGCACTCGTCGCGCTCGCACTGTATATTCACCATCACCATGCTCACTGAGACTGGTAACTATGACTACGTGATGGTGGCCTACAAACACAACCTGGTGGTCGCCGCGACCGGCGTGCACGCGCACTCGTCGCGCTCGCACTGTATATTCACCATCACCATGCTCACTGAGACTGGTAACTATGACTACGTGATGGTGGCCTACAAACACAACCTGGTGGTCGCCGCGACCGGCGTGCACGCGCACTCGTCGCGCTCGCACTGTATATTCACCATCACCATGCTCACTGAGACTGGTAACTATGACTACGTGATGGTGGCGTACAAACACAACCTGGTGGTCGCCGCGACCGGCGTGCACGCGCACTCGTCGCGCTCGCACTGTATATTCACCATCACCATGCTCACTGAGACTGGATAACCTAACTTTAAGGAGTGAACAAAAAACTTTGTTACTTTTTGAGTTGTAGCGAAACCTGTCCCAAGCTTTTTGTCCTCTATATTCTTACTAATAAATAATAAACGCGAAAGTTTGTATGGATGGATAATTTGTCTCTCTTTCACGTGAAAACAGGCTTCTTTTCATCCCGTGAGAGAGTAACAAACATCCGAACAAACTATCGGATTTATAATATTACTAGCGACCTGCCCTGGCTTCGCACGGTTTTAATATATGTATAAAGATTACTATTGAATCACTCTTAAAAAAAAAAACCGCATCAAAATCCGTTGCGTAGTTTTACAGATTTAAAGGGACAAAGGGATATATGGACATGGGGACAGAGAAAGCGACTTTGTTTATACTATGTAGTGATAATATAAGGATGGCAGTAATAACATTATACATTTCTCCAGACGGTGAGACGCGCACGTCGTGCGTACGACTTTGTGACTTAGCGGGCTGCGAGCGCGCACGCGCCACGCGTAACACCGGCGCGCGCATGCAGGTAACAACACCGATTCTTCCACTTGTGGACAAAAAAGTGAAGCGAAGGGGAAATCAATTATTACTTTATTTCTTAGATTACTTTGATAATTACCTATAGTTTAAATTTGACTTGTTTAAGTGCTTATTTTGTAAGCCTAAAGAACTAAAGATATTTACTGATTTACCACCATTAAAGTCTCCACACACTGAAGCCGGAGGCGGAGCGGAGGCGAAGGCGTGCCGGTTTTTCCTAAGGCACCGCGCCGCCACCGCCTGCGGTGTGTGTGTAGGCTTTCATATGATTCAATAGAATACAACTCAGACGCCTTCGTCTCCGCTTCAGTGTGTGGAGACCTTTATACACAAACTAAACAACGCACTTTCTCGGAAAGCTAAGTACCTGGCGAAGTAAAGAAATAAAAGAAAAGACACTAATTTATTAAATAATAGCGACCCGCCCCGGCTTCGCCCGGTTTCATTTATTATTCGTATAAACCTTCTACTCACAAAAAAAACCGCATCAAAATCCGTTGCGTAGTTTTGAAGATTTAAGCATACACAGGGATATAGGGACAGAGAAAGCTACTTTTTATACTATGTAATGATGGGAAAGTCTGTTTGAATGTTTATTATAAGTAATTGAAATGAAATTTGGTATGTAGATAGTTTAGGACCTAGAATAATACATAGTTCATTGAAATTTGTGATTTTTTACCTCTGGGGGTTAAATCGGGTTGTTAAGTTTGTATGGAAAATTATTAAATTAAATTATATATATATTAAATTGTTGTTAAAACGTATTATTTTGATGTTCAGGAGTCCCGTGCAATAAACTCATCGCTTCATGTGCTGGAGCGCTGTCTGCACATGCTGCGGAGCAAACAGAAACAAGGCCAGGAGGGCTTTGTGCCGTACAGGTCAGTGGGAAACAGGAGGCCTTAGTACCATATAGGTCAGTGGGAAATGATAGGCCATAGTGCCATACAAGTCAGTGGGAAACGATAAAAACCGTATATGTAAGTCCGAGGGAAATGATAAAGAGGCCTAAGTGCCTTACTGGTTAGTGGGAAACTGAGGCCTTAGTGACATACAGGTCAGTGGGTAACAATGATGCATTAGTGCTCTACAAGTCAGTGGGAAACGATAAGAGGCCTTAGTGCCGTACAAGATCAGTCTGAAACAATCAGAAAATAACTAACAAAGTAGGTCTTAAAATTTACATCCAGTTACATTCTACCTGAGTAGCTTAGCTTGGCTTACAACAGATTCCCCTTTTATTTTCACATTCAATTAAGTCTCAACTCTATAACCATCCACAGAGAGTCTAAACTCACCCGGCTACTAGGGTCCGGTCTCTCCGGATCCCGCGGCGAGGCGGTCTCGATGGTGGTGACGCTGAACCCGGCGCCTCAGTACGCGCAGGAGACCAAGCACGTGCTTTCGCTAGCGGCCGTCGCTAAGAATCTACGTAAGTTTAGTCTCTATAACCATCCACAGAGAGTCTAAGCTCACCCGGCTACTAGGGTCCGGTCTCTCCGGATCCCGCGGCGAGGCGGTCTCGATGGTGGTGACGCTGAACCCGGCGCCTCAGTACGCGCAGGAGACCAAGCACGTGCTGTCGCTAGCGGCCGTCGCTAAGAATCTACGTAAGTTTAGACTCTATTACCATCCACAGAGAGTCTAAACTCACCCGGCTACTAGGGTCCGGTCTCTCCGGGTCCCGCGGCGAGGCGGTCTCGATGGTGGTGACGCTGAACCCGGCGCCTCAGTACGCGCAGGAGACCAAGCACGTGCTTTCGCTAGCGGCCGTCGCTAAGAATCTACGTAAGTTTAGTCTCTATAACCATCCACAGAGAGTCTAAGCTCACCCGGCTACTAGGGTCCGGTCTCTCCGGATCCCGCGGCGAGGCGGTCTCGATGGTGGTGACGCTGAACCCGGCGCCTCAGTACGCGCAGGAGACCAAGCACGTGCTGTCGCTAGCGGCCGTCGCTAAGAATCTACGTAAGTATAGTCTCTATTACCATCCACAGAGAGTCTAAACTCACCCGGCTACTAGGGTCCGGTCTCTCCGGGTCCCGCGGCGAGGCGGTCTCGATGGTGGTGACGCTGAACCCGGCGCCTCAGTACGCGCAGGAGACCAAGCACGTGCTGTCGCTAGCGGCCGTCGCTAAGAATCTACGTAAGTATAGTCTCTATTACCATCCACAGAGAGTCTAAACTCACCCGGCTACTAGGGTCCGGTCTCTCCGGGTCCCGCGGCGAGGCGGTCTCGATGGTGGTGACGCTGAACCCGGCGCCTCAGTACGCGCAGGAGACCAAGCACGTGCTGTCGCTAGCGGCCGTCACTAAGAATCTACGTAAGTTTAGACTATTACCATCCGCAGAGAGTCTAAACTCACCCGGCTATTAGGGTCCGGTCTCTCCGGGTCCCGCGGCGAGGCGGTCTCGATGGTGGTGACGCTGAACCCGGCGCCTCAGTACGCGCAGGAGACCAAGCACGTGCTGTCGCTAGCGGCCGTCGCTAAGAATCTACGTAAGTTTAAACTCTATTGCCATCCACAGAGAGTCTAAACTCACCCGGCTACTAGGGTCTGGTCTCCGGCAGAGTTATTACGTTAAAATATCCCATCCAATATTTGACATTTGAAAGCGCTTTCGATGGCCTTCACGATTCCCATCCATCCAATTGCAAATAAATTATCCATTGAAGGACAATTTGCCAGACCCAGCTGAAATTGAAGTCCATGAATCAACGAAATTAGTGTATTTGACACTAAATAGAACGATGGGCCAGCATATAATTTCCATTTTCAAGTGTAAATTTGAAAGGGAAGGAGACAAACAACACTATTTCAGTTGATGAAGGAGTGTTAAGCAAAGATTTAGGCAAAAACTACAACGAAACTTAGGAATCAGCTTCTTTCACTTCATGTTCATTCACATTGACCATCCAGCCATAAAAATTGTGTAATTCAATTTGACCCATCCATGGAATGAGAATGTTTATTACCCGGTTTCCCATCCATGGATCCATTGAGAACAGCGTAATTACTCTGCGGCAGAATGATTACACTATTCTCATGGCAATAGTCCTTCGATGGATAATTTATTTGCAATTGGATGGATGGGAATCGTGAAGGCCATCGAAATGGCTTTCAAATGTCAAATATTGGATGGGAGATTTACCGTAATCACTCTGCCGGGCCGCGGCGAGACTTCAAATGCCTGCACAAAATCCATACTCGTTTTCTTCGCTCCACCAAAACCTGCTGCAAACTTCCCGTCCCTTCCATACCTACAGTTCATCCTTCACCGTACATATCGAAATATGGAATGCCTTACCTACCCCGATAAATTGGCTTGAAAGGCATAAGAAATTTTACTATGTACAATTAATAGATCTGAGCGTCTGGTGAAGCGACGCGTGACCGGAGAGCTGGTGAGTATCTGGATTGCCATACAGCGTGGTAATGCAGCCAGTGTCTTGGGGACGCGACGACTGGTATTTTATTTATATGGATCAATTAAACTACCTTTAGACTGTTTGCACCCGTCTGCAGTTAGCTCAATGGTTTAATTGTATATACTAGTTTAAATTTTTTATATTCCTTAATTGTAATTTGGTGTATATTGCAGAAATAAACAACACGGCCATGTTTGCGTCGACGCTAGAAAGCAGCGCACAAGACACGTCAACAGATTTAACCATCTACAGTTCAACTGAGGTGCGGAGACTCAAGACCAAAATTGAATTACTCAGTTTCGAACTTGCACAGTGAGTATATGAAAAATTATGTATTTGTATTAATTTATTCCATGTCAACAAAATACATTGTGTATACACACATTGTGTAAACGTGCGAAGCCGGGGCGGGTCGCTAGTACAAAATATTCTTAAAAATGGGATAAAAAAAGTACATATTAGACTCGTTGTTTGGCTCCGTATTGAAATGCATGTAACATTTTAAGGTTGTTTCTGGTCCAGGACTAAGCATAGCTCCGCTATTAGATGGTGCTGATTTTCTATGTTGAAGTTTTTCACTATTTTCTTATTAAATTGTGCATAATTGTTTAATTGTAATATATTTGCCGCAAATGGGATGTTGTTTTTTATGTACCAAGCAATTTTTCAAGTGTTGAAAGCATCTATGGAGCTTGTATTTGGGAAGAGCAAAAAAGATTTTGCCTGTGTGAGTGATCGGCCGCTACGAGTCACTCACACAAAAAAAGATCTTGCCTGTGTGAGTGATCGGCCGCTACGAGTCACTCACACAGGCAAACCCTATAAATTCAGTGGAACTAAAATAACTACTGTTCGAAAAATAACAGAGATAATTGGAGACGCCTTAGGACTAAATATTTTTCGGACCAATAGTTCCGTTTTCGGGACATAACTAAATTACATCTAAAATTAATTCAATAAAACCACTAGTTAACGAACTAATTTTCGACTCTTGTTTTTTTAAGAATAAAAACAGGCTCTATTTACATTTAAAAAAAAATTGGAGGTAATTTTCTTTTATCGTTTTGAACAATTTAAGTAAAAAGGCGCAGAGGGTAATGTTATTTACAAACTAGCTTATAAGCTAAGGAATATCTTACAAATTATAGGTAAAAAAAATACTTTTCACACTATTTATTAATTTCGTTAAATCATTGGAATTGACAAATAATTTGAATGAGTTCACAATAACAATCATTAATTTTAAATGTACTCACTGTGAAAGTTGTTCCAATATTATAATAAAATTACAATAAAATTGTTGGCGTAAGGAAGTCTCCACTTTTTTTGACTCTGTTCTTTGTGTACTTAGGTATTTTAGCTCCGATTTTACGACCACTTATAATAGATTAAAAGTAATACAAATTTTCACCGTATTTCAATAAGTCACGTTGGACTAGCGGTTCGAACAGTCGGGTGGGTGCGACGATGTATAGTCGTACCTGGGTTCGAAACCACTGAAAATTTGATTTACTTTTTGCTTTTTGATGATAAAATATCCACAAAATTTTGATACATCCCGTTAGTACGGGCTCGAATCCCTTCAACACTACCAAAATTTTTGATTTTTATCATTTTTATTCTTTATGTTTTGAACAATGTCATAGACCTAGTACAAACAAATTCATGTTTGTCATAAATTACTTATTGTAAGCCTTCCTAAGTCTATTTTATTGTAATATAAAACTTTGGTAGACTGTTCTGCGTACATCCCACAAAGGGTCCTGACCTCGTTTCTAACGGTATGACAAAAATAAAATGAAACAATTATGTACTATCAACACCAACTGATTTTTATTTTATTTTAGCTCTTTACGCCAGCTAATGTTCAGGCATTTTTACAAATCGCTCATTGAATGCAAAACGGCCACATTTCAAAAAATTTAGAAAATGTTTTATTTCTCATAAAGTATATCTTCTTTTGAAAACATTTCATTTCAATATTTATTTCTTTTTATTGGGATTATTATCTTAACTTTGCTTCAAAATTTGAATGCAAAAAGGGCTTTTGTAGTTTTTATCAAGTTGGGTGATAGATATAACAGCGACCATTATTTTAAAATAGAGCAAAAAATTACGAAAACAATGATGAATGTGATGAATGAAAGAAAAACATTTTTTCAAAAAAATCATGTTCAAAATTTTGTTTTGGCTCCTGTAAAAAGTGACGATTAGTCCAATAAAATAAAAAAATATATATGATTCCGGACAGTCCACACAGCATCATCTAGCCCCAAGTTGAGCAAAGCTTGTATTATGGGTACTAGTTGACTGATAAACTTAATACAATACATTACATAGATAGATATTTTTTTTCTAAATACATAGAAAACACCCAGACCAACGGAACAAATTTCTGCAGATCGTACACAATTTTTTTCCGACACGGGAATTGAACCCGCAACCGGTCGCAGGCGGACCTTCGCCCACTGCGCCACATCGGTCGTCGCTGATGAATGAGCGAAATGCTTTGCATACACTCTGACACGTCTAATGCTGGGGCCACACTATCGTGATATGCCGATAATTATTGCCATAAGTTATACAACACCAAAGAAGATTACCGCAGTAATTAATGCGTTTGTGGCCACTACCGTTTGTCCAGTGTGCAATATGAGCTCACCGGCGCGGCGACGCACGTGATATTTTTACCGCCTTATTTATTGACATATCTAGGTAAACTCTAGTGTAACCACACCAGTTCATGCAGTAATTTAAACGGTAATTTAATGTCATAATTATTGCGGTAACAGCCCGGTAGACGGTAAGGTAGTGTGGCCCCAGCGTAAAACTCTCTAAACTGGTATCTATAAGCAAACATTTTATCTGTTTACATAGTGTCATTTATTGTTGTCATGGGAACGGCACGTAGGCTTCCTAGATCTTATTTGACATGCAACAAAAATAGAAGGGAATAAATACTTGGACGATGGAAAAACGCTTTGAGAACGTAAACTATGGTATTATTAGATGATTCTTTAGATAGCACAGAGATGGCGATTTCGTCGCCGCCGTCACACTCACAAGTTCAAGTAAACGGGCGTACGACACTATCCGTGTTCACTCACGCATTGATAGAAATGGCCTAAAATTTTCACGTTATATCTAATTATACCGAGTGTTTTCATGAATCAAACACAATTTGCCGCAAATAATGACGAATAACAAAGCCAAAAACAGTTATTTATTTGTTAAATTATGTCCACATCGCTCATATTTGGGAAAATACAAACGTATGGAACTCGGATCACCTTAATGTAGAATGCTAATGACCAGAAACGTGCCTCAGTAGAATAATGTGTATTTGTATGTCTACGGGAGCGAAGCCGCGAGCAGAAAGCTAGGTGTGTAAAATGATTTTTCTTATGTATTGTACAAAACAAAGTCGCTTTTTCTGTCCCTATGTCCCTATATCCTTATGTCCCTTTGACTGCTAAATCTTTAAAACTACGAAACTGATTTTGCTGCGTTTTTTTTTAATAGATAGAGTGATTCAAGAGGAAGGTTTATACGTATAATAAAACCGTGCGAAGCCGGGGTGCGTCGCTAGTTGCCTAATAAATAAATAATGTTGGAAAATCCACACAGCACCATCTAGCCCCAAGGTAAGCTACTCAAAGCTTGTGTTATGGGTACTAGATAACTGATATATTTAATAAATGATATACATAGATATTTTTATTATATAATAGCGACCCGCCCCGGCTTCGAACGGTTTTATTGTACTTATGAACCTTCCTCTTGAATCACTCTTATCTATTTAAAAAGACCGCATCAAAATCCGTTGCGTAGTTTTAAAAATTTAAGCATTCAAAGGGACATAGGGATATAGGGACAGAAAAAGCGACTTTGTTTTATACTATTGATAGAAAACACCCAGACAAACGGAGCAAATTTCTGCAGATGGTTTAAAAATTTGTTCCGAGGCGGGAATTGAACCCGCAACCTCTTGCGGCGCAGACCTTGGCCCACCGCGGCACATCGGTCGTCAAACGATGATCATTATGTAT
The DNA here is from genome assembly GCA_944547425.1 of Eupithecia centaureata. Taxonomy (NCBI): domain Eukaryota; kingdom Metazoa; phylum Arthropoda; class Insecta; order Lepidoptera; family Geometridae; genus Eupithecia; species Eupithecia centaureata. Next base: position 1,631,258 of record OX155683.1, read on the forward strand.
CTTATGTATTATTTTCTTTCTTTGTGTGGTAGGTTTAAAGTTCGAAACACACAGAAGCCGGATGCGGAGCGGAGGCGAAGGCGTTCGAGTTGTATTCTATGGAATCCTATGAAAGCCTACACACACCGCAGGCTGTGGCGACGCGGTGCCATAGGAAAAACCGCCACGCCTTCGCCTCCGGCTTCAGTGAGTTTCGAACTTTAGTCTATTATAGAGTTTTCATTCATCATTTACAGGGCCGAATCCCGCAACAAAGAGCTGCAAGTCATGATGGAAGAAAGACGGAGGACCGTGGCCGACACCATGCGGGAAATGGTGGAGGAGGCCAAAGACATCAGTCGGGAGTACTACGAGAGCCGGCTCGCGGCTTTGAGGAACGAGGTTAACGTTTATTGATGATTTTTGATGACTAGTGGCCCGCCCCGGCTTCGCACGGTTTTATAATAAGTGTATAAACCTTCCTCTTGAATCACTCTATCTATTAAAAAAAACCGCATGAAAATCCGTTGCGTAGTTTTAAAGATTTAAGCATTCTAATAAAACCGTGCGAAGCCGGGGCGGGTCGCTTGTATAAAATAAAATCGCTTTCTCTGTCCCTATGTATGCTTAAATCTTTAAAACTACGCAACGGATTTTGCGGTTTTAGAATGATTCAAGAGGAAGGTTTATACGTATAATAAAACCGTGCGAAGCCGGGGCGGGTCACTAGTTATTTATAACTAACAAGATACAGGCTTTGCCTAGTATGGAGACCACAGGTAAATTGAACGTACATACATGTATTGTGTTTTGTAATAAATATTTTTTCATTTTCAATAACGGTTTCAAATTTAACGCGTTATTATGGATAACTCAAAAACTGCTAATACTACTAACTAGTCAAACCTTGAACTTATTTGAAATGGACCACATGAAATGGGGCTTCTTGTCTGGTCATTGAAATATAATCTCTCTTTTTATTTTTACACGTAAAAAATAATGATAATGCTGGACAATCCACACAGCACCATCTAGCCCCAAAGAAAGCTACTCAAAGCCTGTCATAACAAAATCACTTTATTGCATGAAAAATGATATTATAAGGGTCTTAAGTTTAAAATTATAGGTACCTACTAGATAACTGATATATATTAAATACAGTTGGATTGAAAACTTCCTCCTCTCTTTTGAAGTCAGTTGAAAACCAAAGCTAAAGGACGATGATGTCTTGGACATCATAACTTTACTGCAAATATTTGTTACAGGATTTTGGGTGTTATAAAAAAAAAATCTATGTAATGTATTGTATTTCAGTCATCTAGTACCCATAACACAAGCTCTGCTTAGCTTGGTGCTAGTTGGTGCTTTGTGGATTGTCCAGAATCGTTTATTTAAATAACAATAAACTCTATTCGACCGATGTGGCGCGGTGGGCCTGCGGCGCAGAGGTTGCGGGTTCGATTCCCGCTTCGGAACAAATTTGTGTACGATCTGCAGAAATTTGTTCCGTTGGTCTGGGTGTTTTCTATGTATAATAAAAAATATCTGTCTATGTAATATATTATATTAAGTATATCAGTCATCTAGTACCAATAACACAAGCTCTGCTTAGCTTGGGGCTAGATGATGCTGTGTGGACTGTCCGGAATTATTTATTTATTATTTATTTTATTCCACAGAATGAAGAATTGGAAGAAGAATACCAAGCGAAACTCGCAAAGATTGAGGTAAGTTGTCTTTTAATACATTAACGTCGTAAGTACTAGACATATAAAGGTCCGTTGTGTAATTTCCGTGATTTCAAACGTTCATAGGCTGCTTTTACCGCTTTCCATCAGGCGGCCGCATACCTTCGTGGTATAATATATAAATATTGTTGGACAATCCACACAGTATAAAATAACAACTATACATCAGCCAAACTCGATGTAGAATGTTTGTAAACAAACCGCCCATACTTAACCTAAAATACACTCTGTTCTGTTGCCTTTTTATACGCAATTTACATTACTTGTCGATTTAAGATCCTTCCTTCACTAAATATTTCGTACACTCATATCTAAAATTCGACGCCAAGCAAGTGAATTTTAGTTTTTTGTGTCGTGGTTTGTTTACAAACATTCTACATCGAGTTTGGCTAGTGTATAGTTTCTGAGGCTTCACATACGTCGCTATGAAAATGTCTCTAGGCTATTTATATTCTATGGAAAGTGATATATGGGATGAAAAGTATATGATATTTTTGGTATGTATTGTGTTAGTGTAGTAGAGACTCCTATGTGTATGTAATATATAATAATGTATTGTGTTAGTGTACGCGACGCGTCGGTTTGGTTCCGACGGAAGATCAGCGTTGTGATAGCTTTGCACAATGGCTATCACTAAATAGTATAAAATAAAGTCGCTTTTTCTGTCCCTATATCCTTATGTCCCTTTGAATGCTTAAATCTTGAAAAACTACGCAACGGATTTTGATGCGGTTTTTTTTAATAGATAGAGTGATTCAAGAGGAAGGTTTATACGTATAATATAAAACCGTGCGAAACCGGGGCGGGTCGCTAGTTAACAATAAATGATCCATTGACAACCGGTGTGGGGTGGGCGAAGGTCCGCCTGCGACGCAGGAGGTTGTGGGTTCGATTCCCGCCTCGGGACAAATTTGTGCACAATCTGCAGAAATTCCGTTGGTCTGGGTGTTTACTATATATAATAAAAAAATATCTATCTATGTAATGTATTGTATTAATAATAATAATAATAATCTGCTAGCATAGCATAGCCAATCTGCTGGCTAGTAGTGATCTTACTGATACGCACTCTATTCTCTATTGTGGGGCTATCGCGGCCTGTCGTGTTGCGCGGGTAAAGTTTCCGGACTGTGACCGCGCTCCGCGCCAGGCTTGCAGTACCCCTAATTGGCAACAGAGGATAGAGAGGCGTATCAGTAGGTTTAGGACCCTCATAGCTAAGCTTATATGTTTTAGGGAAGGCAACCATAGACCTCGGGTTATGCGCTTTGTGACACAGGCTTTTGACGGAACTGAAATTCAACCTCAGGCCTATTTAGCCTGTGCTACAGAGCGCATAGACTACCTAAAACAAAAAGTCTATGCGTGGGCAAGCCGTATAAAAAGGTATAAAAAGCGAGTTGACAGGTTTTGGCAGAATCGCAACTTTCAAAGTGACCAAAGGAAAGTTTACCGAGACTGGGAGAAAACTGATCTACGTGTGTCCGATGGTCAAGTACCGGATGCCGAAACTGGAAATAATTTTTGGCGAGGCATCTGGTCTTTACCTGTCGAACACACGGAGGCGGACTGGATGAATGTGGTAAGAACTGAATGTGAAAACATCGAAACCATGGACGCTATTACTATCTCTTCGTTGGATGTAAGTAATGCGATCCGGTCGGCCCATAATTGGAAAAGTCCTGGCCCGGATGGATTGCATAACTTTTGGCTAAAATGGTTTCGATGCTCACATTCAGTTCTGGCCACACAATTCCAAAAAGCAATTGAGATCGGGTCGCTCCCACTTTTTATGACGACGGGTGTAACTTTCCTGCTCCATAAGTCTGGTAGTACTGCGGAGCCAAAGAATTATAGACCCATAACGTGCTTACCAACGATCTATAAGCTACTTACATCCATCTTGACCACAAAAATTAACACACATATTGTTACGAACAATATTTTGGCACCTGCTCAAAATGGATGTAGGTTTGGGTCCCGTGGTACTAAGGAGCTCCTCCTCATTGACATGGCCATTAGCCAAAAGGTCAAACGTGGCAGAGGGAATTTATCGGCTGCATGGATCGATTATAAGAAGGCTTATGATTCGGTGCCTCATACTTGGCTTGAGAGGGTCTTAGAGTTGTATAAAGTAGATACTACTCTAAGATCATTCTTGGGATCATGTATGAGACAGTGGACTACGGTTCTTCGTCATCCAGGCAGCCGATTAATTCCACCTGCGACCATTGATCTGATAAGGATAGAGAGAGGTATATTCCAGGGCGACAGTCTGAGTCCCTTGTGGTTTTGTCTAGCCCTGAATCCACTCAGTACCCTACTGAAAGATTCAGGAATAGGTTATCGCCTTCGGAGAGAGGGTGAGGTTATTTCTCACTTGTTGTATATGGATGACCTCAAACTATTTGCGCCGAATGAAACACAGTTAATGGCCCTCTTGAATATCACACAGATATTCAGTAGTGCTATTAACATGGAGTTCGGCGTTGATAAGTGTGCGGTCATACAAATACAACGAGGGAAAGTTGTAAATTCTAATAATTTGCAACTTTCAGAGCTTATGTCCCTCAAATCTCTCTCAGAGGGTGAAACTTATAAGTACCTTGGTATGCCAGAAGCCTTGGGTATAGTGGACGGGGAAATAAAACAGTCGGTGAAGGAACACTTTTTCTGCCGCCTTACAAAAGTGCTAAATAGCCTATTGTCGGGTGGCAACAAGGTGCGTGCCTTCAATGGCTGGGTTATGCCCTTGCTTACTTATACTTTTGGCATACTAAGATGGACTCAGACTGAACTAGACGCCTTGGACTGTAGGGTTCGTCAACTTTTAACTACTCATCGCATGCGACACCCCCGATCTTCGGTAATGAGATTGTACATCCCACGGAAATGTGGCGGTCGAGGCTTTTTAAGCGCTAAGACCCTACACAACCGTGAGGTTTGCAATCTCAGAAATTATTTCCATCAAGCCGAATACCAAATGCATCGCGACGTAGTTGCAGTTGATAAGAACCTTACTCCTCTCTCCTTAGCTAACGAGAACTGGCGTAAACCTATAGTGATGAGTATAGAGGACAGGAAGGCCATATGGGAAAGCAAAGAGCTGCATGGGAGATTCTACAAGGTCCTCACAGGTCCTGATGTAGATAGATCTCCTAAGCTCAGTAAACTGGCTACGTTTCGGTGACCTCTTCGGGGAAACCGAAGGCTTTGTCTGTGCAATTATGGATGAGGTAGTTAAGACGAACAATTACCGAAAGTATATCATGAAAGATGGCACGATCGATATCTGTCGAGCGTGTCATCTTCCAGGGGAGACCCTTCGTCATATACTTTCGGGTTGTTCGCACCTAGCTAACTCTCAGTACTTGCACAGACACAACCAAGTAGCCAAAATTATACATCAACAACTTGCTCTCCGATATGGCCTTACTGGTCCTGAAGTTCCATACTATAAATACACACCAGCGCCAGTTCTCGAAAACAGCCGTGCCACGCTCTATTGGGACCGGTCTATCATTACAGACAGGACTATTCTTGCAAATAAGCCTGATATTGTACTGATAGACCGGTTAGAAAGATGGGCGGTGCTTGCTGATGTCACCATACCACATGATGTTAACCTCGTTAAAGCTGAGAAAGATAAACTCAGTAAATATCTTGATTTGGCTAACGAGGTTGTCAGCATGTGGGATGTTGATTCAGCGACCATCGTCCCGATAGTCGTTTCGGTTAACGGGGTAATAGCGAAGAGCCTCGATAAACATCTCAAGAGACTCTCGCTAGGAAGTTGGATCAAGGGTCAGATCCAAAAAGCGGTTCTCCTGGATTCGGCGCGTATCGTCAGGAAGTTCCTCTGTCTGCAACCCTAGTCACCGGCTGCTTGAGCCTAGCTTCGCGGCCGGTGATCCACCGTTTTGATATATTTTTTACTGTAGATTAGTTTTATAATATTTTTGTATTTTCTATAGTAAAAAATGTATTTTATAACGAGTATTAAAATAAATAAAGTGAAATAATAATAATAATGATGGGAGATTCCATGGGAGATTCTACAAGGTCCTCACAGGACCTGATGTAGAACATGGGAGATTCTACAAGGTCCTCACAGGACCTGATGTAGATCTCCTAAGTTCAGTAAATTGGCTACGTTTCGGTGACCTCTTTGGGGAAACCGAAGGCGTTGTCTGTGCAATTATGGATGAGGTAGTTAAGACGAACAATTACCGAAAGTATATCATGAAAGATGGCACGATCGATATCTGTCGAGCGTGTCACCTTCCAGGGGAGACCCTTCGTCATATACTTTCGGGTTGTTCGCACCTTGCAAACTCTCAGTACTTGCACAGACATAACCAAGTAGCCAAAATTATACATCAACAACTTGCTCTCCGATATGGCCTTACTGGTCCTGAAGTTCCATACTATAAATACACACCGGCGCCAGTTCTCGAAAATAGCCGTGCCACGCTCTATTGGGACCGGTCTATCATTACAGACAGGACTATTCTTGCAAATAAGCCTGATATTGTACTGATAGACCGATTAGAAAGATGGGCGGTGCTTGCTGATGTCACCATACCACATGATGTTAACCTCGTTAAAGCTGAGAAAGATAAACTCAGTAAATATCTTGATTTGGCTAACGAGGTTGTCAGCATGTGGGATGTTGATTCAGCGACCATCGTCCCGATAGTCGTTTCGGTTAACGGGGTAATAGCGAAGAGCCTCGATAAACATCTCAAGAGACTCTCGCTAGGAAGTTGGATCAAGGGTCAGATCCAAAAAGCGATTCTCCTGGATTCGGCACGTATCGTCAGGAAGTTCCTCTGTCTGCAACCCTAGTCACCGGCTGCTTGAGCCTTGCTTCGCGGCCGGTGATCCACCGTTTTGATATATTTTTTACTGTAGATTAGTTTTATAATATTTTTGTATTTTCTGTAGTAAAAAATGTATTTTTTAACGAGTATAAAAATAAATAAAGTGAAATAATAATAATAATAATAGTTTATTGCAAAAAGAATCATTACAAATATAATACATAACAATTTATCTGACATTATGAAGAGCATTCAAAATAATTATGTGTTAGCCCCAGTTGCCTAAACTAGACTAAAAAAGTCTGTAATATAGGCAGCTGTGCTCCCCCTACAATTGTACAAAATAGTAGTTGAAATTTAAAACATCTTAGAATAAAATTGTTATACAAATCTCTTGATTCTATTTTTTTTTTTTACATATTTTGATTGTGCAATAAAGAAATTATTTAGTTATTTATTTAATCTTAAAAATAAACAAAGATTAACAAATTTAATTGGAATAATTATCTTTATGTGTAGGTAGATAAACTCTGAAACATTTATAAATAAATAATGGTCTATAGAAATGAATTTATAAATTAAAATTGAATCAATGAATGGTTAATTAGAAATAACGAATTTAATTGAAAATAGTTCCATAATTTAGTAAAAATTAATATGAATATGAAGTTCATCTTATAATAACCTAACACAAGTCTAATAAATAGAAATAGATAATGCATATTACAATTTAATCTTCAGGTAAGTTATATTGATTATTTCATAACAATCAGCAAGTCCTCAGTACTGTCATACGTATGGTTTTTGAGAATTTTAGAGATTCTAGCCTTTAATTGGAAGTAGCTAAGGTTACGTAAACATTCCTCCCTAGATAGCTTATTGTATAAATAACCACCTAGGAAACATGGAAAACGATGAAGAAAAGTAGTATTCGATTGAAGGCCGTCAAAAACTTTGTAGGCACGTCGTCGTCCACCCCGCTCTGGTGGGCACAATCTGTGCTGTCTTATTAGAATTCTTAACATAAATAATTGACGCACTGTTAGAACATTAGCCTCCTTGTATAGTGCAGCAGTAGGGAATGTATAGGGCAGGAAGTTACTAACTTTAAGCACCGCGCGCTGTGCCCTTTCCAGTGGGAGCAGTAGGGTTTTAGGGGCTCCACCCCATGACTCAATACAATATGCAATTAAGCTTTGGCAAAGGGAAAAATAAATAGTGCGAATGGTGTTTTTATCAGTGATATGGCGGATGTTCCTGAACACGGCCATTAATTTCCTTACTCTACCCACAAGTGATGAGACATGTTGATCAAAAGATAATCGAGAGTCAAGCGTCACTCCTAGGTAACGTATTAGTGATGTTCTTTGCAGCTTAGAACACTTACAAGACTTTTGAACACAAGCGTCTGATGATGTAGAGTCTAAGTGGGTAGCAATGGTTAAATCTGGAGAAGGTTGAAATTTATTAATAAGGGAAAATGTCATAAGTTTTGTTTTGGAGACATTCAGTTTTAGAAGATTTCTAGACAGCCAATCAGTTACAATGTTAAAACCAATCTGGGCATCATTGAAAACAGTGCTCCAACTCTCTCCCTTGAAAACCAGCGCGGTATCATCTGCATAAGTGAAGATCTTACCATGTGGTAATTTTAGGTTACATAGATCGTTTAGGTAGACAAGGAAGAGGGTCGGATCGAGTATACTACCTTGGGGCACGCCAAATTTTACTGAGACGTAATTGCTGGAAGTATTATTGATCTTAACACACTGAGCTCTGTTTGTAAGATATTCTTCAAAAAGTTGTAGTGGAGAACCGCGAATTCCAAGTCTCTCAAGTCGTTGAAGTAGGTGAGGAATAGACAAAGAATCAAATGCTTTGGCCAAATCTAAAAAAATTGCCAAGCTCTTGTTCCCAGCATCGAGACCACGGGCAATAGAGTCAGTAAGGTCACAGACAGCATCAGCAGTTGAAATATTCTGACGAAATCCGTATTGATTTACTGAAATAAGACCGTTGTGATTGTGATTTTCTTTTTAAAAGCTGTAGGAAAGCAGCTTTGATTAATAGCAAGGTTACATATGTGAGTCAATAAACCCGCCAAAACAAACTTATTTTCTTTAAGTATGCGTGAGGATATACTATCACAACCTGCGGTAGCTGTATTTTTGAGCGAATTAATTATCATTACAACCTCATTAAGATCTGTTTCTAGTAAAACAAAAGAGTTGCTTTGGGAATGACTCGGGGTAGAGCTGTATGATGTAGAGTCAGGGGTGAAAGTCGTGTTTATGCTTTTTGCGATGCTCTCTCCCACGTTAGCAAAGTAATCATTAGCTTTGTTAACGGCTTCTAAGGGACACGTAGCAGCAGAAAGAAGTTCCGTGGAATGTGTTTTTTTAGGATTCAGGTTAGTGACTCTGTTGATCTCCTGCCACATTTTCTTCGGTGTGTCCGCTTGTTGAATTTGTGCGCGTTCAAAGGCTAGTCTTGCCCTGCGCATAATACGATTCAAGAAGTTACGGTACCTCGTGTATGTAACTTTTAAGGTAATATTTTCAGGGCTCTTTCGCAGGCGACTGTGCAAATGGTCTCTATTTTTCATGCAACGGATTAACCCAGGCGTTATCCATGGTTTGATAGGTGTATTGCGCCTAGGCAAGTGAGTAACTGTGGTATTAGACTTTACAATTTCTGAAACTATATGAGTAAGGTTTTCAGCAGCAGTTTCACAATCTGTACAGTCCAGTACACACTGAAAATTAGCCACGTTAATATCGCTGTGAATTTTATAATAGTTAATCCTAGTCATTACAGATCGCGGGCATATAAAGGTGTTTGTCTTAAAATCTAAAGATAGTACTGTAGTGTAGTGATCAGTAAGGCTATTTTCAACGACAATCGTTTTTGAATGATGTAAAGTCTTGAGCATCACGTGATCGAGACAAGATGATAATCTAGTGCTAAAAGTATGTGCCGGCATAAGGCCGTGCGAAGCAATGAGGTTCAAATATTCAGGCGCGTGTTTGTCCTGCGAGTTTGTTTGTATGTCAATATTTATATCTCCTAGAATAGCCAGATTTAAGCGTGTCATCTAGGGAATGTATAAACTTATCGATTTTAGCAAATGAAGGCGGTCTGTAAATTGCAATTACAGCTATATCTTTTTTGTGGGTAATTATTATGCAATTTGCGTCCGAAAAATAGGTTCATAGATGTTTAAGTTAAGGTCAGACCTTGTTAAAATAACAAGCCCATCGTTTTGATTGTATAACTTGGAAGAAACCGTAGATGTGTAACCATTCAAGCTTGGAGTGAGATATCCTCTGGAAAGCCATGATTCTGACAGAATAATTATATCCTGTTCCACTGATATTCTGTTCAGCAAGGTGTAAAATCCATCTAGATTACGATTAATGCTTCTAATATTTTGGGCAATAATATTAAGGCAGTTTTGTTTCGAATTTGTCAGAATAGTAGAGCATGCTTCCGGGGTACATGTAAAAACTTTGGACACGCTCAAATTATCTAGTTGTCGTTCGATATCTAAGATTGTATCCATTAGGGCATGTAAACCGGTTATTCGGTTAATCGAAAAACCGGTTAACCGACTGATTTTACCTCGGTTTTTAACCGGGTTTTTTGGTCAGGAAAACCGGTTTTTTCGGTTATTATTTGTTTCTTCAAACTCAAGAATTTGTCCCTCATCTGTATTAAAATTGGGTCATAAAGAAAACTATTTAGTGTTATTATGCAGTGTATGCATATAATATTACGATCCACCTAACTATTTTATAACATTTTAAGATTGTCGTATGTAAATCTTACCAGATAGAGATTATTGAAGAAAAATATTTTCATCTACACTTCCGAGCTATAAACTGGAATCACTTCATCGTTGGTTTTTGCAGACCATATTTTACAGTTTCCATGCAATAAACTGTAGGTTGTGGTATATTATTTTAAAGATAAATTTATTAACTTTCAAACTCTTTCGATATCATAGCGAAAAAAAATCTCATCAGGGAATTTATGCAATTTTGTCATCAGTCCAATCAGTCACGTCACTCAAAATACTGGAATTACAAGAAAATGGAAACCAAACCAATAGGATCCGCTCAAATCCAGCAAGGGTTCTCTCAGCGTACTATCGCTCGACAGCTTCATCCGAGCCAGTCCTGTGTCTCCAAAGTATACAAGAGGTTTAGAGAGACTGGAAACTTAGTCCGAAGACCAGGATCTGGACGACAGCGATGCACTTCGGCGAGAGATAACCGATTTATTGTCAGCACTTCTCTCCGAAATCGACATCTAACCGGCGTTGACGTCCAGCGAGAGCTCGGAGAAGTTCGAGGGAGAACTGGCAGTGAGTGGACAGTGAGGTTAAGACTCAAAGAAGCTAACTTGACCCCAAAAAGGCCAGCAACGGGACCCAAATTGTCTACAGCCCACCGACAAGCCCGATTTCAGTTTGCTCGTGATCACTTAGATTGGGATATACAGCAATGGAGCCGAGTTTTGTTCGCGGACGAGACTAGGATGTGCCTGCACGGCAGCGACCGTCGACGGAGAGTCTACAGGAGACCGGTAGAGCGATACGCACAATGCTGTATAGCGGAAACAGTGGAATATGGGGGTGGGTCTTTTATGATGTGGGCGGGGATTTCAATTGAAGCTAAAACGGAGTTGGTATTCGTACCCGGTGGAGGTCGGGGAGGAGGACTAACCGCAGAAAGGTATATCAACGACATTCTGCTGGGCCATGAACTTCCTTACGCCGGGTTTATTGGCGAAAATTTCCTGCTAATGCACGACAATGCTCGCTGTCACACCACTCGTGCGACTAAACAGTACCTGGAAGAAGTCGGGATTCCCACAATAGACTGGCCAGCCGTCAGCCCTGACATGAACCCTATCGAACACCTGTGGGACGAGCTGAAAAGGCGGGTACGAGGAAGATCTCCAGCTCCGGCGTCAATAGAAGACCTAAAAACTGCTCTTATCGAAGAGTGGCAGGAAATTCCACAGGGTTCCATCAGGAAATTCATTAGGTCAATGAAAAACTGTTCTGTGAGTCATTAGGGCCAGAGGGGGCAATACAAATATTAATCGGGAAATAACAAAGATTTTAAATAAAAAATTGATATTTTCATGTTACTTCTTATAAATTTAAACATCCACAACTTCGACCTATTGTGCCTAATAATTCACTAAATGAAGGTAGGAAACTTAATTAAATTTAAATAATTTTTATACCATTCGAAAGCTAACAAAATTTCTTTTCAAATGGTAACACCAATCTGCAGTTTATTCCATGGAAACTGTAAAATATGGTCTGCAGAAACCAGCGACGAAGTGATTCCAGTTTATAGCTCGCATGTAGAAGAAGGAGAAAGGATTTAAAATGTTTTAAAGACATAAAGGAACGGTATTAACGATTGATAAGAAATAAAGTCGATTGACAGATTGATTGAAATAAATGAACTATATCGTTCATTTATTTTAGTCAATCTCTAGCTTACGGAGTTAGAAGAAAGAGCTAGAACTGTAGGGCTTGCAATCAACCACGACAAAACTGAATACATCCACATGAAGCGCTACAAAAAGACCCGTGTTAAACGTAAAGACTTAGATGCGGGACATGTGGTGTATAAGGGTGCTGCAAGTTTCAAATATCTGGGATGCACTATAACAGATACAGGTTCTAGGGAAGATGAAATCAACATTCGCATCCAGAACACCTTGCGGTGCAGTGCAGCGCTTCATAAAGTGTTGACGTCCAGACTTCTGAGTCGAAGCACCAAAATCCGAATATATAAAACTGATACGTTATACGTCCTATTCTGATCAACGGGTGCGAAGCCTGGACGTTGACGCTGAAAGAAGAAAACAAACTCGTCGTGGCTGAGCGTAAGGTGCTGCGTAAGATCTTTGGTCCGACCAGACGAACAGATGGAACATGGCGACAGGTTGTGTCCCAAGGGTGAAAAAAAGTCTTTTGAGACATTTATAAGGGTAGGCAACGCGCGTGTAATGTCTCTGATATGCAGGCATCCATAGGCTGCGGTAACCTTTTTCCATCAGGCGCACCGCATGCTGTTTGCTACCTTGGTGGTATAAAAAATACTGTAGGTGGTACATTTCTGTTACTATCGACAACATTAAATGTGATTTAAGTCAAGTTAATGAGTCCTTAGATAAATATAAGTAAATTTTAATACGGATTTTATTGTTTTAATTCGTCTTGTAGAAAATAACCGAAATCACCGAAAAAACCGGTTTTCACCGGTTTTGAAATCATAAAAACCGAATTAACCGGTTTTTAAAATTACCCGGTTTTTACATGCCCTACTTGCGGTGCAGTGCAGCGCTTCATAAAGTGTTGACGTCCAGACTTCTGAGTTGAAGCACCAAAATCCGAATTTATAAAACTGTTATACGTCCTATTCTGATCTATGAGTGCGAAGCCTGGACGTTGACGCTGAAAGAAGAAAACAAACTCCTCGTGGCTGAGCGTAAGGTGCTGCGTAAGATCTTTGGTCCGACCAGACGAACAGATGGAACATGGCGACAGGTTGTGTCCCAAGGGTGAAAAAAAGGATGAAAAAAGAGTCTTTTAAGACATTTACAAGGGTAGGCAACGCGCGTGTAATGTCTCTGATATGCAGGCGTCCATAGGCTGCGGTAACCTTTTTCCATCAGGCGGGCCGCATGCTGTTTGTTTACTACCTTGGTGGTATAAAAATATACTGTAGGTGGTACATTTCTGTTACTATCGACAACATTATATGTTTTAATCATAAGAAATGTGATTTAAGTCAAATTAATGAGTCCTTAGATAAATATAAGTACATTTTAATACAGATTTTATTGTTTTAATTTGTCTTGTAGAAAATAACCGAAATCACCGAAAAAACCGGTTTTCACCGGTTTTGAAATCATAAAAACCGAATTAACCGGTTTTCAAAATAACCCGGTTTTTACATGCCCTAGTATCCATCATAAGAAATGTTCATAGAGTAACTGACCATAAATTAATTTACAACCGCAAAAGCAGTAACAATAAGTGGCAATCAAAATAGAGCCTACATAAGACTCACTTATTCGCCCGACAAAATCATACACAAGGCACAGGCCAGAGAATCGTTGAGAGAGGCAACGCAAAAGAGAGGAATATTCACGAGAATTACCATGCTTTTGAAAGTCTTTTAGAATTATTCCGTACGTACAACGTGAGTGACCAACCTGATTGATAATGTAAGTATAAATTATAGATAGTGTCAATGTTTGCATAAAATAATAAAAGTACAAAAAGTCGAACTTAAAAATTAGATAGTATAAGCATGCATGAGAGATAAGAAATTCAGTCGGTACTAGTCATTTAGGATTTTCTTGCTCCAGCTTCCTAAGATCCGATTCATGGTTGATGCGGAAATGTGGTGCGCCATCCTTCTTGCGCAAGAAGACAGCGCCGTTCGCGGTCCAGCAGTGTTGGTAGTTATGCGAATTTTTGAATTCTCGCGCTAAGCGAAAGAGCTGTTTTGTTTTGAAAGTTAAACAATCCGAGACGTAGACCGGTTGCGATGGGCCTTTCATGCGAAGGTGCCCTGTGGACAGCTTGTCGCTACCTTTTCGTTCCTTATTAAATCGTTTCACCGAGCTTAGAACGATGTCTTTTTTTAATACTGTAGTGAACTCTACTATGATTGGTTTAATGATATCCCTGTTTGTATGTTGTCTATAAATGTCCTTTATCTCTGTCTCATCAATCTTCGCGTTGAGAGTCGTTCCCAAGTTTATTATCAGATCACGTAGCTGAACCTTCGATTCTGTTAGGCCGATGGCACCCTCAGATTTTGGCATGTTTCTAATTTCGAGACAAGAGCTACGTGCTTTACGCTCAAGGAATTCGACTGCTCGTTCGAGCGAGCGGATGTAGTCCTGATCTTGTTCGCGGTCTTTCTCTAGCCTTTTCAAGTTAGCAATAGTTTCTTCCTGACGCGCTGACAAGTACTCAAAGGATTTAGTGAGTTCAGAGAGTTCCAAACTCAGCGCTGCAATGGAAATCTGAACTGACTTTTCGATGGACGTTTGCAGAGATGACAGTTTTTTATCCTGCTCTTCCGTGAACTGACTGAAGAGTGTACGCATTTCTGTAATTATCGTACATTTGTCGATTCTATCAGTACTGTCGACTTTACGTTTCATTCGTTTCGAAGCTGAGTTCGCCTGAAACTCTGAGTCAAGTGTTCGTTGTGAGAATATAGAGTATAGCGGAGAGTCCGTAGGAGCTGGATTTGTCACCGAAGATTCACCGCTAGTTAAGGCCTCAGGAGTTTGTGGGGGGGTTCGCTTAAGAGGGAGCATTATGTAGAGGTTTGTCCTACTGAAGTTCTAATAGTATTGAGTAGATAAGCAAATACACTTGCTCTTACAATAATGTCAGGCTCTTTGAATTTCATCCAAATGTGACTGGCTTTTGTGTTTGCTCTTACGATGCGATAGTTATTTATTTTGTAATGTGGGTATTCAAAATATATTACTCACAATTTGTTTGCGATATTTTCATGTTTTGGATCGTAAACAGCTCTTGAATTCCGAAACTGAATTTGTGAATCCGTATAGAAAGCCGCTGTGAACAACTTAATCACTTTTGTTTTGTTATTCTATCACTTAAACCGGCGTACTGAATTAAAATTGACGGAGCAAAATACAACACGTCTGACTATGGCAGACCCGAGAGGGGAGCTGAGTTATTATTAAGTTTATAAGTCATCTAGTACCCATAACATAAGCTCTGCTTAGCTTGGGGCTAGATGATGCTGTGTGGACTGTCCAGAATTATTTATTTATTTATTCATTGAGCACGTTTTTGTTTGTATTCAGAACAAGCTATGGGAGGAGAGTGAGGCAAGAGCGCGGGCTGAAGAGGAAGTCAAACATCTGTTGGCCTGTCTACACGAACGAGATGGTAAGAATTGTTAAGAATAAGAATAATTTATTGGCATAAAACGTGAGTATTAGGCTGCCTGTCCATTTTTTCATATTAACATATTTCCATTTTAACATACATGTTTTACGTGGTTTGGGAGAGATTTGTCAGTAACTTAAAATAATTATCGATTCTAATAGTTATACTTTATATTATAATCAAAATTTGAATGCGTCTCATGTCTGTTATACTTGTTGGGTGAAATTTGTTCAAACTTGTTGTTATGTTCAACAGACTTCAAAAAAGAGATTCTCAACACGTCGGCTTTTTTCTTTGATTTGAATTCTATGGCAGCGTTTGACAGTAGAAGTCTGTGTATAGTTTTTGAAAAAAACATCGAATTATCTTTTGCACACGTTAACTTGCACACGTTAAGTTTGGCCTATGAAGTTTGTATGAGATTATCATTTGGTAATGACTAGTCAAAGACCACGTAACATGATTTATCTAGTAATTAATTTAGGAAGTCAACAAATCAATTTTTTTTTTATATAGTGCCTTTACACACATTTTAAAATATTTTTTTATATTTTTTTTATATTACAGAAAAAACCTGCAAAGATCCCGAAACACCCACGGCCAATGTTGATGAAATTGTACTAACAGACAGTGAGGACGATGAAAACGACCCTCTAAACGAAAGCCTGGAACCGTCCTTTAAAAAGGAATGTATCAACCGATCACTCTCACAAGCTATCACGATCGCGGATTACATACACAAACCTAGTGATGTTGATGAAAGTGCTGAAGCAAGTGCAAGTGATGAATCATCAGATACAATCACACAAGATACCTCAAAGAATTCTGTCAAGGCAGTAGGCACTGATGGTAATCGTTCAAGTGACACGAGAATATCTGATTTTCAACAAGATAATGGACCAAATGAAAGTATTGAGATCAGAAATCAAGTAAGAGGTACGTATTTTGTAAGAAAATCGACAGTGGATATGAGTGATGACGATAAAGATGATAGTGACACGGGAACAAAAGATTTTGAGGTGGATCCACCTAGAGAGGCATATTTTACACGAACATCGACTATCGATACAAGCATTGACGAAGAAATACAAGAAATGGTTGAAGAGAAAACAACAGCTAATGAAATGGCAACAGAAAAACTGCCTAATGATATATTACCACCAACAAAGGTGTCGGAAACACTAGTTAGTAAAATCTTACAATCTTTGAAGAAATCGACTAATATTAACGCAAGCGACAACTCATTGAGACAATTTGAACAACTGGAAAAAGCGTCGCAAGAATACAAAGATGAAACAGTCGGACAGGACACTTTTGGTGATATTAAGATGTTCAGAGAAAAAAGAACCTTCTTTGATGCAGTTAACTTGCAAGTCAGTGAAAAGCCGGATGAAACCGAAATGATGATCAGTTGCAATAAAACTAAAAATGCAGTCAACTTGCATGTCAGTGAAAAGCCGGATGAAACCGAAATGATGATCAGTTGCAGTAAAACTAAAAATGCAGTCAACTTGCATGTCAGTGAAAAGCCGGATGAAACCGAAATGATGATCAGTTGCAATAAAACTAAAGATGCATTTGGAGAAACACTTGATATGGAAAAAGCGACGATTAGTGTAAAATCACCCAAAAAAGAAGACGTCGTCAAAAATGACGAAAAAAAAGAAACAAATGTAGTAAGTTTGATTACAATGCCGGTTTTAAACAAGCGCTCTTATTTCGATAACATTGAAGAGAAAACGACCGCACCTAACAAAATGGTAGCTGAAATAATATCCAGTGCAAGGAAAAACTACGACAGATCGCCCTCAATAGTATCAGGCGATAGTGAACCTTGTGAGCCAAGCACTATGAAGAAACTTTTGGGAGAAAAAATAGCTAAGCTTGAAGTGCTCACATCAATAAACAAATCTGCCAAGAAACACGAATCCATCGACGTATTCGAAGGCTTCGAATCTCCTCAAGTAAAATCCAAAGAGAAAACTCCCACACCAGTAAAATTCAATATAGAAAACGTTCGAAAATCTGTAGACGAGCTTGTCATAAGTCAAAAGTCTAGCAACAAACACGAGATGAAATCTGTTGATGTAACTGAGCAAGAAAATATTCAAAACTTCCCAAAAATAACTGTTACTCCCGCAAAAGTAAGCGAAATACACAAACAAGACAACACAATTGAAGAGTTTGAAAATATCTACAAAGATTTATCGACACATCGGCCTACCGAATTCGACCAACTAGCAATCACTCAAGAAATAGATGCAAATATCAAGGACTCAAATATAGCTGAAGACATTTTTGCAAAACCTGAATCAGACAAAGAAAACATGCACAGCAAAGTTAATGCACAGCAACCAGCGATTGGACTGAAATACAACTTGAGACACAAAAATAAATCCATACTCAACACCGATGATAAGAAGGTCAAAGTAGAAGAGGTTCTCTCACAAAACACAGAGAAATGCGAGCGCAAGACAATCAAACGCAGCTTACGGTTACGTAGACCGAAGAATGAAGATGAAAACGGTTTTGAAGAAAAGTGGGATATTATGAATTTGAAGAAGGAATTCTCGGACGTGACTCTTGGTCTTCCAGCAGAGAAGAAAGTAGTGGAGGACATACCCTCGCCAGAGAAATCACCGGGAGAAGAGAATCCACCGATAATGGGCATACAAAGCTGTCCATCGAAAAGGTAAGACTAGTAAACCTTAGTTGACTATACTTAGTAGACTTGTTCGACTTTATCAGAACTGTCCGTGGTTATTCGCTAAGAAATTAAGAAGTAAGAAATTAAATAATATCCCAAAATAATACTTTGGCGAGACATGAACCTGCAACCCTTTATAGGGGGGGGGGTATGGGAATGGGCTGCCAATTGTGCTACGTACGATTAGGTCAAGTACCCGAAGACGGGTCAAAATCTTTGGGACTTCCTACAGATGCTAGCGCCTCTAGAAAGGTATTTAGGGTGTTATTTAAATTCTTAGAATTTCCCTTGAGGTTGTAAGTGCATAACACTATAAGAGTGCTTGTGTTATGGGTACTAGAGGACTGATATACCTAATACAATATGTTACATAGGTTTTTATATTATACATAGAAAAAATCCAGAACCCGGAAGAAATACTTGCAGATTGTACCAACATTTGTCCCAAGGCGGATCAGAACCCACAACTTTAACGAAAATAAGCTAACGATGTGTGTTGAAAGAGTCACAGCTATGCACACCGCTATGCAACCTCGCACTGCTTTGTTACCTCGCATATCTCTGATGGCATGCAGCCTTATTAAGCGACCTTCTACAGACTCTAGCACCGTAGGTCGCAAAGATTTTACGACCTATGTACAGCGATACTAAACGACTAGAGTCAATTGACTTCGTGGCGCAAATGGTAGCGCTTCCCGTACTGAGGAGGCTTCAAGGCCCCCCGATTTTTTTGTGATATTATTAAATAAATAAATAATGCTGGACAATCCACACAGCACCATCTCTAGCTAGCCCCAAAGTAAGCTACTCAAAGCTTGTGTTATGGGTATTAGAAAACTGATATATTTAATACAATATACATAATATATATATATATATATTATACATAGAAAACACACAGACCAACAACGGAACAAATTTCTTAGATTTTACTTATAGTGCGAGGGCTTACGCACTAAATTACATAATTCAATGCTATCTTCCAGTGTACAAAGAAGCCGCCGCAAGCTATTCACGCCTCGCGTGGACCCGTTAGAAGAGTCGACGAGCCAAGCCGGCGACAGCAGCGAGCGTATCCGCGTGCCGCGGCCATCTTACCACCGCGCTAGGGCTCGACGCAAGCTGTAATCTAGACTTTAATTTGATGATCAAAAGCTCCAATTTAAGACGCCGATGGCCAACTCTAGCTGATTATGAAGTTGGGTTTTAGTGGCGCTTTGCCCTTTTTAGGATTCCGTACCTGAAGGGTGGAAACAAAATATATTACTAAGTCCGCTGTCTGTATGTCCGTTCATCATATTAGTATGAACCGAAAAAGGTTAATTGATGATGGCTGACTTATGGAGGCCTATTATACTACACGTTATTTAGGGCCTTAACTACCGGGCCCTGAATATCGTCCAGGTCCGGGTCCGTCCCTTGGGGACCCTAAATATTAATACACCACTCTTAGTTAGGATTAGGCTCCCTGAATACCGTGTAGTGTAATACCCCTTTTAGAAAGGTGACACCGGTCATTCAGACTTTCTTATGTTTTTTTTTTCGATCCGTCATTAAAAACTGTTTTGTAGGGTCTATTTTGCGTAAAACTATTGTACACATAGAAACAAGAAGTGTTATATTTTATACCATGTTATTTGTTGATCAAGCTTCATGGGTGATTGAATAGGCGCAAAAAACCCAACAGCTGTTGTTCATATGTTGTAATTGTAATTATTTTCTTTGTTTTTAATTTCCTTCGTTGGTAAATATAACTGACGACCGTTGTAGCGAAACGGGTGAAGGTCCGCCTACGACACAGTAGGTTGCGGGTTCGATTCCCACCTTGGAACAAATCTTAGTATGATCTGCTAATATTTTTTTTGGGGATTCTGGGTGTTTTCTATGTATAATTAAAAATGTCTATCTATGTAATGTATTGTAATAAATAATGCAATATCAGCTTTGTTTGGACTAGATGATGCTGTGTCCAGCATTATTTTATATATATTAATATACTAGCGACCCGCCCCGGCTTCGCATTGGTTTATTATACTTATACCTTCCTCTTGAATTAATCTATGTATTAAAAAAAACCGCTTCAAAATCCGTTGCGTAGTTTTAAAGATTTAAGCCGTCAAATTGACATAATGATATAGGGACATAGGGACAGAAAAAGCAACTTTGTTTTATACTATGTAGTGATAACGGACAATTCACACACCATCATCTAGCCTCAAGCAGAGCTTGTGTTATGTATTAGATAACTGATGTACTTACATAATACATTGTACTATGAATATACAGGGTGTTAGTGTGAACAGCGTTCTCCTTGAAACCAGAGGTTCAGCATTATGAGTAGAATCCAAAACCGATGAGAAAAGCTTAACACCTATTTTAGTTTTGCAAGATTTTGATATTTCATGTCTTCGCTATCGTACACGATGCCATAGTCACTCTACATACTTTAAGTACCTAGGTAGGTACTTAAAGTATGTACTTTGTAAGTACTTATACCCGCGCCTTACTTGGATCGTAACTTCATTACTTGTGCCCTTCAAAAGACGGGATATTCGCACAGAAGGTGATCCGACACTGAGGTGCACATGCCACGTGTCGCCTGGTCGAAGTACTTGTGTCACGTGTTTGTGAGCAAACGTTTAGTGTTTATAAAAATTTTCTTTAAAAAATGAGTAAAAAATAGAATAATTTTTTTTCATCCGTTTTGGATTCTACTCATGATGCTAAACCTCTGGTTTAAAGATCAACGGTGTTCACACTAACATCCTGTATATTTTTTTACTACACAGAAAACACCCAGAAACCTTGAAATAATTATTCCGAGGCGGGAATCAAACCCGCAACCTCTTCGTCGCAGGCGAACCTTCGGCCGCTGCGGCAGGTCGTCAGATAAAGATGTTTCGTGCTTACTAACCATTTATTATATTTATCTACTAAATTATGATAACGACATACAATAAAATTGTGTTTAAATAATTGTACTTATTAAAACAATTGTAATATGTATGTAGCAAATAGTTGTAAATATACTGATATTTTAATTAAAAAACATTACAATTATGCTAATTTTGTATTTATTAATCAAGTATTTACCTATCCCTACCATGATCGTTGCACAGCTTTACTAAAAATATTTTGCAGTTTAAAAATCTCTATCGACAAATTTATTCAATGTCTTATTGCTATCTTAATAAAGTGATGCATGTATGGTTTTGTAGTTAAATTAAATACTAATGCATTTAACGGCTTCACACGCGTTGTTTTTATGGAAACGTCTTAAGGGTATTTCTATCCCATGGGAACTGGTATAAGAGATGAAAAGTAGCCAATGTGTTTTTCTAGGGCTAGAACGTGTCCGTCAAGTTAGCAGCCACACCATGGAATTTTAAGATTATAAATATGCCAATTAACTGTGCCGTCAATGCTGTATCCGGTGCCGCAAAGCATATAAATAGTGCTCCAGTACTTTAGGAGATATAGAGGGATTTCACTGTGGCTGCTATCTTGACGTCAAGCTGGCAGCCCCGCTGATTGTGAAGAAACCAAAGCTAGATTTGAATTGTGAACTATGCCAAATAACTGTTCCCATGTTTAACTAGTTGTGCTGTAAAGCTCAGAAATAGAGACCCTGTGGTTTATAAGATATTAGGCTCTAAACATCTACATACATTTGAAAGTACAGATGAGTACAAAAGTGTTTAGATTACGATTGCAACTAGACTCGCTAGATGGCGTCTTTGATAGACATTGCTTGTATAGGTACATCACTGACGATGACGCAAATACCTACTGCTTTTTTTGGTAGAACAACCGTAACTTAGCATTACCTATATTTAATATTATCATAAATATAATGTTCCTACCTACGATTAATAAGTATTTCTTTTGCTGAGTTTTCAACCAAACCTCCCCTAAAAGCTTATAATAAATTATACCTAAAAATTAGTATTGAGTAAAAATTAGCATTGGCGTATCTTGGCATATTCTCCAGGGGGGGGGGGGGCAGGGACCCATACTAACTGCTCGCCATTTTTGTAATATGAACTTCTAATACCAGCCAGTCAGCGGTCACGTGGCACTTGGCCGACTTCTGAACAAAAATTGTCTGAACAAACCGTAGTATGAGCGAGTGTCCATTTGACATTTCTATCCAGTTTATCTATCAATTGAAACAATTCTGTTTACGCTGCGACAATTGAGCTTTTTCTGAACTGTTTTAGAATTTTGGTTTTAAAAATATCGTTTTCGACAATTATACCTCCATAAAAATTTGTAAAGACTTAGAAATATTTGAATTCTTGGATAGTACCTACGTATTCTCTGGCTTGTCCCCAAAGATGTTGTACCAAACGTACTAAAATGAATCTTGCTTGTCCCGATTTACTATCGCTATTTCTTTGTCGGAGTTAAAAAACTCCTATAGTTTCTCGAGCTGAGTAAGACAGCCGTCGTCGCCTAGACTTATATAAAAGCATTGTAAATAAATAGTAAATTGAAATGGTACAAAGAACTTTATCGCTTTAAATCTAAAATATGTAAAATAAGGCAGGTAAATAGGCCAAGTGCGAGTCGCGACTAGGTAAACAACAGTAGGCAAGTACCTATACAAATTTCATAATTATGGTTACTTTTCTTTTTAAGTTACAATATGAAATCATTCAAGTGTCTACATGTTGCTTATAAAAAATCTCGTTTGTTGTATAGAAGCCCACTTAAATATTTACTTTATATTGTTTTTAGTGTTTATTATTATAGCGACAACAGAAAACTGTTCTTGAGATACAGCCTGGTGACACACAGATGGACGGATAGACAGCGAAGTCTTAGAAAAAGGATCAGAAAAAGGGTTTTGACATTTGGCAAATAAACGGTAGTTACACGTTTTTTTCTTATAATAGCACTAAAACCAAACTTAATTCTATACTTACCTATCTATACCTACTTAGTTGCTTATTTTTGGCAAAATCATAATAAAAAACATTAACTACGATCCTTTGAAATCAACAATGAAAGTGTAAGAATAACCATAAAAATACAAAAATATTATTTATTAAAAAAATCCTTGATCACAAGTTGATTCTCTTGGAGTTTTAATCACCCCCTTTCGGCTTAGGACATAATATATAATAATTTAACATGACACTAAGTATAAAATGTTTTAGATGAATGTACAGACTCTACATACCTATTATTTTTTTGATAAGTTTACTTGGTCTAAGGATTCACATGATCGCAACACACGCTCCAAACATACTAATCTCCTTGCCATCCCAAATCACAAGACCAATGGTTTTAAGGGTTGTTTCAAATACAGGGCTTCAAAGATCTGAAATAATCTACCACCTCCACTCAGAATTAAAATAAGCTTCGTTAAAAGAAAGGTAAAAATATCTCGCGACAGAAGCACATGATAGAAACAACCTTTAAACTTTCAAATCGCTCTTTCAATACCCCATAAAACTACAGTACACGCACATCTGAACACTAAGGCACGCACACAAGGAATGAGCACACATTAGAAGTAACCATCTTAAATAAGTGAACATGTTATTTGTGTATATGTAAGAACCCGCCATCACATAACTTCTCGGTGACCACCTACCCGAGGGGAGTAGATTTAAAATCAGCGCCGCATGTTTTCTGCATGCAGCACATAGCTGAATCTACTCCCTTTGCATATGATTAGTTTTTTTTATTTTGTTTTTAATTCTAGTTTAGGTTAAGAAATGTATAGGCAATAAATGATTTTCTATTCTATTCTATTTATTTCAGCAAAGGTGTTTTACCTATGTTTGTTTTTTTTTGTGTAGGTAGACCTTGCTGGCCACACTGGTCATGTTTTCTGATTGTTTACTTTACATTTCAGTGTCTATGGTTGCTTAACTACAGTTTTTCATAAGAAGAATTTGTCAATCAATAAGAATAAAATACAAATAAGATTTGTATGTTTGTCCATAATATATTATCGTCTTTTGTGGCTTAAGCAGTACTTGCTCGTCCAGATATAATAATAAACGACTATTGTTATTTCTAGGCGAGTAAATGCTTTAGCTGCAATAAACGCCATCTAGCGATTGATTGCAATCGTAATCTAAACACTTTTGTACTCATCTGTTTTCTCAAATGTATGTAGATGTTTAGAGCCTAATATCTTATAAACCACAGGGTCTCTATTTCTGAGCTTTACAGCACAACTAGTTAAACATGGGAACAGTTATTTGGCATAGTTCACAATTCAAATCTAGCTTTGGTTTCTTCACAATCAGCGGGGCTGCCAGCTTGACGTCAAGATAGCAGCCACAGTGAAATCCCTCAATATCTCCTAAAGTACTGGAGCACTATTTATATGCTTTGCGGCACCGGATACAGCATTGACGGCACAGTTAATTGGCATATTTATAATCTTAAAATTCCATGGTGTGGCTGCTAACTTGACGGACACGCTAGAACTACGCTAGTCCATTTTCAGCCAGATCCATTCAGGAGTTTTTTAGTAATGATGTGGAGTAAAATCTTTAATAGTGAGAGAAGCATCAGCAAATAAAAAAAGAACCATCAAAATCGGTTCAACAAGAAATAAGACCTGAGATCCGATAAATTGAGAACATCTGTAAAGATCGAAACACACTGAAGCCGGAGGCGAAGGCGTGGCGGTTTTTCCTAGATGGTGTTAGAATAATGTATTCTTTACTGTCAAGCCGTGACAGCTGTCATGTGAATATCATCTTGTCTTTTATGACAGTTTCTACTTCCGCTGTCGTTCATGTAACTTCCTCCTGATCTCCTTCATTTTGACGAGGCAATGTCCTCATAACTCTGTTAAAATTAATCCACATATAGACAATGAATCCTAGGATGTGATACCGATATATCTGCATAAATAATGTGAATATAAACGAAGATATAAAATGTGAGTGTATTTTATTTCAATCCACCTGGCCAACACGCACCCTAGCAAGTTA
This sequence comes from Eupithecia centaureata, assembly GCA_944547425.1. NCBI lineage: Eukaryota > Metazoa > Arthropoda > Insecta > Lepidoptera > Geometridae > Eupithecia > Eupithecia centaureata. The sequence goes on from OX155683.1 coordinate 1,656,448, forward strand.
CTCTGCTAACAGATGGCACCGCGTCGCAACGGCCTGCGGTGTGTGTGTAGGCTTTCATAGGATTCCATAGAAAACAACTCGCACGCCTTCGCCTCCGCTCCGCCTCCAGCTTCTGTGTGTTTCGAACTTTAACTGAAGTCAAATGAAAAAAAAACGGGTGCTCCTCCTCCTGCGCTTTGAGCGTCAAAACAGATGCTGTACCATTGTACAAGAAGTTGAAGCTATTAACTTGACTGACGACGTCAGTGTCACTGACACACTGACGTATGTTCATTTAAGTGCGTTTGTTAGGGAAAAGACAATTATCGATAATTTGATATATCGATTTTTAAACATTTATGGAAATTTATATTAAATTCTAGTCTTTAATTGTTTATATTCCATAATTGATTAATTACACTATACTGAAACTGCCCATATATTATGTTCGATGCAAATAAAACAATAAAATTTGATATCAATGCGTAAATCCCTTGAATGGTTTGATTTCTTCAAATAGAACTGAGGTAATCGTGGCTCTTTTAATTGAAAATGTCAATAATTGAAAAGTAAGTGCCAGCGGTTATCAATATCCTAATGGAACAAAAGGGCAAGTAAATAATAAATTCGTCAGAGATATACACCCACCAGCTTTGCACCCACCTTCCAATCACCCATTGGAAGGTGGGTGCAAAGCTGGTGGGCGAAGATAGTGTGGACTATTTGGAACCATTTAAGCCATATTTGTCTAAGACGAAGTCAGACTGTTTCTTTTTACAATTTTTTTATTGGAGGCAAGGATAATACCCGAAATTTTACAGTTAGTTGCTAATCATTGCCTGTTTAAAAGGCCAATGATTTTTTTTGTTTAACTTAAGTAAAGCTAATGTGTAAGCAATCTAACAAAACATGTTCTTAGGTATCTGAGTCATTAGCTATTTTTTTACAGACATTTAAAACTTACAAAAATTTTCAGCGATTTTCGACAACCATTTTTGAAGTTATTTAATAAAAACGGTCAATGTTTTTTTCTTCAAACCTTTTTAAAAACATATTGGTTATTATTCTTTCTTTTTTAGGTATCAATTAAGCGGATATCTCACAAGTTATTGAAATAAGAATCTACAAACCAAATTGAGAGAGAAAATTTGAAGCAACTTTTATACAAAAAAATGGTTTTGGCCGTCATACCGCGCGCGCTGTGGCCTTTGTTTTGTTTAGTGGAATTCCTCAGAAATTCTTAGAATTAAACTTTGAACGCAAAACGATTTTTTTAACAATTTTTTATGGGAGTCTAGGTAAATACCCAAAATTTTACAGTTAGTTGCTAATCATTGCCAGTTTAAAAGACCAATGTTTTTTTTTGTTTAATTTCAGTAAAGCTAATGTGTAAGCAATCTAACAAAACATGTTCTTAGGTATCTGAGTCATTAGCCATTTTTTACAGACATTTAAAACTTACGAAAATTTTCAGCAATTTACGAAAACCATTTTTGGCGTTATTTAAAAAAAAACATCGGTGTTTTTGTGTTCAAACCTTTTTAAAAACATGTTTGGTTATTACTCTTCCTTCTTAGATATCATTTAAGCGGATATCTCACAGATTATTGAAATTAAGATCGACAAACCAAATTCGTAATACATAGTTCGCGTCATGTAAGAAGAACGCTGGCGGTCAAGCTGCGCAGTAGGCGATTTATAGGTATATTTGGAGGTAGGCGCGCGGGGTGGAAGGGTCATGCGCCGCATGCTTGCCGGTGCGCTATTGGTTCGTCAGTTGAAATTTGCTATCACACATCACGTTTCTTGTCAAAATACCATCGCGCACAAAAGTTTACGAAATGGTTTTACATTTAATGGTTTTGGAAATGATGCACAAAGGTAAAGGAAATAGAGGCCGATTACTGTAAAAGCGATCATTTGGTAGACATGATGACAGAAACATTTATTATTCGAGTAGGGGATGATGATTCTGATTCAAATGATGATGAAAGCTCAAGTGACGACAGCGACGATGATGAAATAGCCACCATCAGTATCAATCCCGCGTCTTCATCTGGTTTTCATGTCACCCAAGACGACTTAATGGATGGAGTTGCTACATTACATTATTTTTTTGTTATTAGATTAAACATTCTAAACTGAATCGAAACTGTTTATAATTTTATCTAATATTATTTTCTAATAACCAATACCAAGCCGCGAGTGAAATATTAGTTAAAAATAGGCATAGCAAATTGGCATAGTACTATCGTACGCGAGTGTACCCATGCGCGAACTCACCCCTTCCACATTTTTCCAGCGTTTTTTTTACGTGACGCGACCTATACCTTCGCCCACCTTCCAATCATTCTGTATTTTAACCCAAATCTGACAATGTGACTATCAATAATGTTTGGAAAAATTACCTTTTTTTATACATACGACTAGCTAGATTTTGTATCAATAATCGGATCAAAACAAATCGGTAAAAAAACTGTTAACTGTTAACTAAACTGTTGACTTGATTATAAAAATTTCGACCTATCTATCGATAAGTTTTATTTTGTACGTGTACGTCCCTAGCGTATGTAGGGCATTTCTTGTTTTTCTCTTCGTGATCTGCTATTTGTTTTGTTTACGTGAATCTTTTTTCATTTCTTCGAATTTCCCTGATGAACCTGACCTAATATCGTCAATCATCAAGCTGCGGCAATGGCGGGGGTCGCACGCACAGCGGTTTCGCAAATATTGAGAAGCAAAGACGATGCGGGCGATGAGGACGATGAGCCCAAGAAGAAATCCAGAGAAGATTGGAGGAAGGCCAAGGAGTTGGAAGAGGCCCGTAAAGCTGGCACAGCACCCGCTGCTGTCGATGAAACTGGTAATATATTATATACATAGTATTAAATTTGACTTGTGTAAGTGCTTATTTTGTAAGCTTAAAGAAATAAAGATATTGATTTACTGATTTACTAATTTTGATCAGGCTAAAGGCTTCTTCTTCGCTTTATTAGTCAAATCCACTTGAAGTGGCAGCAATAAAAGTTGTATTATTTTTCCATGTCTATCTAAATGATTGAATTTGCCTTGACTTTGAATTGGTATTACGCAAATGGGAATTAAAGTCATTAATAATTTTCCACTAACTAATTCTCAATAATAAAATATGTGCTGCAGCCTTGAAAGAGAACATCATATAGCTTGAGAAATGTTGTTTACCATTTCTATGTTCTCATGCATCCGATTGAAAGGACAAGATATTACTGGCAAATGCCTAATACTTTGTTATGACATTGTATACTGTTACAAATAATTCTTGTCAAAAGTATACTGTTATTTAGTCACTCACGTCTTTCTAAACATCAATATCTCTAACATCGGACTGAATTATTGAGTATTTCGACTTCTTGTTAAGCTGGATATACGGTTGGTCTAAGTTCATCATCGTAATTGTCTCTGAAATTCATTAGTTAACTAAATAAATTCCATACACAAACTAAGATAGGATAATAATAGAAAATTGTGTAATTCACAGGCAAAGATATAAACCCGCACATACCGCAGTACATCTCATCGGCGCCCTGGTACTATGGCACAGCGGGACCTACCTTGAAGCATCAGAGGCCTCAGGAAGACAGGGAGGCTGGGTTCACTAAACTTGACACTTATTACAACAAGGGAGTTGACACTGTAAGTCCTATTTGATAACATAATGATATCTCAAATTTGTCTGTATTGTGCATCATAAAAATCATGAAATCTTTAGGGGGCTCATTAGGGGAGGCCTAGTTCCAGCAGTGGACTAATGGGCTGATGATGATGATGATGATGATGAAATTTATACACAAAACTTAACAATCTAAAGGACATGTACAAAGATGAGCTTAACCCTAAACGAGTTTTCTTACAGCAAACCTTGCTGTTTAAAATAAGAGTGTGTTCTGTTGGTAGTTCTAAATTAATAAATAAACATAGTAAATTAATGTACTAGTGAAGGAATATTGATGAGAAACATTGGGGTTTGTGCCCAACAGCAGTTGAATGAGACAGGTTTGTAAAGCTTAGTCACAGAGACTCAAATGATGACTGCTTATCCCTATTCATATTATAAATGCCTCCGTCTGTTACACTTTCACGTCTAAACTACTTAAAAAATACAAATTTGCTACAATCTAGAGTGTGCAAAGGACATAGGCTACTTTTTAATGTTAAAAAGGATTGTATTGTAAGGTATTGAAATAGAGATAAGATAAGATAAGATAATTCTTTATTTGTAGCATAACAATGAAAATAAACTAAAATTAATAAACTAAAAATACCAACACCAATATTAACTAAATACCCACTTATTTACTATTTAATTAATTCATTAATTAATTAATAGTAATTAAATTAATTAATTAATTTAATTACTATTTAGAGGATGAAAGTTTGTATGGAAGTTTTGTCATTTTTGAAGCTAGAAACTTTTTAGGTTTGTAATCATTTAGGTTCTTGAATATGACATTCAAATTAGCGGGTAAAATAAAAATATGGGATGAAATATGTAAAGTTTATGTGACTGCCCAAAGACACTGTTCTATGTGGACGAAGTCGCGGGCACAGTTAGTACTTTATATGTAATGTAAAATGGAAAGATTTATTAATAAAGAAAATTAAAAACAAAAAATTGGAACGTAGGAATAGGACAGGTTCAAAAGATATTGCGCATCCCTAGCTAATGATGATGAAGGTGAAATGAACATACATATTTTCATTCTTAACTTAAAAATGTATTTATATTTCAGGCTAAAACAGTTACAAAATTCAGGAAGGGAGCTTGTGAAAACTGTGGTGCGGTGACACACAAAAAGAAAGATTGCTTGGAACGACCCAGAAAAGTAAGAAAGGACAACTTTTACCAGAGCCAGCCTTTTAAATTCATAATTAATACTGCTAAATGTTTTTTGTCAAGCTTTGTCAAATAGTCTACATCAACAAATTTTATATAAATATGTTGTTGTAATGTTATCGTCATAAAGTTTATTTATCCCAGTCTAGTACACTATGTTAATTGATATACTTAATACCTATATCAGTCATCTAGTATAAATAAAACAAGCTGCAACTTGGGGCTTACATGATGCTGTGTGGATTGTCAAGCAATTTTATTTATTTTATTTCTACAAAGGTCGAAATCGAACCAGCAATCTTCGCCCGCAGCGCCACATCGTAATAAAATACTGTTGGTTTTATCACAGATTGGTGCAAAATTCACAAGCGCTGGTATAGCATCAGATGAATTTGCACAGCCAACTCTGAACCTCAGCTACGACGGCAAGCGAGACAGGTGGAATGGATATGATCCGTCGCAGCACAAGGCCATCATTGAAGAGTATCAGAAGGTCGAGGACGCTAAGAGAGAGCTGAGGGCCAAGAACTTGGAACAAGGTAAAGATCTTACTAAAGAAACAGTTGACGAATTCATTAATTTCTCTCAATTGTTCATCTTCAATTTTAATTGATTTTATTTCTTTAATTTATTTTGAAAAATTAGGAGGTTCTAAATTACACTGTTTTTTATAATTTCATACTATATGAAAAATTTTTGATGACTCGTTTTAATTTCAAGCTGGTGCTACTCTAGTGATCCCATTTAAAATTGATCAAGATCTGTGCAGCATTTTTTGATATATCCTATCGAATTTATTGTTAGTTTTTAAAAACATCAAATTATTTGTTTCAGATGACGATAACCGGGAGGACGACGATAAAGAAGAAGATGAAGACAAATACGTAGACGAAGTCGACATGCCGGGAACTAAAGTAAGTTAAACTTGAAAAAGTAAGTTATACTAATTAGTTAAAACTAAAGTTTATCATAAGCTAGACTTGCAATCCAAAGTTCTTGGATTCGTAGTACTACGTAATATTTTGGCTGAGAAACAATGGATACGGTTCCAATTGGTATTAACATGGATCAGCTGAGTTACCTCTAGATTTTTACAAACGTCTGCAGTAGGCTCAATTGTTTCAATTGTAAATCGTTTTAATTTGTTTCTAACAATAAATTAGTCACAGCATGTTATAAATGCCAAAGGTTGGATCGATGGATTTTTTTACCTCTTCACGCCTAAAATATTGAAAGTATCGGCCTGAAATTTAGAACAGAAGTAGTTATACGCCTGAACATCTCACACACAGTCTGAATAACACATTGTATCTTTTACACTTTACTTAACAATAATAAATAAATAATCCTGAATAATCCACACAGCATCTAGCCCCAAGCTAAGCAGAGCTTGTGTTATGAGTACTAGATGACTGAATAGAATAGAATAATAATAAAAATAGAATAAAAATAACATGCAATGAAGATGAAATTTCAAAAATAATAGACAGTTTAGATACAAATGTCAGTAAAGGGCTTGACAATATAACCGCCAAAGTCATAAAATCAACAAAACAAATAATATTAGAAAATCTAACAAACTGCGTTAACACATGTCTCGAAAATGGCTGTTTCCCTGACTGTTTAAAAATAGCAAAAGTGACCCATATCCATAAAGCTGGCGACAAACAAGACCCAAACAATTTTAGGCCAATTTCCGTTCTTCCAATAGTTTCAAAAATATATGAAAAGGTAATTTACTCACAGCTAAACAAATTTTTAACATCTATCAACTTTATTTATAAATACCAATATGGCTTTAGATCAAAATCAAACACCCTTTCAGCAACAATAGACCTTACAACAAAGATTAAAACCAATATTGATAAAAAGAACATAGCTCTTGGAATACTCATAGATTTAAAAAAAGCATTTGATACTGTGAGTCATCATTTACTTCTGAAAAAGCTCAATGATATTGGAATCTCAGGGGCAGCGTTTAAATTATTTGAATCCTATCTAATAAATAGAAAGCAAATTGTGAAAATAGGAGAACACCAGAGTGGCCCCAGGATAATCACATGCGGTGTGCCGCAGGGATCTATCCTGGGACCGCTCTTGTTCCTTATTTATATAAATAGTATGCATGAAGCTGGTCTAAGCGGGCAGATAATGTTGTATGCTGATGACACATGTCTATTTTACTTTGGTGATTCAATTAGCAACATAATTAACGAAGCTCAGGCGGATCTGAACCTTATAAGCAAATGGTTTCAAGATAATCTACTCACAGTCAATGCTTCTAAGACATCCTACATGATTTTTAGGGCTAAAAACAAAATTATAGACAATTACACACCATTAACACTCAATAGCCAAACCCTCAAAACATGTGATACGGAAAAATACTTAGGGCTAATCCTAGATAAACACTTAACGTGGAAGCCACATATAGACAAACTAAGATCAAAAATATCTTCTTTGATGGGCATGCTTCGACCAGTTGTCAAATGCTTTCCAAAAAATGTTAGACAATTAATTTATAACTCACTCATAAAATCAAACTTGGAATACCTTATCGAGGTTTGGGGAACAGCTGCCAAAACCAATCTAAAAGATCTTCAAATAGCACAAAACAAAATTGTAAAGATGCTTTTCAACTATGACTTTCTGACAAGAACACATACACTCTACAAGGAAACCAAATTGATGAGCCTTAGACAAATATATTCATATAACACATGCTGTCTTATACAAAAGATTATCCAGAAAGATATACATTCAGACCTATCCTTTAGAAGAAAAAGCGAAACACACAAATATAATCTGAGATCTTCAAAAAATTTTATACTACCCCATCCCAGAACTAACTATGGAAAGAAAAACATAACATTTGAAGGAGCAAAACTCTATAATAAACTACCAAAATACATTAAAGAATCCACTAACTTACTTGTTTTCAAAAAAAGACTGAAGAAAAATATATATGAAAAAATTTGTGTAGAGTAACTTATAATTTAATTAACTTATAATTCTATTTTATTTTATTTAACCTGTAAAAATGTCAACCATTAAAATAACATACTCTGTACATTAGGTACTAGTTAAGCAAAAATAATGTTTCTCTTTAAGTGAATGTGTACATGTTCTTTGAGAAATAAATGTCTTTAACCACATAATAATTCCGGACAGTCCACACAGCATCATCTAGCCCCAAGCTAAGCAGAGCTTTTGTTATGGGTACTAGATGACTGATATACTTAATACAATATACTACATAGATAGATAACAAATAACAACATTTATTTATAACAACAATACAAACATTGATCATGACACACATTTAAGAAACATAAATAAGTAAGTTGCGATTCGCAACTTACTTATGTTTCTTAAATGTGCGAATTGCGAATAAACTTGTCTTTTCTCCAGGTGGATTCAAAACAACGTATCACAGTACGTAACTTACGTATCAGAGAGGACACCGCTAAGTACCTACGTAATTTGGACCCCAACTCAGCCTACTATGATCCGAAGACGCGCTCCATGAGGGACAACCCTAATCCTGAATCAGAGTAAGTACAGTAACATTACGTTACATTACATTAAATTATTGATGTTTTCATTACATAGATAGATATAGATTTGTACACCCTTTTATATGTGTACTAGCTGTCCCGGCTTTACAAAGGTCGACATATATGTTTAAATATTTCGGCACAATTTTTGCTATACATAGAGTCACAGAATAAATAAAAGTAAATTCGAAAAATAAAATAAATTTAATGTGTTTTTAAAAAATATAGTCCAAATTGAATAATTTAAAAAGTAATCTATAGGTATTGAAACAGATATAAACAACGATTTATTTGGATACATAGGTGTGGACAACATTTCTTTCAACTTCTAAAAAAAAAATGTTAAAGTAACATAACTACTACAATAATTGGGCATTCATGGTATTCATTACACACATACAAAAAACCAAATCTTTGGTATTTCAAATATTAGTATAGATAGTTAAATGGGTTGAACAATGTCACCTTGTCTTCCCAGGTCTGAGTACCTAGGCGAGAACTACGTGCGTTTCACGGGCGACACGCGCGCGCAGGCTATTTCAAATAATAGTATAGATAGTCATCATCATCATCATCAACCTATATTAGTCCACTGCTGGACATAGGCCTCCCCCAATGAGCGCCATAGCGCCCTGTCTTCAGCTTGACGCATCCAGAATCTGCCAGCAGTCTTTCGCAGATCGTCATCCCACCTGGCCGCAGGGCGTCCTACGCTACGTTTACCGAGTTGCGGTCTCTTCTCAAGAACACTTTTACCCCAACGGTTGTCGGTTCTTCGCGAGATATGGCCGGCCCATTGCCTCTTCAGCTTGCTAATTCTTCGAACTATGTCGATAACTTTGGTTCTCTGTCGGATGTATTCGTTAGTAGTTCGTTCGTTAGTATAGATAGTAAAAAAGGACATTTTTCAATGTCACCTTGTCTTTCCCAGGTCTGAGTACCTAGGCGAGAACTACGTGCGTTTCACGGGCGACACGCGCGCGCAGTGCGCGGCGGCCGTGTTCGCGTGGGAGGCGGGCGCGCGCGGGCTCGACGTGCACCTGCTGGCCGAGCCAACCAAGCTGCAGGTGCTGCAGGCCATGTACCAGGATAAGAAGACGCAGTTCAAGACACAGGTATGTATGCAACTTCAACTGGATACCTGGATATTTAAGTTTAGAGTTCACTTCTATACTGAAAAGCAGAAATAAAAGTGGACAACGTAAAGAGCCTTGTGGTACACCCGTTGTAACCGACTCCCAGAGGAACGTTTTCAATAGCGTTCACTTCAATTCTGTAAAGCAGAAATAGGACTGTCCACGTAAAGATCCCTGTGGATCCCATTGTAACAGACTCTCAGAGGAACGTTATCAATAAGTGTTTAATCTGTATAACTGTCAAATAATAAATACCTACCAAAATAATTTAATATAAAAAAAAGTTCTTGATTCCACACTGCTGTAAATTTAACGATGAGTATTTTAAGATGACCACAATCGAATGCATTTGAAAAATCAATAACAAGCCCCCAAGAATCCTCCTAATATCATCATTAGTGAGTAAAAGTAAAACGCAATATACTTCACTTTTTTATTCATTAATGAAATAATCATATCCACTCCAGGTGAAAGAGTCTATCCTGGAGAAGTACGGCGGCGAGGAGCACCTGCAGGCGCCGCCCCGGGAGCTGCTCCTGGCGCAGACGGAGGTGTTCACGCGGTACAACCGCGACGGGACCCTGGTGCACGGACCAGAGAAACAGCTGGCCAAGTGAGTGCGATTCTTTTTTTGTTGTGTTGGTTATTGTTGGGAGAAGGTTTTTTTAAAAGAAAATTCCACGGAAAAATTGAATTTAATTTTCATAATTAAGATAGGACAACGTCTATCAGGCCAGTTGGTAAAAAAATCTGTAATCAGTTTGCATCACTCATTAGAGGAGGTCTATATCCAGCTGTGGACTGATATACGTTGATGATGATGATATTTATAGACCGAAGCCACAGACAACAGTCTATGTTGAGGCTGACACATACACAGAAGAGAATGTGAAGCACGTAGTGATACACTGCACGGCCACAGAAGAGACCAGATAAAAGACGAGACTGAAGAGCCTCATCGAGACACTAACTCCGTCCACACAGAAAAGCTGAATCGTAGTTATCGAACACCAAAAGTCCTGCTCCGGTTCTTCAAAGAGCTAGGCTGGTTAGGGCCTGGGGCCTTATTGTGCAACCTAACTGATAATCGATATCGACTTAACTTTTGACAGACCTTATACAACACCGAAAACATTCTGACTACGTCGACCACTGGTAATCAATTTCAAGTTAGACAATAAGGCCGATGGTAGGCAAGGGGGCTATTCTCAATACACTCCCATGCGAGATGTCAGTGCAGATCACAGTTCACCCACTTAGAATTCGATGATAATATTTTTAATGTGGACTAATATAGGTTGATGATGATGATGATATTGAATGTGAAATTATTTAACTATTTGAAGTTTAATTAAATGTTATTACTGTATGTAATTTCAGGAGTAAATACGAAGAGGATGTGATGATAAACAACCACACGTCGGTGTGGGGCTCATTCTGGCGCGACGGACAATGGGGCTTCAAATGCTGCCATTCCTTCATCAAGGTAAATTTTAATACTTAAAGATAGGTAAGAAATTTTATTACTTCTGGATAATCCACACAGCTTCATCTATTTGAGCGTCGCCGCCATCATCATCAATCTACATCAGTCCACAGCTGGACGGACATAGGCCTCCCTTAACGACCCCAACAACCGCCTCTCTTAGTAACTACTTCAGTCTATATGAGTCCACAGTTGCTGGACATAAGCCTCCCTTAAGGTCTCCACACACTGAAGCCGGAGGCGGAGCGGAGGCGAAGGCGTGCGAGTTGTATCTATCTATGGAATCCTATGAAAGCCTACACACACACCGCAGGCCGTGGCGGCGCGGTGCCTTCGCGGTGCTTCGCCTCCGCCTCCGGCTTCAGTGTGTGGAGACTTTTAGGGAGGCTTATGTCCAGCAACTGTGGACTCGTATAGACTGTAGTACTTACTAAGAGAGGCGGTTGTTGGGGTCGTTAAGGGAGGCCTATGTCCAGCTGTGGACTGATGATGATGGCGGCAACGCTCAAATAGATGAAGCTATGTAGATTGTTCAGAAATATCATCATCATCATCAGCCTATATTAGTCCACTGCTGGACATAATTCAGAAATATAATTCTTGGGAACTAATATAATAAATATTTAAGTTAAGTTTGTATGGATGTTTGTTCCTCTTTCACGCAAAAATTACTGAACGGATTGGGCAGAAATTAAGAGTAGACGTAGTATTAGTCCTGGAATAACACATAGGCTACTTTTCATCCCAAAAATCAGTTCCAACGGTCAATAGTCGGTCGGTCTTGAAACTTTTCCATAGGAATAAAAAGTGCGAAGGTGCTTATAAATAAAATTTCTTACATACATGCCCTAAAACCACAAAAACGAAAAAAAAAAATTTAATTCATGGTAACAAACTGAATTTCTAACTGAATGATCTTGATGCCTTGTAATGACTTGTGATTTTGTAATAACTTTTTGATCTTGCAATTACTTTTTGTGATCTTGTAATGCCTTTTTTAAATAAAGTACATTATTTCAGATGTCGTACTGCGTGGGCGAGGCGGGTAAATCCGTGGTCATGGATGTCCCAGACGTGAAGCCGTCCACTTCTGTGACGCCTCAGGAACACGATCCCAAGGACAAACATAAAGGTAATCAATTTATTAGAAAAATCTTTATTATCATTAAACCCACCATGCAAAGAAATAAAATTATATCTACATGAAAATACTGCATACTAAGACTAAGTATAAAAGGCGGCCGTTGGTAGTAACAATATATCTCATCATCATCAGCCCATATTAGTCCACTGCTGGACATAGGCCTCCCCTAATGAGCGCCATAGCGCCCTGTCTTCAGCTTGCCGCATCCAGCATCTGCCTGCAGTCTTTCGCAGATCGTCATCCCATCTGGCCGGAGGGCGTCCTACACTACGTTTACCAAGTGGTAGAGTCGATAAAAAAGTGAGGCGAACTGAAAATCAATTATCACTTTATTTCTTATATGTATTATTTTGATAATTATGTACTTACCTATAGTATTAAATTTGACTCGTCTAAGTGCTTATTTTGTAAGCCTAAAGAAATAAAGATATTGATTTCTGATAGAGTAATGAATATAAGTAAAAATTGAACAACTTATGATAAGCAAACAATTAAATATCAAAAGATATTAGTAAATTACAAATAATTATACACAAATGTCGAAAAGCAAATTAAAATAATTCGATCATATCACTGAGTAAAAATAATTCTATTCAATATTTAAAATATTTACTAGAATTATTTAATAATCTAAGTTAAAAATCAATAGCACTAATTGTAACTCACACTGTGAACAGTGTAAAACGACATAGAATAGAAAACTCTTTACTATACTCAAACCTGCCTCACAAAGAAAGAAAAAAATACAATAAAATACTGAATACTAACACTAAGTTTATAGGGCGGAGTTTTTGTTAATATTTCATATATAAATTACTTTGGTAACAAAAAATGTATTTTATTCTAAATAAGAGTACAAATCGCAATTCTCTAACAATGAAAAAATAAATTAATTCTATTAATTTCAGGAAAAGAATCATCATCTTCATCATCAAGCTCCAGCAGCTCATCGGACTCTGAAGATGAAATAAGATCCAAGACGGAGAGGACAAGCAAAAAGAAAAAGAAGAAGTCCAAGAGGAAAAAGAAGAAGAAGAAGAATGAGAAGAAAGAGGATAAATTGAAAAAGGTAAAAATGATAACAATAATTTAATATCAATAATCTGTTCATCAGTTCTAATAAGATAGGGCTATGCTATGTGAGAGATACGACACTAGTATAAAGAACCGGGCTTCACACGCGTTGTCTCTATGGAAACGTTTCAAGGCTGTTTGTATTCCATGGGAACGGATTTATTGTATACTATGTGTTATTCCAGGTTTAGAATTATGTCTATTCAAAATTTCAGCCCCATGATGTGATCAGTACTTTTTGCGTGAAAGAGGAATAAACGTATGGATTACATCCATACAAACTTTCGATGCTGCTACGATTCTGTGCAGAAATCTCTAATATAATATAATATAATCTCAAATGTACCCTCAGCAATTTTAATATCAGAAATCAATAATTTTATTACTTTTAGCTTACAAAATAAGCATTTAGATAAGTCAAGTATAAAAGTATACGTCCTGAAACTAACCGCCGTGGCCAAAATTCGGCTAGAAGAAAATCATCTTAATATTGTTAATAATTCAATTATTTTTATATATTTTCAGGCTCTAGAAAAAGAAGAGAAACACCAGAAAAGGGCTGAACAGCTTCTCTCGGTGGACGAAAGAAAACGACCGTACAACAGCATGTACGAAGTAAAGGAGCCAACAACCGAGGAAATGGAGGCCTATCAAATGAAGAGGAGACGGGAAGAAGATCCTATGGCTCAGTTCCTGTGAAATAATATTGGATTACTTTAAATTATGTGAATAAAAATAAGATTTATCTACTACAAGAATGTGTTTTTCTGTACTTCATTATTTGTTTAATTTCGTCAGTAAACATTTAAACCCTACTGCACATTCTGATCACCATTTTGTATGCATGTCCGAGTGAATGAGTATTCATTCACGTTTGTGACAAAGAACATTGTACATGAATCATGAAAACATGAATCATAGTCAAATCTGAAATCGTGTTCAATGGGAATGTAGTGGAAGTAATGTTCTGCGATTGGAAGGAAGGAGGAAGTTAAATATCTGTGGTGCTGCCACTAACTTTAGCACAGAGCAATGTAGTAGTTTCTTTAGCAACTTGTTTTTTGTTGAAAAGCGAATTAGGTATTAATTATTTCTTCGGGAATAAATATTTCTAAAAATGAGTTTCAATATAAGATGTGATTTGTCGTTTTGTTGCCTAAAATTTATCCAAAAATTAATCTTTGTAATAATATCTGATATTTATTTTATTTCGTGTTGATGACTCTTGAGAAATAGTAGAATATTTTAGCTTCAAGTTGGCAGCACTCTTTGATAGCCATATTGAAAACAAAACGTCAATCAAATTCCGTACGTCAAACAAACCGTGTTTCTCAATTTTTATTTTTTGATTATTGGACCGTCCTTCCTATTTTTCTGCTTTGTGATTGTTACAATAATAAATTCGTGATGATGGCTGCCGAGGACACTACAGCAGACGCAACCAGGCGTCTCAACGTAAAGAAACAGACCCTGGATGATGCGTACGCTGCCCCAGCAAACTTCCTAGAAATCGACGTAGTAAATCCAGTCACGACAATGGGAGTCGGAAAAAAACGCTATACGGACTACGAAGTTCGCATGAGAGTAAGTGCAATCGTCTATTATTAGTGGAAGTTAATTAAATTAGTCTCGCACGCACATCGGCTTGCTAGGTCCGATTTTGTGGGCGTTTGTACTGACGCATTATACCTACGAGTTATCTCCGGTAAATAACGGTGGTCCTATGATTGCAGACGAATCTACCAGTATTCAAAGTCAAAGAATCCAATGTAAGAAGGCGGTACAGTGACTTTGAGTGGCTGCGGAATGAACTGGAAAGGGACAGTAAGGTAAGCTACTAACTTTATTGATAATGACTTGTTACATGTTATCAGTGTATGTAAACTATATTTGTGTTATGAATAGCTGGTTTTATCAAGTAGTTTTTGAGTTAATAGCCTCATTGT
This sequence comes from Eupithecia centaureata, assembly GCA_944547425.1. Lineage (NCBI taxonomy): Eukaryota > Metazoa > Arthropoda > Insecta > Lepidoptera > Geometridae > Eupithecia > Eupithecia centaureata. Next base: position 1,671,643 of record OX155683.1, read on the forward strand.
CATGGTCAGTTGGTAAACAAAGTAAAAAAATGAAAGCAGTTGCAATGATAGTTGATGAAGTTTTATGTTTATTTGACTAATCAGAGTACTGATAAGATAACAACTGGAAGTTACAAATCCACTATTGAATTACAATTATGAATTTGTCAGTATTTAAAGATTTCCGCCCCCTTAAACAAAGAAACTTCCAGATAAATCAGCTGGCACCTCTGATCTTACTACAAATTTTCATAAATTACCAATATGAAGCAAAAACCTTCATTGTGTACTTTATCATCATCTTCAGCCTATACTAGTCCACTGCTGGACATAGGCCTCCTGGAAAAGAAATCAAAATTGTAAAATAGTTATCTGTGTAGGATTCGTAAAAAAAGCAAAACAAACAGAGCTATTATGAATAAAGAAATAATGTGTATTTGTAAACATTGTATTCTTTGCCAATTTCTTTTTTTATCAACATGCCCTTGCTTTGCCAACGAGGTTATTATCAATATTGGTCATTGACCCATAAGAAACTCACCAATCTTACACTTGGCATAAAGTAACTTTGATGATGACTATTGATGACCCTGGATAAAAAGAGACAAAGTAATTGATTTATATTTTGAATTAGTTGAGCTACCTTTTCATTCAAAACAATCTGCAGTTAGATTAGCTGTTTCATTTGTGAATAATTTTAGTTCTAATTTATGTGTATTATATAATTTTACTAGCGACCCGCCCCGGCTTTGCACAGTTGTATTATAAGTATATAAACCTTCCTCTTGAATCTCTCTATCTATTAAAAAAAACCGCATCAAAATCCGTTGCGTAGTTTTAAAGATTTAAGCATTCAAAGGGACATAGGGACAGAAAAAGCGACTTTGTTTTATACTATACAGGGTGTAAAAAGACTACTATCGAAAAATGAAAGGTGGCAATCAGACCATGATTCTGAACATATTTATCGAAAAAAAAACGCGAATAAAATTTCACCTCTCTAATTTTTTTTATTTTTTTATCTAGTTACACACCCATAGTACAACACTAAGAAAACATATCAACACGAATAAACAATTTTTAAAAGCAAAAATAAACAAATTAAAAAAAAGATGTAATGTATTGCACGCAAGTGAATGACCTCAACTCAGCTGTTTATGGACGCCCGCACCACCGCTCGACTGCGCGAGCGAAATGGGTATCTATCTATCTACGCAAGATACATACATACGCTAGGTACGCACGTAGGTTACCGCGCTGCTCGCTGGGCGCTGGCCTATCTGTATTTTGCCGTCTTGGCATAGAAAGAATACACTCGATTTTCAATCTGAAGATTGTAGGATCGAACCCTTCCTAATACTTCTACTTCTATTAACAAATTGAAGATATCATTTACATTTTACCTACCTGTTCCTACTAGAATAGAATAGAAAACTCTTTTTTATTATACTTAAACCTAGGTACCACACAAAGAAAGAAAACAAAACAAAAATACTGCATACATAGTATAAAGGGCGGTCTTATCGCTAAAAGTTCTCTCATTTCTTCCATCCAGGCAACCTTGGGATGTAATGTATGACCATGTATACTACTATTATGTATTCTGTGCTTTTTTGGTTCAGGGTAAAAAGTTAATTCTAGCTGGAAACGTTCATAACTAAGTAATCCTTTTACTAGTCGTAGTATTCAAATATTCCCGCGAAAAAAATAAAATTATCTCATAATTCTGTGATAAAGATTTTAAAATGAGTATGCCCCATTTTGAACCTTATTGGATACTGAATAATCTGCTTTGGTATAGGAAAACCTTATTCCACTCTGCATAAGGTTTATAACAGCAGCGGTGTTTTTCTTTGTCGGGCGCGGAGCGCCGCGCCGTGGGTCGGCACACTCGGCACGCGGCCAGTCGGCTATAGTCAAAGGAAATGTATGGAAAGGAATCTAAACTTTATTTAATTAGGCATAAGGATTATAACACTTTGGCTGTCGGCATTTAAAAACGGATTTTGAATGCATAACTTCTCTATGTAGGTACATAGTGCTTGTATTATTTTTATTCGTCTTTTAGTCGGTGTTAGTATTCGAACTTGCGCGGTCGTTGCGGAAATTTGCGAATACTGTTTTGTTTTGTGAAACAGATTTTTAGTGTGGTATGCGTGTTTTTAAAGTTTTTCTTAAGTACATGGTCTTAGTGTAGGAAGGTAAATAGTGGAAGTTACTTTCTGTGTTTTTCGGTGTGTTTTATAAACATGTTTAGTGCGAGGGAGTATGGACAAATGCTCATGATGTGCTATGGAGAATGTGATGTGTAACTATCGGTTGTGTTTAGTAAGTGTGTTTTATTTGCCAACATAATGTTCAGTGCGATGGAGTATGGGCAAATGTTTGTGTTTCTTATGGTGAAGCTCTAGGAAATGCGTCAGAAGTGTTGCGCATTTACTTACTGCGAAAGATCAGACCAGACCAAGAGAAGCCGAACCAGCAAAATCCCAGCTGATGCTTGTGTCTTTAGGTAAGTCGTGAAATATCTACCGAGTACCGACAGCCTAGGTACTTGCTATAAAGACCTTACCTTAAACTTTGACGACTTATAACTTTACTAGCTACCCGCCCCGGTTTCGCACGAGTGTATCACTACATAGTATAAAACAAAGTCGCTTTTTCTGTCCCTATGTCCCTATATCCCTTCGACTGCTTAAATCTTTGAAACTACGCAACGGATTTTGATGCGGTTTTTTTAATAGATAGAGTGATTCAAGAGGAAGGTTTATACGTATAATAAAACCGTGCGAAGCCGGGGCGGGTCGCTAGTAAACCGCATCAAAATCCGTTCCGTAGTTTTAAAGATTTAAGCAGTCAAAACGATTACGACCATATCTCGCGAAGAACCGACAACTGTTGGGGTAAACGTGTTCTTGAGTGGAGACCGCGACTCGGTAAACGTAGCGTAGGACGCCCTCCGGCCAGGTGGGATGACGATCTGCGAAAGACTGCTGGCAGATGCTGGATGCGTCAAGCTGAAGACAGGGCGCTATGGCGCTCATTGGGGGAGGCCTATGTCCAGCAGTGGACTAATACAGGTTGATGATGATGATGATGATGAAGCAGTCAAAGGGACATAATGATATAGGGACATAGGGACAGAAAAAGCGACTTTGTTTTATACTATGTAGTGATGTACCTACTTATGTTATGTAGTGAGTAGGGCGTGCAAAACCGGTTTTCGGTTTTGGTGAAAACCGGAAAACCGGACAAAAAATACCAATTTTTCAAAACCGGTTTCGAGTGACAAAACCGGTGTTAGCTCCGGTTTTCCCTAAATGAATTAAATTTGATTTAAATCCACGTTTTTCGAAAGCACTCAACAAATATGTCGTTGTTTTATTCCATAAATATACAGGGTTTATAATTCCTGACGTAAGTGTTCAAAATTTTAAAGAATAACCTCAGAAATATTGTTTTTTATATAGCAAATCATATTAGACCTGTGTTGATCGCTCATATTTCGTGACCTGTTCGATCGCGACCCACTGGTTGACTGAGTCTATCGTTCAATCTGCACGATCTAAACTATCTTACTAAATAAAGTGCATGAATTGAGACCCGCAACACGTGACCCACAACTCGCATTAAGTACGTGTGAAGTGACAAACGTCGCGAAAATCAGTGCAAAAGAAAGAGATTAAGCTTAGTTACGTGATATCAAAGATCGGAAGAATTTCTATCAAAACTTAAATTTAATTGTTTTTTTTAACTTAACGTGTACGAAATAAAGTTGGTTTTTGTTTACAAATACGGATCACGATCGAGTCTCCGTGACCAAATCAATCGCCATCGACACAGGTCTAAATAAAATCTATACAGCATACATCATCAACATAGCCTTTTCCCAATGAGCGCCATAGCGCCCTGTCTGTCTTCAACTTGCCGCATCCAGCATCTGCCAGAAGTCTTTCACAGATCGTCATCCCACCTGGCTGGAAGACGTTCTAAACTACGTTTGCTGAGTCGCGGTCTCTACTCAAGAACATGTTTACCCCAACGGTTGTCGGTTATTTGAAAGATGCCACTTCAGCTTGCTAATGCTTTGAGCTTAGAACTTTGGTTCTCTGTCGGATGTATTTGTTAAAAATCCTGTCCTTCAGAGAAAATCCGCACATAGCTATTTTCATAGCTTGCTGAGCGACTTTAAACTGGTGGACCAGCCCTACCGTGAGTGTCCACGTCTCAGCTCCGTAGGCCATTATGGTTAGGACGCACTGATTGAAAACTTTCGTTTTCAAACATTGCGGTATGGATGACGAGAAGACCCAACATAGTTTCCCAAATGCTGCCCAGCCCAGCTGGATCCTCCTCTTGGCCTCCTTCTAAAAATTGTTTTTACCCAACTGCACAATCTGCCCCAGGTAAGCATACTCGAAAACTATTTCAAGAAGGTGGCCATCTACGACAATGCGTCCTGGAACAATGTAGCCTTGCCATTGATCATGACTTTGGTTTTGGCCAAATTCATGCCAAGACCGATCCGTCGCGAGGCTCAGGCTAGGCCGTCCAGCATGTGGGTCAGCTCCTCTAGCGACTCCATCATTACGACTATGTCATCACCGAATAGCAGGTGTGAGATGTAATCGCCGTTTATGTTAATGCCCTTACCTTTCCAGTCCAGCGAGCGTCTTAAACATATCTTCCAATGCGCTTGTGAACAGTTTCGAGGATATGACATCCCCCTGTCTCACTCCTCGGCGCAATTGGATGGGTTTAGACTGCTGGTCCTGTACTTGGATAATCATAGTGGTAGCTTAGTAGAGACATCTCAGCACTTCGATATAACGATAGTCTACTTGGCATCGCTGCAAGGATTCCAGAATAGCCCAAGTTTCGACGGAGTCAAAAGCTTTATCATAGTCCACAAAAGCGAGAGACAGGGGCTGATATACTCTTCGGACTTCTGTATAATCTGCCTCGTTGTGTGAATGTGGTTTATGGTGCCATATCCTCCGCGGAACTCGGCCTGTTCTGGTGGCTGTAACTCGTCAAGTCTCCTGGCGAGACGATTCGTGACCACTCGTGAGAACATCTTATAGATGCGGCATTGTCACGTAATAAATCCATGTTTCCCAGAAGTGCTTCACCTCATGGAAGATTTACTAAAAGAATAGACCCTTAGTCTTAGGTAAGAACTCTTAGTAAAATACGTATACATCTTTTACATAACGGTGCCACAAACTTATCTGCCCGGTGAGTGATGGTCTCGGTTTGTAAAAATTTACCAATCAGAAGCTGGCGTAGATAGAATCGACCAATCCTGCTTGATATTTTAACCTCTAATCTCAAACAACGCTGTTTTTTTGCAAAAACCGGGGCTAAAACCGGTTTTCGGTTTTGGGCTCTCAAAACCGAAAATCAAAACCGGTTTTGAAGACCTTCCGGTTTTGCACGCCCTAGTAGTGAGTGATTCGTCGCGCGCGACTCACGTCGGCGCGGCGGCGTAGGTATCGAAGTGGACGCGTACATTGCTTGCAAACAAAATAATTGAAAATCTTTAAACATGTTTATCTTCGGCTACAATTTTTTTTTCGGCCTGCGGATTTTTGTTTTGTTTAAGTTTAAAGGTGCTTCGCCATCCCCCTTCGTTTTCGATAGTTGTCTGTTTACACGCTGTATAGTGAATGTAATTTTCTTTGTTAACCCTTTAACTGCCAATCTTCATTTATACTGTTGGTTACCTGGTGAAATGGACACAAAAATATTTGTTGGATAAAACCAATCTAAGAGGTTTAAGGATTAGTACCTTAGATCCTAATTAAATCCTTATTTCACAAATTATCAACTGCAAATTTATAATTCAGTAAATTATATTTTACAGATAGTAGTTCCACCTTTACCTGGCAAAGCATTGAAGAGACAACTGCCATTCCGCGGAGACGATGGTATCTTTGAAGAAGAGTTCATTGAAGATCGTAGAAAAGGCAAGTTTACTATCTTAACTACTATCCCACCCATGTCGCAGCTTGATCGAACAATCAGACTGTTTGTAAAAATGCTACCGGGATTAGAAACAGCCGCAGTAGCATTCAGTTAATTGCGGTCTAGGTGGTATAGGCCCTGTCTGTCTATACAAATTGTTGAACAACCAGAATTCAACACCATGGTTTAAACGACACCATTAAATTAATTGGAAATTCCCAGCAAATTAGCATTTGTTTTGTAAGGGGTTTGGAACTAGGATCTGGCTGCGAAACATACATAAGCCCTTAAATAGGCAAACAATTCAACATTTTTCTTAGTTGTAAACAGTGACAATAGAGGCCCGATGAGTCATTTCATTTGTGTAGATTTTAATTTACAAATATATTCATACAAAATTTTGCATTTATAATATTTCTAAAGATAGATAAGTAGGCTGTGTCTGAGTATAATTATACTACATATACTCATACATCCTACTAATATTATAAACGCGAAAGTTTGTAAGTATGGATGGATGGATGTTTTTTACTCTTTCACGCAAAAACTACTGAACGGATATGGATGAAATTTGGCACCGAGATAGATTACAGTCTGGAATACAGGCTATATTTATCCCAGAATTCCCACGTGAACGGGAATAACGCGGGTGAAACCGCGAGGCGCCGCTAGTATTTTATATAGCTTCGCACGGTTTTATTATACGTATAAACCTTCCTCTTGAATCATCTATTGCGTAAAAAAACTGCATCAAAATCCGTTGCGTAGTTTTAATTAAGATTTAAGCATACATAGGGACAGAGAAAGCTACTTTGTTTTATTTATTTATTAAAATTCAGCAGTTAGCTTACAGTCTAACACCAAAACACTAACTACTTAATATAAAATATACAAGGAAAATTAATGTACAGTGTGTAATGTACAAATTAATGTATTTATACTATGTAATGATATCGTATCTCATAATCAATGATATTTTCAGGACTAGAAGTATTCATAAACAAGATCGCCGGGCACCCGCTCGCGCAGAACGAGAGATGTCTCCACATGTTCCTCCAAGAGCCGACCATAGATAAGAACTACGTCCCAGGCAAGATCAGGAACACGTAATGACTGAGTGAGACCGTTTGTTCACCTGTTTGTGAAATGAGTGTACATTACTTTTCATCTTGTGGGGTGTCTACTGTTTTTGTTACAAATTTTACTTAGTCTTAATCTTTTGAGCACCAGAAATGCGTTCCGTGGTTTCTACGTCACGCTGCGGTTCAAAGTAAACAAAAATACGTATGAAAAAAAGTGTTGCCAAGAGTTTTTATTCGGTTCGGAGTCGGTAAGACTTGTTTTTGTTGTTTTTTTATGCAAAAAATAATTATTCATAAAATTTGAGATATTTTATTCAATTCAACTCAAAAAATATTGCAAAAAAACAACTACGATTATGACGTCACGATTCACGAACAGGCGCTCAAAAGGTTAAACTTGTCCCAATTGTCCTTGCGTGTCTCAAAGAACTATCGCCTTAATCAACACTGTTTTTGTTCTAAACTCATACAAAATCTGGTTCATACTACTAGACAAAATGTGTAACAAAATTGATGCTTCGCTCAATAGGCGGGGATCGTAATAGATTAAATTGTTATCGCGCCGCGTTCAAATCGGAAGTACTTCCTTAAATGTCGTTGAACCTATTTATAAAAGAAGGAATGTATTTGTACTCTAAATCAATGAATTGTAAATCATGTTAGCTTAGCTATTGACTTAGGCCTTTGATGTGATTTTATGTAGGTAGTAAACTGGTGGGCATGTTTAAAAATAATTTCGGCTGTTTGGCAGTCTTATCTTATTAAAGTTATTAAATAATACAAGTACGTCATATTATTATTTATCTAGCCTGTTGTCTCACAGTCACACTGCTAGGCAATTGTAAATTATACATTTTATTTCAATAATAACATACCGATACATAACTAGTAAAACCACTGCGTCACATACAATTTATGCACGTCATAAATGTATTGCATGAATCACTACGTAGATGGATTTTAAAATTCATCTCGTTACGCGTTATTAACTGAATTAATGGTTATGCAATAAAGCTCAATCAAACAAGGTCAAATCAATAAAGGTGTTGCAGTAAATTTGTATTTTGAGCAGGTTTTTATTGGTCATTTGTTCTTGTATTATATGTGGTTGTAGTTAGCAGAAAATAAATTTCTTTGTCACCTATTAATGGTCACTTCTTCGGCTGTACCATTTTCGATGAGAATACACTCAATTCACAAGCATCGTCGCGCCGTGAATGTTATTGCAGTTGTGACAAGTGGATTTTATATTTTATAACTATCCATTTTGTTTATTATCACAATTTGCAATAATTTTCAGAGATTACTAATATACACTATCTAGAACAGCACAGCATTCCACTGATATATTTTTAAAAGTAAAATTTATGATGGGTGGATATTATAGATAAAATTATAAAGCTACTACGTTCGAATGTAGCTCAAGTTTTAAGGATCGTAAGGCCTTATGTAACTTGTATTATGAAGGCTATTGAAGGCAAAGAATTTCTTCTAAGAATACTTTTGTGGTTATTAGAACAAAATTTGTATAATCATGTTGTTACAAGCAATACTTATTACCTATTGGAATATAAAATATTTATGTATCAGTCCATGATAGTTGTTAATTGGATTGCGATAATTTTAAACGAGAATGCCTGCAAATCTCATTATTAGAAACTTTACATTTATTTTGGTAAGTTAACTGTATTTATTGGATTCGGCTTAGTTTTTGATTGGATTGTTTAAGTAAAGAATTAAGTTTGGTACTTCAAGCCCCTGACTCAAATGAATAAATAGACTAAAATTTATAAGTTTTGTGGGAATTTTTCTCACAAAAATTATATCTGTAAATTAACCAAAACAATTGCAATAATGCACGACTTGTTTGCGTCGGGGGTGATAGTCTATAGAAATAATGTACCTAGCTATGTTACATTAACCTTTTGATTTATTGAAATTTGACTGTATTATATAAAAAGTCAGTAAATTGGCACACTTTTTTGTCCCAGTTTCAAGCGTTGAGAAAACAATCTTCAAAATTTTATTTGTTTGAAAAACAATTTGTTGTTTTTTTTTCAGCTCTTGGTCCGATATTTGTTTTCAATAGAATAAAACTATCACTAGGTGATAATCGAAGTCCATCAAATGTGGATTTGTATAAGTTACTGCATAAGTTATCAGCGTTGAATGTCCTGTATTTGTAGATACTTGAAATCGCAGGTAACTTTTGTAGGACTGAAACTTTGTTTTTAAATTATATTATGTCGATCATAATAGGATAATAAATTTGCTATCATGTCACACAAATCTTTTATTGAAACCTACAATAATCCGAAATTCGGGTTTATTTCTAAGTACCAAGTATTTCCATACTTTGCATAGGCTGTATATTCTAATTGAACATCTGGTTTGTGAAGTTGTATAACAATATGAGAACCAGAACACAAATTAGGTACCTACAAACTGGTTTTAATTAGGTAAGTACTAATTTCAACAAAAAATCTAATAGTTCGAGGGAATTAATGAGTTACTTTCTACCGAGGTAAACACTGTGCTTTTCATTACGAATACAAGGGAATATAAATAAAAACGCAAGTTAGAAGAAAAAAATTGTGAATTTTAAAAGTGCTAATAGACGATTGAACTTGGTGCGTTTCGAACCGTCTAGTCTCTTTGGAGCGATCCGAAGTGGCTCCGACCGAACCATATTCGATAGTGTTCAGCGGTCCAGCGGACATTATTATTATTATTGACGGTGCGCTCGGTTCGATGGTGTTTCCCACTGGGTTTGGTACGGTCCGCACCAAGTTCGCTCGTGTGGCCGAAAAACCGCACCACCACCTCAAGCAGAAAAAGGCCGGTAGCTTTGCTGAAAAAGTCCGAAATTTGGCACGAAAGGACGAAATGAGCAGTTTCTACTAGATGCGTCCCGCGGCTTCGCCCGCGAACTAGAGTTTTTATACAAATTTCAGAAATTTATAACACAACCCCTAGGAGTAATTTTGTAAAAATAAAAATACGTGTTTAATTATTTACTTCATAGTTAATTTATACCGAGTTTTGAGTAAATCGAACCAAAAAATAATTTTCCATAAGGTCAGTTGGAGTAAGTGCGGCAAGCATCATTATTCAAGAAATTAGCAATGTTATTGCTAAAAACGCCATCTAGTCATGACAAGAGACACAAAATTAGTTCCCAGAAAAAAAATTGGGAGCGCCACTTTAAGGAAATAGGAGTTATCGCCATTTTTATTTCTCACTCGGATTTTAATACACATCGTAGTTGATACGTGTGCGTTGCTGTGCTACAAAAACAAAGTTTTTGCTTAGATTGGATAATCTGTAATACGTTAGTGTTTTCTTTAGATCCTAAGCTTCGTATTTATGTAGTTATTTTATTTTGTATCTATGCGCAATAAGCTATAATCCCAGTTCAAAAACTTCACTTCAAGTTGCACTGTTTGGGAAAGTGCGGCTACCATGCTTGGGGGAAGTGCGGCACTATGCCGCACTTACCCCAAGTCAGCGGTTTTCAACCTTATGTTTTGGGGGTTAATGTATTGGTATTTATCACTATCACTACATACATAGTATAAAACAAAGTCGCTTTTTCTGTCCCTATGTCATTATATCCCTTTGACTGCTTAAATCTTTAAAACTACGCAACGGATTTTGATGCGTTTTTTATTAATAGTTAGAGTGATTCAAGAAGAAGGTTTATATACTTATAATAAAACCGCGCGAAGCCGGGGCGGGTCGCTAGTTTTAAATATTTGGTCAGCCGGAGAAATCGTAAGACAGACTGAATGTCGTTATAATAATATGGTAGGTACTAGGTACGTCATACTAGGTATACTTACATAATAGTAATTATAGTCGAATTTTTAGTAATTATAGTTAAATCGAATAATAATAATACGCTACGCCACGCTGCGCTACGCTATGCTACGCTACGCCATGCCACGCTACATAATAACAAAACATATATAGAGTAGCGTGGCATGGCGTAGCGAGGCGAAGCGTATTATTATGTTATGTTTTTTTATTTAAAAGACCAACTCTTACAATAGTAAAACTCTTAAGGTTACAAAACCTAAAACAGTAGGTACTTACAGCTCTTTACAAAAATAGAGTAAGAAGTAGTTACATAGAAATATAACAGCTAACGTGCAACAAAGATTTAACTATACCTAGTTACTAAAAATTCGACTATAATTACAATTATGTATACCTAGTATGACGTACCTAACCTAGTAACTAGTTATGACGACATGTCATGTTGTAAATCAGCATGTTATTTTTAAATAAATTATCATTTTGTTTAAGTGTCAGTGACTTTGAGTAGGGGAAGGAGCAAATAATCAGTTTCCCCAGTCCATTCTCTACCTTTCCTCAAAGTACTTCAACAAGCCTAAGCAATTGTGACCGTTTTACACAAGTTTCACCTAGCTGAACTATTAAAGTGGTGCTTTGATTTAGGGAGTTATCTTTCTGTATATAATCGGTAATTCTATTGTTATTAGAATGTGGATAACAATTATTTACAACATTTTGTACAAGTAGGTCACGTAGTTTTAGACCCATACCTACACCCAACTTATCTGAATATAAAACAGTCTTCCTAGTAGGTATTTGATTGTCTAACACTAAATCTAAATCCTTAACTGAAGATGGTGCAGCTTGAACTGGACCCTCATTGGGTCAAATTATGACAAAATAATAGCGAGGAGTAATCGATTGCTCGGTTTTATTTCGAGAATTACCAAAGATTTTAAAAATCCCAACAGCTTGATTTATTTATTTAACAGTTTAGTTAGATCAACCCTGGAATATGGCAGCATTATCTGGTCTCCACATTATCAAAACCACACCGCTAGGATTGAAAGCGTACAAAACAAATGTCTCAAAATTGTAGCTTATAGACATAAACTAGGCCGATCGCTCTCTGGATATGAGAACAGATTAAAAAAATTTAATGTTTCTGCTCTGTCCACCCGTAGGAAACTTGTCGATTTGGTTTACCTCCACAAGATTCTTCATTCTGTTATAGACTGCCCCATGCTCTTATCTTCCATCTGCATCAACACATATTACAGATCCCGAAACCCTACTACATTCTCACTTAACACGTTAAAAAATAACACGTCGTTCAATGCCCCATTATGTAGAGCGTGTCGTCTGTTTAACGAACTGGTTTCCAAAAGCACTAACATAGATATTTTTGATTCTAATATTAACAAATTTAAGAAATGCGTAATCAGATTGCTATATGGTGTTCAACAATAATGTTAAATAATGTTTATATTATCTGTCCAATTTCTGTTTGTTCATGATTGTTTTTGTTCTTCATTTGTGTTCTCTTCTTAGTTAATATTTATCTTTTTTTGTTATTCTAAATTTAGTTTGCCTTTCTTTTTTTAAATTGCTATCATGTTTGCATATTTGGGTAAAATCTAGTTCGTAATGTAATAACAATGTACATGCTGTATTTTTATAAGGATTTTACTCTGTTTTGTGAACTAATAAATAAAATAAAAAAAAATAAAATAAAATAAAATCGTTGCTTTATAGGTAGATACCACAGTTAGGTTAGGTTAGTTTTTATAATTAACAACTACTAGGTATACATAATTGTAATTATACCTTATTAATTGTACTTTATTAATTGAACCTAACCTAACTAACCTAACTAACCCAACCTAACTAATCTAACCTAACTAACCTAACTAACCTAACCTAACTAACCTAACCTAACCTAACTAACCTTACCTAACCTAACCTAACTAACCTAACCTAACCTAACCTTACTAACCTAACCTAAATAAACTAACCTAACTAACCTAACCTAATTAACCTAACTAACCTAACCTAACCTAACCTAACCTAACCTAACTAACCTAACCTAACCTAACCTAACTAACCTAACCTAACTAACCTAACCTAACTAACCTAACCTAACTAACCTAACCTAACTAACCTAACCTAACTAACCTAACCTAACTAACCTAACCTAACTAACCTAACCTAACTAACCTAACTAACCTAACCTAACAAACCTAACCTAACTAACCTAACCTAACTAACCTAACTAACCTAACCTAACTAACCTAACCTAACTAACCTAACCTAACTAACCTAACCTAACTAACCTAACCTAACTAACCTAACCTAACTAACCTAACCTAACTAACCTAACCTAACTAACCTAACCTAACTAACCTAACCTAACTAACCTAACCTAACTAACCTAACCTAACTAACCTAACCTAACTAACCTAACCTAACTAACCTAACCTAACTAACCTAACCTAACTAACCTAACCTAACTAACCTAACCTAACTAACCTAACCTAACTAACCTAACCTAACTAACCTAACCTAACTAACCTAACCTAACTAACCTAACCTAACTAACCTAACCTAACTAACCTAACCTAACTAACCTAACCTAACTAACCTAACCAACCTAACCTAACCAACCTAACCTAACCAACCTAACCTAACCAACCTAACCTAACCAACCTAACCTAACTAACCTAACCTAACTAACCTAACCTAACTAACCTAACCTAACTAACCTAACCTAACTAACCTAACCTAACTAACCTAACTAACCTAACCTAACTAACCTAACCTAACTAACCTAACCTAACTAACCTAACCTAACTAACCTAACCTAACTAACCTAACCTAACTAACCTAACCTAACTAACCTAACCTAACTAACCTAACCTAACTAACCTAACCTAACTAACCTAACCTAACTAACCTAACCTAACTAACCTAACCTAACTAACCTAACCTAACTAACCTAACCTAACTAACCTAACCTAACTAACCTAACCTAACTAACCTAACCTAACTAACCTAACCTAACTAACCTAACCTAACTAACCTAACCTAACTAACCTAACCTAACTAACCTAACCTAACTAACCTAACCTAACTAACCTAACCTAACTATCCTAACCTAACTAACCTAACCTAACTAACCTAGCTAACCTAACTAACCTAACTAACCTAACCTAACTAACCTAACCTAACTAACCTAACCTAACTAACCTAACCTAACTAACCTAACCTAACTAACCTAACCTAACTAACCTAACCTAACTAACCTAACCTAACTAACCTAACCTAACTAACCTAACCTAACCTAACCTAACTAACCTAACCTAACTAACCTAACCTAACTAACCTAACCTAGCTAACCTAACCTAACTAACCTAGCTAACCTTACCTAACCTAACTTAACTAACCTAACTAAACTAACCTAACCTAACTAACCTAACTAACCTAACCTAACTAACTTAACCTAACCGAACTAACCTAACCTAACCTAACCTAACTAACCTAACCTAACTAACCTTACCTAACTAACCTAACCTAACTTACCTTACTGTGGTACCTATAATTTTATTTTATTTTTATTTTATTTTTACAATCTTAGGAAAACTTACAGCTAGACAATGAGTGACAATGACAAAGAATTTTTAAAATAAGGCCAATTAAAAGTTTCCACTAATAATAAATTAAAGCAGCAACTTGAAATCTGTTGACTACAGATGAATTTACAGAAAGTAAAGGTATTAATTTTAACTTTAAAAAAAATACGTTGCCCTGGTGTTTCATGGTGATTCCGCGTTGGAGATCGAGGGACGTGCAAACGCCGCTCTCGAATATGTGCGGGGGTGGGGTGTCAGAAATAAGCTGAAATTTGCTCCGCATAAAACTTGTGCGATGTTGCTTACTAATAAGAAAAAGTATGACACCCCACACCTGACCATGGGCGGGATCGACATTTGCATGTCCAGGGAGATGAAGATCCTGGGGCTCGTGATAGATGACAAACTAACGTTCAATAGCCACGTTGCAAATACTTGCAAAAAGGCGTTGAACGTCTATAAGCAGCTATCACGAGCAGCCAGGATCAGCTGGGGTCTCCACCCGGAAATTATAAGGACCATATACACAGCCTGTGTCGAGCCGATAGTTCTATACGCAGCTAGCGTATGGGGTCCCGCTGCTGAAAAATTGTGCGTGCAGAGGCAGCTGAATGTAGTCCAGAGAGGCTTCGCTCAGCGCCTCTGCAAAGCATACAGAACTGTCTCTCTGAACGCCGTACTCGCTTTAACCGGGTTGCTCCCTCTCGACCTTCGAGTCAAAGAGGCAGCCGCCCTTTATGAGGCAAAGAAGAGAGTATCCCGGCCAGCGAGTTTGGCGGACAGAGAGATAGAACAGATGACACCATATAGCAGCACATCACATCCAGCGGAAAGGGCCGAGCTGCATTTCGAAAACCTGGACACTGAGGAAGAACTCAGTGAGTACAACCGCCAAGCAGTCAGAATGTTCACGGACGGCAGCAAGATTGACGGGGGAGTGGGTGCGGCCATTTCCATATGGAACGAGACTGTAGAAACCGGAACCCGAAAATTGAAGCTGCCGTCTTACTGCACAGTGTACCAGGCGGAAATGCTAGCTATCCGCGAAGCAACCCGCAAGATTCTGAAAACCTACGAGGGAAGCTACGGGATTTACAGTGATTCTAGATCGTCCTTAGAGACGATAACGAATCAGTATGCTGTACATCCCTTAGCTACTGAGATTCGGAGAAATCTTGCGGAGTGTAGGTCCCAGCGCAAGGAAGTTGTTCTTTTTTGGGTCAAGGCTCACGCTGGATTCGCGGGCAATGAACGGGCGGACGCCTTGGCGAAAGAAGCTGCCACAAAGTTGAAATCCAGACCGGCTTACGATGCGTGCCCGGTTTCATATGTCAAGAGGTTGATTCGTGAGGAAACGCTAGACATATGGAACCAAAGGTACAAGAACGGGGACACAGCGAAGGTCACAAAAGTCTTTTTGCCTGATGTTGTAACAGCCCACAAAGTCATGCGGAAGATGGGACCGGCAGAGGGGATTCTGACCCAGATACTAACGGGGCACGGTGGATTCTCCGAGTACTTGCACCGATTCAAGTGCAAGGAGAGTCCGTCGTGCCTCTGTGATCCAGACATAGACGAATCACTTCTGCACGTTATCCTGGAATGTCCCATTCATAGTAAAATAAGACATGACCTGACCCAGCAGCTTGATACAAGCCTGACCACAGAAAACCTGGGAAGAATAATGGGGAACAGTACGGAACGCGGCATCTTCTTCCGTTATTGTAAACAAATGGTAAAAATTGTAAATAATAGGAACAAGGTTGATAAATAAAAACTGTTGGCAATGGGGGTTAACCTAACTAACCTAACTAACCTAACCTAACCAACCTAACCTAACCAACCTAACCTAACCAACCTAACCTAACTAACCTAACTAACCTAACCTAACTAACCTAACCTAACTAACCTAACCTAACCTAACTAACCTAACCTAACTAACCTAACCTAACTAACCTAACCTAACTAACCTAACCTAACCTAACCTAACTAACCTAACCTAACTAACCTAACCTAACTAACCTAACCTAACTAACCTAACCTAACTAACCTAACCTAACTAACCTAACCTAACTAACCTTTCTTTCTGTCTACTAGGGAATATCTTTTTTACACAAATAACTTTACACATTATAAAACAGTCTTATTGCTATACTTATTTAATTATTTTTACTTATATTTAACATCTTTTAATTACATCTTCTTCTTTTCCAACTTTTTAATTACAGAAAGAAAGATCGAAGCATGAAAGAAAGATAAGGAATGCAGAAAGACAGATAGACAAGAGTGAAAGACGATTGAAAAAGACTCTGACTCTAGTCAGAGGTATCTGATAGGTCCTAGCAGACTTTCGCGGGCTACCCCATCGCGGGTAGACAGTAGGCCCACTAGGAAAAAAAAAAAAAAAAAAAAAAAAAAAACCTAACTAACCTAACCTAACCTAACTAACCTAACCTAACTAACCTAACTAACCTAACCTAACCTAACTAACCTAACCTAACTAACCTAACCTAACTAACCTAACCTAACTAACCTAACCTAACTAACCTAACCTAACTAACCTAACCTAACTAACCTAACCTAACTAACCTAACCTAACTAACCTAACCTAACTAACCTAACCTAACCTAACTAACCTAACCTAACTAACCTAACCTAACTAACCTAACCTAACCTAACTAACCTAACCTAACTAACCTAACTAACCTAACCTAACCTAACTAACCTAACCTAACTAACCTAACCTAACTAACCTAACCTAACTAACCTAACCTAACTAACCTAACCTAACTAACCTAACCTAACTAACCTAACCTAACTAACCTAACCTAACCTAACTAACCTAACCTAACTAACCTAACCTAACTAACCTAACCTAACTAACCTAACCTAACTAACCTAACCTAACTAACCTAACCTAACTAACCTAACCTAACTAACCTAACCTAACTAACCTAACCTAACTAACCTAACCTAACTAACCTAACCTAACTAACCTAACCTAACTAACCTAACCTAACTAACCTAACCTAACTAACCTAACCTAACTAACCTAACCTAACCTAACTAACCTAACCTAACTAACCTAACCTAACTAACCTAACCTAACTAACCTAACCTAACTAACCTAACCTAACTAACCTAACCTAACTAACCTAACCTAACTAACCTAACCTAACTAACCTAACCTAACCTAACTAACCTAACCTAACTAACCTAACCTAACTAACCTAACCTAACTAACCTAACCTAATTAACCTAACCTAACTAACCTAACCTAACTAACCTAACCTAACTAACCTAACCTAACTAACCTAACCTAACTAACCTAACCTAACTAACCTAACCTAACTAACCTAACCTAACTAACCTAACCTAACTAACCTAACCTAACTAACCTAACCTAACTAACCTAACCTAACTAACCTAACCTAACTAACCTAACCTAACTAACCTAACCTAACTAACCTAACCTAACTAACCTAACCTAACTAACCTAACCTAACTAACCTAACCTAACTAACCTAACCTAACTAACCTAACCTAACTAACCTAACCTAACTAACCTAACTAACCTAACCTAACTAACCTAACCTAACTAACCTAACCTAACTAACCTAACCTAACTAACCTAACCTAACTAACCTAACCTAACCTAACTAACCTAACCTAACTAACCTAACCTAACTAACCTAACCTAACTAACCTAACCTAACTAACCTAACCTAACTAACCTAACCTAACTAACCTAACCTAACTAACCTAACCTAACTAACCTAACCTAACTAACCTAACCTAACTAACCTAACCTAACTAACCTAACCTAACTAACCTAACCTAACTAACCTAACCTAACTAACCTAACCTAACTAACCTAACCTAACTAACCTAACCTAACTAACCTAACCTAACTAACCTAACCTAACTAACCTAGCTAACCTAACTAACCTAACTAACCTAACCTAACTAACCTAACTAACCTAACCTAACCTAACTAACCTAACCTAACTAACCTAACCTAACTAACCTAACCTAGCTAACCTAACCTAACTAACCTAACCTAACTAACCTAACCTAACTTAACTAACCTAACTAAACTAACCTAACCAACCTAACCTAACTAACCTAACCTAACTAACCTAACCTAACTAACCTAACCTAACCTAACCGAACTAACCTAACCTAACCTAACCTAACTAACCTAACCTAACCGAACTAACCTAACCTAACCTAACCTAACTAACCTAACCTAACTAACCTAACCTAACTAACCTTACCTAACTAACCTAACCTAACTTACCTAACTGTGGTACCTATAATTTTATTTTATTTTTACAATCTTAGGAAAACTTACAGCTAGACAATGAGTAGATACAAAGAATTTTTAAAATAAGGCCAATTAAAAGTTTCCACTAATAATAAATTAAAGCAGCAACTTGAAATCTGTTGACTACAGATGAATTTACAGAAAGTAAAGGTATTAATTTTAACTTTAAAAAAAATAACAGAAAACTAGATTAATTAAAAGTAACTTATTAATATAAACTTATTAGTAAAACTGCTTAAACAAAGTAAGTTAAGTTGACGACTAAGCAATAACAATAACTTAAAAAGAAGAATAGATTTTTTTTTACTAAATACAAGCATTAATACAAACAAGAGAATTTATCAAACTTAAACGAAAAATTTATCATTAAGCAAGCGTTTAAGCTTACTTGTACTGGTGTTGAATAAATCTATATTGCTGTTTTCATGTACTAATGAGTTAAACGAGCTAGAAGCTCTATAAACAAATGCGTTCTGCCTATAATTAGTCCTTACGATAGGAACGTAAATAATATTAGGTTTTCTCAGTGCAAGCGTGCATGTGCGCAGTCCTATTTGCTCAAGAAGCTCTGGGCAATCAACAGTTCCGTTTGCTATATTAATTAGGTAAGTCAAATCAGCCACTTGTCTGCGTTTAAAGAGTGGAAGAAAGTGGAACTTACGGCATCTAGTCTCATAATCGGGCAAAAAAATACGAGCTCGATATTGTAGGTACCGTAGAAACCTCTTTTGGATGGACTCTATACGTGCGGAATACACATCATAACGTGGATTCCACACCTGGGAGGCGTATTCCAGGTGGCTACGTACGTACGCACAGTAAAGTATTTTAAACGTTTTTATACTTGTAAACTCCGACGACATTCTAAAAACAAAGCCAAGTGAACGAGATGCTTTCTTAACTATAATATCAATGTGTTTATCGAACAACAATTTACTATCAAAAGTTACACCTAAATCTTTAATAACGTCTACTCGAGTTAGGGTGGTGCTGTGAAATTTGTAATCAAATAATATTTTACTAGGTTTACGAGTGTATGTACTTACAAAACATTTAGAGACGTTTAGCTCCAATTTGTTATTAGTGCAATAATTTTGGAAACGAATTAAATCATCTTGTAAGAGGCGTGCATCATTGAAGTCTTTAACATTACGAAGTATTTTCATGTCGTCGGCATATAAAAGTATTTTGGAGTTTAAGAAGCAAGAAGCGAGATCGTTTACAAATATTGTGAAAAGTAGGGGTCCTAATAAGGATCCTTGGGGTACACCAGAAGGGATGTCCATAGCAGATATAGAAGAGTAGCCACCTAGAACTACAGTTTGACAGCGATTTCGGACATAAGATGAAAACCATCTAAACAGGTTACCCCTTATACCAATCCTTTGAAGCTTTTCTAACAATATTAGATGATCAATTCGATCAAAGCATTTAGAGTAATCTGTATATATAACATCAATTTGGGAGGGTTCAGACATATACCTAGAAAGCGATTCAACACAGAGCAGAAGATTAGAAGTTGTAGATCTGCCACGCAAGAATCCATGTTGATCGAGCGAAATACATTGTTTGATTGCAGGATAGAGTTGTGAATATACAATTTTTTCTAGTACTTTCGCAAACAAACAAAGCTTCGATATAGGCCTATAACTTTCTACCCGATGTTTAGGACCCTTTTTGTGAATTGGTGTGATGAAAGCGGTCTTCCACAAACTAGGGACGATGCCTTCCGTAAGAGAGCGCCGGTAAAGTAGAGAAAGAGGGAGAACTAGACTCTTCGCACAGTTCACTATAAATATAGCCGGTATGTTGTCCGGGCCCGCAGATTTAGTTAGATCTAAAGATTTTATCAATTTAAAGACACTTTCTTCTGAAACCTCCACTGCAGAGATATCAGCAGGCGAATCAAGGTAAGAGACTGGGGCGGCCTGGGAATTAGAGGAGGGGTTATTTAGAAACGTGGAATGAAAATATTCACCAAAAAAGTTACAGATTATATCACCTTCATCAGAAGAACGATTGTTGTATTCCAACACGGCGGGGTACGAGTTTGACTGATTTTTACTTTTAACGTATGACCAGAAAGCGCGGGGGTTGTCCTTAATATTTTTTTCGATATTTGATATATAAGTTTTATACATACTCTCCTCCATCTCTCGCGCTCTCTTGCGTAGTAAAATAAATGAGTCACGGTCGTACATGTTGCCGTAAGTTTTAAACTTTTTATGAAATTTTGCCTTTTCACGTAATAATTTTATTAAAGGGCTTCTGTACCATAATGGGTATTTTCGAGAAGGCGTTACTAAGGTGGTAGCGATATACTGGTTACGTAAGCTATATAAAGTTTCATAAAATACAGATATCGCGTCTTCGATACTTCCGCTACTTAGCACTGAGTGCCAATCGACGGTGTCCAAGTTGGTGGTTGGTTGGTTGGTTGTATTCCAACACGGCGGGGTACGAGTTTGACTGATTTTTACTTTTAACGTATGACCAGAAAGCGCGGGGGTTGTCCTTAATATTTTTTTCGATATTTGATATATAAGTTTTCTTACATACTCTCCTCCATCTCTCGCGCTCTCTTGCGTAGTAAAATAAATGAGTCACGGTCGTACATGTTGCCGTAAGTTTTAAACTTTTTATGAAATTTTGCCTTTTCAATTTTATTAAAGGGCTTCTGTACCATAATGGGTATTTTCGAGAAGGCGTTACTAAGGTGGTAGCGATATACTGGTTACGTAAGCTATATAAAGTTTCATAAAATACAGATATCGCGTCTTCGATACTTCCGCTACTTAGCACTGAGTGCCAATCGACGGTGTCCAAGTTGGTACAAATCGAAATAAAATCTCCGCAATTATACAAATACTTAGTGTAAGGGCGTGGTTTTATTGTGTGTAATTGTACAAATTCGCAGGTAGTTACCATAGTTACCATAAAGCAACGATTGTACCCAATGAGGGTCCACTTCAGCTGCATCATCTTCAGTTAAGGATTTAGATTTAGTGTTAGACAATCAAATACCTACTAGGAAGACTGTTTTATATTCAGATAAGTTGGGTGTAGGTATGGGTCTAAAACTGCGTGACCTACTTGTACAAAATGTTGTAAATAATTTTCATCCACATTTTAATATAAATAGAATTACCGATTATATACAGAAAGATAACTCCCTAAATCAAAGCACCACTTTAATAGTTCAGCTAGGTGAAACTTGTGTAAAACGGTCACAATTGCTTAGGCTTGTTGAAGTACTTTTAGGAAAGGTAGAGAATGGACTGGGAAACTGATTATTTGCTCCTTCCCCTACTCAAAGTCACTGACACTTAAACAAAATGATAATTTATTTAAAAATAACATGCTGATTTACAACATGACATGTCGTCATAACTAGTTACTAGGTACGTCATACTAAGTATACATAATTGTAATTATAGTCGAATTTTTAGTAACTATAGTTAAATCTTTGTTGCACGTTAGCTGTTATATTTCTATGTAACTACTTCTTACTCTATTTTTGTAAAGAGCTGTAAGTACCTACTGTTTTAAGGTTTTGTAACCTTAAGAGTTTTACTATTGTAAGAGTTGGTCTTTTAAATAAAAAAACATAACATAATAATACGCTTCGCCACGCTACGCCACGCCACGCCACGCTATGCTACGCTATAGATGTTTTGTTATTATGTAGCGTAGCATGGCGTAGCGTAGCGTGGCGTAGCTTGAAATAACCAACGTCGAGTCGTTTTCCGGTTTATATATATAACTAACGACCCGCCCCGGCTTCGCACGGTTTTATCACTACATAGTATAAAACAAAGTCTCTTTTTCTGTCCCTATGTCCCTTTGAATGCTTAAATCTTTAAACAAAGCATCGGATTATGATGCGGTTTTTTTAATAGATAGAGTGATTCAAGAGGAAGGTTTATATGTAGGTATAATACTACGCGAATTTGTTTTATACTATGTAGTGATTCCCGTTAAGGCCGCGTACAGACTGCTGTAACGTAACATGCAATGTAACATGAAAGGAGCATTTCATAAGTGTGGACGCAGCGCGCGCACGAACTGAGCACGTACCTACGTACGTGTTCGCATCTTTTCCGGCATGCGCGCGGCGAATATAGCTCAGTCTGCCGAGAACACGCGGAGAGAATTTATTATACAATTATTACTGGCTACGATGATTGTTGATGCTTCGATGAGAATCATCAATCATGTGAAAAAAAACGTAACGTAAACGGCTCTGCTGTAGCTGTGTTTTCTTCCATTCTTCCAACGTTCGCGCGCGTTCGAGTAAACAACCCGTCCACACTGGCGCTCCGCGCACACTGCGCGCACCTTTGTGTAAAAATCTGTTATATCTCTGTTAAAAACAGGTAGGTATTTTGGCACTACAGTCAGTTAAAACTTACTTACTTAGCACTATAGACTAAGGACCATAAACGTTGCCTAAGACACGTTTTAACGATTTTAGATTTTTTTTCGATCTTACCCCGTCACCTTTTCATCTTCCCCCTGTTTCAGTTTACTGAAAATCATATTTTTAATTTCAGATAAAATCAGTTAAGTGAAAATCATTTTTTTATTTACAGTTTTCTACTTTTTTAAAAGCTTTATCAGGCTGTTATGAACATATTATAAAAATCTAGTCTAGTCTAATCTAGTCTTTAATGTATTTTAAGTATTTCTAATTTACTTTTAAATAAAGTTAATATATATTCTTCTACAAGGATTCAAAAACAACACTGACCATCTCATCAAAAAACCGTTCGATCTTGCCCCCACTCACTCTATTTACAATTAAGCTAACTCAACGGATCCATTTCAAAACCAGTCTGGAGCATAGCATCCCCCCCAAGACGTTGGCTGCATTGCCCTTTTATTGTTTCAATATCTTATATCCCTATAACGTGGTGTAGGTAATAAAATAAAAATGCCCAGCTATGACGTAAAAATTAAAGCTTTTATTAATATTTATAAATAATTACATGCTTTATAATTAAAAATAAAGTTTATTTAAGTAGGTATAAGTAAATATAATTAAATAATTTAATAATAATTATAATTAAAGCAAGTAAACCAGTACCTACAGCTATTTGATGACTTGGCGCGCTGCGGGCGACTTAGGAGGTTGTAGGTTCGATTCCCGGCTTGGGACGAATGTTTGTACGATCCGCAAATATTTTTTCCGGGGTTCTTGGTGTTTTCTATTATATATAAAAAACCTGTAAGGTTATTAAATACGTATATCAGTTATCTAGTCCCAAGCTATGCAGAGCTTGTTTTATGAGTGCTAGATAACTTTAGTATACTTACATAGTTTTTATTATATATAGAAACACCCAGAACGAATATCTGGTTTACAAACAAATGTGCCGAGGCGGGAATCGAATCCACAACCTTCTGCTTGTCAGCCGTACCTTCGCCCGCTTCGTTACACAGGTCGTCTTATGACTTTGCCAAAGAAAGTAATCGCTATTAATTCCCAAGTAAGAGTATCTATCGTAACAATCTTATAATCTCGCGTCAGAGGATAATGAGCGATATTAAGATAACCGAGTGTGTAATTAAGTGGAGACCGCGACTCGGCAAACGTAGTACGCCCTCGGGCTAGGTGGGATCACGATCTGCGAAAAACCGCTGGCAGATGCTGGATGCAGCAAGCTGAAGACAGGGAGCTATGGCTCTCATTAGGGGAGGCCTATGTCCAGCAGTGGACTGATCTTAGTTATCCTGTATTACGCACTGCCTTTGCCCCCGAGGCCCGGCATCGAGTTGTCCTGGCACCAAAGCTTCTGGCCCCGGATTTCGATCTCCTCGTGCCAAGCTGCTTGGGTCTTCCTGTAAGAGAAGGATCAATAATAATGCTGGATAACTCACACAGCTTCATCTAGCCCCAAGCTAAGCAGAGCTTGTGTTTTGGTTAGAGAACTCAATGAGGCGAGTGAAAAAATCGGTCGTACGTATGTCACTATCTCTGCAAGCGAGGCGCGTGAGTGCGCGATAGCAATATTAGACATCAATATTTCTTACAAATTAGGTTGCGTAATACTTGTATATCGTTCGTCCATGGTAATACCAAAAATCATGACTGAAAACTTTTGTATTTTGCGCGTAAGTGTTGTTATTCTGTTACAAGACAGTAAATGCTCCTCGTACGTAGGTATCTAATCCAACAACACGTTAGACTATGGTTTTTCATACGAAAAATAATAATAATGAAACATGTATTTTTAACGTAAACGTAGACAAAAATCTTTATATTGACCAAAAAAACTGCTCAGGAACCTAGATAAATGGTACTATAATACAAAAACAGTGTATTACTACAGTGGAAATACGCTCGACTTAGAAATTGTTTTGGTGTTATGTTTCTGGGAATTCATCTTTCAGAAGCCTCTTAACTTATACAAATAATGTACCTATGTATTTTATTGTATTTGTAGGTATTTAATTTTTTTTTAGCGAATTTGTATTTTTTTTATAATGTATTGGCATAGCACTGTCAGTGGCAATTAAAATATTAGCGATAGCGACAAGACCTTGTATAGTATACATTCCTTGGTACCTGCAGTTCTCAGTGAGCTGCTGCGTGTTGGGGAAGATGTTCTGCAGCAGCATGAGACAGGGCAGCACCACCACGGAGAGGAACTGGATCTGTTCCGCGGGCTGGTTGACGCGCCGCCGCCGGTCCATCATGCTCAGCGGAGTGTACCCCATCTCTCGCTCTTTATCTCCCTGAAAGGAAAAAGAAAGAAATAAAAATCATTTATTGCCTATAAATTTCTTAACCTAAACTAGAATGGAAGGATGCTGGCTTCTAAGCCAGGCCGCACACCAGACATACATTTGTAGCTCAGCGCCACAATTGAAACGCGACACATTTAACACCCCAAAGCAGTCAAAGGGACATGGAGAAATAGGGACAGATAAAGCGACTTTGTTTTATACTATGTAGTGATATCAATAGTATAAAACAAAGTCGCTTTTTTCTGTCCCTATGTACCTAAATCCCTATGTCCCTTTGAATGCTTTCTTTAAAACTACGCAACGGATTTTGATGCTTTGTTTTTTAATAGATAGAGTGATTCAAGTATAATAAAACCGTGCGAAGCCGGGGCGGGTCGCTAGTATATATATATATATACATACAAATATATATAACAACCTAATTAACAAGGTAAAGGTTTCTGTTTGCTTCTTTACTTTGCCTTAAAAAGATTGAAGTGAACAAAAATCAAAGTGAGCTCTTTATTTCCTAGTTTTAATTATTAATAGGTAACATGAATTTTATGACGTGTCCAACCAAGTGGGTAGGTGGTCTTAAGGAAATAAAGCAGTTTGAGTTTAATCAGGCTGCCTTTGTTTTGAACATGTGAAGGTGTTTAACATATATCAACTTTAGTGCTAGTATATTCAAACTCATTTGATAGCACTGAAAGCATTTTTTAAACTCGTACTGATGTTGAGTTTAGGTAAAACATCTGAAAGACACTAATTACCTTTTATAAATATTTAGGTACGGGTATTTATAGCGTTTATTTACCTATTTTTCCCGACGTTAATATTCAAAATAATGTGTTCTGATTATGTAAGTTTAAAAAACTAAATGACACTACTAATGTAGAGGGGATTGTTGCTTGACTCTGTTAAACGACTTACCGCCACTGGTGGAAATGCATTCAATCCTCTTTTGTCACATAGATATAAAGTTATAAACAGAATAAAATAGTTATTATTGTACCTGATTGTAAAACTCTTCATAAACACACTCAGCTATCACCTTGGAGACTCCAAAGGGCTTACAGGATCCGGAGAGGTCACTGGTTGTCATCAGAATGCCCTGTACAAAGTACATTCCTCTTTAGTTTTAAAATAAATAATTCTGGACAATCCACACAGCATCATATAGACCCAAGCTTAGTAGAGCTTGTGTTATCATGGGTACTAGATGACTGATATACTTCATACAATAACATTACATAAGTCGATAGATTTATTTTTATTAATTTTAGATTGCTGAGAAAATAGTTGTTTTCTGGGTGAAAATAAAATAAAAATAAAATAAAGAAACACAAACTTTAATGTCTTAGTAGACAAACCTAAAATAACAAATCTAAGCATTATCTTAGGAAAAAAACTAAATAGGTACTCAATTAACAGTCTTCATATACTTCTCGTATATTTCTCTTGCTGTCACCAATGCTGCATCTTTGAAGAGACAGTTTCTGGCCCAATAGGCTACCCTCACGCATGACTTCTCAAAGCCAAATCTCAAATCTACCAGATATGCCAAAATCATGCAGATATACAGGTTTTCTTGGGCTGATAAGTGGCTGTGGTATGATTCTTCAAGGATCCTGCAATATGGGAACCAGAGAGCAGCTTGTGGTGAATCAGACGTAGACATCTCATAACGCTTGTAATAATCATCTGCCAATTTGAACAGCGATGGATATGTTATGTCGAAGCACAAATCATCCCATAGCTCACTTTCTGTGAGACCGTAGATATTAGCAACTCTAAAAAATAAATCTGGCAGCTGCAGGCCTTTCCATTTCAGGTACTGGATACAGGTCTTGCGCAGAATTAACTTGGATTTCTCATCATTTACAGTCAAATAGGCATGAATCGCCAAATATGCTGATGTTTGCAATCTTTTTGTGGGAAGATGGATATTGAAATGTTTCCCAATCAGGGGCAGTCTACTAGCTATGGGATCAGGACAATGCTTCTCATACTCTTGGTGAATTCTCCTGCCTTCAAGTGACTCTAAAAACTTTCTAGGGGTTTTGACAAACCTGCGAAGTAACAGAAGTATGAGGTAGGTCACATTGTTATTCAGCTTTCTGAACTTCATCTCATCATATTCTACCTTCAAATCATTAATCAATAGTGCCACTTCGTTCATGTATTCATTGTCTGGAAGATCGTCAAATACAGTTATATTTATTGAAAGTTTTGTTCTTGGGTCAACAGTGCTATGTTTGAGCTGGAACATATTGCGGCTCTGATCTCCAAACCTTCTCGCGTGCGTCAGAACGTAAGCCAAGGCATCGTAGAATCCGCTCACTATGTTTCCAGAGTATGAGATGTAAATCGCTTTGACGCAGTCAAGATAGATATCCAGCTCAAATTTTTGGTTCGTCTCCAATATCCGTTTTATAGCTTCGTGAGCAACGGAGTCAGTCCAATGTATAGATCCGGTCGGTTCCAAATGTAACCCGGTAAAAGGCCCCAGAGGATTCAGAACTTCATCGCACTTTTTTACCAACATTTCTTCCTCGGGAGAGCAAGGCTGATTATTCCCGAGGCCGCACAAAAAACGACGTTTCTGTATTTCCAGCGCTCTGGGAACTTCTGATTTGGTTTCTTGATCATTTTGCAAGTCAAATCTTCGATAAGTTTCCAGAAAATTCATGGTTCTAATTTACCGGCGTACCTTTTTAGCCGTCAGAATATGATTTTTAAAAAGTGCGCACTTTTGAGTGCGCAGCTAAAAGTTCTACCTACAAGCAAAATAAAACGAGCGAATTAACCAATGAGAAGTGCGCTTTGAGGAACGAAACCATTCTATCGAACGTTAGATCGAACGAAACGAACAAGTCATGGTCAAGCCAAAGGTCAAGTCATTTCCACGAATGAATGTCGTCGTCATTATACAGACATCTGAAAAGTCTCCACACACTGAAGCCGGAGGCGAAGCGTGCCGGTTTTTCCTATGGCACCGCGCCGCCGCCGCCGCCGCCACCGCCTGCGACGTGTAGGCTTTCATATGATTCAATATAATACAACTCGCACGCCTTCGCCTCCGCTCCGCCTCCGGCCGTAACCTACGTATACGTACAAACTTTCACGTTGATAAATAAGTACTATTACGGTAGGGATAACAATTACAAATTTAAAATAAATCTAAAGGGCTGTGAGTATTTTACCAGTCTTTTTTATTGTCTGTGTTTTATTTTGTATAATTAATTAAGAAGAGGTACGAAGTTGCTCTTGGTGCCGGTGGCCACCAATATCTGATTTCGCATAGTTGCGGTTTCTCCCCTAAAAAATATTCCCACGAGTCGTCATCATCATCAATCTATATTAGTCCACCCACAGCTGGACATAGGCCTTCCCTAATGAGCGCCATAGCGACCTGTCTTCAGCTTGCCGAGAATTGTCATAAGGTTTTACCTTATGAAACAGTCAGACTTCGTCTTAGACAAATATGGCTTAAATGGTTCCAAATAGTCCACACTACCTTCGCTCACCAGCTTTGCACCCACCTTCCAATCACCCTGTATATGTTGCTATTATATGTTGTAATTAGATACCCTACTATTTATTTTCAATACGTTTTACTAAGGCCACGGAAAACCGGCCGCTGCACGACAAGGAATTGTCCCGGACATGGTAAGTTTTGATCTGGTAACCCTAGTGTAGTATGAGTTACCTTTAGCAGCTTGCGATGCGACGTGTCCGTCCAATCGAAGACATGCTCTGCTAGAACTGGAGTTAGTTGGGCTCGGATTTGGAAGTACACGGCTAAGTCAGTGCAGAGGATATCGTACTTTATCTCCTCCATTATCTTCTCTTGATCACATAAGGGAAGCTTGGCGAGTATCTTTTTGTCCTGGAATTTTATGGAAATGAGACAATACAGGAATAGAGAGAGTTTTTCATTTATTAGGACATCCAACATGAGATCACAAGGCGTGGTGAATAACAAGGAATATAAATGGTTCTTAAATCGATGTGTTTCTATAATATAGGACATTACAGCATGTAGCACTAAGTAAGTATATTTGGATATTGGCAAAAATTAAAATAGCTATTTTTTATAGCGTGCGGTACAAAGTAGTAACCTAATTAAATAGCAATGTATTGTAGTACGTTTAATGATCCATACATTCTACTTGCTGTAGGTATTTTTTAACTTAGCTAATAGCGAAGATTTATCCTTGCTTAAATATTTTCTTAAACCAGGAATTATTATAAATTAAAATTAAGATCTATTACCATTTAATATGTTTCCATAATATAGGGTTGCCATCTCTAGAATTTGGCAACCAGGATGAGACGCGTGAAATTCCGGATTTTAGAGCCCAGAAAACGGACATGTCAACTCGTTTTATTAAATATATTTTAATAAAAAAATTAATTATAATTATTACATTTTTATGTTGTATTTATTCCCATACCAAAACATTAACAAGAATTATCAGAATACAATAAAAAACAACACAAAAATAATTATTACAATAAAATAATTTAAAATAATTCTTGATAATGTAGGTAATGTTTGTATTGCCATTTTAGGATGGCAACCCTCTAACCTCAATAATCATCTTCGCCAAGAAGTAGTGATGGTTCTCGAGCACAGAAGACTTGTACATGCTGGCCAGGGGATGTTTGCACAGCGTCAGGAAGTTATTGTTGTAGCCGGGGTGGTCCAGGTCGTGGCACAGCCCTGCCAGTAGTAGACCAGCTCGCTGGTCACAAATAATACAATCACTATCACTACATAGTATACAACAAAGTCGCTTTTTCTGTCCCTTTTTCCCTATGAAAGAAGAAGAAGAAGAAGAAAGAAAATAGATTTATTTTTAACTACAATCTAGGTTTACAAAAATGTCTATGTCCCTTTGACTGCTTAAATCTTTAAAACTATACGCAACGGATTTTGATGAGTTTTTTTTTTAATAGATAGAGTGATTCAAGAGGAAGGTTTATACGTTTAAAAAAACCGTGCGAAGCCGGGGCGGGTCGCTAGTAAATAAATAAATAATGCTGGACAATCTACAGACTGGGCGATAGGACGCTAATTAGGAGAGGCCTATGTCCAGCAGAGGGCTGATGAGGATGATGAGTCCACACAAAATCATCTAGCCTTAAGCTAAGCAGAGCTTGTGTTATGGGTAGGTACTAGATGATGGATATCCTACTATAATAGTATAAACGCGAAAGTTTGTAAGTATGGAGGGATGGATGGATGTTTGTTACTCTTTCACGCACAATCTACTGAACGGATAAGGATGAAATTTGGCACTGAAATAGATTATACTCTGGAAAAACACATAGGCTATATTTTATCCCGGAATTCCGAATAACCCCCTAAATTACCCTAAATACATAAAATTAAACCAAAAAAACCCAGTAAAAATAATTAAAGGTAAATCTCATCATGTGCAAAAGAAGTTTAGAGTCATGCATCGCCTTGCTTTGTGAATGCTGGTATTGAAAGGGTCAATGTTCAACATCCTGCTGAAAACATTGACAGTGCTACTCGCTTGCTCGCACTAAGTATCAATTAATTTTGTCTATAATTAGTTCCTGCGTGTTGGACATGCAGTAAGGAATTATGTCTATGATGATGATGACTTAAAAATTAGAACTAACTTCAACAAAATCAAAGTATCCATAAATCTTTGTATCAGAAACATGATTAAAACTAACCTCAACAAAATATCCATGATTCTGTATACGTAGGCATAAGAAAAATAATCAGAACTAACCTCAACAAAACCAAAGTACCTACCCATGTTTCTGTTATACAGAATCATGGGTTCACATGGGAATCACTTTGGTTTTGTATCAGAAACATGATTAGAACTAAGTTGAACTAACCTCAACAAAATCAAACTAGGTACCTATCCATGATTCTGTATAAGTAGGTGGTATAAGAAACATAATTAGAACTAACCTCAACAAAATCAAAGTACCCCTGATTCTGTATAAGTATCAGAAACATGGTATGCGTGAAGCAGAAGGCATGCTCGGCGTTGTGGTAAGCATTGTTGCGGTAGCAGCGGAGGATGGTGAGCGCGAAGTCAGCCAGCTTGAGCCGGTCGAAGTGTTGGTCAGCGAACGACTCCGTGTACATGTAGCACACCAGACCCGGCATGTCTTCCTTGCTGCCCTCACTGATGTGGTAGTCGAAGCTGGAGGGACCAGAAACGAACTGATACTATAAGGGCCTGCCTAGTCACCGGCTGCTAGAGTCTAGCTTCGCGGCCGGTGTAAAAACAAATAAAAAAACAGTAAATATTAAAACGGATACGTGAATAGAAATTTTCCAAAAATTTCGTCTTTATCCCGACCGCATTCAAAACCACATGCAACCCCTGCAATCTATATCCAAGTCCAAGACCCCTCACATTTGTGTGGGGTCTCTAAACGCCTATAGGGTGACCTGCGTGTAGTAAGCAGTAGTTACGTCCTGAAGTTGGGCGGCGGCAGCACGACGCCGTTGGTCTCCATGAGCTCGTCCACGTCCCGTCTATATACGGCTACAGGGTGACCTGCGTGTAGTAAGCAGTAGTTACGTCCTGAAGTTGGGCGGCGGCAGCACGACGCCGTTGGTATCCATGAGCTCGTCCACGTCCCGTCTATATACGCCTATAGGGTGACCTGCGTGTAGTAAGCAGTAGTTACGTCCTGAAGTTGGGCGGCGGCAGCACGACGCCGTTGGTCTCCATGAGCTCGTCCACGTCGTGGCGGCACGCCCTCAGATGCAGGTTCATTAGCTCGCTGTACACCTTGTTCAGATTCTCCTGAAACAACAATTTAGGAGATATTATATATATTAATTTTATTTTATTTTAGTAACTAGCGACCCGCCCCGGCTTCGCACGGTTTTATTATACTTATAAACCTTCCTCTTGAATCACTCTATCTATTAAAAAAAACCGCATCAAAATCCGTTGCGTAGTTTTAAAGATTTAAGCGTTCAAAGGGACATAATGACATAGGGACAGAGAAAGCGACTTTATTTTATACTATGTAGTGATTATACTTAGTAGGAATATTTTATTAATATAGAATTGTATAAAAAGATATTGAATAAGTGACCTGTAACACAATTTGTTCATTCTACGCATTTGCTCCCCTTGCATTCGAGACCCTAGGTCCGTGGGGTACCGAGGCTCTCCGGGTTTTTAAAAAATTATCTGAGCGTCTGGTCGATGCGACGCGTGACCCGAGAGCTGGTGAATATCTGGCTCAGCGCATCAGCATTGCCATACAGCGTGGTAATGCAGCCAGTGTCTTGGGGACGCTTCCGACTGGTATTGACATGGATCAATTGAGCTACCTTTAGACTGTTTGCAACCGTCTGCAGTTAGCTCAATGGTTTCAATTGTAAATACTAGTTGTAATTTTTCTATTCCTTGCTTGTAATTTGTTATTAATAAATGAACTATGATACTTCGTACTTTTATTTATACCTATAGTTATGCACAGACCAACTTACACAAGTTTCTTGTTTATGGCGCAAACAGCACCTAATAGGCGCTCCCACTTTTTTTATCATATAACTCCGTTAAACAAAGGAATTTCCAAAATTCACTCGTACAGTTTGTTAAACATAACATAAGCTTTTTTTAATGCATATGTTGTACATAGTTTTATTTTTTTAAGAGGTAAAAAAGAAGACGCGCTTGGGTTCTATAACATAGAGTATCATTTATTAAATACACATAACAAGGTTATCTGGAAGAAATCGCTTTTAGCGATAAGGCTGCCCTTCATTTATAGTCTTAGTATGCAGTATTTTTATGTTTTCTTTTACTAAGTACTCTAAAAATTCTAACACTCGTACACTCATTCCACTAGTGTGAGTATCCCTTACTCACACTAGTGGAATGAGTGTTAGAATTTTTAGAGTGATAGAACCTAAGCGCGTCTTCTTTTTTACCTCTTTTGTAATCAGAAATACCTACTCTATTTCTTCAAACGAATTCTTTGACGACCGATGTGGCGCGGTGGGCGAAGGTCCGCCTGCGACGCAGGAGGTTGCGGGTTTGATTCCCGCCTCGGAACAAATTTGTGCACGATCTGCAGAAATTTGTTCCGTTGGTCTGGGTGTTTAATATGTATAATAAAAAAAATATCTTTCTATGTATATAATGTATTGAATATATCAATTATCTAGTACCCATAACACAAGCTTTGAGTAGCTTACTAGTCCAGTCATTACGTCGGAAAAATCGGCTTCAAAAAGAAAGTGAACCGAGAAAGCCAAATTTTTGATATTACGTGGGGGGTGGCTAGAAAAGCTTAAGTTCAAATTGTCGACCAAAATAACCTTGTGCAATTTCCGCCATCTTGAAAAAACCCTTAAATTCAGTTTTTTCATCATAACTCGGTTCCCCGTTGAGATACGAAAATTTTTATCGAATACTTTTTTGTAGCTTTTTTCACGATCTACAATTAAGGTCCTTTACATTTTTCACGTATCGATCGTCGTTTTCGAGATATCGATCAAAAATATCGAAAATTTTTGGAGAATTTTTTTTATTTCGCTATTAACTTTTTTTTTATGGAAGATATCAAAAAATGTTTGAAATAAGACTTGTAGAGCGTGTCCAGACCTACAAATTCGTTTTTTTTATTTTTCATTTCCGACAAAAATTACGACCTCCAGCGCGCCACAAAGTCAGTAAAACTGTGCCCGGTTTTCATTTAGCCGCTCGCTCGGTTGTATCACACGTCGAAATGGATGGAGAATGGTTCAGGGAATTATTGCAATACAAAAAAAAATCATAAACCAGCCGAATTATAAATCAAATACATGAAATTTATTGATAAAATAATTTTACATGAATAATTTTACATGAAATTTATTGATAAAATAATTTTTATGCAGCAAAAATAATGATTACAGGTGGTAATTTTTTTTCATTTTCACGTTCACACGTTTCACTTTCACACATTTTCACACGTTTTTCGTCGTTTGGACGGTCCTGGCTGTTCAAGTTCCTCCTCGGTAGATTCATGAAGTTCCTCTTCGGAGTCGTGAAGCCTCTTCAATCGCAGGAAATGATGTTGTGAGGGTCGAAAAATTATAATCATCGTCATCGTCGTGATCGTCGTTGAATAAAATCTCGACTCTGGCGACATTGTCACATGTTTGTCCACTGCAGTGCAGGCAAATAACGGAGCAATGAATTCCTGCTTTCCTGCAGCCACAAGCAGCTCCACACTTTCCTTTGCATTTGCACGAAATTAGTTTTAAAAGTTCAGGTGGAGCGGGTGCGGCTGTGGTGCAAATTGGTTCGAGCCCGTAATTTGTTTGTCGCCAACCCCATTCCTGTGAATCTTTGTAAATTCCGAGCCATGTTTGGACTTGTAGATATGTCCGGAAGACGTGTTGGCGGACTGCACTTTCCGTTGGTGGGAGCAGTGAAAGATTATTCGTTTTGTTTGTTGTCATTGATT
This sequence comes from Eupithecia centaureata, assembly GCA_944547425.1. NCBI lineage: Eukaryota > Metazoa > Arthropoda > Insecta > Lepidoptera > Geometridae > Eupithecia > Eupithecia centaureata. The sequence goes on from OX155683.1 coordinate 1,706,631, forward strand.
TTGCGAATCGATGGAATCGCAAAATATCCATCGTCGTGTCCTCTTTACGACCACCATAAAGAGCGATAAGGAACAGCCTTCCCGCGCAAGCTAGCATCTCCGGATCGACCTTTTCCTGCTTGAATAATTCTACCGATGACCGAAGGTTCAGATTCTTCTCCAGGGTGCTGATGAATTTCGATTTTCCGATGTTATAAAACGATGATGTGGTGTCACAACCGCTGAAAGCATGTATGAAAAGAATGTTCTCAAGAACAGACTTATCATGCTTGAAACAATCTGGAGAATACACTTTTGCCGGTGTTTTGCCTTTAGCTGGTTTGTGAAAAAATATATTTTTTTTGTCCATTGCAAGTCCGCAAATTAAGACCAAAAGATCGATATCTTCGCCAACGATTTCCACAGAGTCATGGGACGATATTTTTGATCGATATCTCGAAAACGACGATCGATACGTGAAAAATGTAAAGGACCTTAATTGTAGATCGTGAAAAAAGCTACAAAAAAGTATTCGATAAAAATTTTCGTATCTCAACGGGGAACCGAGTTATGATGAAAAAACTGAATTTAAGGGTTTTTTCAAGATGGCGGAAATTGCACAAGGTTATTTTGGTCGACAATTTGAACTTAAGCTTTTCTAGCCACCCCCCACGTAATATCAAAAATTTGGCTTTCTCGGTTCACTTTCTTTTCCAAATGTATATAATGACTGGACTATACTTTGGGGCTAGATATGCTGTGTGGATTGTCCAACATATTTAATTATTTATCACTACATAGTATAAAATAAAGTCGCTTTCTCTGTTTCTATGTCATGGTGTCCCTTTGAACGCTTAAATCTTTAAAACTACGCAACGGATTTTGATGCGGTTTTTTTTAATAGATAGAGTGATTCAAGAGGAAGGTTTATACGTATAATAAAACCGTGCGAAGCCGGGGCGGGTCGCTAGTATTTAAATAAAAGTTGTCAACCCTAGCCGTGACTCACATGTTTAATCTTGCTCTGCTGCATGTTGTAGAAGTGGACGATGAGCGAACAGTAGCTCACAAACACCTGGAACACCTTTTCATCGTCAGCGTTGAACGGAGATGCGTTCGTCTTGTTCGTCACTTGTACTACACCTACGAACAGTTATGCAAATCACTATCATCACTACATACATAGTATAAAACAAAGTAGCTTTTTCCGTCCCTATGTCCGTCCATATATCCCTATGTCCCTTTGAATGCTTAAATCTTTAAAACTACGGAACGGATTTTGATGCGATTTTTTTAATAGATAGAGTGATTCAAGAGGCTGAGGAAGGTTTATACGTATAATAAAACCGTGCGAAGCCAGGGCGGGTCGCTAGTTATACATAAAACCTTCATTTTGAATCACTCATCTATTAAAAACAACCGCATCAAAATCCGTTGCGTAGTTTTTAAGATGTAAGAATACCTACATAAGGACAGACAGCGGGAAGCGACTTTGTTTTAAACTATGTATGTAGTGATAGTGAAGATGTAATATTATATTAATGAAACTAGCGACCCGCCCCGGCTTCGAACGGTTTTATTATAGGTACTTATAAACCTTCCTCTTGAATCATTCTATCTTTTAAAAAAACCGCATCAAAATCCGTTGCGTAGTTTTAAAGATTTAAGCATTTAAAGGGACATAGGGATATAGGGACATAAGGACATAGGGACACAGAGAAAGCGACTTTATTTTATACTATGTAGTGATTAGTACTTACCAATAACTCCATTCTTGTCTTTAATAGGCGCTACCAGAGACGACCTCACAACAGTTCCGGTGGTGGGGTCAATCTCCTTCGTGAAGCGAGGGTCGAGGTACACGTCTCGGATGTTGAGCATCTCTCCTCGGCTTGCGACCAGGCCTACAGGAGTCTGCTCTTGGTTTATGCTGGAGGAATTGATAGATAGATAATTACTTCGCTAATTACTAATTATCGCATGTCTAATTCAAATTAAGTTTAAAAATGTACCTTTAGGATTAGAACTTTAAAATTTACGACGACCGATGTGGCGCGGTGGGCGAAGGTCCGCCTGCGACGCAGGAGGTTGCGGGTTCGATTCCCGCCTCGGAACAAATTTGTATAAAAACTGCAGAAATTTATTCCGTTGGTCTGGGTGTTTTCTATGTATAATAAAAAATATCTATCTATGCAATGTATTTTATTAAGAATATCAGTCATCTAGTACCCATAACACAAGCTCTGCTTAGCTTGGGGCTAGATAATGTTGTGTAGACTATCCGGAATTACTTTAACTTTTTTATTTTCAGCATTTTGAAGACCTTTGCCGAAGGTCCGCCTGCGACGCTGGAGGTTGCGGACTCGACTCTAATGAAATGAGATAGAAATAGCCTTGAGACGTTTCCATTTCCAACAACAACGGTTGCGAAGCCGCGTGCAGATGCTAGTACAAAATTTATCCAAGAAGGGCCAGCCTTTTGGGATAGGCATTACCGCCATTACCTAACTAAAGTACAGAGCACATAAGAATTCACGGAGTACGTAAAACATTGGACATGGATTACTATTATATATATATATATTGGATACTAGATCAAAAGAGGTCACTAACTTGACTTTAACCTTCTTCTTGGGCATGGTCGTCTTCTCTCCCGCCCAACCGTCGTCCCACATGTCGGCCAGGAGCTGGTCTCCTATGTGTTCGCGGTCGATGATGAAGAAGCTACTCCGCATTGCGCCCATGAAGGATTTTACCACGGCCTGGGGAGGTAAGGAGGTTTTAATATCCCTGGACGTTAGTTTACTGGCTTCGACTCGCGGCTTTGTTATAGGTAGGTACATATGTTCTTATTCTGGGTAAAACATAGTAATCTTAATATAATGTGTTTATAGGAACAAGTGATTATAAAGCGAAAAGTGGCATGTTGCTTTACGGTTGAAGGTTCTAGTATTTCTAGCTTGTCCCTAATACATACTACAATCGAGGTCACTTAAACACTTTTACAGCAAAGTTCGCTTCGTGTTGAGATGAGCTATCCTCTTACATGATAACGCACCAGGCTACCACAACACTATAGATATTTCTGGAAGGTTCTAGAATGTTCTGAAGGGGTTCCCTACCAGCATGTCCGTCAGCATAGTATCGATGGAGGCGAGGTCACAGAAGTAGTTCTGAAGCAACGCTCTCAGCTCGGTGTTGAGATGAGCCGTCCTCTGCAGGATGATCCGAGCTTGCGCTTGATGTACCGCCGCGCCGGCCCAGCAAGCGACGCATACCACTGTGTACACTGTGTTCTGGATGGTAACAAAATACTTTATTCTTATTATTCTTTATTCTAAAGGGTCTTTCAAGACATTTAAAGGGTCGGCAACGCGCGTGTAATGTCTCTGATGTTGCAGGCGTCCATAGGCTGCAGTAACCGTTTTCCATCAAGCGGGCCGCATGCTTGTTTGCCACCTTGGTGGTATAAAAAAAAAACTCTAAGTCTGTCTTGGTCTCTATCCGGGATGGGTACCTTACCTACAATGAGAGAAGCGACGGCGGTGGATACCTACATAATCGTTCTTTACTGCAGTGATACTTATAAACTAAAGAGCCACCAGTTGCGTTTCTCGCTTCATTCAGATTTAGCTAGAAGACGAAGTTATCTTGAAAATGTGTATCGTTCAAAGGGTAGGTTCAAATCATTCAACGGTCTTTCGTGAGCAGAGCGCATCCTCAAAAAATCCCAGATGGCGCGGTTGGAAATTTTTCAGCAATTAAATGCTGAAAAACACACGAGGGATACGTATGAAAGTGGAAGGATTAGACGAAAGAAAAATTGATTGATCCTGTGAAAGAAATGTGCGAGCACGGGGATGAAGTTGACGACTGACAGAGTGAAAGAGTAATAGATATATCGCCCCGAGTAAGTGACAAGGATCAGAAGAAATACTAACAGAATCATAAGTTTCCGCATAAGTCCTGTAGAGCTCCAGAACAGCGTAGCACTCTCCATCTGGTTTAATGACCGGCATGCACAGCGCTGCCTTCGCGTCCACCCACTTGAGACCCTCGGCGAAGCGCCGGTCGCGAGGCACGTCGTCCAGGAGTAGATACTCCTTGGTGAACGCTACGTGGGCTGCTGCTACTTTACCTTCCTCTGGAAAATGACGCCGTGTCCATTAAGGCTGCTTGTCCATTGACGCGGAGAGAGGCAGCGGAGCGGAGAAACAAAGAAATATTAACCAATAGGATTGCATCAATGGACAGGCAGCCTTAAGGGTCTCACTTACCACATTTGTCTCACTCACCACATTTAACGTGCTAGATTTTCGGATTTGCTTTAATAACCTTGTTATCTTTTCTTTACCTACATTATCAGGCCAGGCAAATCAAAAGTTACGCCTTCCCAACTTACAACTACCTCGTGTATGGATGGTGCCACGTGACATTATATTACGTGCCACAAAACAGAATATTATATTATGTAAACAATTAATTTAACAACAACATTTTTTTGATAAAAAGGCTGTGTTTGATTTCATTTAAATCTCACCTGTAATGTTTACGACTTTTGGACCGATAGCCACCTCTATCTTAAAAGCTAAAGGACCCAATTCTGTTGAACAATTTTTTCATATTCGAATAGGACCTACCTATACCTATTCTGATTAAAAATCCTAGCTATTTTTTGTAAACATTGACATTGATGACAATATCTATGTTTTCGAATCGCGATATAGGTAGGTGAATCCTGCCAACACGATCTCTAACAAAAAGGTAGTAAAATTAGATTTTTTAATAATTCCTAATTCAATCAGTCTTTGAATCTAACAATGACCAAGTCAGTTTTATAGGATACCTCTCTAAGTACTTACCTAACTTTGAAAATGCTAATGAATAATAATGCACATACCAATGTGAATATTGACTTCATGACGAGCAGGGTTTTTCGTAGTCTGAGGCATCAGAACTATTTCGTTATTCAAGCTATCCACCTTGTACAGGAAGACACCTGTAACAGTTCTAGATTTTAAGCTACAATACGAATAGGTAGTCAAAATAAGTCAAAGTAAGTAGGTAGATGGCTTATCAACATAAACTTTCATCATCAAGCTATATTAGTCCACAGCTGGACATAGGCCTCCCACAATGAGCGCGATAGCGCCCTGTCTTCAGCTTGACGCATCCAGCATCTGCCAGCAGTCTTTCGTAGATCGTCACCCCGGCCAGGTGGGAGCTGGCCGGAGGGCGTCCTACACTACGTTTACCGAGTCGCGGTCTCCACTCAAGAACACGTTTACCCCAACGGTTGTCGTTACATACATAAACTTAACAACATAAACTTTAATTTATGTAAAAGAGTATATAATTATATTTTATTAATGGTGTCTTCTATTTATTATACGAAGAAAACACCTGCTTTTCGGCGAAATATTTGTACCGAGGTGAGAATCGAACTCGCAGCCTCATGAGTAGGTACTTTTACTGCGCCTTAAAAATAATCGAAACCGATATTCTAATTAATTTATGTTAGCACTAGTATATGCCCGCGGCTTCACACAAATTGTTTCTGTGGAAACGTTTAAAGGCTATTTCTATCCCATGGGAACTGTTTTATGGGACGAAAAGTAGCGTAATGTCTTACTCCAGGGGTAGAACTGCGTCTATTCTAAATTTCAGCCCGATCTGTTCAGTAGTTTAAGGAGAAAGAGTTACAAACATCCATACATACATACAATCTTTCACAACTTTTAGTATCTACCTAAGGATGAAGTAAGATTAAGTAGTTACTCCATGCTGAAAGTTAAAGAGAAAGGTTAAAAGTGAATTTACCAGAACTAGTAGTAACGGTCTTCAACACATTAGCAGTCTCAAAGAGCAAAGAGTCCAGATCCACTGTGTCTTCAAGAAACACAGTGAACCTATTGATATCTAGATACAAGCCAGCTTTTTCTTCATCTTCCTTTATTCCCTTGCGCTCTATCTGGGCATAGGGGGCAATGACCCTTCTAGTTACCTTGTCTAGTTTCTCAGAAGGTACGAGAAAGTGGGAATTTACTTTGGTCATGTTTATCTTGGACTTGGAATCATCTTGGTTCATATTGTCTTGTTTACTTCTTGTGGGTTTAACGTTCTTTGGTGAGGGATCATGGTGCATGTGCATTTTGATTTATTTTACTATCAAGAGTAGCAACAAACTAAGAATTGAATAAGAACTTATCAATTAATTCTTGGTAAAAGAGAGAATATGATCTACTTGCACTGCAAATTCTCACAAATCTAGTTGTTTAGAACTGTCATGAAGAAATTAATTACAATTGTCAAATAATGACTGACACTTTTAAAAGAGTTTTTAAACAATTTAAAGAGGTTTGCAGACATCTTAAGTTGTGGAAAAAAATGAAACATTAAAATTCTTTTAGATTTGCTTATAATAAACTTATTAATGTTTTCTTATTTCTAAATTGACTAACTATTTACAATTTACAGTACAAAAATCATTGGACACAATTTATAAAATGTAGAATTAAAATATAAGTTGTCAACATAGTAAATGAGTAGGTACTTATTTAAAACCAATTTAAAATAAAGAGAACCAATGTTCTCAATTTGGCTATTAGTTTTTTTATCTCTGAAGATTCATACATTTCCAGTTATAAAAAAGAGACTTACAAAGTATCTTCATGGAAAAGTAGATGAAAATTCCCTCACATTGTACTAAACAAATTGAACCTCCTGACTTCATAAGGCTTCACGGCAAATAAATGCTCTATCAATGTCTAAGGCCAAGTTATTTGTTTCCTCTCTTTTTTTACTGGTGGGCTCTCCCCTTTGCTTGTGTCCTGAAAATATACAATACATACATACAGCTTCCCTAGTATGGGAGGAGAAATATGTCTCTAATTATTTATTACACAAATATGTAAAACATAAAACTATGTATGTATATAAGAAAGATACAAAGTTGCTCTTGGTGGTTACCAAACTCTGTTTTGGTATCTTTTCTCAACTATACAAAAAATAATTATTATTACAGACAGAGGCATTAAAAATAGCTTATGATAGATATAATAAACTACCCATTTGATATTTTGAGCTACCTATTCATTTGTTTAAAGTAGGTGGTGGCGCTACCTGGATATATATTATTTAAAAAGTATCCCAAGAAGCCGTAAGCTGTTCCATAATATGTAAGTTAAGGTAAATATGCATTCAATTATTCGATATCTAGTGATAACAAAATCCCTCTTGTTTGGTGGCACACTGAGGAGTTAATGGAGTTACCAATGCTTATAGGAATGCAAAATTATAGAGTACATTAGTGAAACGAGACAAAAGAGTGATATACTTACAGAATCTATGGACATTTTCCGTTTACCATTATTTACATCATTAGCAAGACTTTCAAGTCTTATCCTCTTCATATGACCTGATAGGATGTCTGGGGGTGGCTTTATCCTGTCGCAGTTTGAACGTGAGGTCTTATTGCTGAGGCTATCACAATGAAATACTAAACTTTCCGGCGGTTCGGGACTGCAATTCCTGGTTTTATTTAGCACCTTTCCTCTGCCGGAATCGCGGTATTTTCTCTGTCCGTAAGGCAAGCAAAAGTTCCTGAATACCTCTAGGAGCTGGCACCGGTTCATTATTTCTAGATTTTCAATATGCAAGTGCCTCTGTAAATTTATGAAAGAATAATTTAAAAGTTTCACTCGTTAAAATATTAATTTCGTGACATAACCAACCTGTTGTATGATGCAAATTAGTTGAGCGTTACTAAGAAGCTCTGGATAAAGTAACATATCACAAGGTGTAGCCATTTTTCACAGGAATACGTTGAGTATTATAAAAATGAAGCCAAGCATGTTTTGTTTGTTTTTGAAGAAAATTACAAACAACACAGCTGTAATGGTCTGTCTATCAGTCAGCTGTTGATAGTTGCGTTCGAAAACTTCTGTGTGTGCTGAAGTGCTGAATAAACGCTACCGCTGCTTGTGGTGTTGAGGTTTTGGTATTTTGGGGACATGCCTTTACATAATTTTTGAAGGTGTTTTTGGTAAAAAAAAAACAGAAATATGAAAATCCTTACGGAATGTTCTCCAACATCGGAGAAAACAGTCAAAGTTACGAGATAAGTAAGTAATGGTAGAGTAATTTTTGTTCAAGTTGCTATGATGAATGTTTTGATTGTCCTTTATAGAAAAAAGAAACAAAAACAATAAGGTTTACAAGGCTTGTTCGAAAAATATTTTTTGAAGGTTGTTATATTTTTTTATTTTATCGATTGATAATAAAAATACTGCGCTGACTAACAAGTTTCATCATTATGAACAATTAATATAATGTTACTGTTCCTTTTTATAACTGAACACCAGTTTTAGCACCCTTATTTTAATTTGCACACTCTTTCTTGAATTGTAATACAACCTATCTCCGTAAATGAATTACTAGTGTTGTACAAACTATATAGTATTCAAATAAAAAAACTGTAAGGACGATTAGAGATGGCGTGTTTGTTAAGGTGTAGGTGTGAGTTCACTCCAAGGAACTTATACCCGGTTCACTCAGATTAGAAATGTAAATCACTATGATAATAACTAAAAATGTAAGTGACATTATTCCAAAAACAGATGTTGTGTATTTTTTCAAAACCTTTATTTATTACAACTATCTGTACCGTACCACGCAGTTTCGCCCGCTGTAATTCCCGTTCCCGTGGGAACTCCGCGATAAAGAATTGCCTACTTATGTGTTATTTCAGACTAATCTATCTCTGTGCCAAATTTCATCCATATCCGTTCAGTAGTTTTTGCTTGAAAGAGTAACAAACATCCATCCATCCATCCATACTTACAAACTTTCGCGTTTATAATATACTAGACTAGATGCGTCCCGCGGCTTCGCCCGCATGGAAATTTATGTGGCAAATTTCAGAAATTTTTGGCCGCCTCCTAGGGGTTAGATATCGGTATTCTCAAAAAACGATTTTACAATAGACACAAAACCACTTACCTAACTAAATTACTTATGTATCTATGTACTTTTTGAACGGCAATATTATAACAAATAAAGACGTCTGCTGTAAATGAATCCAAAAAAAATATTTGCACCTTTTTTATTCAGTTAGACAGTTTACCTTCAACAGTCACTACTTTTCGTTTAATGTAACTTGTGTACGAAGATGATGTTGTACATCACTACGAGCAAAGTGAGCAAAGCAAAATAACTTTTTTTTTTAGTTGGCTAAGGTTGCTGTTTGAGCACGGTCGTTTGTTGTAATTGGTGCGCTTCGATTGTTTGCTTTTCTATCCTCATATTGTTTTATATTTTTGTCTTTGTGTGCCTAAAAATAAATATAAAAAGCACAGTTATTTATGTCGTGCGTTAAATTGTAGTTTTGTTATGAGGCGCCTCTACCCTCGCCCTTCGTGTTTTTGTGCAGCAAACATTTTATTTAGTAAATAAATAATACAAACCCGAGGAATCTGTTGTAATCAGTGGCTCTAAACCTAATTAAACGCAAATGAGAATAGTGTGTGAAGTTTCGATGACAGGACTGGCCGTAGTGAGTGTGAAAGCGCGGTGGGACTATGTTGTTCCTGAGTGCCCTGGCGATCGGGATGATAACTGGCTTGCAGAATGCCACCACGGAGGTTTCTACCAGCACTGACGTTGCAGAAAGCACTACAGAGGAATTCACCACGATGGGGCTGGTTGAAACAACAAAGCTGACGGGACAAACGGCAGACTTCGTGAACGTAACTCTGCAGGAGCGACCCTCGATGTGGGATCTATATTTGAGCCACTGCCCGAAGTGGAGGCCTATAAACCATGTATTTTTCCAAGTGGCCAATATATTTTTTCTGTTCTCATTCCTAGCTCCGCACACAGCTAACGGTCTGATATGGCTCCGAGCATCTTTGATGATTGGTTGCGGTTTCTTTGGGCTGTGGGCGATGACGATAGAGTGTTTCTTGGATGCTGTGGTGTGGAACAGTGTGTTTGTTGTGATAAACTTTGTGTACTTTGCTGTTCAGCTGTATCTGATGCGGCCAATCAAGTTTCACAAGGAGATTGAAGAGGTAACTTAGTTTACTTGTAGGGATAACTTGGGTTTTTTTAATGTATAATGCCTTTAATAATTTAGAAAATCAGGTTTATTCCTGATAATACCTAAGCCTATCTAAGTACCATAATAAGTCTTCAAGGAGACTTATTTTTTTTTTCAAGAACAATGTCTGTGAAGCGAATTGTCTGAATTTTTGTTTGCTTATTTTTCCATTATTGGCATTCATTTGGGAAGGCCATGATGATTTTTCCGTTGGTAAATTGGTCTGGTAATCCAATCTATTTAAGGGATGTTGATTGCCACTGCAATCTAGTGTGTAGGTGCTTTTGGGTATTTAATGAAAAAATTGTGATTGCACATCTTTTATCTTGACATGTCAATTTATTGCTGATTGTGCATTGACATGTGTAATTTATAAATACCCACTCACACATTTATGTTAACACAAATTCCATATTAATCTAAGAATAAACATTCATAGCAGGTATAAAAATGTGATATAAATTGGAATATGGGTCTAATTATTACTTTTAAAATATAACTAATCAAGCCCGTTCTCGCTTTGCATTGGTATTTATTTTTAAACATTTTGGCAACATTTTGGGATCAACATAGAATAAATCCTCCTCCCCCTATTCCCACAGCGTGGGGTTTCTTTTTCTATTAGTATTTTGTGATGTGAACATATTTTTTGATTTTTATATTTCAAATAGTAATCTATATTATGCAGTATTCTAATGGAGAAAGCTTTATTGAAATTGGTCTAGCTGATTTTGAGTTTATTTGTTAGATATTAGTTAGATTTAAGCATTACTGCAAGTGCAAGACAGAAAGAAACTATAATAAAAACCAAATTATTTTTATCTAAGTACCTACATCAATAAGCATCAATCACACAGTTAAACAAAAACTTAAAATAACATTAGCCAAAAACTTCATTTACACAGTTAAGACCTATAGACCTGAATTAGGTCAAATATGCGAGTGACTTCCAAATAACTAGCTTCAGCTGAAACAAACACAATAGAAGGACTCTCAAAGCGAACAATGTTCGTAACAAACAGGCACTGTTTTTGCCAAGACCATAAAGCACAAGGATGAATCACATTGGTTTCGAAAGTCGATAGATGCAGAGTGCCTGCCACAGTCTGTGTGCAGTACTTATTCAAGACCTAAGGCATAAGCTGGGCGCGAGACCACTTTACGAGATTTTGGGTCCAAAAAAATTACTACATCAACATTTTACCTGCCACGTTTTACTTCCTTCCTTCGCGGCATTACACAGTGGCAGTGTGTATGGTGCCTCGAACTAAAATGATGATAAATTCGGCGAGACATCGTCATAACAACTGATACGGAAGATATGGCACCGTCCAACTGCAAGCAGGGCTAGGCTCCTCTAGTTAACTACGTAGTACGTACCCACAGCTCGTAGTGTTTAGTACTATTGTAGATCGATTCTTCTTAGACGTTCAGCCACTATCATAGCCTGAATATACCGCGATGGCGATTTTTGCCAGCATAGATATATGAATCAGAAATCAATTACTTTATTATAATTATTTATGTACGGGTATTTATCGCGATTATTTACCTATTTTTCCAGACGTTTCGACAGTTTTAAACACTGTCATGGTCACGGGATGACCGGAGTAACCGGAGCTACCGCCTCTGCGAAGCGGGGTCAGCTGAACTTTCAATTACCCTCACTTCTTCATTGTACAAAAATATTTATAATAATGTGTTCTGATCGCTTAAGTTTAAAAAACTTAATCAATAACTTTATTTACGTGACTTCACTATCACTACATAGTATAAAATAAAGTCGCTATTTCTGTCCCTATGTCATTGTGTCCCTTTGAATGCTTAAATCTTGAAAACTACGCAACGATTTAGATCCGGTTTTTTTTTAATAGAAAGAGTGATTCAAGAGGAAGGTTTATATACTTATAATAAAACCGTGCGAAGCCGGGGCGGGTCGCTAGTACAGAAATAAAGTCATTGATTTCTGCCCAGTACCATGTCAGTGCAGTAGCCTTTTATTATATTTCGGGAAATCTATCGAAACTAAATTCTTCAAAAGCATAAATAAAATATTTATGTTTTTATTGGTGTTATTATTATTCCAAGTTTTAGAATTGTAAACAATATCTTTCAACTTCATATTTTTAAATACGAAGTTGAAAGTTAATATCTTTCAACTTCGTATTTAAACTGTACTGCGATCATAGTATCGTCAACAATATTTTTGAACTTCGTACATTACAATGACATAGCTCTGCTTTCCGACGCTTCCTTCATTCTTTTCTTTTCATACGCCTGACTTCTGAATACATCTCGGTTTAAAGTTCTTTATTTACTTACTCAAAAAGAACAAACACGTGAACTTAGAATGGGTACAGGTACAGGTACAGTGGGTAGGCGAAGGTAAGATAAAATAAAAACCTCTATTTGGTACCGAAATTTGTCTACCAAAACTGCAATTTCGCTACTGCTTATAAATTAAAACCCCTAAAAGGGGTGCCGCATTCAAACCAAGTTGCATAACAATAAGTCACCCACAACACCACGCGTTTGCGCCCGCTGTCGGTTCTTTCTAAGTACATTCGTATACCTTTATTTTTTTGTCCCCAGTTTTAGGCCCAAAAATCGGAATACCAATCATTTTGGCTAGCCCAGTCTTGGCCGATAGTTGCCCGTCTTTCAAACTGAAGGTCGTGGAATCCACCAGGTCAACCCACGTGAAGGATTAACACGACGTAGACATGTAATCCTGTAAGAAAATAAGGAAACCACGGTTAGGTCAGGTCCGGACTCAGACGCATTGACCTATTCTTTCCTATGTGAATTATTATTGAGCTTATAGTGGGTATTTTATGCTCGATTTCGATTCAGCAATTCAAAAAAGGAAAGCCGAGGAAACGATCACCAACTTTACGAAATGCTAAAATTTTGATAAAAAGAAAATTGCTTTCCTTAAAGGAGCTTCTCAATTATTCTGGGAAACCGTGCTCTACATTAGGCAAAAACTTCACCCACGACATTGTGCCAAAACGCTTGACCATTTTCAAATAATACTAGTCTTTTTCAGATTAAGAAGTTTTTCTGTGTTTGAACTAATGTTTTGATAATAAAATTTTATTTGCAAGCTTGGTGTTTCTCATGTGGTGTCAAATAAAGATTAAACATACCATAAGTTTTTAAGTATTATTTATATCCTTATATTAATCAAAATGAGTAAAATTTGTTCCGCGTAGTTTTTGTAACAAAACAGCGAATTATTATGACTCTATCATTTTCCAACAGCAACTTAATTTTAAACCAACGATAAATTCTGCCAGTGCTTAATTGGAGCTTGAAACAACGGCTCCAGTTCACCACATAACACTTTGATGGATGGGGCAAGTGGGGCCTCGTGCCTCAAGATCTGAAGCTCGCAAACAATTTAAAGGGATCATTATTTGGTATTTGATTAGGTCAGTGGGGCAAGTTGAATGACCTTTCAGGTGATGACGTCATGCGTCACCCCTCGCTTGCGCCCCAAGTTGCTGGCCATACGTGAACACTCCGATCCTCGAGTCATACAAAGATCACCATTAAAAATGGAAAGTAGTTTCATAGTAGGTAGATCTTTTGAAAAAACATTAATCGATCTGCAAATATTTGCTCCAATCCCGGAATGAGTATTTGTTGGGTTTTTTCTATCACTACATAGTATAAAACAAAGTCGCTTTCTCTGTCCCTATGTCCCTGTATGCTTTAATCTTTAAAATTACGCAACGGATTTTTTAGATAAGAGTGATTCCGACCGATGTGGCGCCAGCGGGCGAAGGTCCGCCTGCGACACAGGAGATTGCGGGTTCGATTCCCGCCTCGGAACAAATTTGTGTACGATCTGCAGAAATTTGTTTCCTTGGTCTGGATGTTTTCTATGTATAATAAAAAATATGTATTTATGTAATGTATTGTATTAAGTATATCAGTCATCTAGTACCCATAACACAAGCTCTGCTTAGCTTGGGGCTAGATGATGTTGTGTGGACTGTCCGGAATTATTTATCATTATTTATTTTATTCAAGAGTAAGGTTTATACGTATAAAAACCGTGCGAAGCCGGGGTAGGTCGCTAAAAAAAATCGATCTATAATGTAGGTTTTGAGTATATCAGTGATTTAATTTCCCTTAACTCAAGCTCTGCTTAGGGGTAGATGATGTGTGTCCAGAATTATTTATTTATCATCATCATCGGAGCAGCCATTGACACCCACCCCACTGCTGGTGCAAAAGGTCTCCCCAAGTACCTATACATCAGCCAAACTCGATGTAGAATGTTTGTAAACAAACCGCCCTTACTCAACCTAAAATACACTCTGTTGCCGCGCCTTTTTATACGTTATTAACATTACTTGTCGATTTAAGGTGCCCGTATGAGCCAACGGCCTTGAGGATTCGGGCGGAGTCAAAATTTTCCCCCGCGCCAACCGCGTATTCCTGCCACATTTTTACGCACGCAGAGTGCGGTCTGCACTCATGGCATGCGGTCGCTTAGTTTAGTTTAGTTTTAGTTTTGGGTTAGGTGCGCTGTTTCCTCGCGTAGGTCTTTTTTTACTAGGTAGGTTATGTATCACCTGGTAAAAAATACCTGCGAACACTGCTCATAATAATATATAATATTCAGCGTGTAGGTTCACAAGATGGTTTTATGATAACTTACCTAAAAATATACTTACTGGCTACAAACTACAACGTACAAAATTACCTACTTAGTTATATTATTTTCTCTACTTATCTAAGTACATACTAATAAGGTAAGTATAGGAAAGATAGGCAGGGTTGGATAGGTATCTAGAGGTACATAAAACGAAACTACAGTTTCATGGTTATCTTTATTCAATTATATTTTAATTATTCATAGGTACTATGATATAATTCTTACTAGGTAGAAAGCTTTATAATTTTATGTCTACTCATGTAGAAGTCAGCCCGTTCCCGTGGGAATTCCGGGATAAAATATAGCTTATGTGTTATTCCATAATCTATCGCTGTGCCCAATTTCATCCATATCCGTTCAGTAGTTTTTGCGTGAAAGAGTAACAAACATCCATTCTTACAAACTTTCGCGTTTTTAATATTAGTAGGACTAGGCATTATTTTATTGCAGCCAAAGCCATTCAAGATCATTTCTACAGAAGTTCTGATAAGTAAGTAACTCTACATGCAGATGATTTTCAGCATCTTTCTCCATCTCCAGGCATCTAAAAAAGAAGATATAAAATTCAAAGCTTAAAAATACACAGTAGAGGAGCTGCAATTAGAGGATTTGATCCAGGTCTTTTATTTCAATCCCGGGATTTCGTGATTTGTGAAAGACGATCCCGGGATCCCGGGATCGTAGACAGGTAAATAAAATCGAAGCAATATATTCGTCGATGGAAATTTCAATTGGCGTAAAGGACAAAACCTAACTTTTCAGGAGAGCCAAAAAACACTTTTTTTATAAAATAATTTTTAACTTTATGTATATTGTACTTACAAAATACATTTCTAAAGGGACTATATTTTATTTGACAAGCTCTTCGTTGATAATTTATTAAAAATACTCCACATGCTATATTTAAAAAGTTTTTGTCCTTTACGACGTAGCAATTTTGGTAGTTTTTAGACATACGCGGTCTATTTTTACTAACGAAATTAAACATTTTGGTCATATCAGACATTCTAGTATTAATATACCTGAATTTGTGTCTTATAAGTCGATAATCACTACATAGTATAAAACAAAGTCGCTTTTTCTGTCCCTATGTTATTATGTCCCTTTGAATGCTTAAATCTTTAAAACTACGCAACGGATTTTGATGTGGTTTTTTTTTAAAAGTTAGAGTGATTCAAGAGGAAGGTTTATATACTTATAATAAAACCGTGTAAAGTCGGGGCGGGTCGCTAATTTATTCATAAAAATTAGCTGTAAAGGACAAAACTTTGGTTTTGGTACCTTTGTGTTTCAATAAAATTAGGATATTTTTCCACGTAAAAGTAAATAAAGTAACATCTGATATAAACCTCTTTTATTGGTAATTTTTGTGAAATTTTTACACCAATATTTTTGCACTAAAGAAAGGTATTTAATCAAAATAAAGGACATTTGTTTGAAAAAACACTTAACAGGGCTAAGACAACACTGCATTAACATTTTTAAATTAATCGAATGCAAACTTAATTAAACTAATTTAATTGAAAGCTCATGTAAATTAAGTTTTTCAATGATTTCAATTTAAATTAAAGGAATATAACGAATACTCCCTGTATGTTGTGTATTTGAAATCGTAGGAGACCTGCATGTTCCTAAGATTTTAACCTATTCGATGAATTAAGAAACTGTAGAAAATTTGTTTAAATCCTATCACATATAACAATTGAACCTTAACTATTCTTCAAGGAACATTTTACCAGACTTTTTATTTTACTTTGGGTTAAATACCTAGTTTTAATTATTTTAATCAGTCTTCTGGTTTTTCTCGTACTTTTATAACAGTGACAAATGTTCCTACAATTGAATCATACACAGAAACAACTAATAAATCACTACATAGTATAAAACAAAGTCGCTTTTTCTGTTCCTATGTCCCTTTATCACTATGTCCCTTTGAATACTTAAATATTTAAAACTACGCAACGGATTTTGATGCGGTTTTTTTTTATAGATAGAGTGATTCAAGAGGAAGGTTTATACGTATAATAAAACCGTGCGAAACCGGGGCGGGTCGCTAGTATAGAATAAATTATGTACTTACTCTAACTTTAAACAATATAAACTCATATCCAGACAGCTCTTTTATCGTTTTAAGATTATTATTAATTATAATTGTTTTAATCTGACTTCTGGTTTTATTTGGACTTTCATTAGCAATAAATTATACTTACATACTACTTAGTACGTTATTGTAACTGTCCTGCGTTTTAGTTTAGTTCAGTTAACAACCACTTTTTATTATAGAATAAATTTACCTTTACTTTTATTAATAACAACTCTAATCCAGACTTCTATTGTTATCGTTTTAAGATTATAATCATAATAATAATTGTTTTAATCAGACTTCGTTTTACTTGCACTTTTATAAGAATTAATTTATATTGTGTAGGTACACTACTCTGACCGTAGCACCGTTCCTTCGTCGAATCATGCACACTTACAACCATTAGTTAGTATAGAGTAAATGTTCCTTAACTTTTATTAATTTACACTCTTCAACAAACATAAAGCAGCCTTTGATTCTCATGAGTGAATATGACTAATTGTATATTCTTTGAATCCTTGATGTCGTCTTCGTCGGTTTCTAAAAGTTCATCAGCAACAGCAAGTGGTTACTTACTCTTTCGTATGATGAGACTACTTGATTAAAGATTACTTAAAGATTACTTTCAAAACTCTCTTAATGTTTGTATTTAAAAAAAAAATTATAAGGTACTTTCATTAATTCAGTAATTTTTCTTTTTTTTTTCAACTTTATGTAAGGATTCAACGTAATGCTAGATACTCATTGTGAAAGCGCTTTGGAATAGTATTATTGTCACAAAGCTTTTCCAAGTCTTTATATTTAGCTATAGATATGGGCAATCGGTCTTGGTATGCAGGTTTTACGTCGTATGTCAGTGCATCACATTCTTCCGGTTTTTTCAAGCAAAAACTTAACCGAATATACGCTAAAGCTTGTTTTATTTCTATTAGTTATTTGAGTCGTATAGGCCATCACAAAAAAATAAGTTGTATACGACCATCCCTTTTCGTTGTGTATTAAAAAAAATGCAAAACTTTACACCACAATATGTATTTTCTCTCACCAAATTATGCCATAAAATGCTTGGACGTAAAGGTCATAAACATTGGAATTTAGAAACTTTGACTATACTATTCGATAGATCTCGACGAGCTGATAACGGCACTATATATAACTCAATATCGCCATTTTGTCCTTTACGCCAATTGAAATTTTCATCGACGAATTATGAAAATTTTTCAACTTTTATTTACTTTCAAAAACAAAGTAAAAATCAACGAAAACCACAATGACTTCTTTTTTCAATTAATTAATACTATAAATAAATATAAAAAAATCAACTTTGTTATTAAAATTTAATGATGGTTAAACGTATTGTTTCACAAGGCATGTGGTGACACAGTTTAGCTTATAGTACGCGGCGCAAACGCGTTTCGCTAATTCCTAAAATTTCGGGGTTATTTCTTCCATTTCCCTGGATTTTCGTGATTGAGAAAAATTGTTAAAAATAACAAAAAATCAAGCACGTAAATGTAATAAAACAATAATAAAATAAAAATTTAACCTATTTCTCATAATATGAAACATTAAAAATAACAAAAAGGAACAACTGATCATTTCGGTTAACATCGGTTTTTAGTTTTCTTTTTAATTTTGTTTAAAAAAACTGGAATGATTATTCCTGAATTTTATTATCAGTATAAGCTCTTTTTATTAACAAATATTACAATTTATAAATACCATGTACTTGTATACAAAAAAAGCATTCCTTTATCAGGTAATCAACCGCCTACATGGTCACATCGTGGTAAAATTGACGTAAAATTCTTTTTTGTCAACAATCATGACATGCCTTTTGTATTTATTTTACAAGTCTGTAGATTACGCTACTGTGGGCTGGTTGAATAAAAGATAGATTGTGCGATATACCTACTGAGTCTTTTCATTACACAGAAACACGGATACAAGAAATGACATTAAAATTTATGATAATCTATAACCCTTAATTAATTTAGGAATAATCATTCCAGTTTTTTTAATTATAATTTAAAAAGAAAACTAAAACCGATTTTAACCGAAATGATCAGTGGTTCCTTTTTGTTATTTTTAATGTTTCATATGAGAAATTGGTTAAATATTTATTTTATAATTTGTTTTATTATATTTACGTGAGTAATTTTTTGTTATTTTTAACAATTTTTCTCCATCACGAAAATCCCGGGATTAGGACAAAATAACCCCGAAATTTTCGGGACCTAAAATCGACCGGGATCCCGGGATCGAATCCTCTAGCTGCAATGCATGGCGCCGAATTTATGTAAAAAGAAAACTTTTTTCGTAATATTAAACGACTGGTACTAAGGGCTCTGATCACTAATGCTAATTTAAAATTAAATTAAATTATATATGGAGTTCGTGTTTAAAAACTTTAGTTGCTGACTTTGAATGACACGGAGGCGATCCGCGGACCGCGGAGGTGCGATGACTGAAACGAAAACACAATAAATTTGGATACTACTTACTCGATATTATTATGTGTTGGTAGTGGTACTTACGTACTACGGCTGTAATACTTCGTGCTCGAAGATCTTCGTTCCTCAACATTCTAAAATAAATTATGAGAAATATTTGTCATTGAAACGTAGCTTAGTTAGTAGTTAGGTATGTACCTTGTGTACCTACTACCTACATATTGAATTTACTTACTCGAAACATTTCGGTTTAGATAGGTACTTCTACAGCAGTTTTATTTCCTTGCTCTGGATTCTCTTTCTTTGATTCTCTAAAATACAAAACCATAAGTCAGAAAAATAAGGCATCGAAAGGTAGACCGGTAGTCCTGTACCTACCTATAATAAAAAACTATATTCACAAAAAGTACCTCGTCATTCAACATTCATCATAATTATATAATGGTATCAATCAGCCTACAAGACGTCCACAGCTGGACATTGGCTATCCCAACCACATAGCAAGCCGCCTCTACTCCATTCATCGATTCCCAGGTATTGTCCAATATTGTACCAATCTGAGACTACGCCAAGCTGGTGAGTTATAGTATTTTGTGTGGTTTGTTTACAAACTTCTACATCAAGTTTGGCTAGTGCGAGGAATAGTTGTTCCTAAATACCTACTACTGACCTAGTGTATAATAAACTTACCTACCTTTAAACTAATCCACGTTAGTTAGGTAGATACTATAGATAGGTAGATACTTGGATGCAAGTTGGTAGGTACTAACAAGACTTCGTGCATTTTAGCAGCTTTCGTAGCTCTCATTTTCTTTATATTATGTTTTCTCCCCATTTTTTATTTCACATTACAGTTCACTCAATAAGAAAAGGACCTTACTAAACTAGTTCAACGAATCATATACCTAAACCAGAGTCCGAGCTCAAACCAAACTAGGAATACAAACCTATTACTAAAGCGTGAATGCGCAAACAATAATGTTTATTTCAAATATCGGAATTATATCAAAAATAGCGACGAGTGACACAACCTCCACGTCGGACAGTCCGAGCCACACTGCCGCCCGTCGCCCGCGCACAGACCCGCTTGTTCTATTTCATAGTGGAAACACAAAATAATTAATTGCAGCCGTATAAATGATTTGTTTTATTCGTCATATGTACAATTTGTGCAAAATACTTTGAAAAATATTTGAGTGAAAGAAAAATACACAAAATCAACACCGTTTAGAAGAAATATCCAAATTTAGAACAAGAAATGCTTTACTTTGGTTATTTTTTTTATATAGTAATAATATGAATTCAATCATTTCATATGTACAACTTATAAATAAAAGTCTATTTTGCAACATATATTTTTTTCATACATTTTCATCCACTCATCAAGGAGAAATATCATTTTGAAAAAGGCGCTTTAGCCCATACAACAGCCTTAAGATCCTTCACTAAATATTTCGTACACTCATATCTAAAATTTGATACCAAGCAAGTGATATTTAGTTTTTTGTGTCGTGGTTTGTTTACAAACATTCTACATCGAGTTTGGCTAGTGTATAGGTCTGAAATCACTACTGTCTGTGTTCCTTCCTACCATTTCCGCACCTAATTTTATAAGATCCAGTACAAATATAAATACAGAGTGTTCGTGTATGTCGTACTTTAAACAGTACCGCGATCATAGTATCGTAGTTGGCAATCCAGGCCGATCGACTTTATGATACGGGATTTAATTAAGCATCAGCTGATTCAGTATAGGATGAAACTTTAAGCTCTTTTAAACTTTGATTAGTTTGTTCACTTGTTTGTTGCTCTCGCTGAAATCAGAAATCTTCTTTAGGCTTACAAAATAAGCACTAGACTATAAATTATTATGAAAATAATAAAGAAATAAGGTTAGGCTTAATTGATTTTATCTTCACTTCTATCTTAATTCCACTAGTGGAAAAAACGTAAAAAAAAGAAACCACTGAGTCTAATAATGATGATAGTATTGATTTGTTCTTTCACTGAATACTACACTACATAGTATAAAATAAAGTCGCTTTCTCTGTCCCTATGTCATTATGTCCCTTTGAACGCTTAAATCTTTAAAACTACGCAAAGGATTTTGATGCGGTTTTTTTTAATAGATGAGTGATTCAAGAGGAAGGTTTATACTTATAATAAAACCGTGCGAAGCCGGGGCGGGTCGCTAGTAATAAATAATTCAGCATCTAGATAAATAAAGATAAATAATTGATATAATTATGTACTTCATACGTAATTTCCTATCTAAAATAATATTGCGTTTTATATGAAATGATTTGCTAAGTCTGAATTATTCTTATTATAGAAATGGATTAAGGCTGGATTATCGAAGCTTCCAGTGCTAGATTGCTAAATTGCTGACGATATTTTATTCTCTGTTACCTATTTCGAACTGTTATTCAGGTCAGGGAACTGTTTTCCCAGCTGGCAAAGTTCATATTACCGGAGCAATGTTTTGGCATTAGGGTGCAAGGTATTTTAGCATAAATCGATATTTGAGTCACCGCACACAAACCTTCGTAGCTTTGCTAAAATAGATTAAAAACTGTTTCGGCTTAGCCCTCGGCGACCTCGGGTCACTTTCCGTTGGCAAATAGAAATGGAAACCAGAGAGCATGTTCCGGGTGATTACCAACTCTGTTTCAGGAATAGTATATTCAGATCTTGGTTTTAGAAATCCAATTTTACGAAGTCTGTCCGACGACTAGCTATGATTGTGAACCAAAGTTACTCATGTTGAGATAGAGCTTTATAAGGCAAGTAGGTATGTTTGTTTTAAGTTCTACATACTTCTACTACGTTTTCAATGAATGGTGTGTTTTGTCTGCTCTTTTAGGCGGCACCAAAATAAAGTTGTAAGGGAAAGTATCCATTAAATGTTTTCTTTTAACGGTTCCGTAGCTCAAAGGAAAAAAGAATACTTACCTATGGGATCATAAAAACAGATTATTTATAAGGTAGGTATTTATTGCGTGCTGTTCGCGCCCTACGTTTCGTAAACATAGGGGAAATATATATAACACGCTTTTACAAGCAAATCCTACTGAACGAATCGGGCTGAAATGTTAAATAGACGTAGTTCTAGCCCTGGAATAAAACATAGGCTACTCTTCATCCCATGAATCAGTTCCCATGGGATAAAAGCAGCCTTGTTATATTTCAGTGCACTTTCATGATTTTTGAATAATTTAATGCATTTAAATGTGACTCCACCTTTATCTCAATAGTATTAGGATACATTTTACAGTGGCATACTGAGAGCCAGTCAGTCTACTAGTTTATACAGTCTTTGTTAAATCTATATACTTAAATATTATATGAGTTTAAGTCCATATTTAAAAGCTCATTTTTGTAAATGTGCTGCAGTGGGCTTCATAGTAAAGGTCTGATTGATGTGACATTTAGGGGCCTTATTGTCTAACACACTGATAATCGAAATCGATTCATCATCACTACATAGTATAAAACAAAGTCGCTTTTTCTGACCCTATTTCCTTATGTCCCTTTGACTACTTAAATCTTTAAAACTACTCAACGGATTTTGATGCGGTTTTTTTTAATAGATAGAGCGATTCAAGAGGAAGGTTTCGTATAATAAAACCGTGCGAAGCCGGGGCCAGTCGCTAGTTTTTGATATTTGAAACCTAGCCTGCATTTCGATTATACCACTGATAATCTATTTAAATTTAACTTATTATCGATTTCTAGTAAGACAATAAGGCATCTGCTCTATCTAATCTATCTAGCACATTACATGGATCGACCATTAAGTCACTGTCACAGGCAGGGAGATCTAAAACGTTGTCATGGATCATCTTAATTGCTTGGAAACCAATAGCGCTGTTTGGACGGGTTAATTGATTCTGTGTTGCTATTTAGTAGGAATATACGTAGAATTGTGGTTAGCTTGACATGCAAGCTTGCTTGTAAATGAAAGTGAAAATACATTCGGCATTTGGTAGAGAAATAATGTAAATATAATATATTATAGTTTCTCTGGAGAAAAGTTAAAAGTAAATCATTCCCTAGTCCTAGGATTTTATCTCAAATTGAATGCTCCTAAAGTGGTGTCGTTTAATGGCAAACTCTACGAATTTTAAACTTTAATGCAGTATGTTATAAGGAAAAAAGTCCATTGCAGCTATCTCTACGTCCCTATTACGGTCTTCGTTGCTTGCTGGTAAAAATCACGAGCGGCAAAAGTAGACTGTGTAAACACGAATAATTTTGTGCTTAAACTCCTCATTTTTCTGGTAGTTTTTTGCAAAGTGGTTTTGGGATTTTTGCTTATACCTGCCCTATTTTACCTGAGACAGGTTGCTGTAAAAACAAAAAGTTGTTATCATCAAGGAAGTTTTGACCGCATGTGCAATAAAACGGCCAAATCCTCTTGCAGATTTTCTAGAGATGAAAACGTTACACCATTACTGATTATTGATTGGTGTATTTGGTGATTGATCAATGATCGTATATAATGCTTGAGCTTCAGTATCGAGAGTACCATTCAGATCATTTTATGTAACGTTTAAAGCGCCTCTTGAATGTTACGCGAGCGGGCTGATTTTAATCTAGTTTAGGAGCGCAAAAGTGGGTAAGCCTCAGTTCGAGATTGCTTGACCCATTTGCGCTAAGTAAGGACTTGTTTCTACGCAAATAAGATCGCTCTTTGCTAAATCTAGCCTCAGTTTTTTGAAGTAATCTTTAGATTACTCAGCTTATCAAATTAGATAGTTTACAAATTAATTAATGACGTTTGACTTGGAAAAACTATTTGCCTTTGAAAGTATAACCTTACTTTTAATTATTGTTTATTTATAAAGAAAACAACTACCTATAAGGGCTTGTTTCACGATCGAAAAGTAAGTTCCTGTTAATTTACTTGGCAGATAATAGTATTGTCGTCGGGTACTGTCCACTTTAATATGAAAGAGACAGCACCATAGATAACTGCCAGTTAATTTAACGGGAACTTACTTTTGGATCGTGAAACAAGCCCTAAGACTAAGATCCTATAACTACCTATGAGTCCCGTAGGGCAATCCAATAATACAAAAAAATAAAACTAAAAATTAAAACTAGTGGGTAACTAGGTAGTTACTAGTTTTAATTTGTTTGTAAGAATTGTAAAATATATTTACACTTATTCAAACAAATGAGGTAACTGCAGTGCTGCAACTGCACAACTCTCGGGTCACACGTGACTTCGACCATACTCAAATAATTTTCAAAAACCTCGGTACCCTACGTATATTGTGTCCTATGGATAATTTACATTTTTATCAATTTAGTTTCTTGATACGTACTAATTTATGATTACATATTCTATTCTAAAAAAAGCGTCTCCCCCCCACTCTTTTTAATTTTCTGGACATTGATTTTTTCATTTGTCTGAAAAAACATAAGGCTTTAACTAGAATAAATGAAGCTTGTAAGTTTTGTCCACACAGCATCTTTTGAAATGCAACGTTAATATCTACGAGCCGTTATCGTTTACGGCTGTTGGGACTCTCAAACGGGGTTATTGCAATAACATTTTGCTTCAGACAACTCAGTTATCTGTCCCGTAAACGTTTTTATTGCAACGCGGGACAAAGCATTCGGTTCATGGTTTTCTCAATCATCCACCATTGTCTGGTTTTTCTCTTTCTACTACCATAAATAACTTAACATAACAATAGGTTACAATAAAACTTAGCTGTGACGCTATTCAATGGAAATTACTGTTGTTTACGGTTAATTGAAGTACCTAGCTATTGGTTAATTAAGATACAAAACAGTATTGTGTTATTGTTTCACTAATTGGAGTAGCATTGATGCCTAACCTAACCGAAGACTTTGTAATGAGACAGTTTCCCAAATAAAGATAAAACCCTATTTACCTCCGATAGAACTCAATAAATGACAGAGTTTCGCGGAAGAATAAACATTGTGGCAGTGTGTCATTTCGACCTGTGCAAGTTATTCTATGCCATATAATTTAAACAAAAAGCGCCATAATTATTAGTGTGTTTGAGCGATGTTGTTGTGACAGTACGAAAACGCCTTTATATTTATTTACTGCCTTCTACCACATTAACACATGTCTGTGAAGTTTGTATCACGCGTGTATGAAAGATGAGTTCAAACATCGATCTTATGCAAAATTTCCTCACGTTCTACGATGATCTCACTTGCACTAAGGTCCGGGATCTAGGAATCAATTGGAAATAGTTGTAAGAATACCAATTGAGGGAGCATCATGCACTCTTTCTCTTTAAAGTCCTAAAGGCTTCAGTTGACGAAGACTAAAAAGTATTCGTCTTTTTCCATATGATTTTTACTCTATCGGACAGAGAGGAACAATTTTTTTTAGTTTGATGGCGTTAGAATAGTTTCATGCTCGTAGCTACAATAATTTTGATTTAAATATAGGTAGTAGGTAAGCACTAGTTTTAGAATATTTTTTAAGATATTTGTCGGAGGGTTCAACGAATATTATAGATATTTACGATTATTTTTGTACGTGTAAGCGAGATAGAAGTTAGAGTCTATTAACGTCGAGCTTTCGATAACTTTTTTCGTAATCGGACTGTCTACCCTGATACTTAGCGAACACGAATAAAAATGGTATGCTAGCTAGCTTACGATTATGAGACGCTAAACGGCCGTATAAGTCACTTTTCCCAGGGAACGAGACACGTAATCCCATAAAATGAGATTTGGGTTCTATGAATAAGAATCGCCCTGTGAAAGAAAGAATTTCGGAACACGTTACAAGCCGTAAAGCTGAACGTTTACTATCTATTAGCAAGTTAGTGGTTGTATTGAAGCAGCCTTGTCAATCGGTGACCTCATTACGTTGATGACAAGAAACTTGTTTCGGAAAACCTCGCAAAATTGGCTCGTTTGTTTTAACATCTTTCTTCATTGAAGGTACCGGTTTGACTGCTTTTAATTAAGAACGTAAATATAAGGTCCTAATCTAAACCTAGGAAGCTTGGGTTTTATCAGGTTTTATGATAGCTACACTTTAAGATTGCTAAATGTTACAATACAATAGTCATTTTATTTTATTAGAATAACTTTGATTACAATAACATTCAAATTTATACGAATTTATTCAATCTCAGTGCTATGCGGGACCAATCTGGAGCTTCAACAAACATCTGTTCAGAATGTGTTCAATTCAAATCTACAACGGAGGAAAGTTGCAAAGCGCTGTGTACTTACAAACAAACAGCACACAAGTGTTGCCAACCATCATCGTTCGCTTATGGAGGATAAGTGCTTATAAAAAACCTCTATTGATATTAAAGCAAGATCTTCTAGTCTGCTCCACGATGCTTAATATTCAACCTCCTGGTTTAAAAATCATATAATCTTTATTAACAACGAAAATTACAATTAAGGAATATAAAAAATAACAATTGAAACCATTGAGCTAACTGCAGACGGTTGCAAACAGTCTAAAAGTAGCTCAATTGATCCATGTACAATACAATACAATACAACTCAAAAGCGTCCCCAATACACTGGCTGCATTACCACGCTGTATGGCAATGCTGATGCGCTGAGCCAGATAACTCACCAGCTCTCGGGTCACGCGTCGCATTGACCAGAAGCTCAGATAATTTTTTAAAAACCCAGAGAGCCTCGGTACCCCACGGTCCTAGGGTCTCGACTCCAAGGGGAGCAAATGCGATACCTCCTGGTTTTAACCTCTAATACGAAAATTCAAAACGGTGAATCATATGGTAGGTTTAGTAACCGTTGAACCACAGTCAATACCACTAGTCAATATCCATGCATCCCCTGTCGAAGTAAACAAAGCTGTTATTGTCTTGAGAGGGATATTTTTTCCTCGTGCTCTTTATACAATGGCTAGGAACAATATGGCGTCCGGAATTGCGCCCTTCTCTAAAAAGGTTCCATTGTTTTCACTCTTAACCGGCGCTGCAGCTTAGTCTGCGCTTTTTAACAGATTAGCTGGAGCGTTTCCCTCTTTTGTGTAAAATGCATTTGCGATGCAAATCCGACATGATTCTGTCTTTGTTCTTTTTGATGGTACAACCCCTTATATACAAAAGTATATTCTCATTACAAGAACATGAATATATTTTATAGGATCTTAATCTTATCACTGCTGTTTTTTTAGCGACTCTTCTGTCTAGTAAGTGTCCACAGACAGAGCCAATGAAAGATTGATTTAGTGTTAAAACCACGATGGAGTGGCCTCGAAATAGAACGAAAACTTCTCCAAGAAAGATGTTCCAGTCCGCTTTACAGAAAGACTAAACAGAACAAGAATGCAAGCTATGCGCCAAGCTTGCTGGCCTATTTATGCGAATCGTAACAACGGGTTTAGTCTCAAATTGCCTTCTTTGCTACAAATGCATTTGTAGATTGTCTGGTGAATCTCAAATTCGAAATGGAATATAGAATGAGAATAGAATTAGGAATTGCTACTGTTCAGCTATTGACTGAGTTTTCTGGAGCAAACTTAGAACTTCAGATCTAAAATTGCTCGAATATTTGGGACCTAACTTCGAACTTCCGATCTAAAATTGTCCGAACGAATGAGACTTAAAACAACATGAAGTCAGCATTCTGTGGCTTGTTGCTAAGCAGAGTAAGAGTCTATTTTAGTTAGTTTACTGAGAGCACTTGCATATTTGTTTCGCTGAAGTTTTGCTCGATGACGACGTCTTCTCCATGCAATCATCATTAAGAAATGTACAGAGTAGGAATTCTGAAAAGGGCATGATTTTTACATTCAAACAATAATAAATTAACTTTAGTTTCCTATAATAGGTTGTGAAAGACTGTCATAATTTACTTTCTATGAAATTAAACAACATCCCAGATATACCCTGAAGGTGGCTTATAACAAAAACCTTAGAATGTAATTTCGTATTGTATTTTCGGATTGCTGTGAAAGAGAAAGAGTAGAGTAATAAGCGGAATTTAGTCTTTATTTTCCGTTATTAAGACGCAAAAAGCACCTAAAGTGGCGCCCCCACTTATTTTATCATGTAACTCCGTTAAACAAAGGAATTTCAAAAATTCACTCATACCGTTTGTTAAACCTATCATAAGCTTTTTTTAATGCATCTGTAGTAGTTTCATTTTGTCTAGTTTAGGAAGATACGAAGTTGCCTTTGGTGGCCACTAGACTCTGTTATCATATCCCTAAAAAAATAAAAACTGTACGTATGAAACTAATCGTTCTTATAAGGGTTTTCTTGAAAGTTAATTTAAAAACGGCTTTGCCCAAATGACGCGAAGGATGTAGTTTACGTTTACGTGTCAATGAATTACCAGTCATCCTGTATATCTCTTTTCAAATCAAGTATGTTAGCAAAGCACTCTAAATCTGTCTGAGAGAAACGGTTATTTTGCTCGGTATCCCTTTTACTCTTTGCTTGCACTGGCTGACGGCTCTGACTGAAAAAAGAATGATTGATGATAGAGTATGACTCCAGTCCTTTGATGCTTCTATGCTTACGAGCTAAGTTGCCCGATTGATATACTTTTTTTATTCTGGACTATCCACACAGCATCATCTAGCCCCAAACTAAGCAGAGCTAGTGTTATGTGTAAAAGATGACCGATATACGTAATATATGTTATGTATAATACATAACATATATCATCATCAGTCTATATTAGTCCACTGCTGGACATAAGGCCTCCCCATACTCCCCAAAGAGCGCCATAGCGCCTTGTCTTCAGCTTGCCGTATCCAGCATCTGCCAGCATTATTTCATTACATTTATAGATTTTTTTCATTATACATAGAAAACAACAAAGGTCTTATAACTTCTGTGATATAATAACATAACTTCCTTGCGATGCGACCTCCTGGTAACCCTCAAGTTTGATCTTAAAGTCGACCTCTGACCTTTTAGATTGGCTGTGATGAGTCCAAGATCTGACTTACCAGAGCTGCCAGCTAATTAATTCCATGTACCCTACTTTACATTTTAATTAAGGGAGGTTATTTTCTCTTTATTTGCTTTTTGATGTTAGGAGACTTTCGTTCTTATTTAACTTTGAATCGATTTATGTGGTGGTGTCGTTGACATTAAAACTTTCGACCTAACTTGGAAAAGGTGCCCTCCAAGCTTCAACTTAAGGGGCCGGCGACAACCGCTCGCAACTTCTATGTGAGGAGCATGGAATATTCTGCCCTAGTATCGCTATCTTTGTTTAGCTGATACAGGCCCGCCCCATATATTGTGTGCGATAGCAATTGTTAATAGTCAAAATTTGTTACAAATTTGAGCGGCCAAATTTTTATAGGCAACCTGGTACGAGTATATTCTCCTTCTTACAAATAAACATAAAAATTTGGTCTTTAACAAAAAACGATGAGTGTAGCCCGCTCATCGTTTTTTGACCAAATCCTGCAGTCGGATCTCATACTATTAGATATTATTTCTTAATATTGAAACAAATAGAAAGAAAACATTTTCGAATCGCTTAAATTTAATTTTAGGTAAGTAGTTCGTATTTTAAATAAAGAACTATTAAGGTTCCTAGATAAAAAATACTATTCAAACACAAAAAAACATAAAATATGCTCGAATTTTGTTATGTTATAACGTTTGTATGGGGAAAATCATCGATCGCCGTCGCCTTAACAAGAATCCTCACTGAGGTTTATAATCATTCAAATTATGCTATGAATTAAGCCCAAGATCAAAGAAGCCAAATCATAGAATTCCAATTATCTAAAATCGTGCGTCGTTGTACGCTTTATAATTGTTTTGGAAGATTTATTGTATAAATTGTAGGTATAGGTTTATCATCCACAACTTGCGTTCACCCACTGCTGGGATAGGTCTAAACTTTTGTTCCACCTCACGGCGATATGAGCCGAAGACATTAAAACATCGCATGATGAAAATATCAGATTATCTAGAGAGGATAAAAAAGCTTGGGACAAGTTTTTTTCCAACTCGTAAACTAAAAACCTAACAAGGAGGATTGTAAAGGATTATCCTTTGCTTCTTCACTGAACTTCTTGATTGAAAACTTCTGGATTTAGTTGAACAAAATCTCGGGCGGGCGAAGCCGCGAGCCGATAGCTAGTTACTTATGTTTGCTATCGTGTCCATGAGTCCTGGAATGTCGAAAGGGAAAAAAGCGCTTTTATTTTAAACCTATCTCAACACTATAACACTAATATTATTATTATAGATGCAATTAGTTTTGATGTGTTTGTCAACGGATGTTTGTTTCCTGTTCACACCAAAACTACCAAAAAGATAATGTAATTTTTCGATTTTTTCCATGATCTCTAAACCTAGAACAACAAAGACTAATATGGGGAAAAAGCGTATGAAATCGTGGGCGGAAGTAAGTTAAATAATGAGATAGATAAGCATCTAGCTGTCGTAGATAGGTATCGTTATTTAAGTTTCATTTATCTCCATTAATTATAGAACTAAAATAACAAAAGACTAAGTAAACGAGATCTGTTTGTTCTTCTGAGATCTCAACAAATAAAAGAGCGCGTAAAACCTCTCTCTTGAATAAATGTTCAGGTTTATCACAAGGACGTAAAGATTATTTTCAACAGACTTCAAAAAAGGATACTTGACTGTACTTATTTCATGGTTGAATAAGTTTTAATGGTCTTAACTTAATTAAGGGTGGATAATCTAATATTTTCCAATTTGTAAATGACTGATTGCATGCTATTTAAATACCATATTTCGATACGCGACCACTGAGTTAAATTATGTAGTAGCTTACTTTTCCTCGATATACCAGACACGTAGTTTTTCTTACACATTCTATCTCTTTACTCTCTGTTGGGTGGAGATGTAGGCTTCCTCCGGGATAGTGCCTGCCTTGTCATTACAAAGAAGTTCATTTACCACTCCTATTATAGTGCTCGTCGTATCTAAGTCTTTATATCTAAATGACTATAGTACGCCCTTTTTCTTAAACCTCTATTTGAAATATAATATCTTTAGTTTCATTCTGGCCATTCACTAGAGTATGTTTCGAAGCGTTGAACTCCGATTAAGGGCTCAAACACAAAACTGCGAGCTCGCATCGCATCGCAAATATCTGCGAGCTCGCACGATAACGTCCGATCTCATTTGCATCGCGCATTCCTGTCATATATATTACGTCATACTTGGTGACCCCCCTTTTAGTCCGCTCTGAGACAACTTTAGCGAAAGATGCGCGGCGCCTGAGCCGCCTTCTTTGTGTTATAAAAAAAAACTGCTTCAGTTCTCAACTCATAGTAATTTCGAGTAAAATAGTTCCCTTCTGTGTTCATAATCGTATTAAATGGATGAATCCAGAATCTTCTTTTTCTTTTATATCTATTTAACAATAACAGCAGTGCAATTGGACCGATTTATGCAAAAATGATCCAACCCACAACCTAGTCAATTTCGAGTTTTTTTAACCTATGTAATCAGTATAAGGTATATTTTAACATATCAAAGACTCACACCTCTATGTTCACAAATGTGGAAAATCCATATGATCCAACCCACAACTGTCATGTCGAAGACCATTTTTTTAAATGTAAAAGTGTTTCATGCCACTTGAATCATTTTTGTGTTGCTTTGGTTACCCTAACATATTACCGTTCTATTTTGCTACAATGATTCAAACTATAATATTAAGCTGATAATTTAATTTTAATTTTATTTTATTTTTAATTTTTGCATTTTAATTTTTGCACCCTACATAGCTCTTTCCATACAAAATTAATTTTGTAGTAATGATCCAGGCGCAAGTTTTCCCAATTATCTACTAAACTATTACAATTTATTCTTTATATTATTTATAGCAAAAAAGTTGAGTTTACATAGCATTAAATTAAATTAAAATAACAACATTTTGTATTACAAAGCTAGAGAAATACCGCCACAAACTTAAATATCGATTATCTCGAAATGAGGTTTGTGTGGGTTGGATCATTTTTGCTTAAATCGGTTCAATTATCTTTTTGGGATCCATCTTACGCTTCCTAAAAACACGTCCAATACGGCTGACTAAACTTGAAGGTATGGTTACCCTACAAAACGGTTCGCCGCACAAATTCGCATCGCAGAAATTCGCAAATCAAGTTCGTGTGACATCGCATCACATCGCATCGCATCGCATCGCATCGCACCAAATCGCAGTTTTGTGTGGGAGCCCTAAATGCCGGCAGTAGATACTCGCTGACATGTCTCGTCGAATGTCTCTGGCACTCGTTGTCTCAACGAGAATCACCAAATACATACTTACTCGTTCTTTTACTTGAATTGTGGCCAAGAAACGACGAGAGCCTTCGAAGGACGAAGCCCGGGCCTAGATGAGTAAACCAGTGGATATGCTGTATTCGTCGCCAGCTGCTTGGTCATCTCTAGCTCTAGCTAGACGCAGGCAGACTACGAGCGTGTAAAGTAAAGTAAAACAAACTGTACACACTCTTGCTCCAATTTCTGGGGATGTCTCGAGCGTGAACTGCCGCTTTAAATATCCTCAAAACGGCCTTTTATTCGGTAAACACCCGCAGATGATTGCAGTAACTACCGCCTCGTGAGATTTCCATTGTGCTCTCAAGGTGACGAGCTCAATACCGTGTAGGCCATGGTAATTTACTTAATCAGGTACTTGGTAACTTTGCTACATCCATTAATTTCTTGCTGCGAGATAACGACCCTACATCAGCATTACGAGGTCCTTGATAGTTACTGGGATGATGGGATAGCTATAAAAAGGATAATCAGAAAGGGTTTAATCATAAGACCGAGCCAAGTAAAACCTTTTTGTAGCCTGATCACATTAATCTATATCTCAGGAAAACAGCTGTAGCCTGTCTAGAAATCTAGTCATTTACCTAGCTTTTGCACGTTGATTCGTCTGCGTTGACAAAGTTTTGGCACATTGCTAGCATAATTATCTCTTACATATTTATTGCTGGCACTTTGCTAACGAAATTCTCCATTCACAAATTGTGGTGGTGGTATGGCACTTAGTTAACAAAATTCTCCTTTCACCAGGTGTACTGCGCGTTGTTCAAACCTCTCCGGGTCTCCAGGCGGCAGTTCCGAAGGGTGCTGATGTGCATGAGGAACGTCCGGCATCTGAAGTGCCACGAGCTGTACGCGCACGAGAAGGTCACCAAAGTTGACAGTCTCTCGCTGGTGCTATCTGGCAAGTGAGTATCTTTTAAAATAAAAAGAATAAATAATTGGATTCGGCGCGTATCGTCAGGAAGTTCCTTTGTCTGCAACCCTAGTCACCGGCTGCTTGAGCCTAGCTTCGCGGCGGGTGATCCACCGTTTTGATATATTTGTTACTGTAGAATAGTTTTATAATAAAAAAAATATAATAAATAAAAAATATTTCTTAACGAATGAAAAATAAATAATGCTGGATAATTCGCACAGCACCACCTAGCCCCAAAGTAAGCTACTTAAAGCTTGAGAATGAATATAAACATTTATATATTTCGCTAAGAGTCGAAGACTTTCGTGTGGCGAAAAAATATTTTTTAGGACACAACAATTAAAAAACACAATAATGATAATCGGCTATTCGAACGTTTTTAGAATTATTTTAAAATGTACGTAGGCTTATTTTATTACCAACTTATTTTAAAAACTTTTTCTCAAATAAGCGATTTTATTGTATCTACTTAAATTATAGGCACCTAAAACGAATTTCGCGCGAAAAAATTAGGAATATTAGATTTTCGGGTAATATTTTATTGTTACAACAGTCAAATAGCCAATTGGTATGTTGATCTGCTCTCTTTTATTTCTTCTAACCCCGTAAGTATCTAACGATAATATTTCAATTAAACTTCAAACTTTAAGCTTCATTACATAGCTGATAGCTTACAAGAGTAACATCTCACCTAGTTAATAAAGGTATCAAGAGATTACAACTTATGGCAATCCAGACTAGAACTCTCGACAACTTCGCTGTAAATTACAGTTTCCCAACATAAATTGCTTAGATATAGGTAGAGAGATACAGTAGATAATAGTTAGCCATCTCAG
The DNA here is from genome assembly GCA_944547425.1 of Eupithecia centaureata. Classification (NCBI taxonomy): domain Eukaryota; kingdom Metazoa; phylum Arthropoda; class Insecta; order Lepidoptera; family Geometridae; genus Eupithecia; species Eupithecia centaureata. Next base: position 1,740,946 of record OX155683.1, read on the forward strand.
TTTACAACTTGCCTCTGGGAGGTTGGTGAGGTTGTGAGTCGTCAGATCTGTCGACAAGAGTAAGACTACATTCCTTCTATGTCGGATTAGGTACCCCTGCTTTGTAGACTTTCTTCGCTTCAAAGAATTCGGTCAGATGGAAAATTCTACGAAATATTTTCCGTATACCGCATGCTTTTTAACGTAAATTTAATGCTGCTTCCATTTTAAAATCTTCTTGAATTCTCGCATAGGCATTCAGGGTTTGCCAGGGTTCTTCTTTTGGTCCCTTTGTTGGCAGATATTTGTTTTATTATTCAAATGAACTCATATGTGTATTTGTAATAACAATTATGTACATTTGTATAAATTATCTGTTGACTTTTTCGTCTTTGCGGTCTTTTGTCAGCAAGTGGCTGTTGATTGTCATGAATTTTATCAGACACATTGCAACAACTTTGCTTAGTCCTATCACGTCTAAAATCTCATACAATCTTTTAATTACCACTCTATCGCCATAAAAATGTACTTTCTCCAAGCATGAACAAATGTGAGAAGTGCCTGTAAGATTTTAATCGCTGTAATCATGCGATTTGTTGGATAATCAATTACCTACGTCGCGTGCAAATGACTAGGAACCGAAGCACTTGGTCGCACGAGGTGGAAAAGTAAAAGCATGTTCTTATGGGTATAAAAATTGAGGCAATAACATCCTAATATTTACCTTGACTTCAATAATATGTATTTATTTATTTATCTATAATGTAAGTAAGTACAAAGTAAGTAAAGTAAGTAAGTAAATACATGTAAGTACCTACTTATGGTACACCCAATGCAATAAAGTATCTTATAGTATACCAGTAATAGTCTTAATAATAACAAATACGAAAATAATAATCGTAAATTTGTCAACGTCAATTGAATTTATAAAATAGTTAAATCGGATTAAATTACCATTTGAATAAACAATAATATATCAAAACATACTTTAAAAATAATAAATCATTTTAAAAACTACTTACTAGCGAAAACATAAAATAAAAATAAAGCCTTTAGGAATTAGTTCCGTGACATAAAAAAATCTGATCTAACTATATCAAAATTCTGTAACACAATTCTATTTTGAAGATAGATAATATCTAAGGCACGGTAGAAGATTTTCAAACTAGTAATCAGAATGTAATTTAAACTCCGGAAATGCCTACTGTACTGAGTAAGATTTTATAAATGCATGTTTTTGCCGGTTTAATGCGTTACATTGACCTTTCCGTGAATCATAACTTGTTCGTTATTTAATTATAACTGCCTACTAGGGCGTTCTTCATCAAGAACCTGCCTAGGTATAAATAAACTTAATAAAGGATGATCAGACCTATTTGTGAAATAGCGCGTGGGAGCAGGATTCCATGAACAGCCCACTATGTCTTGCTTGTATCGTATACTAGCGACCCGTTCCGGCTTTGCACGGTTTTATTATATACGTATAGTAAAACCGTGCAAAACCTTCCTCTTGAATCCTCTATCTATTAAAAAAACCGCATCAAAATCCGTTACGTAGTTTTAAAGATTTAAGCATACAAAGGGACATAGGGACAGAGAAAGCGACTTTGTTTTATACTATGTAGTGATAAAACCGGGCAAGTGCGAATCGGACCTGAGCACGAAGGGTTTCGTACCATTATCTATAAAAACGACAATAAAATCATATCTGTTGTATGAGGACCCCTTAAAGAATTAGTTTATTCTGTTTTTTTTAAGAATTTGTTGTTTATAGCTGCCACAAAAATACATCTTCTTGGAAATTTCATGTGTCTAACTGACGGTTCATGAGATGACCTGATGACAGTCGGCCAGACAGACTAAATAATAATAAATAATAAAATAAATTAATAAAATAAAAAATTTTTATTTGTTGTTTAAAACAACCTTGAAGATGACTTTATTTTATCTTCACCTTTCACTGTTCATAATTTCTTAATCTCTTTTACAAACACTTTATGACAAGAGCTTAGAGTGCAATCTTTCTCCATACAATGATCGCAGAACATTGTGAGGTAATATTAAAGCGAAGTGCTATCAGGTGTTAGGAAGAGATAAAACGTGATGTCATGCTGATCGAGTTCTTCATTAAATTGAACTGGCGGAATGTCGTGTAGAGGTAACAATTAATATATCTGATAAATGCAGGGCAACTCTAAACTGTATCATACTTTTGAATGTATTGTTTTCTATATATTCAAAGAAAGCATAAAATTTTCAATAAAACGTATCTTATTTTAAATCTGTAACATCTAAGATTAAGAAAAAAATAAATTTTAAGAGTGATACTTAGCAGTTATAGTACTTAGTTTTGCAAGCCAGTATAGTTGAGATAACTAGTGGTCATCTGTTGTTTATTTTCGCTAAATTTTCACCAGGGATTCGATTTTCTCTAACCAAGTGTTTCCGGCATACTGGACCTTTTAGAATAACTGTCTTTTCTTGAGCAAGTTCTTAGATAAGTCAGGAAACAAATTACTGTAATGTTACACGTGGAAAATGTTTTTTTAATGAACTTCGACCGGGACCCTGAACTTTGAATTTGGTAACCCGACCAGATTTCAACTTGAGAGTTTCGCGGAAAACAATGCTTTAATCATTAATTTTACAGTTTATAGAACAAATGTTGTTATAGGCAAGCAGAATAATGCGAGATTCCAAATTTCAAGTATTATTCTGTTTTTATCAAAGCTCTGTGTTACCAACGCGTGAGTTTAAAAACAACAAAACAATTAATATTCAATCTTAATCCTCACTTTCGATAACATCGGCTTACAAAAAGCCTCAATTAATATAATATCTGTTACAATCGATGATAGTAATTTATAGCATGTTTGAATGAAGTACTACATTGAAAGTAAAGGCACGTACAGTTTGTCGGTATGTTTCGGTGAGTATGGTACTGTTACAGGGGGATTGCGTAATACAGGTCCGAACGGCCTACTGACCACTTACCATCAAGTAGTGGTATTGCCAATACCACTGCTTGAATTATACTGTTTATGCGACCTCTTTTACTAGTGAAACAGTGTGGTACATTCCGAGTGTAACTTGGAACATACGAATACCTCGGAGATTTACAGGATAATATATTTCGTTCCGTTCTTTGTCGCAAAAGACAATGAATAGAATATAACAAAGCATTATTGTGGCATGGGTCTTGCTGGTTTTGAATGTATACATGTATTGAGCTATATGTTATAGCTATATATTATATATGAGCTATAAGTATATGTTAGGTATTGCGCGGATTTCACAACCACAGCTCGGATTCTTATTGATACTAAACTCTTGTTAGTTTGTTAACGTGTTGGGAAACATTGCAAATGATACTGTTACAGAAGGCTTTGGAAATTAAGATACATCTGTTTTTATGTCAGTGGGATTAAATTTTGCGGGACAAATATCAATTATAAAATGATATAAATATCTATCCTACATAGGGCCATCTTGTGATTATCATACAAAAAAGAACATTATAAAAGGTCAGACGAATCGTGAAGTTACCAAAAAAGCACAGACATACAGCCGAATATAAGACCTCCTTCTTTTAGAGTCAGTTAAAAATAGCCGAGGACATTTTTGCAACCTTAATGCTCTAATAGGTGTTGCTATATGCGACCTAATTCCGTCAGACTTGATTTATGTCTTATCTGAACGGCGTCGGGAACGGGGTGTAAAGTAAAGAACATTTTCAGAGCAATATCTCGAGCGGATAAAGTCCTGCTATTACCACTCGCTAAGTTGCAGAACCTACATCAATCTTGACACGCTTTTGAGAATGATCCTAGGCTAACATTTTAACAATAAGAATCTGTCGAATCTATTGGCTATTGGCGGTTCATTCATATTCGAAATAGGTAACCTAGAAATACTAGGTACCTTCTGCATCGATCTAACATACGAGTACTCACGTCATAATTCATAAGGCTTTGTTAAGAATGTGTGGTTTGGTTGGATACGGAAAAAAGTAAAAAAGAGAACAAAGCCAATCTCCACCTAAATTGATACTCTTGCTTATTCACATCTCGTGTCATATCTCTTGTGTAAATCCAGCATTATCCTTACCCTGCCAAGTTGCAAACAGTCTAGGAGTTACACTATTACTCATTCTTCACCCAGTCCGAGTCAATTTGAACAAAAGCTTTTGACGACTCTAAGATTTACGGTTCAGGGTTTTATCTTATTCAGGTGGTACTTTGAGCCTGGTTCTCGTATCTTTCATCGATCTTCTGAATGTTCTTGTGAACGGGCAATTTAATCGCATTTTTTGCTAAAAAGTGTCAAGTTTGAAGACTTATACATTAACCTGTGTCGACAACATCATTAACGGTTCAAAACTCTAGCTGTTTATTTTTCCTTCTGACAACTTCTCGTCTGATATTGAAAAGCCAAGTTCCCAACTGATGGTTTGTCAAGCACATGTATAGAACCGCGCTAATCTTGAGGATATCCCTCTTCAAATCACAAACTGAAACTCACAAACTAGAGACTAAACTCACAGACTCACAAACTAGGTCTATAATGAGCGAGCACACAGCGATTAAAGATCATGTGAAGCTTGTAAAGCCTCACATCGTCTTCAATTACTCAGCTGTCGCCGTAATATAAATTAAAATTGTCCATTTATAAAATCAAAGTGTAACCCGCGCTCGATGTCGATTTCTAGATGACGTAGTAATTGCTTATCGAACCCAATAATTCTCGCTCGGCGAATCACTGAAATATTTGTTTGATCCGTATAATATTTACTGCAACCTTGAAACGGGACTATTCATGACAAAACGGACTCATTGTGTTATTCTTGTTCCGTCAGAGATGACAAATATCACGCGTCACGTCAGTCACGCACGTCAGAAGTGTCATACAAATCACGCTCTCAGATCCCTTTTGTATTTATTTTCTCTTCTCTAATCTTAAAAATAGAAAAAATAATATACTCAGAAAGGTTTCGAACATTATCAGAATTGTGTTGACCAGACGCAGATCCTTTAACCAATAATGAAATTAATTTAACAACTACAATAAATGTTCTGGTACGTCTTTTAAGATTCGTTTATTTGATCAGAAAATCATCTAGTTCGATATATAGGTAAGGGCTCAAACACAAAACTGCGAGCTCGCATCGCATCGTAAATATCTGCGAGCTCGCACGATAACGTCAGATCTCATTTGCATCGCGTATTCCTGTCATATTACGTCATACTTGGTGACCCCCCTTTTAGTCCGCTCTGAGACAACTTTAGCGAAAGAGCGCGGCGCCTGAGCCGCCTTCTTTGTGTTGTAAAAAAAAACTGCTTCAGTTCTCAACTCATAGTAATTTCGAGTAAAATAGTTCCCTTCAGAGTTCATAATCGTATTAAATGGATGAATCCAGAATCTTCTTTTTCTTTTATATCTATTTAACAATAACAGCAGTGCAATTGGACCGATTTATGCAAAAATGATCCAACCCACAACCTAGTCAATTTCGAGTTTTTTTAACCAATGTAATCAGAATAAGGTATATTTTAACATATCAAAGACTCACACCTCTATGTTCACAAATGTGGAAAATCCATATGATCCAACCCACAACTGTCATGTCGAAGACCATTTTTTAAAATGTATAAGTGTTTCATGCCACTTGAATCATTTTTGTGTTGCTTTTGTTACCCTAACATATAACCGTTCTAATTTGCTACAATGATTCAAACTATAATATTAAGCTGGTCCATCAGTTCAAAGAGTTCAGAAAGCTATAGAAAGAGCTATGCTCGGAGTTTCTCTGAAGGATAGGATTCGTAAAGAATACATCCGAAAGAGAACCAAAGTTATCGACATAGCTCAAATAATTAGCAAGCTGAAGTGGTGGCAGTGGGCCGGCTATATCTCGCGAAGAACCGACAACCGTTGGGGTAAACGTGTTCTTGAGTGGAGACCGAGACTTGGCAAACGTAGTATAGGACGCCCTCCGGCCAGGTGGGATGACGATCTGCGAAAGACTGCTGGCAGATGCTGGATGCCAAGCTGAAGACAGGGAGCTATGGCGCTCATTAAGGGAGGCCTATGTCCAGCAGTGGACTAATATAGGTTGATTATGATGATGATGATATAAAACAAGTTAAGATTTGACAAGTTAATATTTGTACTGTAGGTACATAAGCTGCGAGAGCACAGAGGTTTCTAGTATTTACGTAGGTAGTCTTGTATTGTTCCATAAACACTAATCTGCAGCAAGGACTCTAGAGGAGTCGAGTCAAAAATACCACTTCAACTGATTATTTATTAAACTTCATATCTTCCTTCGTTTTTTAGTTTCTTCATTGTAATTTAATTTTTAGAGAGATTTATGAAGAATTTTCATGGCTTTTGTTTGTGGCAATGAATGTGGCGTGACAGTGATATTATGTGCCAAACCGCTATCTGTCAAAGCGAGTTGTCAATGTGACCTCAAAGACAGCAGATTGGACGAGCGAAATCGCCCTCTCTGATTGAGCGCCATAGAGAGCGTACTGTGTTCCACTTCCACTCAACAATAGTAACAGGTTTTAGTTGTGATCCCGTACTGAACAGTATGCGAAGAATTTGTGTCTACTATGATTAAGTACATTTACATTTACTATTATATTGTATTTAGTTTTATAAGTAGGTAAGGTCTATTATTATCTGTCTGTTGCCCGTGCTACGCGCCAAAGGCCCTGTCAGAAAACCAGCGTTGCTCAACTTTAAGTGGAGCAACATTATGCTGAGACAGGACCTATTGGTTTGCTAGCATCACATGTTTATACCTTAGTTGTATTTAGTAGTTACTTAAAAATGTTTGATGTTGGTAAACTAATAAAAATATTTTCTTTCTTCTTTCTTTTTTCTTTATTTAAAATTGCTATTTCATCTAAGTACGTAAACGAAATAAAGTATATAAAGTTCAAAACACACAGAAGCCGGAGGAGTGGCGAAGGCGAAGGCGTGCCGGTTTTTCCTATGGCACCGCGTTCGCCACGGCCTGCGGTGTGTGTGTAGGCTTTCATAGGATTCCATAGAATACAACTCGCACGCCTTTGCCTCCGCCACGCCTCCGGCTTCTGTGTGTTTCGTACTTTAACGAAAAATAAATAAATAAAATAAAATAAGTACAGGGCCAGCAGATCTAATATTAGATACCAGATGATTGCATTGATTAATTTAAGAAACCGAAGGGAAGCTGCAATAATAGACGATGTAGATGGTTTATGTGATGAACCTTATTCTGATTTGGACGAGGAGTAGGGCCAATTTTGTTTGTTTTGTCTTTTAAAACACAAAAATGATTACTAATTTTTAACACACTTTGAATCATTTTTGCATTTTAATTTTTGCACCCTACATAGCTCTTTCCATACAAAATTAATTTTGTAATAATGATCCAGGCGCAAGTTTTCCCAATTATCTACTAAACTATTACAATTTATTCTTTATATTATTTATAGCAAAAAAGTTGAGTTTACATAGCATTAAATTAAATTAAAATAACAACATTTTGTATTACAAAGCTAGAGAAATACCGCCACAAACTTAAATATCGATTTATCTCGAAATGAGGTTTGTGTGGGTTGGATCATTTTTGCTTAAATCGGTTCAATTATCTTTTTGGGATCCATCTTACGCTTCCTAAAAACACGTCCAATACGGCGGACTAAACTTGAAGATATGGTTACCCTACAAAACGGTTCGCCGCACAAATTCGCATCGCAGAAATTCGCAAATCAAGTTCGTGTGACATCGCATCAAATCGCATCAAATCGCATCGCATCGCACCAAATCGCAGTTTTGTGTGGGAGCCCTAACTGATACTTTTCTCTCACAGTCAAGATATTTATCCTCCTCCACAAATTACCATTACAAAACGATGTACCTAGGTTTTCTATCATTTGCATCTAAAAAAGAAAAGCTGAAATCTGAGAGTGAGGGCGTCCTCGTTAAAAACGAATTCGAAAATAAGTTGTATTTAAGAGCTGATAAAGTAACCTTTTTGAGAGTATCGTGATCGACAGCAGCATTGCGCTTGCTTTAAACAACCTCCATGTAGGGATACCGATTTGCCTTGAATTTCGGACTTGTTTTGGATGACAGCTGTTGCCATTTTTAACCGTGAAGCGTGGGCCATATTTTCTAGTGATTCTATATTTTCATGTATTTGGCAGATACTCTTTATTGCCTCCAAGAATCAAAGCGGCTAAAGCGTTTTTGATAAATTTGGGACCAAAATTCACGTCTGGTCCCCCTAGTATAGTAATGTATGATTTTTAGCATCATTTTGCAGGCCTTCGCCGCACAGTGGATCGAAAATCGCGTTTCTAAGACATAGGAATAAAATTTTTAAAGTGTCGTTTTTTTTGCTTAAAACCGCTTGTACTAATCAATATTATGCCTAAATATATCATGGGATACAATTTGACTGTCAATATGGCGAGTTATAATTTTTTTTACTAAAAAAATGTATGAAAAGCATGTTAAAAATCCGGATATCTCCGGAAGTGCAAGGATAACCGTTATATCCTTGCATACAGTTATAGTACCAACTATTTATGTTTTTTTGACATACTTCATATTACGCGAACTACTGCACTTTTTGAGAAAAAAATACGAAAAAAAAATTGTTTTCTTTTTGTTTTTGACGGCGCGCCGTCTCATTCGGTGCAAAAAGTTAAAAAGCGACGACATCTTCTTGCTAATTCTTTAACCGTCAGCGGGGATAATTAAATATCTGAAAGAAAACATACTAGTTATATGTAATTTTAAAAATAAATATGTAATTTGATACGGTAAGTTAAGTAGGTATGGACATGTGTGAACATGTGTCATTGCAATCTGATAAATTTGATGGTCTCATTATTCGTAATACACCCACTAAAGATAAAAAGCCGCAATCAATAGTCTTTGTTCTAAATGTTGGGCAAGTAGGGTTCTTCGAAGCGAAATAATAAGTCTTTCATTTACCTATTATAAGTCCAGTTTTTTCAAATATAGATAATATCTTATTATGGAACAATCTTTGGATTTAGGTACGTCTTAAAATTTGATCTTTTAAATACTAAACTTCTACGTATTACGTTGGCTATTTCCAGGCACATCTTACATTGCAACAAGGTTTTACGAACGTAATAAAATAGATGAATTTATTGTAGTAAGTATAGCCGCACTACTTACAGTATAATTCACTAACTTATACATAGAAGCGCATCGAGAAGATTGGAAATGATCACGTACCTAAGAACGTCTGTAAACTCATCCAATAGTTCTGTGGCTGGACTTCTTCTTTCATAAAATATTTCCTATAGTGGAGTGAGTTTATTTTTGAATTTTCATAGTAAAATAAATTCTAGTTTAAGAATTAAATTCGCTATAGAATCAGGGGTTACCGTTTGAAGTCTAAATGGGCAAATTAGTATGTGGGTTAAGTTGTGGGTAGTTCAAAACAGCTGTTACATTTGGTTATCGAACAATATATGTTTTCCTTTTACAAGACGCACTTTCATATATATTCATTATTACCTATTACCTATATAATATAATAGTAAGATACCAGATATAGGTACTTGTTGTAGATAGGCCGCTATCAACGCTATGGCGCTCATTAGGGGAGACCTATATCCAACAGTGGACTAATATAGGCTGATGATGATGATGACTTGATGCAAACGCGTAGGTTCAGTTTCCATCCAAGGTTCTGAGAGAACCATGGATGGAAACTGCTAGCAACAATAGAGCAAATCATCAGTCAATATATTCTCAATGGAAAATCCGGGCAAATGGCTCTAGCAACTCGTACACTGCAATCAATGTTATTTTTAATTTCGATTATAATCATTCACAAAAAGACTGTATTGTGTTTATATTTTTATTAGGATAACAATGCTCACTAATTTCGTGTTTCACCAAAATCACCAGCTCCGTAAGTACGGACTTTGTAAAGTCCAGTTGGGTTAATATTTTTCACGATTTCTTCAATCATTTTCTACTCGTGAATTCTTGATAAAAATCTGTTTTGAAGTTTTTGAGTTCAGCAATATCACTATTGTAGGTAGGTATTATAGTTAATTTAATATTAAATAATAATAAAAAGGTTTTATTTAGACAACACTCAGTCCATAGGTATCATTTACATTTTGATCGCGATCAGACTGACAAACGTGGCGGGCTACTTTCTATAAAATGTATTTAAAAGGAATAACTTTATCTGACTACAATCTCATCTGATAATAAGAGACTAGGTATGACCGACGATGTATCCACCTACCACGAAGGTTTTATCTTTGGTAAGTGTAATGAAATAATCAAGGATAGGCTCAGAGGATAGGTACTTAAATATGCGTGTCTGCCATTTCTGTTTTATTCAATTGACCTATCTATGACTTCCATGAATAGGTAAGTAGCCTTTGTGTAATGAACTTTGAAACAATTTAAAAGCAAAAATAGGCATTTTCAGGTGTTGGTGGGATTGTTATAAATGACGTTGTTATCCCTAAAGGGTTTACTGGCTCAGTAAGTTATAATTTTAAAAAGTGACCCTGTCGTAATAAACGTTTACTTATCGGCGACAATCAGAAAAAATAATCTGGTGTGTTTAAAAAAAACATAAACCTATTTCTTTTGTTTTAAAGAATACAAAAATAAGAACATCATCAATTTAATCGAAATCGATATAAAATATCTATCTCTGAAATAAATTAGATATACTTATCACTATCTAGGATCTATCTAGCATATCTAGGACAAGTAACGCAAGTACTGCTAAGTTTAGGGGGCTAGATGATGCTGTGAGGATTATCCAGTGTTCTAACTTTGTATATTATGAAAATAATCTACACTACTCTAGCAATAAAGATAAGTTGCAACATTCGGCCACGAAGTATCTTTTTAATGTAATTTTACCAAGGTATATCGTAGTCGAAATGTTTATTAGAGTTTGTTACGCATTTTTGACGCCACGGGAAGGCCTCGTAATGTAGGGAATTTATTGTGGAAAATGTTTTCCGGTAATGTTCCTTACTGTTTATCTCTTTTCTTGATTTTGTGACTTACCTACTTTTATTTGGTACATTTACGTAAAGGTCTGTTAATTTCATACCTATATATTTAGATAGTTATGTGAATCATATTAATATTATAAATGAAAAAGTTTGGATGGATGGTATTTTGTTACCTTTTCACGCCAAAACTAATGAACGGGCTGAAACTTTGAATAGACTTAGCTCTGGGAACGGAATAAATATATAGTACTAAGTACTTCCTTTTTTTCCTGTAATTTGGGTCTTATGGGATAGAAATAACCTTTTAAAGTTTCTATAGAAACAACACGTGCGACACCGCGGGCAAAAACTATAATATCAAATTCGAACAGGAGCTCATAATAATAGAACGTTGGTAAGAACTAGAAAAATGTTGATAACCACATCACTTACTCGAGAATAACTATTTAGCTATTTTAAGTTAGTTTAGCTAGGCAAAATTTATAAAAGTAAAATATGGAAGATTTGCTCGATTTGTGGGTAAGTAATCATTAGGTACAGTCACTACAGTCAAATTGTTAATTTGCGTTTCTAAATTACAACACACAATGTACAAGAAAAACATAAGGTAGGTACTTATAGGAAATTAAAATTACAATAGTTACAATTATTACGATTCATTTATTTTCGTGTATGTACTGTATAGCTTAGACACTAATCATAACTTAACAGACATGAAATATAGAGCAATTTAATTTAGTACGCTTGCAGTAAGCGCCAGTATTTCTCGTTTACACAAGTTTATTTCTTGGAGAGCTGCCCGCAAACTCGACCCAACATGCATCATAAAAATACATTGTGGAATCAAATCCTGCGAGTTATTATCCTACCATAAAAGCATTTGGGATAATTTCGAGCAATTTTAGTGCTGAGCGCCATAGCACGTCCGCAGGTAATGAAGCTGCGACGGGCGGCGACGGCAGCGGCGATTACACTAAATGGATGGATGGGTTATCCATCTAACTTAATTCCAAGACAATCGTAAAATAATTTGACGTTATAAAATATTAAAAAATCGGTTTCAAATTCTTTAAAGCCAAAATAAGAATATCATTAATGCATTCGAAATCAATAAAAAAAATATGCATCTTCAATGATGCGTATTTTATGGACTTCGATCCTTAGGGATAAATAGGACAGGGGCTTGATGATACTGAGTGAATTGTCCAGAATTTTATAAAAAAAAGTGTCAAAATCACTAATTTAGTTTTTAATGGGCTTTTGATTTGGGACTGGCATTCATAAAGTTTTCATCTATTGTATTGCAATTTGCAATTTATGTGAAAAAAGAAATAAGTATTAATTTTATATTGCATTATTTTGACCTATTATTGCAATATTATGTGAAACAAAATATTAATTTCGTTTCAATTTCATGCAATTACCTACCCATCCATGGATCCATCCATTTAGTATTATCAGATCGCGCAGTTCTGTTATTCTTAGCTACACATGAACAATTCCTCTCAGGGACGTGTCAGGGAAAGGAACGGGGAAAATGAGACGAAAGCATCCTTTGAAGATTGAAAGGAATTCCTCTTGTACGTGACGTGACCTTAAAGAAATTGCAAAATTTTGCTCACATAACTTTTTTTCCGCGGTTCGAAAACAGCGTATGATTTTATGCTTGCTCGCTTCCCTCTGTTGACAAATTGCATCAAATTCTTTTGTGTACCTAAATAATTGTACATAATAATAGTTTCTTAATAATAGGCTGCTTTTAAATATTATCAGCTATACTCCGGTCAAAGTACAGTAACAATGTTTTTCAAAATTTGATCTATTTTCGCTCTATACTATTAAGCAATCACAGCTGCTGCTGCTTGCTGATTGTTATTTTTTAAACAGGACGACGAAAATTGCATTTTGTCGTCGTGTTGCGAGTAGTTTACCAACATTGTAACATTTTATCTTGAGAATGGTCAACAAGCTACATTCTACATTCTATTCTATGTATGAATCGACCAATCATACCCACAATTCAGTGTATTCAAATTATCTAATTTATATAATTATATTTTAATATTAACGTAAACTTGCATGCCTAGGATGAGGTAGAAAATAACTGGACGTATTCCAATTTTAAGACCAAATTGTACTTGTATTCTTGCAAATAAACACATTTCATTCAACGTTTCTATGGATGTATCACGCGAAAAACGACTAAACGGATCGTTCTTAAATTTTGAATAGACGTCGTTTTAGCCCTGGAATAACATACCTGGGCTACTTTTTTAAAAGTTCCTATGGGATAGAAATAACCTTGAAAGGTTTCCATAGAAACACGGCGCGAGTTGCCGCGGGCAGATACTAGTAATCTGATAATCAGATATTCATTAACTGTACTTTTTGACCTTAATTTTTTATTTACTATTTTGACTAGGTATCGAATTGCCTTTTTTTACTGTGACATTTATTTTAATTCTTAGTTTACTGTTTTGACTATCAAATTAACTTCTTTTTTTGTGACATATAATTTTAATTCTTAGTCTAATGTTTCGGTATACAATAATATTTAATAATCATAGGTACCTTGTTAACTATTTTAGATAAGTGATAGAATAATGTTTGACGCTTTGGAATTGTGTATGGTTCTTTAAGTCAAGTGTGAATGAATGAATAAATAAAATAAGTCCCTGACACAGACAGTGACACGATCCTCACCACACCCTGCAGTGCGCTTTATCCTGTGGTCCCTCAGCTCACAGTTCTCAGTACTCGTGTGAGCACACATTTTAATTAGCGGTTTCTCACGGCCGAGGGTTTATTAAACTTCGTTTATTAAACTTTTCTCCCGTAGGTGCTCATTTTGCAACGCTCGGAACTCCCCGAGATGGTTTGCCAGGACGGGTACACTCGTTAGGAGAGTTGGTGTTGTTTTTCCAAGCTAATTGAGTTTGCCGTTTAGCTGATGTTGATTAGACAAATGCTCGTTTCTTATACTATTGCCATTCCATATTGACGACCTATGTGAAGAGGCGAAGGGCCTGCAACCAAGGAGGTTGCGATTTTGTTTTTTAATTCTTTAATGCACAAATACAAGAAAAACTTACACCTAGATAAATTATGGAACAGGCGAGCTTAACCCTAAAAAGAGTTTTGATTCCCTTTTCCGGGATAAATGTTTGTTTGTACGTCTTACAGACACAATACAAGCTCTGTTTAGTTTGGGGCTATGTGTATTGTCCAAAATAATTTCGTTATTTCATATATTAATGTATCTCCAAGCCTTTATTATACATTTATAAAAATAGCTTTGAGAGACCAAAATCCTTTGTCTTGTAACAGTTTTACCCCTGTGGTTTGCGGTTTTACTTGCAGGTTTGACCACAAGCTCAGTCGGTGCCCCAAAATCGGGTTCATTCCTTTAAAATACTTTTCTACAGTCAGACTTGACTATTGATTAGACAGCCAAAGTTGAATAATTTATCAGCAATGAAGGACTCAGATGGCAGTTTAAAGAGAAAAAGCTACACCGTTATTTTCACCTTTTACTAAAATATATTAAGAGATTGATGTAGGTAGATGTTTTAAACGCGAAAGTTTGTAAGTATGGATGAATAGATGGATGGATGTTTGTTACTCTTTGACGCAAAAACTACTGAACGGATTCGGATGAAATTGGGACAGAGATAGATTATAGTCTGGAATAACACATTGGCTATATTTTATCCCGGATTACCCACGGGAACAGGAATTACGGGGGTGAAACCGTGAGGCGCTGCTATTGTTCTATAAAATTGTTTTCCCAGCCCTTTACCCCTTTTTTCTATTTACTCACGTACAGCAAACAATTACTCTCTAGTCGTAGTATAAACAGAATTAAACTAAATTAAAAATAGTACTATAAGTATAAAGATTAATTACTAATAAGCCCCGTTGTCTACTGGATTGTTTATCCCGATAAAACAATTCTATTCCAGTATGTCCAGTGTTATGGCGCTCATTAGGGGAGGCATATGTCCAGCTGTGGACTAATATAGGCTGATGATGATGATGTCCAGTGTTTGTACCTCTTCGGACATTAAAATAAATATCCTAATTTCCATTTCGTGCTAATTAAATAATGCTGTAGCTACTCCGGAAAATGTGACATAGGACATGCTAGGCAATTTCTCTACTATTGGTCGAGTCGAACTAAATATAAGGGGTTAGATGCAATTATTATTACCTATAAATTTTCTAAGAAGGGAGACTAATCTGGTCTGACAGTTAAGTTAACATTTGCGATCACTACTGATATCAATTGGTACAAAGAGAATAATCGCGCAATTAGTGTGGGACAATTCAAATGGATACAGTGTGGGACGAAATTGAACAAAGTGGGACGAGATTTCTTACACACTAATTTGTACGAGTATTGCTAAATAGCATTTTTTCTTGCATTTCAGATTAGTCGTGTCACAAAACCAGAGGGCGCTGCACATAGTGTTCCCCCACCATTTCCTGGACTCACCGGAGTGGTTTGGCGTTTCTACTGACGAGTTTTTTCAGGTAAAATAAAAACGGACAGCCTTATTTTTTTATAAACAGGGAAAACAAACGCAATTCTGTCCAACCACCTGCTTGATGGTTGGATCATTGTTATGACGATTCCAAAAGACCAATTTGGAGGCTGTATTGAGTTGTTGATAAATTCAGGTTTTGTTTGCAAAACACCTCTGATTATGATGAACTAGCATCTGCCCGGAGTTCACACGCGATGTTTCTATGGAAACGTCTCAAGGCTATTTCTAATCCATGGGAACTGATTTTTGGGATGAAAAATTTCAGCCCGATTCGTTCAGTATTTGCGTGTAGGTAAGAGGAACAAACATCCATGAAAACATCCATAAAAACTTTCGCATTTATAATATTAGTAAGTATCGTAAGGATCTTGAGATGTTCATGGTTGGTTTTGTCCCAGTTTCATCTTTTATTGTTGAACTTGTGAAAAAGGAAACTCGCGAAGGAAACATCACGACTTCCTTCCTTCAGTCGTAAGTCGCAGGGAAATGGGGGAAGAACGGAAATGAGCACGTCTCGTTACGTTAGAGGTAAATAAAAATGACGATAAGAGGTGCTGAATGTTTAATGTCTATTTTTTTAGGATTCCGTACTCAAAAGGTGAAACGGGACCCTATTACTAAGACTCCACTGTCCGTCTGTCTGTCTGTCCATCTGTCACCAGGCATGAATCGTAATAGTTTTTATTGCCGCTTTAACAACAGATACTAAAAAAACTGGTAAATAAATATGGGGGCTCCCAAACAACAGACACGATGGTTTTTGTCTTATTTTATATAATTTGACGGAACCCTATTTTACCCGCAAAATAGTATAGATTGATGATGGTGCTAAGAATTTACCAGCCAGAAAAGCCTACGCCTATAATTAATATCCTCCCACTTCGATCCGCAATCTTGCAAAGGGTATGCTGTACCAACAACATTATAGAATACTAGTATCTGCCCGAGGCTTCACACACGGTATTTCTAGGCAAACGTTTCAAGGCTACTCATATCCCATGGGAACTAATTTATGGGATGAAAGTACCCTGTTTTATTTTAGAGTAGTAGTAGTTTTTGCGTGAAAGGGTAACAAACAGTAATCAATACCTTTATTTCTTAAGGCTTACAAGTAAAATTATAAACTACTGGATACCCGCGGCATCGCTCGCGAACCAGAGTTTTTTTTTTCATACAAATTTCAGAATTTTTTTACACAACCAAGGGGTTATTTTGGAAAAATAAAAAATACGTGTTTAATTATTCACTTCATATTTTATTCAAACCGAGATTTGAGTGAATCTAACCAAGGAAAAATATTTTCCATACAAACTTTACCACCCTATTTAGCCCCCTCAGATGTTAAAATTTCAAAATGTTAATAGCCTATGTCCTATTCTAGGTCCTAAACTATCTACATACCGAATTTCATTAGGATAACTTACGTCCTTACGGAGATTACTTATAACAAATATTCACACAGACTTTCCCGTTTATTATAATAGTAATATGAATAATTCTCAAAAAAAAAGTTTTTTTTTTTGATGATTATTCATAGTTTAATTTTTCAACATCTTACATCCATACAAACAAACTTTCGCGCTTATAATATTAGTAAGGACAATTTATAGGCAGTGTTCTCCGCCCTACATGTTATTATTCGAGCTGAGATTCCGTACCGCCTTCATTACCATACTCGAACATATGGGCTAAATGAACAGTGTTTCAGTTGTTTTGCTGTCTCGAGAGTATCTGAGCGTTTTATGGATGTATTGATAACTTTATTACATGTCTGGGAATTAGCCTTGAACGAGAGCAGTGGCTTAGTGAGATGTGTTTGTTGCACTTGTATGGCCATATGGTAGGCGATTGCTAAATAAGTCATTAATAGAAAGTGCTACATTTGATATGTTCGTTTGACGTTTCTTAGTGCCATGAATGGTTGAAAAAATACAAATTGGATCTTGTCAGCTAATAAATTTAGTTTTTTTTTTGTTAAATAAAGTGAAAAACTTGGATAAACCTACTAACAAAAGTATCTACGTTGTCATCGATTAACAATAAATCGTTAAATAAGCGACTCAGTTTAAGAAAGCGCCACAAAGGAATGTACGTAGCATATAAAAGCAATCACTTATTCATAAATCATTTAATGTATTAATTAATTAAAAAATGTCCATGTGGTCGGTATATTTTTTGATTTGTCGAATTTGGGAATTCGCCTTAAATAGGGACATATTTCATGTAAGAAAAGAAACCTCCAACTCGACTAAACCGAAAACCATTCCACAATCCACAGACTGCCATAAAATTTGAAATTCAGCCTACATTTTACTCACCGCGTTGCGAGTATTTGGGCATTCTATGTATAAAACATATGGCATAGCGTGACTGCATTGTGGGTACGGTATCTATTGCATTCATTCTTATTCGAGCCTATATTTACGTACGGAATTTTGTCAGATTTAGATTTTTCAGGGCTAAATAGTAAACAGCACTTTAGCCAACATCTAATTTGTATGATTGACTTTTACGACACAGGAAATAGTGAATACTAGCCGAGGACCAAGGCTTATAGAACGGTCGACTGTGCGATTTCGCTAAATCCTACCATCTAATGGGCCGATGGATGGGGGGGACTGTATAAGAATCGGTATCCAATACACGGTACAAATAAAAATACATTAAATATTGTCTGGATGGAGGCGACGATGAAACTGACATTGTCAAAAAAATCTTAATCGGAATGTTACGCAACGCAAACAAAACTGCCCTTTTTTTGCTTTTCATTAGATGCAATTAATTTAGATTGGATACAAGTTTCAACAATAAAACGTAAAAGTAAAAGTTAAACATTTGTGACGTTGGAAGTTGAATCCATCATTATTTGACCCATTGGATGGCAGTATTTAGCGTAATCGCACTTCGGGTCGGTGAATAAAAAACCTTTATGTTTCTTCTTTTTGGGATGTACAACATTACAAAAAGACTTATCAAACCTATTTTAATAAATACTTTGTAGCGACCTCTAGCATGAAGTGAGCTGAACCACAAATGACACAACAAAAATTCTGAGTGCATAAAGTAGATCACGTGACCCATAATCCTAGATCGCGCAAACGCTGGTCTTAACAACATGTGACCTATTAACTATCCGACATCAACTGTCGTCGGTCGAAAGAACCCGGGTATGTTGGCCAGTTGGGCCGACCCGGTACAGCTAAGATCTTCCCCTGGAACCATTTGATAACCACCTTTAACACCCAAAACTTTAAAATTCCAGGTGTCAATAATGGCGATGGAGGAATCTCGCGTGCTGGTGTGGCACAGAGATAAGCTGAAGCTGTCTATAATGTCGGATGCCTTCCTGCAGTCTGTGTTCGACCATATCCTGGGCAGGGATGTTGTTCATAAACTTATGCAGGTGAGATAATCTAATTTTTCACCCCACAAAATTTGACTTCAATCTTTAGAAGATCTGCAGTAGACATGATAGTATGATTGGATAGCCAAATTTTAAGTTAAATTTGGCTAT
The DNA here is from genome assembly GCA_944547425.1 of Eupithecia centaureata. Classification (NCBI taxonomy): domain Eukaryota; kingdom Metazoa; phylum Arthropoda; class Insecta; order Lepidoptera; family Geometridae; genus Eupithecia; species Eupithecia centaureata. Next base: position 1,760,016 of record OX155683.1, read on the forward strand.
TATTTAGTAACCATGTGGTGTATATTGTTTGTACTTTAGGTACTCTATTTTTCTTTTTTTAATGAAAGAGCAAGACACGCATGTATTGAACTCAAACAGGCGCGTACCGTGCTTTCACGTTTCGGGCTGCACAGCAATACCAAGAAATGTTAATTATAAACTAAACCAAAGTGATTGATTATTTTTCAATTGTCCGGTGTTTGTACGTCATCAACTTAAATTACTTTTCCGGTTTTAAAATTTAGCTTCCATATTTAAATCGACTATGGAGTTTTATGATGACATGGAGCAAATCTGACGATGGAGCCGGAAAATTACCATGTCCAGATAAGAATCGGCTTAAGAAATATAGTAGGATCCTAAACTAGCCTTAGCTGTATTTTAGGATCTTGAACTTGGAATAGATATATTTCTAGCCCTAGAATAACACATAGGCTACTTTTCATCCCATAAATCAGCTCCCACGGGATAGAAATAGCCTTGAAACGTTTCCATAGAAACAACGAATACGGAGGCGCGGGCAGGATGCTGGTAAATACATAATATTTATCATATTATAACCTATCGTCACCATTCTTCACACCTTACATCTTCGATCATTTAGATGAAGTGGTAGAAAACGATTGAGGTGAGGTCTCTCGTTCGTCTCACCAGGAGCTAAGTATGTAGTGGCATTCCACGGAGTAAAGTCCGCTTGCACTTTCAGTATGTTTGCTTACACTTTATTTAAGTAGCTTGTCTTACAGACGAGCGTTTATGGACTCACAGAAGTTAGCCAACTTTAACGGTGTAAAGCTAGGAATTATGTTAGCTTGAACTTGGCTTGACACGCTACGGCATGTCAAGATACAAAGATATATACCTATATATACCTATCAATCCTTGTTCTTTTCTAGTGACAATAAAGCATTTTTGAATTTTATTATATTGAAATATATAAATTATATCGGCTTTATTTAACAAAATTTACCAACCTAACCTATATATTCTGTTGTTGATTAGGTAGAGTGAGTGGGGGCAAGATCGAACGGTTTTTTGATGAGATGGTCAGTGTTGTTTTTGAATCCATGTAGAAGAATAGATATTAACTTTAGCTAAAAGTAAATTAGACATAATTAAAGGGTAAAGACTAGATTTTTATAATATGTCAATAACAGCCTGATAAAGCTGTCCAAAAAGTAGAAAACTGTAATTAAAAATATTATTTTTACTTAATTGAAACAGGGGGAAGATGAAAAGGTGACGGGGTAAGATCGAATAAAAATCTCAAAATCTCAAAAAATCATTAAAACGTGTCTGAGGCAGGTCCTAGGCAAAGTTTATGGTCCTAAGTCTATAGTGTTAAGTAATTTAAAAAGTTGTAACTGACTGTAGTGCCAAAATAGCTATTTTTAACAAAGATATAACAAATTTAAAAATATAATATATTCCGAACTTACCCCACTGGGGGAAGATTGAAGAAGAGATTCTCAAACTTTGCAGCCAATTTGCATAAGTTTTGACTGAAGAAAAAAAAATATTTTCTATTAATGAAAAATCATATAAAAACTGAAAACTTTTTTTATTTCACATGAAACCTATATGAATATTTTTTTTATAACCATAAATAATTCTTCATTTTTTTATTTTGTAATTTTTAAAGTATTTTCTTTTTCTATTGGATTTCTTTTTTTATTTCACATTTCTTAGCATACCCTATTCTTGTTATTTTTTGTTTTACTACTTTCAGCAATATTTTTTTTATTTCTTATTTTTCTTGCTGAAACTTACACAAAGATACAGTTTGAGGATATCTAGCTTTTAATATGAAATCTTAAAAGGGTCAAGATTAAGACTTTGATATGTTTGTCTTACCCCGTTAAATGTAAATGGGGAAAGATGAAAAGATGAAATAAATTCTAAAATACGAGAAATAGAGAGATTTAGTAATAATTACATAAATATGTACAAAAAATAATATGCAGATGTTTCAATTAAACACTCGTACCTGCCTTGTAATTTAATTTACAAGACATGGGGCAAGATGAAATCACTTTTGTGAATCCTGAAAAATACACTGTCTTAGAAAATTGCACTTTACACACAACCAGGCGTTCTCAGCCGCAACCACTGACTGAGTTGTGATAAGTACCAAATTGGTGGCCCTAACGATGTTGCCAGCAATGTAATAAGTACTATAAATCTGGTGTTATTGAAGACTTTTTGTCTTACCCCTTTTTTCATCTTGCCCCCACTCACTCTATTTCTTTTGTAGTAACTTTAAATTAAATGAACACTCCACTGTAAAATTCCAGGTGAGCGAAACAATGGCAGTCAGCAACGGCCACCTTCCCAACAGCTACGAGGAAGGCGAAGACAAGCCGATGTTGGTCGTCAAGAAGGCAGGCGATGGACCGGGCATCACTGCCTTGTTGAATAGACAGTTGCAAGGTGAGCAGTTTGTTACCAGCTCATGTATGTTAGGAAATTCATTAGCTGAACCTTGTTTGTGTTGGACACGGAACGCGGGTGACTCATGAGTCCTTAAGTGGGTCCTTTGGTTGGTTTGGTCCACAAAAGAATAAAAAACTACAAACCTTGAAAAAAATGTAAATTAATAAAAATAATAATGCTGCACAATCCACATTCCACACAGCATCATCTAGCCCCAAAGCTAAGCAGCAGCTTTTGTTATGGGTACAGAATGTATGATATACTTAAAACAATACATTATATACAGAAAACACCCAGAACCTAAAAATTAAGAAAAAAGTAAAAGAACATTTTGCTAGACCGTAGGGTCACCTTTCGAATTGCAGCCGGGGTAAAGAGCCCCCTTCGTGCCCCTAAAGGGCCGGATAGAACCTCAGTTTTGCGTGACTATAACCGCACTGACCCTGTAGACGTCCCTAATCAAGAGATAAAACGTCAGTGTTTCTCTAACACAAGCAAGGTTCGTCGTTAACCCGCTCATACTCGTATTGGTTTTTGTTTTATTATGGAAACATAAAATAACACAAACCTAATGAACTCCAACTAAGATATTTTCTACTTAGTTGTCTTCTTTGTCGCAATAAAAATAAACAATTCATATAAAATTTCAATAAAACGTACAATGTGTTTACACAACAGCGAAAGCTAGTGAACGTGCGGTAACGATCGTCGGATCCCAATCGTTTGCTTTTGCTCGCTCTCTTTCCCTTGGTCTGTACTTTACCCACCATTTTAATAGGGCCAGACTCAGTGCCGGATTTATATTTGTTATGAGCGTAGGCCACTTTTTTCCGCCCCCCCCCCCCCCCCCCCCCCCCCCCTAGGCATACAAGGTTGGAATCCTGCAATTGGCAATAAAAAGCATACGGAACACAAAAATGAAATAACAGCAATAAAAATTGCTGAATCGCTCCAATTCAAACCAGTGAACGTGTTTGACTTTTATCGTCTGCAATCGAGTGACCGTCCTCTGAAATCTGCCGCCCCCTAGGACGCTGCCGCCCCTAGGCCGCGGCCTATACGGCCTATTTATAAATCCAGGACTGGCCAGACTTGATATTATGAACTATGCTATTTGAAAACCCTGTAACTTTCATGTTTTGCTAGGTTCACACTCGTAAATGTAATGCATGTTTCAGAAACAGCAAACCTGTACATCGCCCTTATTTTTATATTGATGTTTAGATATTTCAGTATTTTTGTAGATAGCATTTTGTTGCTACTTGCTACGTAAATTTGATTATTTAACAACATTCATAAAGCAAAACTCAATGTTGTTTGTATGTTATGTGGAACTAATCATTGTATTTTATTATATTAACTTGGCTATACAGTTTCTTGGTTTACTTAGTCATCATTATTACCTATTGCTTATTCAAAGTTAAATGTAAACAATAAAGTTGTGAATAACTGTTTTATTTAAAAACCGAAAAACTGTATAGTTAATCTTGTGTAGTAAATAATTAAGTACGCCCGGCTTTTCGTCCCTTTTTCATTGCATTATTGTGTGCTTGCTTGAATACGAAGACCCAACATCGCTGATAAATAGTATCAATGAATATCCAACCAGGTTTGATCGTTGGATAAGTGTCTATGTACGTGTAAGGTACGGTACGTGCAACTCGTCCCACTCGGAAATCTCATTTCCGAACGGAACAAGTTGTCCGAGCAATTGGGACGACTTGCGTGAATAAATGGGGCAATCTTATAGTGCTGCAATAAATTAACTTTTAAAAGTGGCGGCTCTGACTTTTTTTTTAAACCGTTGACTTAATAAAATAGAATATTTGTAAAATCACCCCGATGAGAGGTCCTAGCTAAAAACTGAATTTATTTCCTAAATGTCTCAGTATTGTAGCTTCTTTTTCGATAATACATGTAATGTAAGGACACAATAATATAATAAGAAGGGACGAACAGTGACGTGTCGTGTCGTGTCGTTGACGTGTTGTGTTGTCGCGGCAGACGAGCAGGCGCCGCTGCTGTGCGCCGCGCCCGCTTCGCACGCCTGACGCCGTCGCCATTATCCGCTCCTTTACCCTTTGCAATACTCTTGTTCATAAAACACCGTCCTTAATTAAATCGCATTCACTGCTCAGCCATGAAAGTCTTGACGTATACAGACGCCAGTCAGTTACCTGGCAAGCGTGCAAACTTTGCCTGCACATCAAATGACCAAATTGCACCTTAGATTTATTATGATGTGCCTTAAAACATACACAATTTTCAAACACGCAATCATGATATAAAAGTAATTATACATATATACATATATAGTATTTACGTGATAAAATGTACGTAAAATGATTATGAGATAAAAATTATTGACAGAATCTTTCCCTTCCTCTAACTTGCTTTCCTTATTAATATTTTTCTTAAAAAGTAGGTAAACCGTTTTATGAAATGACAGAAAATAGTAAAAGTTAGAACAATATGGGAAAATAACGTTTTTTAAATTACGAAAAAAAAGCTTTGATTTTCGAACAATTTATAAGAGTTTGGAAATGACACAAACACATATTTTAATTGTTGAATAAAAAATAAGAAATTTGAATCCGTACGGTTTTTTTTTGATCTCATAACTTTATTATAAAAGGACAGAATATTGCAATAATTTCCGATCCTTACATCCTAAACATTGTGGTGCAGTTCTATATTTCGCAATAAATTGATGAATTCCAAAGTGCATTGCAAAACTTAACTATTGCAAACACTTGGAATTCATCGGTGCCATCGCTTGATAGATGAACCATATTTTTAGTATTTATTTTATCACTGCTATTATAATGCAAATATTCTGAGTATATATCTACCTCTTTTAAACAAGAACAATTATTTCTTACCCTTGTTATCAATTTTGAACAGAGCTCCAAGTTTGGTTTGACGACAGTATCGAGGCGTGTCATCGTGTGACTTCTCATTTTTGTATGAGATTCGATTAGTTCCATTTCCACACGATCAAGGCACTGCACTAAATCCCGTAGTAAATGAGACGTCATGACGTCACGATTCCATCGACAAAACAAACTTAGGGCTCTGTAAAGCCAAGTATTCTACAAAACTTGCATCCAATCATTCCAGAATCCCCAAGTATTAACTAGTCCGTTCTTTAGCTACTTAGTTGCTTTTTTTTGCATGTAACATAATAACATTACATAAATATTAACCTTAGATAAAAGATTATTCTCTATAAAGCTTAAATCGCGCTTTGATTCTATTAACCATTATTATTATTCACTACTCTTTGAGTATTACATAAATTACCGAGTTAATTTTAAGTTGTAACTGTAAATATCTTTACTTACGCTTTATAAAAGTAACAAATCCTATATTCCGTCCCAAGTCCCCGTTCCTTAAGCATGTTTGGAAGATCAGCTGAATGAGGTAATTATTTTTGTTTTTATCATATTTCACACATTCACTGTTAGATTTTTTATGACCTAAAAATTAAATATCTGTTGCTTCTATTCCAAACGGCTGAGTCATAGAAAATCCAAAGGGAATGTTTTGATTAACGTTTGCAATGTTTGGCTTATATTGCATTCCTAAAAATCTCTCATTTGCAAGTAAATAAAACTGCTTCACGATATTTCCCATTTACCTTTAGTTCACATCCACTCAATTGCAACTTCGCTTTACACATATTTTTTTAATTGTTTCTTTATTATAAAAATATTCATCAACATTCAATGAATTCGTGAACGTGTCGAGTCATTGAACACTCGCTCGCATGATCAGCTTGTTTGAATTTCGACTCATCACAGCTTTGGAGAATCCGTGCCAACAGGCTGAAAGCTAAGATAGAGAATTAAATGGGGTAGCTCTTTCATGGACAAATAATATATTGTCTATGAGGTTTATTTAAATTTTGTTTTTCGTGGTTGTAAACAATGTTCTTTCATATGCAGCGACTGACCCGAACGCGTGGCGACTGGGGCGAATAGAAGAGGCTGATCACGAAACACAAGTGTGAGGACGCGCTTTGCACGTTGCCGTTCGCCCACCGCGCGGCAAGCGTGCGAGACGCTAGTGTGGACACAGCTTTATTTCGCTCAACTCCTTCAAGAGTTGTGGGACGAGTTTGAACAAAGTGGGATAAGTTGAACGTTGAAAAGTGGGTCGAGTCCACTAAAGAAGTTCCGCCGCTTTGAAGCCTAGTCAAATTGTGATCAAGAATGCAGGCATTTCGGACAGTTCCTGAAGTGTTTTAATCTTATCTTTATTAATAAGTCGTTACGTGAAAGGTGAACGACCTTTAGGTCAAGGGATAGGGACAAAAAACTTTGCTGTTTCGAAATGAAACGCGTTTAGTTAAATTGGTGTATAATTGACTGAAAAGCCCAAGTGAATTTTAATGATATCAAAGTTTAACGCACATGTGATTTGTTTTTTATTGATTTTTGTTTTGGTACTAAAAGGACATAACTTTATTTTTCACTATAGATAATTGTTCAATGAATGTAACCACTAGAAATGAAATAAATAGGTTCATAGAGTTCTAAAGAGTTTGAGATAGGTGCCTATGCAATGTTTAGTTAGATGTGACTCAAAATATTTATTTTGTGTACAAGTTTATGAGTAAAATATAATATTGTATTGCAGTTTATAAATTAGAAAATGACGTAATGTCTATCGAAATAAAAATAAATGTTGTAAGAGATAGACTATTATTGTACAAAGTTTACGTAACATAATAAATGTAATAGAAGGGTCATCAGTACCCAAAATAAATTGGTATAGGTATGTAGATATTTCATATAAATGTCACAATCTGTGGGAGTTGCAGATTCTGTACCTGATTTGATCTAAAAGTGTCGAAACTAAATTAGGCTAGGACAGTACTTCTCTAAATACAGAAGGCCATAGAAAAATAACGTTTGCGAGACGAAAACGACTATTTTAATAAAGTAAATTAATTTCTTAAAGTTCAAGAGATATTTTTAAGAGCTGGTCTCAAATTTTGGTCTAAATGGGACCAGTTACTTCCTACTACTATCCTTGCTATATTAAAATTATTAAAAGTTGCATTCATCTCGCATGATTAGTATTTGGATTAAGTTTTGATTTTGTCTCAAATGTATTAAACAGAAAATATATATCACTGAAACTGAAAGGAATTCTACACACTACTTAAGGAAATTGAACAAAACAGTCTGTATTTTGTAGCTCCATTCACGAGGTCAATATATTTAAAGCTACAGGAGTTCCTGTTGGTCTAAAACAGTCTTAAAAACTATTATACACAAGTTTTAGTATTATAGTGCCTTCAATCTCATCTTAGTTTAAAAACTTGGAACTCAAAGGAGGCCCTTTGACCTCGCGTGTGGTTTATTCAATAGAATTAGCAACTTTAAGTACAATACCAGGAGGGTAGGCAGAATTGACTAAATAACCACTAATTAGAATAATATTATTAATCCCCAAAAGCACTGTTATTAAGAGACAACAAAGTAATATTCTACAACATTTATACAATTACTAAATCCATTTTCAGAAGAAAATAAAAAACATCCTATATATACTGCCATTTCATGATCTCTTATGGAATTCTGATTATATTTACTTTAAACTGAAGTTTTTTTAGTTTATATGGTGTCTTAACCAACTGTTAAAATATATACATATTCGTTACACAGTTAAGAAAGCCTGCTGTGCGATTACGCTAAAACCACCCATCAAAATTGACATGAAAGCCCGTATAATGGCCTTCGTAATTTGAAATTGTATGGAAAGGACGCGCGCGATGGCCATTGAAATGGCTCAAGATTGTCAATTTGTATGGGTGGTTTTAGCGTAATCGCATAGCTGTTTACTATTGGAGTACTAATAATTTTAATTTTTACCCGCGAAGGAAGGTTTATGTTGATATCTGCGACTTAACTTGAAGCATCTATACCTACAGTTGAAGCGATTTTGATTAAGAGTTAACAAAATACTTGTATGGGCTCTTACAAAATGTAACTAAAAACCCTATGCTCTTAGGTACATTTTGTAATGCTTTGCCTCCACCTTTTGAGAAATTGACCGGGATAGGTTTATTTAAAGTTTTCTATATTTGGTACATATGTGTTTACTAGCTAATCTGAGTCTCAATCTGTAACCGCTGTATGTAAATGAAATTCAACTGGAAACTATAAAAACGGATCTCTTGTACCGAAAACTCATCCCATTAAATCTTTAGATTTTTTTATACCAATACAAAAACACAAGACTATTTATTTAGCAACATAAATTGCATAATAAGCATACATAAAAATAGAAAAGTATTCTATTAGGAGCTAACTATAAAAGATGGTATGCATAATGGATAAGCTACGGCGCTACACTAGGTCACGGCCTGTCGTGGGTACCTATCCATGCTCGATAGTCAAAAGATAGACTTATTTCTAGGGTATCAAAATCCCTACTTACATGGTCCTATTTGTCTACACAGATCACAGAATATCCCATCTGTGCCTTACAACAAACCTACAGAATTGAGAAAAAAAGACCTAGATCTCAAGAACCCAATAAAGACCTTTTCATACCTACGCGGTATTTGCTACCCAGAGCGCAGCGAAGTCAAACTGCGAATACATCTTATTGTCACTAAATACTCGAATGAACATCAAATACCCCGCAAATCCAAAACTTACTGCTACACCTCGGGGTAGCGAATGCCGATTTGATCAAGTCAAGACAATTTTGTGTTCTATAGATACTATTATCTATCGAAAACGGCCTTTGATTTAATATAAAACGTACCTAAAGATAAGAAATAACTAACAAGGTCAATAAATCGCAAAGTGAAAGCAAACTCGTCGTGACGACTGTACCATTGTAAATTTTGTCATTCTTTTGATAGACTTTCCGGTCCGCTAGTTTATTGCACATTTATTTGCCTGCAACATAAAACGTGCTAAAAACTAAACGTGTTACTTAACTAGAAAGTTGAATAGTAGCATAACCATAGAAAAAAGAGATAAGTATACCTATGTTACCTACTTATTTGTTATCAATAGGTATAACAAAACGCTTACATATTAATTAGCGATAAGAACGCTCACGACTGGTAGCGTTAATTTATCAAAACTTATACATAATAGAGTCCCCAAGACAGCAGCTGTAAGTACCTACCTACTCTTAAATGAAAGGCTTCTCAGGCCAATGCAAAATAGGCTTGTTATGTTTTATAAAACGTGTTTAAACAACTGTACAAAGTTATTGTAATGTTTAAAGTCATGCAGCTATTTAAGCATTATGTAGGTATAGAAATCTTGAGACCCTTTCTTTCAAGTTATTAACCAAGTTGGTACTTAATTGGTTTGAAATGAACCAACCCCCAAGTAACATTTAAAATGACCTTATCAACTTCAAGAAGATGCTTGCTTGAATCCTGATGATAAGAGAATTACCTTTTTTAAACTTTTTGTCTGAATACTCTCTTGTGTTGCAGGAAAATTGCCTATTGGAGAAATGTGTAACCTAATTTAAATATGTATATACATTCCATTTGGATTAACTTCAGATGTTCTAAAATAGATTATGTTAAGTCAGTATCAAGAATGCACTGCCAATGCAAGTTTTATGCATAAATGTATGTCAAATTATTCTTTAGATCTCATATTGTTCTGACAATATTACCTGACTTTGGATTTTCGTGTATCCTTGCTAAGTCTGGAATGTATCTGTTATTATTTGTAGGTTATTATATGTATGTTACTTGCCTTTGTGTGTTGTGCTGAGCACTCTGTGAATGGATTAGTATGCCTTAAACATGCCATTTGTGATTGATGTGAACGCAATGTTGTATGATATGATAACTATATTTGTAATTGATCATCTTAGTACATGTTGAGACAATTAGATATAATCAACAAATAAAGTATCAAATTGTGTATAAAAATGTTTTATTTTTGTTTTATCCTTACATATAAAAATAAAATTAATTGGGAGAAATGCATGTATTAAACATAGATGGTAGATTTATTGAGATTAATAAATAAAGTTATTAAATTATTATGATAAGGTACCAGTTATGAATCGTCGAATGTCATTCTACCTACACCATGTTGCTTTATGTACCTCCTATATTGTTTATATTTATTGTTTTCCGCCATAGCTTTCTTAGCTTCTTCATCTTTAATCTCCTTCCAGGCTTTAAAGTTCTCTTTGATCCACAATTCCTCATCGAGGTACTCTTGCCTCTCAGATTCTTCTAAAGCGTTGAACTGGTGAACTCCCAGTTTCAGGTATTTTCTTATCAAGTACAATTTCTCCTCATCACCAAAAGGTTCATTTAGTATAGTAAACTTCCAAATCCATCTTAGGAACCAGTAAATGTAACACGCTATGGTGTAGGGTAGAATTACGAGCTGAATCCACAATATGTCCACTATCTCTGGTTTGGCATAGGCACCCTTTATGTCCATATTCTCCTCAATAACTCTTCTAATAATCCTATCTTGCTCCTCTTTCTGTTCAGCTTTACTTTTCTTGGGACCCTTTTTTGAATTTGATTCTTTAGTTTCCGCTTTGGCTATTTCTAGAGCTTTATTCCTATATTTTGGCACTGTCATGAAGTATTTTATAGCGGTGTCGTATTTAGACCAAGCACTGTAATACTGCATCACCGATATTATCGTGATGGTGACTGCCACGACGATTCGGACGTCGACTTTCGGCGCCATGCGACGGCGGTAATACCTGTAATAATGGGCATAGTACTCCTGGGGGTTGTCCAACATGTAATCATAGTCAGCTCGCTCTTCTTCATCGCGCAGAATCTCGTAAGCAGTGGCGATCTCTTTGAATTTTTCCTCAGCAACCTTCTTTTCCTCTACGCCTCTGTGCAAGTCGGGATGGAATTTTTTGGCAAGTTGCCGGTAACTTCTGGCGATCTCATTCTTTGCAGCTTCTCTTGTGACTCCTAGAACTTCGTAGCAGTTCGCTTTTCCACAGTAAATACCTTCCAGCAGATGATCGTGTGCAGAAACATTGGGGACCTGCCATGTTATACAGGCGATGAGGAAGAAATTGAAATACAATAACATTTTCAGGTTAATTCATAATAACTCAGTCAGTAAAGTGTAAAAGCTACGTTTTCGGCAAAATAAAAGAATGGACCCGCTCCTTGCCAACTTGCCACGATTGGCATTGGCAATGAAATTGAAATGAAGTGTTGTGAACTGAGAGAGGAACTGAGGAACTGACTTGTTCTGACAGAGACAGACAGCAGAGGTTGTCATGAGGTTGTGCACTCAATGTTCGCGACTGTCAATGCATTTCGAAGAGAATGGCAGTGACTTTGGACGGACATGTGAGTTTGTAGTCGATGAATTGGGCTCAGAAATGTTCAGTTGTCAATGTCTTTTTCTTTCTGCTTATCACTGTCAGTCTGCCGTTCTCTTCCCTCTCTTCCCTCCAAACGCCAAGCCAATCCATCCAATCATGAACATGGATGAAATGAAATGCATGCAAAATGCAACTTCACTCACTCACTTTCTTGTGTTTGTTTTGGTGAAGAAAATAAATTTTGTTTTATTTAAAATTACAAAATTATTTGTATACCTATACAACATGTTAGAAAGTGCTACAGAAATTTTCTCTAGATATGTTTTTACAGCTCTCACAGGTGAAGTAAATGCGAGAGGATTACTCGTGAAAAAGCATTCAGAAAACTTGGAAACTTATGGGGATTTCAGTTTTCCGAATTCAGTGAATACCTGGCTCGAACACCTAAAAGTTAGAGAACGATCCTCAAAAATAGACGTTACTTTACTTCAATATCTCGGTAAAGAGCACAGTTATTTGATTGAAGAATCTTCCAATTGGAATTTACGTGTAAAAAATGTGAAAGAAGATGCTGGACGTGTGTGCTTGTTCGTAGACCGCCCTTTGGCTATTTCTCTGGGATTATCTGAAGCACGAAGAAACAACTTGCTCATCACGCAAAGAATAGAAAGAAAAAACACATCAGTACAGACAGATCTCAGTGAGCCGCCGAACAGTATCACATCATTGAGAGTCAAATATGTCAGTGAAGTTGTTAAAAATCTGTGTGCGATATGCGGCAAGGATCCCGATATTTTAGTAACTTCAAGATCTAGTGCTAAAAACGGGGACACCAAAGTACTTTTGTGTGGATCTGTTCTCAATGCAAAAACTGGGTCTAAAGAAACTACCATCACCTCTGAAGACTTTATTAGGTACTAATGTTGCTTAAAACTCCATTTGTTACATTATTACAATTATAAAATAAGTCAACCATAAAATAAGTCAATTATTTAATTTTTCAGCATGCGACAAGCTCAAATGACCCTTATTGCCCAGCACAAGTATGGAGTAAGAGTGACAACAGACTCTAAATGGAATGAGTTCCTAGCCCATCTCGGGGAGTCAGCTGTAGCATTTGAACTATTGCAGGGCCGTGCTTCCGCCACCGTTAAGATAAATTTTGACAATATTGCTGCTGGATCGAGTAAAGGTTAGAATCAATACTTTTTTTAACAACAGTATCAGTATTTAACCAACTTAAGCTACATCTACATCAAGAATTAGGGACAGAAAAAGCTACTTTGTTTTATACTATGTAGTGATGACACTTTACTCCCTATCAAAGAACTCTAAATTGAAAGAGCTGTTAGTAATATTTTCATGCCATGTTTTGATTTTCAGGAGCCTCATTTGTCCTTTACAACTGCGCCAGATTAGAAACAATCATTAGGACTTATGAAGAGAAAGTAAAAGAAGGCATCTACCCTGTCCTTCCTCATTTTGAGAAGGCTGACTTATCACTTCTGTCTCTTGAGGTAAATAAGGAAGCAGCATGTTTATTAATATAAAAAAAAGACAGAAATGTCCATAGTAGAATAGAAAATTACAATAATTTCCTATTCTACTGGTGATAATTTATGCCTTAGAAACGCCTAGAGAAAACATGTAAATAAGAAATATCTGAAGATCAAACAAATAATTGTCTTTAGGTAGGAATCAAACTCAACCTCTGATGTTTGCTGACAGTGCTTCTCATGTGAAAATGTTGATTGCCTAAAAAATTACTGCCATAGAGAAGCTTAATCAAACCAGATTCAGTCCAGTCCAGTATTATAAATAACTAGCATCTGCCCACGGCTTTGCACACATTGTTCATATGGAAACATCTCAAGGTCATTTATTTCCCATGGGAACTGATTTATGTGATAAAAAGTAGCCTCAGAGAAGTAAAATTAAAAAACTTAAAGTAGACTAGAACTACGTCAATTCCAAATTTCAGCTTGAACCATTCAGTAGTTTTTGCGTGAAAGTGGAACAAACATACATACACTCATCCATATAAAATATATATATATAAAATATATATATATAAAATTTTGCATTTATAATATACTAGCGACCCGTCCCGGCTTTGCACAGTTTTATTTTACATATAAACCTTCCTCTTGAATCACTCTATCCATTAAAAAAACCGCATCAAAATAAGTTGCGTAGTTTTAAAGATTTAAGCATACAAAGTGACATAGGGACAGAGAAATTGACTTTGTTTTATACTATGTAGTGAAGTAAGAATTTGGAACTCCTCACAAATTAATTTTATTTCTCTTCATTTGTTCCAGGATGAATGGACCCTAATATTCAATTACATCCTAGGATTTCCTTCGATGCTATCACAGTGCATTGATATAACTGACACACGCTGTGATTTCCGACCACATAACCTTTGCATCTTTCTGTCTTCCATGGTCAGAGTATTCAGCCAATATTATAGGAGGACTAGGATTTTAGTGGTACGTTATTTATTATTAAACTAGCGACCCGCCCCGGCTTCGCACCGTTTTATTATACGCATAAACATTCCTCTTAAATCACTCTATCTATTAAAAAAACCGCATTGAAATCTGTTGTAGTTTTAAATATTTAAGAATACATAGGGACATAAGGCTGTCCCTATGTCCCAGAAAGCGACTTTGTTTTATACTATGTATTGATAACACAAGCCAAGTATCTCCAAGATGAGAGTAAATAGATGTCTTCTAGACCTTCGTGATATATCTTCGCCCACGTCGTCACTTACCATCAGGTGAGATTGTCGTCAAACGCTCTATTAAATAAATAAATATAAATAAATAATACCAGACAATCCACACAACATCATCTAGCCCCAAGCTAAGCCGAGCTTGTGTTATGGGTACTAGATGACTGATATACTTAATACAATACATTACATACATAGATATTTTTTATTATACATAGAAAACACCCAGACCAACGGAACAAATTTCTGCAGATCGTACACAAATTTGTTTCGAGGCGGGAATCAAACCCGCAACCTCCTGCGTCGCAGTCGGACCTTCGCCCACCGCGCCACATCAGTCGTCATTCTCGATCTGATTGTAGTTTTTGCATGAAAAAGGAACAAACACTCATCCATACAAACTTACGCGTTTATAAAATTAGAAAGGACATTAAACTTTGTGTGATATATGCAGCCACAGGCTGCTCATCTATTATCCAATGTATATGAATTACTAGCGACCCGCCCCGGCTTCGCACGGTTTTATTATAAGTATATAAACCTTCCTCTTGAATCACTCTAACTATTAAAAAAAAACAGCATCAAAATCCGTTGCGTAGTTTTGAAGATTTAAGCATTCAAAGGGACATAATGACATAAGGACAGAAAAAGCGACTTTGTTTTATACTATAGTGATTATACAGGAAAGAATATAGACAGAAATGCTAATAATAGAGAAAGTATAAGGAGTGATCTTATTGCTATGAGCGATTTCCAAGCAACCTTGGGATGGAATTAACATAAAAGAACTATATAGTGCAACCGTCTATATTTTTCTCTCATATCTATGTGTATAAATATTGGAATAATAACATATTGAAAGAGAAATTATCTTTACAGGAACCGAGAACACATCTTCTGCCAATAATTCACGCAAGGATGCACATGCTGATTATACTCCATGATACTTTGAAGATATGTTTAAAAATACTCAATATCAAAAGTGTTTCACAAATGTAAAATAAGCTAAGTACTTAGATTGACGACCGATGTGGCGGGGTGGGCGAAGGTCCGCCTGCGACGCAGGAGGTTGCGGGTTCGATTCCCGCCTCGGAACAAATTTGTGTACGATCTGCAGAAATTTGTTCCGTTGGTCTGGGTGTTTAATATGTATAATAAAAAAATGTCTAATCTAATCTATGTATATAATGTATTAAATATATCAGTTATCTAGTACCCATAACACAAGCTTTGAGTAGCTTACTTTGGGGCTAGATGATGCTGTGTGGATTGTCCAGCATTATTTATTATTTTATTTATTTATTTAGATATACATCAGGTACATGTAAGTACATAATATGTAACAAATATCTACATATCAGTAATTTTAACTGAATTTTAAATTCAGTAGGTAGGTATATTTATGTAAATGGAAAGGCAGGTTTATTTATAACATAAGAAATCTTTTTCTTTGACCTAGTCAAAAAATAAAAAATAAATCAATTTCTAAAACTATTTATTTTTGTTTTTAGTTTAAATTAGGTAAGTACACTTTTACCACTACTATTATAACTAATATAAATAACTGCCTAGGTAGGGACTTAGGTAGGGGTTTATGGATAAGAAAGAACCTAATAAGTTATTGACTATGAAGTTGGATTTATAAAGGAACCATACTAAATTGGTAAGTAGGCACTGTTATCTAAAAGTGTTAAATCATGTTTTGCTCATATAAAATACATAATCTTTATTAACAACGAAAATTACAAGCAAGGAATAGAAAAATTAAAACTAGTATTTACAATTGAAACCATTGAGCTAATTGCAGACGGTTGCAAACAGTCTAAAGGTAGCTCAATTGATTCATGTCAATACCAGTCGGAAGCGTCCCCAAGACACTGGCTGCGTTACCACGCTGTATGGCAATGCTGATGCGCTGAACCAGATATTCACCAGCTCTCGGGTCACGCGTCACATCGACCAGACGCTCAGATATATTTTTAAAAACCCGGAGAGCCTCGGTACCCGACGGACCTAGGGTCTTGAATCCAAGGGGAGCAAATGCGTAGGTTCAGTCGAGACCTGCATATTTGCGCCTCTTGAGATCCTCGGCCAGATCTGCCGCCGCAGCAGCCCTAGTGGATGTCCTTGAAAGATGGGAAGGTGCAAGTGTGTCGACGCATGTAGCGTCCCACACAATGGGCCTCCCCAACTCCCATGGGACTAGTGTCATACCGTCGGGCCTCTTGCCATCGTTCATGACGTTCCTGTTCCTCCTCCAAACCTGACCTTGTTTTGGTTCAGTTATTAAAGTTTTGGTAAAGTCCCCAGCCACAAGCACAGCGGCTACAGCTGATTTCTTTAAGAACCTATGTATGTAGGTATGTCTTTGTAATATTGCAATGTAGATTTGTATTCGTGTGCATGCATTTGAATGCGATACCGACCGTGCGCTACAAATTATTCAAGAAAATAAATTCCGAGCCGCTCGGTGCAGAGAGCGCATAGAAAAAAAATGTTTTGTTTGAAAACAGTAAGTTCACGTGATTGACCCAGGTATTTGATTGTGGTGGCAGGGCGGCTCGCGATTGGCGCGCCGAGCGCGGCCGACGAATCGCGAGCGAGCGCCGCGCGCCGACTTCACACGAAGCGAGCCGTACCGCCGATACTCGCCCAGTGTGTTTTTGACATCGGTGCGCGCAAGTCGTGAACCTCGGACCGCTCCGACACTTTTATTTATAGTTTATAATCGAATAAATTCGCGTCACGTTCGTGGATACCTGTGCTAACTCTCGGATATTAAATATGAGTATTGCTGCTCTGCTTCAAGCCGCTGAATACATAGACAGGCGCGACAGAGGTGAATTGGATTTTCTTTGTTTGAATTGTCAATCGAGTGCAGTATACGCACACGTCAACATGGCTCCCGTCTATTTTTGCCGAGGTGCGATCAGCTGATTTTGACGGAATGGCAGTGTTGCTTGTTGCAGAAGCGGAGCACGGGTACGCGTCTCTGCCGGTCTACCTCGACAGCCGGAGCGGGGGCCGCCGGCCGAAGACGAAGAAATCGCAGGGCAGCAGGTGAGTCCGCAGCCGAGGGCTGAAGCCGGCGAGATTCCGCGCAATCAGTGTGAAGTGCAGTGAAAAGTGCCGTGAACTTGCAATAAGAACTGTATTTTTGTTGCAGGACGACTCATAACGAATTGGAAAAAAACAGGTGAGTTCTCTCCTAGTTTCTGTAGCCGGCTTGCCGGTGCGATCGCGTGGCGTAGCGAGTGACCTTGGCAGACGGCTCGTCTCGTAGAAAGAGTGCATTGAGCGTAATGATACTAGAGCCGGCCGGGCGTCGTTTCTAACCCATTTGGCACCACCAGCAAACACCGCTTTACGTCATTGTTTGGTCACTCATTGTAACGTGCTACTGTTTTCGAGGGGTCGAACAGCGTTACGCTATAAATCAACTGTTTGGTGGTCACTCACTGCATTCTAATGCTTCCCACAAAAAACAGCTGTGTAACAAAACACCTACTAATGCCCGAATCGTGATAAAGACCGTAATCATTTCGCACCCTTCTAAGATCCACTTTCGTAGATAAAAATTCCTTGCGTTTGAATTTACTTAGGCCAACATTGAATAACGTCCAATCGAGCCCGTTGGAGCTTCAAAGTCCTTTACCTGACTCAAGTAGGCACATACGATTGAGAGAACTGTTAGAATTTCACTGAAAGCGTGTTTGAATAGGTCTAACAAAGCTACCTACTGTTGATTCTGCTTTACTAGCTTTTATTCTACGTATCTCTACCCTATGTTAGGTTGTTACATGACTTTGAATTGAATATACCTAGGCACAAGAAATGTATGTGGAGCGAGACTTATCGAATACCTACACGCTCTTGACGAAATTGGCTTCACTAATGGCAAAATCATCAGTTAGGCATGCATTCCATCACCTTAAGTTCATGTTCACAATTTGACGACCTTGTAAGTACTTATCCTAGTTTTTTATTAGACATTTTCTGTTGACTCTACCGTATAGAACCGGTTTTCAGTAAGGATGTAAAAATAAAGCTACAATTATTTTTCAAAAGTTTGATAGTCGCATATGATGGTATCAAAACCCATGACCGTTCGAAGCGACATTCGAGATACCTCTGGTGATTTTATAAATCTAGGTGGAAACCGGAAGTTACGACCTATTTCTAGTAAACTTAATAAAGGAATATGTTTGGAAACAGCAAATTGCTCAACTATACTCCTAGTCAAGGTAGGTATAATAAGACCAGCTAATCGCATCTGACTTCCCTCCCATTATCGCTATTAGCATTGTCTTGAAACCTGTTAGACGATAAAGCAATCGGATCTACGTGTTTCACTGTATAGATGCCGAGGTATTTTTATAACTAGATCGTCTTCATTCAAACACAAACATTTGATTTAACCCGTATAAAAAAGGGACGAATAATTGACTTAGCCAAGTCTATATCGTGCACGTAAGTCTAAAATTCACGTGCCGAGTCTCGAAACCAGATTTAGTTTGTTGATCACGAGTACATTTAAGCTTTTTAATAAGATAAATACCTAGTTACAACTTTATCTTAATTTCAAAATCCTGATAAACTGCTACAAAATCGGTCCGATATTCTATTCAATCGCTCAAAAAAGACTAAAATCTATCGAATAGAGACTAAACTTCGGCGGTGAATAATAGCTACCATACCTACACGTGATTTCCATCGTCCTCAGCCACTTCAAAACACTCAGACGTAGGTATTTAAAACCTTATCAGTACGTTCTCGTAAACAGCTGATTCGAAGTACCTACGTGTACCTAGTACAGGCCAATCAGAGAATAAATTAAGTTTGCACTGCATGATTATTGACAACCTCTAGTTTTCTGAAGGTAGCTTGTCATGTTATCTGGTTGGCTGTGAGTCGTTTCTATTGTAATATCTTTTGTTGTTCTTGCATATTTTTGGGTCTAGCTTGACTCTTAAGAGTTTTTCTGAAATGAAAACATAACATGTCTATTTCTAAAACAGTAACTAACTAATATATGAATGTGATGACTACGGTGATATTGATGGATATCATCACAATTTACGCACTTATGTCCTCTAAAGGATATAGGCCTCCATGCGACCTCACGAATAGCGGCCCTAGGGCACCTCTGGTTCTCCATGAAAATCATCAGCACAACGAATATTCGTCACCCTTACCGCCATAACGATTTCCGCAGCAAGGACCTATTTAAAACACTGGAATAGCAAGCATTGTTTATTAATAATGCACGTAGAAGAAAGGTTATCTTGGATAACCTTCCATAACCTTTGTCGCTAGATTGATCACAGCTCAGCGATACGGGTCTAATTATATTGATTGCCCGTCCGTCGGCATAACTATTGTACTTAGATCTTCTGCTATTAAGTTATTATAACCATTGGCGTACGCGTTTCCTTCATCTCAGTCCGTTGACACCTTTAGCTGGATAAAGAGCTCCTTTTTTCATGCCAGCTCGATAGGTCTAGCCTCGACAAAGTCTTTCTCCTACCGGCTTAGACTGGCTAGGTCAATCGTCCCGCCTAGCAACAGTAGCAACGGATCCTGTCCACCTTAGGGCCACTTTCGGTCAAAGTAATTAGTCAGCAGTAAAATTCCGCCCGTATTATTCAGCAAACAATGCCGATAGATTTAAAGTGCTATAAATTATTCCGACGCCAAAATCGCTGGTTTGCCCGACCTTGGATATAATCTTCGTGTAACATTGAAGGTCATCGTGATTTTCAGAACTCGCCTTTGCATAGGTCTGTGACCTTTTCTGTTATTTGGTTCTTTTCGAAAACCATCTGATAACAGCTCAACAAAAGTTTGTCTATGACTTCCTTCCTTGAACTCCGCTAGGGTTTCCAAACAGGTCTGAAAGGGAGCTTGAAACAGAAGAAAGTTTGAGAACTGAACGTCTTTATAAAGATAACCTTTTCAAGACCAGATAAAACAATATTTTACTGTATAATGTCGAAAAACTAATTCTTCTGTCTATTTAAATAACGACTAGGTACTTACTGTGTATCACCAACAAAGCTCTACCTAGCTTCTTTCTCTACTAAGATATAAAACATCATTTTAGAACTACTAGCTAGCAGTGATTCCCAAAGTGGTCCAGGTGGACCCCCAGGGGTCCACGGAAGACTCGACGGGGGTCTATGTTAAGCGTGACTAAAAATGGGGGTCCACAATTGAGAGCGGGGGTGCATGAAAATTAATTTGGTTTGACTTCTCATATCAATATAGGCAGATAGTATTTTAAGAAGCTCAGCGACTATTACTTGTAAAAACTTGCATATTCCATATTCTGTACAACGAAACTTGTCGTATACAATCATTCTTCGACGTCTGAGCGTCAGGGTGAGACTTTCATCAAAAATATCAAAAACTCAAATAACTCGAAGACGCTCAACTTTAGACCGGGTACCTCAGAGTCAAATTTGTGTGTACTGAACCACGCCCTGAAAGGTTCTTGTCTACTTACTAGTAACCCTGTACAAGTATTTGAATAAATACCTACAACACAAGGAAATATACTATATTTCTTTCTACCGATCCGAATGGGACGTTTTTTAAATAAAATTTGTGAGAATCTATTGGACCTTGTGCTGTGAGTATTTTTCAAAAAAGTAAAGTTGTTTTAATGTTGTGTAATTAACTTTTTCGATTGGCAACTTGGCGTTTTAGACATCCACTCACAGCACAATCAATTAAAACTTTACTGAAAATTTGTTCAGTCGGCTTTATTATCAAATAATTAACCTATTACCCTATCTATCTAGCATCAATTGTAAACTTTTTTCGAAAACTGTTAATCCGTCGTTGAAACTCAGCGACAACGCAAGTTTCCATAGATGTTATCGTCACTTTTTTCGAGATTTAGAGATTCGTAGTATTGTATTGTAGCTGCAGGGGGTCCACCGGATCCAGCTAAATTTTGAAAGTGGTCTATGAAACAAAAGAGTTTGGGAACCTCTGAGCTAGATGAACATTTGCGGTGTGTTTACGCCGTTAGCATCTGTTAGTACAAGCACCAAATCAATTACCGGGACCATTACAATATCTGCTGATGCTCCCTAATTAATAATGCAATTATCTGCAGACCATAATCTCTGGTTTTGTACACTCACTATGTATATGTACAGTTTAAATCATGATTGATACAATCGTTGCCACAAGGTATAAAGTCAATAACACAAGTTAAATTGAAACTTCTTGATATTAATTATCGTTATTTCTTCCGTAAAACCCGTGAATTAACCAAGTGTTTAGAAAAGTCTAACCAATATAAAAAGAACTAAAAAATAGGAGGGAATAAAGTGTTTATTATTTAATTATATATTCTTTAGGTTTAAGACCGTAAGAAGTGTAAAGAAACCTTCATAGCTAGGTTGTATCTGTAAATGTAATTTTTTAAAGTCTTAATCCTTCGTTTAATCAGAATCAAATCTGATGTTCGAATCGATCTGAAGAGAGGATGTATCGCGAGCGATAAAGATGTTGGTTCTGTATCCTAACTTAACAGATGTTTATAATGCGATGGGGATATTTTTTGAGTTTAGGGTTAAACGTTGGGGTTAAATAACACAAAGTACGCGATAAACGGTCCATAAATAATCATTTTTTGGGTTTGTTAACTTCTTTGATACATTGAAGGTCCGAAATAAATGATTTAGGCAAAATGATTTGCTGGGCAAGCCCAAGAAACTAATCTTCCACCATAACATTCTTGAATAATTTCAATTCTCAATCAATAAAAACAATATACTTAGGAAAATAAATAACATGTCTGATTATACCACTATTCTTGATGTCTCCCATTTCGTATCACAATATAATCTATTTTTTAAAACTTGTATCTCTGCCTATCCATAGATGTAGATAGATAGACAGACATACATAGATTGGACGAACTCATGTCGGGAACTCCATTGTTCGTTTCAGTGAAGCTAGCTTGACGTGTGATTTAGTGGCTAGATTTATAACAATACCTGGGCTATAAAGGCGTATGCCAACTACCTACTTGACTTAGTTATAGTGGATAGATAGGTAATTGTGTAAGCAGAGAGGTATGTATCGAGCGGTAGTTGTTCGCTAGGTCTCTAAAGCGGAGAAGAAAGACAGAGATGATCAATCTCTGTCTTCCTTCTCTGACGAACAACTGGCGGTTTAGTCTTGTTAACCAAATAAATATAATTCCGTCGACCACATCGCCATTTTCTATCAGGTGATGAGGTGACATTGTTTTCACACGAAGGTCTATTGACTGTATCTAAATTATAAAAAGTTCTTACATATTCACATTACACTTCATCCGCGCCCACTCATTCCCGTGTCTTCAGGTACCTTCATTAAATTGTGACTGTCCAACAATTGAAAGAAGTAGAGTCATAAAGTACCTAGGCATCACAATAGATCAGCACATGTCATATGAATCGCATATTAGCTCAATAACATCAAGAATACGCAAGCTAATCGCTGTATTCAAAAATATTAGGCATGCCGCAAGTGACTCCCAACTTAAGACCACGTACTATGCTCTATGTCAAAGTCTACTACTATATTGTATAAGGTCTTGGGGTGGGGCCGCAAAGAATCACATACTCCCACTAGAGAGAGCGCAGCGAGCAGTACTCAAAGTAGCTTATACCAAGCCATTCAGATATCCAACCACTGAACTCTACAATGACTGTAATGTTCTCTCTGTCAGGAAACTGTTTATTCAACAGATTGCCCTCAGACAACACAATAAACCTCCTAACATAGATGTTGTCGGAAAAAGACGGAAAAACAAAGTCTTCACAACAAAAACGTGGAAAACTTCATTTGCGCATCGTCATTCACAATTTTTAACACCACACCTCTACAATCAGTTGAACAGCAAAATAGCTCTTCAAGATCTAACTTATTTAGAATTGAAAATAAAACTAAAACAATACTTGCTGGGTTTGGATTATGAGCAAACAGAGAATTTGTTAAAGGTTCAATCGTAGATTAAGAAATGGGCTATTATCTAGTTTTAAGTCATTATTATGTAATGTTATTCTTCAAATAGTTAATATTTAGACCATAAGGAATGCTTTGTTTATTTAATTACTTTGTTTATTCTTATACTTTTACTGTAGGTATTATCTGTGTAATAATAGGTACTGTGTTATCTCATTAAGTGATTAAGTGCACTTAAAGAACTAGATAGCGCCGAGAGAATGAGCCCTTGTATCTATACACAAGTGAAAACTTAGTAGAGCAAGGAGTCAATCTAATTCGACCCTTAAGGTTTCTATTCCAAAGTACATACGGAATAACGCTACCCTTACTTAATTTAAGATTTAATGTACTTTGTAAGCCTATTTTTGAGAAATAAACTTTATTATTATTAAAAAAAAAAATATATTATTATTTTATTCGCGATTTGTTGCATTGGAATAATATGAGGATTATTTCTGTCCCAAGGGAACTGACGTATGGGATATAAAGTAGTATGGAATGAAACAATAGTAGCCTGTTTTATTCCAGATCGTCTACATCTATGTAAAATTTCAGCCCGATCCATTCGTACTTTTTGGCGTGAAGTTACAAAAAAATATTTACAAACTCTTGCATATATTAAATTAGAATGATGTGAAGTGTGATAAGTGAAAATAACCCCCTATTACCCCTATTTATTATTATTTATTATTTATTTATTTATGACACAACTCCGATCCTGTCCGGTGATATTAGAACGATGTCAATGTTCAAATGAACCTCACATCAAGCCTTTGCTAATGGCAAACAATTATCTTTTCAAAAATGGTAAGGGTCACCTCTGTTAAAAATAACGACACCACACGATTTCAAACAAAACAAGAAGACGCGCCCTTGTCTTGGTTACCATACCTTTGAAAGAGTTGAAACAATTCTATACATACAATAACCAAAAACCGAAAAGTTGTCATACCTTCCAAGACTTCAAACAATTCATGTATAGAATTTGTTCAATGCAAAAACCATTTATGTAAGCATAGGGATATTATTTAGGTAAGGTTTTCATAGCTTATTAACTTCAGCAAAGTTCGTCTTATCGTAAACTAGCGACCCGCCCCGGCTTCGCACGTTTTTATTATACGTATAAACCTTCCTCTTGAATCACTATCTATTAAAAAAAACGTATCAAAATCCGTTGCTAAGTTTTAAAGATCAAATGGGCGCTCCACATTCACACGAGACGTTCACACAAGAATCTCCGGAGAATCTTCGCGAGAACTGTAGCGCGAACTTCTTTGGGTACACATTCTCATAAACTTCTCAAATAGTTCTCGCTACAGTTCTCGCGCTCAATGACGATGACCCGCGCTAATAAGAAACATGCGAGTGTGGAGTCAATACACGTTCTCGCCTGTTCTCACGTTCTCGCGCTCCTTTGTCTCGCGCCAAAAAACCGACAAAAAGTGGAGAACAGCCCGCGAACAAGGCGAGAACGTGAGACGAATACGCGAATCGCTTCCACATTCACGCTTCTCGCCTGTTTCACGCGTTCTCGCGAAGTTCTTGTGTGAATGTGGAGCGCCTATTATGTACGAGCCGAAAGGGACATAGGGACAGAGAAAGCGACTTTGTTTTATACTATGTAGTGAAGGTAAACAGAATCAAACACCGTACTGGACTTGGTATCGTCAGTACAATTGCTATGCGGGTTATCCCGCCGTGACATCACACAGCCTGCTATCGATTGATCCTTATCTCGTTTTTTTGATTGTGTTCTCGTCGCACCTATCCATATTTAAATGTTGCCTCTATTTGAATAATAACGGTTAAAAAAACGACTTAACATAACACACATTGGCTTTATATGTACCTATTTAAAAACCTAAATGGTATTCACATCGATTTCGATGGCGACGATCATGGAATGCCATCTCCATCATAAATCCTAATCAGTCAGTAATCAATAAATCATCAGTCATCTAGTACCCATAACACAAGCGCTGCTTAGCTTGGGGCTAGATGATGCTGTTTAAATTATCCAGCATTGTTTTATATTTATAGCTGTGAACATTATTGTCTGTTATATAGCATCGCCTTATTTTTTTATTTTGGATAGGATGAAGCGTTTCACCACCAACTCACCTAAGAAAGCACAAGAAGCTACTGAAAGTACTTCTACTTCTAATCATTATAATCTGAATAAATCCTAAACTAAATCTCGTTAATAATATGCCAAACTTCGTGTATGTAGGTAGGTATAAAAAATACACCTTACTTTTAAGTTCTGTAGTAGAGTACCTCAAATCTCAATTTCCACCAACGATGAGATGAAATATATAATTTTTACCTACTATATATCTCGCACAATGGGCCGTTTATGTAACAAAACTGTCCATCAATCACGCTTACATTCCCACCCAAGGCGTTAAAAGAAAATTCTCGGCTATTCCACCTTTTCACGGGATGTGGGGTGTGGAATATACCTGAGTCGATATTATAAACATATTAATTAATGTATTTTGAAAGTAATCTACCTATTGAGATTTTTTCCGGAGTATTTTATTAAACAATAAGTACCTACTTAATAGTATTGAGTATAATTTCACCTGGTCGTATACAAATTTATAGGCCCGTCTGTATAAAACATAACGTGACGACTGATAGACAATATACAATACATACATAACATAAATAGATGTTTTTTATAAATAGGAAACACCCCGGAACAATTATTAGCAGATATGCATAGGAGAGAATGTAAAACAGCAATGGAAACTTGTTTAAAGTCAATGTTTTTAGAAAGGACTCTTTGCTAGGAGTTAATGGTTGGTTTCTACAGCGTAAACATATATATGACAAAATCAGCAACATTGTACGACTATTTCGACCCCTACGAAGCCTAGGGGAAGTTTTATGAGGATTTTAAGATTATCCTCGTGAGTAACAGTATAGTAAATGTAGACCTGCCTATCTGTCAAATTAAAGTTGATTACAGTTTATACTCTACCACGAATAACTTCGCCCTCAAGCATGTTTGTATCTTTCGCTTCGTAGGCTTATTTAGGTTATTACGAAGGGAGGAACTCTACTACGCTCCTCTCGGTTATCTGAAGCAGTAAACCTCTGCCTTTTTACTGTAGTTTGTATTAGACACGTGGAACGTCTTAACAGACGGTAAAAAGTGTCTAGAATCAAGATTAAAGTTGGTGCTACCACCAGAATTGTGAAGGCTTACTTAATAATAATTGAGAAGAACACTTTTGTGTATAGGTAACAGATTTCTTGAACGTAGTTTATTTAACATACTAATAAGTGAAATTACGTAGACGTTTTCCATACAATGTGTGATATTCTGCTAAATTAACCAATATGCTGCTATTCATCGTGATAGTTTCTTGATGCACACTTGCCTGTTTACTCGTTCGGGTTAATCTAAGCAATATATCAACATTTTTTTATAAAACTGCAGTGTTAGGTTCGTACGTGAGTTAGTTATAAAATTTCTATCTTTCACTTGCTCGCATGAGGTGCGTTTCGTCGCGCTCCGTTGGTCGTGCGTTTCGTATATTCTGCGTTTCGTTTATCCAGTAGGCAAATCGGAATATATGCATAGAATTGTGTAAAAACCTGTGCTATCTTTATAAGCTACCTAGCTTTGCTCGTGGCTTCGCGTTGCACATCGTAAAAAAAGAAACTTGTACAAAAAGATCTTTCGACATTTCCTATATTATAACCAGTTTCATCAGAGTTTCACTACTAATATCAAACATGGTTTTATGTAGGTACCTAATACTTTATATAAGAGGTAGTATATAAGTTTATATCTATTATCACCTCTAATAAAGCGCCTTAGGTTATTCGTGGTTTTAGTAGTAGAAATTTGGGTCGAGACTTCATAAGTTAACTCCCAAACATATTAAAACTACGGTACCCTTTACCAAATATTTATAAGTAAGTTCGCAGGCTTTCTCGCAACCTACGTTAGTACTGCGAGGCATTCTATTAATGTAATGCGGAGAAACGTCTAGAATCTTGTCGTCAAGCTTGTTTTCAAGACATTTGATAGCACTAACCTTCAAGCATTCCGTATAAGGGCGTAACTGAACACAACCACAG
Source organism: Eupithecia centaureata (assembly GCA_944547425.1). NCBI lineage: Eukaryota > Metazoa > Arthropoda > Insecta > Lepidoptera > Geometridae > Eupithecia > Eupithecia centaureata. The sequence goes on from OX155683.1 coordinate 1,787,605, forward strand.
AATACAGCTCTGTGACACGCTTAAAAGGGGTCTCGAACGAAAAATCGTAGTCTAGCCTTCAATCAAAGTTGGTGCCTAATATGTATAGCATCACAGCCGGCAGTTTGATATTCGCTCTATTTTGTACATTCAAATTCACACTTATGATTACCTACCAGTAGATACTTGACGAATATTTAAAATTTATTATGATCTCAAACCTCAGAGTCTACTCGGAGCACAAAAGTTTATTTCTGATTCGTTGTCATACAAAACCTTCTCTTATGTCTATCTCATATATAAGATAGCGTTTGCGCTAAATGGAATCCGAAACTTAGAATTTAGTTTTTAAGAAAATGGGCCCTGTTAGGACCTTTCTTTTTTTCATACCCTGATGTACGAAACTGATATACCCCTGTACTACCTACCTACCATGGTAGGTTCATGTAAAGTGCTAGTTAGTTTTAAAAATCTTAGTACCTAAGTACTTAAACGTACCCTATATAATGTTCTTTAGACTTCGGAATCAAACCCATCGTGTCTAAACTCAACTCAGTCAAGAAACCGGTACATAAGTAGGCCCACCACAATACTCTTCGTATTTGTACAACAACAGCAACTTTATAACGTTGCAATAAGAGGCAAGAATCTTTCCAAGACACGGTTTGTGCAGGTCCCAGATTATACTTGCCCTTTCGACCTCAGATTGACTTTTACCGTAGGCTAGGTTCTAACTTCGACCTTCAGTTGTGCACACTAAGGTATCTAACTCTAGGTAAGTCTAGGTTATCTAACATTGTAGATTGTCCCAGCATGACGTGTAGAGACATAGTATAGTTAGTGCAGTGATTCATCTACAAAGTCGCCATTACGTCTGCGGTGAACACGCACACAGTTGCAGTGAAATATTGCTTGGCTTCGTTTACTATGTAGTCATAGCCTACGTGTATCGCCTTGCATATCATTGCGGATTTATCTTATCGTGTGTTTTTAGTTTTTTATACCTGTTTTTATTTTGCATCGAACACCAATACCTATATCAGTTATCGTAAAACGGGTGCAATGCAGTAGTACAATGCTGAATCACGGTGGTTGCATCAGAGATGCTACTTTTAGTAATAACCGATAAACTAGCTAAAGGTTTCGATGGTGAAGTCGTGCTACTGGATTGGCCTTGTCAGGTGCGCGCGCGCCACGCCCGCATGCGCGAGTAATTTTCCAATACACCACACAAACAACTATTTCTACCTTCTGTGACATCATTTTTCTGTGACAAGATACTCAGAAAAGACAGTAATACGTGCAGATTCATTTCAGAGTACTTTTCGCCTGAAATATTTAGAATTACGACTCTATTTCAAACGCGAACCAAAAATTTTTTTCTCAGTTTTGTTAGAAAAAAAGAACGATTTGAAAATGTTACTTCCTTTTCCTTTCCATTGTTATTTAAATGCTAGATCTCATTTGTACCTTCGCGTGCGACTTTTGCAATCTCACCGGGAGATTAGTTGCCAACTCGGATTTGTCATCAGCTCTACTAGTGTTTTGTTTTCCACTTCATATTGTAACGCTAATGACATGCCGTTTTATGTTCCCCGCTCTCTGTCAAGGTTGTTGGGTAATTGCGTGCGTGGCATTCACTATACCATACGAAAATGCTGGTAGAGATGCACTTTCTAATTCCGAAATTGCGTCGAAAACATTGTAAAAGGGCACATCTGTATCCAAACAACTCAAATGAACTGAGGAGGTTGGTATGACTTAAAGGAGACCTAACTATGTAGGCTCTGATGATACTGAACGTTTTTCCATAATACTGTCGTATTTGGACGAATTCTTTATGAAACGTTGTTCTCTCAATACTTATAGGTCTTAGATAATCCGCTCACATCATAATGAACACTGAAAACTGGTTGGGTTAAAGAGGAACAGACATTATTCCTACGAAATCTTCGAAGCGTAATATCTGATGTCATCGCCATAGCCTGGCCCTTTATTTTGGACAATGTACCATTAGGTTCTCATGTAAATATCACACCTCGCAGACACAACATATTACTTTGTAGCATTGAATCACTTGTCGACGAATCTTCGTTCAATGCCATAAGATGCATACTGCACTGCCAAGACGTGCGAAAGATACATTTCAGTTTACACAATAAAATCTAGATTATGGTGTGCTAAAAACACTACAGTGTCATTGTGACTCAATCATAAATATGCCTCTACCATGAGTTGCTAATACGCTTTATTCTAATCGATTTGTGCCTCCACTATAGTTTTTATATTACTACGATCCGGGGCCCTTCAAAAGGCGGATTTATCACCCACCAGTGCCTCAGCATCGCCTCTTCTGTGTCTATGGGCGAAGATATCTCGGCAATTCGTTAACTATCATTGCTCTAGCTTAAAAAAAAAACAAAGTTACGTTTTATTAAGTACAGTAAAAACCACTACAGAATAACATTAATAAGGAAGGAAGAGTCGTTTTTGAAATTACTTTTTCCTTTAGGTTTTCATCAGTGTCGAAGTCGCTCTCGGTTGTGAAACGTAAGTTCATAGTAAAGGTACTGATCATAATTCAACAGTAGCTCAATTGTGTTGCGTAGGTTACGTAATGAGAATTAGTACGTCTACTCTGCGACATAGTAATATGATATGTTTACATTGAGGTCTGTACCTATCGTCCCCATTCGACTGTAACGATTTTAATGGTCTCGTTATTACATTGGATGTACATACGTATATTACATTGGATGTACGTATATAATGTTGGATTTATTTGAATATGATAGTCAGAATAGGAAAGCTGGTTAGGTTATTACCTAAAAATAGGAACAGGATTGTCTATCAGTAATCCAAAGCTATATGTACGTAGCTATTGACTATAAAACTCAAACTTGGTTGGAAATCATAGATATTTGTATAATTTATGGTAAGCTGAATAGATAGATAGATAAGGATTTTATTTGGACTTCAGACACACACATACAAAATACAACAAAAAACATTACAATAGTAGAAATAGACAATGGTTAATAGATTTAATTTAAATAATAACAACAAACAAAAATTCAAAACAAGGTATAAATGAATAAAAGTTACTTAATCATTTAGTATCAGTAGAAACAAAGTATGACTTGTGGTGTAAAGTAACGATAGGTGTATTGGATTGTGTTACAGAGAACTTATGTTAGGGTTAAAAGATACCTAATGGTAGAAAAAAACTTTGTGCTATCGTTTTATCGTGGTTCAAGGACAGACAGATGATGTTTAACATTAGTTTTATTCACAACACCGAACTCGGATTTACTAAAACCTGTAGTAGTCCAAGTAATTTTGAACCTTTTCTCTACGGTCAAAAGAAAGCGATTACTACACCAACCCAATCTTTGCTCAGGGCTCGCTATTGGCACCGATACTATACACATTATACATACACGACTTTGCCTCTGAAGCTACTATGTGTACATAAATAAAGAGCGTTAAACCGCAACACAAGGATACGTGCTCTGATTCTGCCGACGTTATATAATATTATCTAGGTAATGAAGGAGCGGTTCTCAATGATCTGTTATGTAGTTTGTGTAACCTTCAATCTAGATGTGATTAGTCAGGGAAAACATGACATCACAATAATCACAACCATACGATGCCTTTAATTATATTGCGGTACGCTTTGTTGTCTTCGGTAGGGTAGAGACACTAATCGAGCAACGCTTCTACAGGGTAATATAATAATTATAAGTAGAAAAGCATCTACTCAAGTGCCACAAAACGAACTCTATATAATGCTATGCTATACGTATGTATTAGCTACATGCTAGCATTTAAACCCATTTAAAATCATTACTACTTGTTCAAAATTATGACATTGACATGTCAATATGTTTTAATAATGAACATTAACTTGTTGCTTAAAGATTAGATACCTACTTACCTGGAGGTCAACTTCAAATTGCTATTAAATTTCCTATTATTACAAGAAACGATACCTTTAGGCCGCCAGGAATAAGTTATTTTACAAGTCGAAGCATTCCAATGAACTTGATTGAGCAATGAAACATCTTAAATTATTCTCAAATTAATCACCCTGAAATAGCAAGAATATCTCAGTTTACTTTCCGAGAATGATCTCAATGATTAAAGATATTTCTGTCTCCCAAATCGGTAGCGGGTAGAGTAAAACATCTTGGAAGCAGTAAAAATATCTAACACTAACAACTCGAATATGACACATGTCTTTCCGGGGCCTCCGCATCCCTTTCACACGCCCACACACCACAAAGAAAACAAACATTAACCAGTCGCATCGCCCAACAGCTTCGGCTATAGCTAACAGAAAAATGTAGCGTAATAAATCCCCGAGCACTATCGTAAACTCTTACAATCCTATCTTAGTAGGTATTCCTGTTAAAAACCTTTGCTGCCCTCGCAAGGGCTTCCACTTTTCCGTACAACATTTTCCTTCCCATCTCTTCATTTATCTTGAAGATTGCTTACTTGTAGTTGCGAACTTTGTTTATAAAGGCATCTATTTTTTCCAGCGAAATTGTTTTTAAGCCTCGCAAAGTTTCTCAGATGTTATGGCAGCTTTTCATGAATTTATTACAACAATTTTGAGCCGGACCTTCGTTACTCATTTGGTAATCGTCTCCTTTTAGTATAATCTCTCTTCTTTGAACTTGTAATATCACGTAATTAGGTGAATTTTCTTCAATTTACACAATTAGGACCTTTTTGAATTTGAGTTGTGAATTTCTGCTCTTCATTTTGTGTTAAATAAAGGCGAGTTTTTCTGTTAAGTAATTATTATTAGTTGGATACCTAGAGACTGGTAGTTGGGTCTCGACTCTCGGTAAATCCTATTAGGGTGCGGTCCAAATAAAATGAACAACATTATGTTAATTTAACCAAAACGATCCGTACCTTACTCTATGATGTTCATCTCGGATGAAAGTGATGAAACAATACACTTGAGGTATTTTTGACAATCATCTCCTAGAGCGGTCTCAACAACCGACGGTTTAACAGAGTCTTTAACCGGCTGGCAAATAACCATAACATCGTGTATTTAAGTTTATTTTATTGAGCTATAGCACCTTGGCCAAGCAAATGCTAATGCGAACCAGACAACATCATTTTAAATTCACTTACAACAATCCAAGTAATTGTCTGAACTAGTCAGTTGTTTACTATCGATTTTTAGTTTCGCATACTTAATAGGCTCGACTCGGTACCCTCATTATGTCATTAGAATAAAGGCAAGTTCTATAGAATATTCTAGACAGCGATTACTGACATGCAACTGCAAACGTTGGTGAAAATAGATTTGTTTGAAGGTACACTAAAAAAAAGAAGAAGGCATTTGTATTTCTAAAATTTACATTCCTCACTAACAGAGATACTATCAGCTGCCCTTTAAGACACTCTCATAGCACCAGAGCTGGCCATATTTTAGCATAGCCATTAAAAAATTACAACAATGATTGGCAACAAAAGGAATATATTGGAGTGCAATTACCGGCATGACAACGTAGTCGCTACGCTATCGACTATCGCAGATAACTATCGTGTCAGGCTGTCTGACGCAGTAGACTATGGATGACACACGCTCTAATTTATGGAATAGTACATCAAAAACAAGCCAAGTTAAAATGTTTGAGCTCGGTTCAAAGGCATGCCCAGTAAAATATTAGAGCTTTTGGAACGGTTTAGCAGGAGTACTTACCTTAACTTGTAAATAAAAAAATCTGGAATCAATGGTCTATTTATGACATAGACTAGACGCTATGTAATATGGCTATCATTGGAAGAGGCTAATGTTTAGCTGTGGACTATCGTAGGCTGACGATAATGTTACCTTGCAATACCATTTAATATCGTTGAATTTTGTGTTGGAAGGGTAAATTCAAGGGCAAATTAAGCAAATTTTTCGTATGTTGTAAATACAGAGTAGTGACGTAATCGCAAGTAAACCTACATGCGAAAAGGGTTGAATAGGTACCCTAGGTATATGAAAATATTGTTTTAGTTTGCAGACAACCAAAACTGACAACCCTGACACAAGTGCTACACATTGTGCGAATGTGTGGTACTCGAAATGGATGATTGGGTGGGTTCAATGTTGGCTTTTCTTAGTGTTTGCTATTTTCACGTGTAGGTTTGCTAAATTATGATTTTATTTAACCAGAAGGAATACTTATTGCTCCTTGCGCCAAGTTGCTCTGGTTTGCTGAACATTCTTCGATTAGATTTTTTATGACAGTTGATTGAGTATGAAGAAATAGTATCCAATTGTTATTTTTCCTCAACATTTTGCATGATTACCAGACATAGGTAGACATAATATGCGTATTAATTAAGTACTTTATCTTTTAGAAGTATTTAACAAAATAAAATGGTATTATTTTTGTTGTATTTTATTAGCTACTTGCTCCTGCCAGCGGCATAACACGCGTTTTATCCAGGATAAAAAGGAATATTTTCAAAACCATTAAACAACTTGAATAATTTTCGTTACATACTTAATTTTATGAATCGATAAAACCCGAAACTTTCATATAACCCGATAATTGTCGAGTTGATTGATTCACATTCTACTTTTAAAAGATAAAGACAGATTCTAAGTACAATAATTATTATAAATATTTATGTACGGGTATTTATCGCGTTTATTTACCTATTTTTTCCTATTTTTTTTTTATAATTATTGTAATTAAAAAACTTAATTACAATAATTATAAAAAAGTACCTAACAGTGTCTATGAAATTCATCGTTCTTTCATTCAGTCTTCATTCACTCACCTGTCACCAATAAGGGCGTGCTTGTGTTACCTACAAAAACGTTGGTAATATGGAATGCGTAGGTAAGGTAGGTACAGATTGATTTTGATTTTAATTTTGAAGGAAAATGTAATCAAGTACTACTATGTAAGCTATTTATAGAGTTTAGTTTCCTGTATCCTTGAAGTAATTGATGGTTATATTAGGTACTTACTTATCTCATTTAGAACAGATGCCTACTTAATCCCATCTCCGTAATCTTTCATCTCATCTACATATAATTGATAGACTTCGTGTTGTGGAATTACTTAAGAGTATCAAGTTACATAGGTATTATACAGCGTGTAAACAGACAACTATCGAAAACGAAGGGGGATGGCGAAGCACCTTTAAACTTAAACAAAACAAAAATCCGCAGGCCGAAAAAAAAATTGTAGCCGAAGATAAACATGTTTAAAGATTTTCAATTATTTTGTTTGCAAGCAATGTACGCGTCCACTTCGATACCTACGCCGCCGCGCCGACGTGAGTCGCGCGCGACGCATCACTCACTACATAACATAAGTACATCACTACATAGTATAAAACAAAGTCGCTTTTTCTGTCCCTATATCCCTATATCATTATGTCCCTTTGACTGCTTCATCATCATCATCATCATCATCAACCTGTATTAGTCCACTGCTGGACATAGGCCTCCCCCAATGAGCGCCATAGCGCCCTGTCTTCAGCTTGACGCATCCAGCATCTGCCAGCAGTCTTTCGCAGATCGTCATCCCACCTGGCCGGAGGGCGTCCTACGCTACGTTTACCGAGTCGCGGTCTCCACTCAAGAACACGTTTACCCCAACAGTTGTCGGTTCTTCGCGAGATATGGTCGTAATCGTTTTGACTGCTTAAATCTTTAAAACTACGGAACGGATTTTGATGCGGTTTACTAGCGACCCGCCCCGGCTTCGCACGGTTTTATTATACGTATAAACCTTCCTCTTGAATCACTCTATCTATTAAAAAAACCGCATCAAAATCCGTTGCGTAGTTTCAAAGATTTAAGCAGTCGAAGGGACATAGGGACAGAAAAAGCGACTTTGTTTTATACTATGTAGTGATACACTCGTGCGAAACCGGGGCGGGTAGCTAGTAAAGTTATAAGTCGTCAAAGTTTAAGGTAAGGTCTTTATAGCAAGTACCTAGGCTGTCGGTACTCGGTAGATATTTCACGACTTACCTAAAGGCACGAGCATCAGCTGCAGCAGCATTAAAATGTAAATGATATCTTCAGCTGGTTCGGCTATCTTTCGCATTAAGTAAATGCGCAACACTTCTGGCGCATTTCCTAGAGCTTCACCATAAGAAACACAAACATTTGCCCATACTCCATCGCACTGAACATTATGTTGGCAAATAAAACACACTTACTAAACACAACCGATACACATCACATTCTCCATAGCACATCATGAGCATTTGTCCATACTCCCTCGCACTAAACATGTTTATAAAACACACCGAAAAACACAGAAAGTAACTTCCACTATTTACCTTCCTACACTTAGACCATGTACTTAAGAAAAACTTTAAAAACACGCATACCACACTAAAAATCTGTTTCACAAAACAAAACAGTATTCGCAAATTTCCGCAACGACCGCGCAAGTTCGAATACTAACACCGACTAAAAGACGAATAAAAATAATACAAGCACTATGTACCTACATAGAGAAGTTATGCATTCAAAATCCGTTTTTAAATGCCGACAGCCAAAGTGTTATAATCCTTATGCCTAATTAAATAAAGTTTAGATTCCTTTCCATACATTTCCTTTGACTATAGCCGACTGGCCGCGTACCGTACCGACCCACGGCGCGGCGCTCCGCGCCCGACAAAGAAAAACACCGCTGCTGTTATAAACCTTATGTAGAGTGGAATAAGGTTTTCCTATACCAAAGCAGATTATTCAGTATCCAATAAGGTTCAAAATGGGGCATACTCATTTTAAAATCTTTATCACAGAATTATGAGATAATTTTATTTTTTTCGCGGGAATATTTGAATACTACGACTAGTAAAAGGATTAGGTACTTAGTTATGAACGTTTCCAGCTAGAATTAACTTTTTACCCTGAACCAAAAAAGCACAGAATACATAATCGTAGTATACATGGTCATACATTACATCCCAAGGTTGCCTGGATGGAAGAAATGAGAGAACTTTTAGCGATAAGACCGCCCTTTATACTATGTATGCAGTATTTTTGTTTTGTTTTCTTTCTTTGTGTGGTACCTAGGTTTAAGTATAATAAAAAAGAGTTTTCTATTCTATTCTAGTAGGAACAGGTAGGTAAAATGTAAATGATATCTTAAATTTGTTAATAGAAGTAGAAGTGTTAGGAAGGGTTCGATCCTACAATCTTCAGATTGAAAATCGAGTGTATTCTTTCTATGCCAAGACGGCAAAATACAGATAGCCACCAGCGAGCAGCGCGGTAACCTACGTGCGTACCTAGCGTATGTATGTATCTTGCGTAGATAGATAGATACCCATTTCGCTCGCGCAGTCGAGCGGTGGTGCGGGCGTCCATAAACAGCTGAGTTGAGGTCATTCACTTGCGTGCAATACATTACATCTTTTTTTTAATTTGTTTATTTTTGCTTTTAAAAATTGTTTATTCGTGTTGATATGTTTTCTTAGTGTTGTACTATGGGTGTGTAACTAGATAAAAAAATAAAAAAAATTAGAGAGGTGAAATTTTATTCGCGTTTTTTTTTCGATAAATATGTTCAGAATCATGGTCTGATTGCCACCTTTCATTTTTCGATAGTAGTCTTTTTACACCCTGTATAATGTTTCTATTCTAATATCGCCAACTTAATTAACTTTCAGGAAGGAGTAGGTAAATAATTAATTAAATGTTCATGCTATGCATCTTCGTTCATTTCTGCTGGAAACGCAGCCTTAGGCAGCTTTTTTTATTGCTGTCAAATTAAGTCGTTAAGTTCTTGTGACGTCTAAATCGAAAGCTAAAGTTGTAGTAAAGCGGTGGTAGTAAGGAACCAATAAAGTAATTACATTGATTAGTAGGACATGACAATGACGAACTCAAGACGAATCAAGACTCAAAAAATGACAAACTCAAGATGGGGTCTCAAGTTATCAACCAACAAAATACCAAAACTGTTTTAAATTATTCAGTTTGTAGGAGGGGTGCTTAAGGAAATTCTTCGCATATTTAAGCTGATAACAATCCAAAAAACTATTGTTAGTGGCACTTAAAAGCATGTCGCGATAATCAATACTCTGTAGGCCGTTTGACTGATTATCTATATTACCTACGGTATATATCACCCTCGGTCGTAAAACTATCGTATAATGGGTTCTTTACTACGACAACTGGGCTATGATGATACCTACAAATAGTTGGTTTAGCATAAGTTTCAATTCTTTTAGTTTTTATGTCATAGTTTGCATTTGGAATGTGCTGTAAATTATACAATGGTTTTGTATTCTTTGCTAGCGTGTTGGGTTATACGATGTTTATTTCTTTTACTCGTTTTTTGTGTGCACTATATTTCACTTCTAATTAATCTACGAAATTTATCGCTCTAATAAAGGTGAGACGATCATTTGTATACAGTTTAGGTACTTTGTTAAAAAGAATAATAAAATTATCATAAGATTGGTACTAAAATGCCCAAAGGGTAATTAAGTTATTGTAATAATTTTATATTGCTTAAGAGCTGTGAAAGGGCCAGTTAACACCATGACTTCATTTGGTAAAATAATAGAAATACAACAATCCACATAACATTTTCTGGCCCAAAAATGTTTTTTTTTGTTAACACATTTTTAACTCTTACCAAAGAAAGAAGTAAGCTTTATTCAACAAATATAAAATATTAGCGACCCGCCCCGGCTTCGCACGGTTTTATTATACGTATAAACCTTCCTGTTGAATCACTATCTATTAAAAAAAACCGCATAGAAATCCGTTACGTAGTTTTAAAGATTTAAGCGTTCAAAGGGACATAATGACATAGGGACAGAGAAAGCGACTTTATTTTATACTATGTAGTGATAACTAAATAATTCATTATAAAAAGTGATACAATAGGGTGGTTGGGTGCCATTGATTAGATAAAATTCTAATAGGCAGTTGAAATTGCCGTAAAACTTTTACGAGTATTACCTTGCATAATGAACCCTGCTTACTTATAGGTACTCTTTTCTAAGGTTCCGTAGTCGAATTATAATTTTATAAACGCTGTAATATCTGGCTAGGTCGTAAATAGATATATTAATATGATTTCTTTACAAAAACACAAAACCTATGTCTAAATCCTTTATATTTTTACAGATATTATAAAGTTTTGCGGGGCAAATAATAGACAATCCACACAGCATCATCTACCCCAAGCTAAGCAGAGCTGTGTTATTAGTACTAGATAGCTAATATATACTCAATGCAATATATCTACTACATGGCGTGATATTTTTAGTATACATAGAAAACACATCTGCAGATGGAAAAACATATGTCCAGGGGCGGGAAGCGAACCACCCGCTGTGCCTTAGTGGTCGTCTACTGACGGAGAAATCAGCAAAAAATATAACATATCCAAACAAAGAAAATTATCCTTTTTCAAAGTCGTCGGTTAAAAAAAGGATTTCACATTACCTACATTATATCAGTACATTTGGGCTACTGCTAGAAATGCCTCCCAAAAACCAGGGAAAATCTCCCTGGATTTTTAGTTGTCAAAATCTACGCGCTAGGGATGCCGCATTTTTTAGCCCTAAGTCGATGCTAGATCTAAACTAAGTACCTACAGTACAATTAAATTATAACTTTGAACTTATGTACTTACCTATAGTTTAAAACTTGACCTGTATAAGTGCTTATTTTGTAAGCCTAATGAAATAAAGATATTGATTTACTGGATATAAATCTAAAGTAGTATTAAGTGTATCAGTTATCTAGTAACCGTAAAATACAACAACCCGTGTCAAATAATTATTTTGCCTCACCTTAAAACTATATGTACCTATATACCTATGTTTCTTAAATTATCGAATATACTTTAGTTAGTGATTAATGTGGCCAATGTTGTCTATAAAGTGGTAGAACTCCACTGGATTGGCTAGATGATGCTGATGGTGAATCGTCCAACATTATTTACTTAGTACCATTTAATATTTAGCCACTATCCGTCTGCTATTAGGCGTTTGTTAGCTTTAGATAGGGGAAAAAATATGAACATGTACAAATAAACTTACCTATATTTGGAAGTAACTTTACGTACTTATTGCCGGAATTTCATAACTATTAATTTAGAGGATATATTTTAAATACTATCGTATGTTCATAAAACGACGAATTCATCTTACTCTTTTAAGAGCTATATGCTCGAATTTCTCTGAAGGATATGATTTGTAACGAACACTTTTAACACAGAATCAAAATCTCAAAGACTCTTAGAAAACAAACCAAATGGTACAATAATTTAAACCCAGCTAGCAACACTTTAACAAACCCTCAAACCTAACAGCCTGTCCAGATAGGGCGCTTTACGCGCGCTTTACGCGCGAGTGCCCTCGCGCGTTTCAATTTATATTGCGTCCAGATGCGGCGTTTTACGCGCGCTCCACTGTTCGCTCGAGTATTTCGACTCGCGCGTAGCACGCGCGAGTCGAGAGTCCAGCGCTTTACGCGCGTAAAGCGCCCTATCTGGACAGGCTGTAACAATGATGTTTATATTACATTGCATGTCAGGTTATTAGTTTTTACATAGCCATACTAAAGAGCGTAATGAAATTTATAACTTTCTTTTCCTATTTACTTAAAGTTAGCGTGATGTAGCGAAAGCTGGCCCAGCATAGTTGGAAACGGTTGGGTCAATCTACAACTTTCAGTTTTGTTCTCAAACAAATATGTAATTAACTAGCGACCCGCCCCGGCTTCGCACGGTTTAATTATACGTATAAACCATCCTCTTGAATATCTCTATCTATTAAAAAAAAACCTCGTCAAAATCCGTTGCGTAGTTTTAAAGATTTAAGCAGTCAAAGGGAAATAGGGACAGAAAAAGCGACTTTGTTTTATACTATGTAGTGATGATGTATACCTATTGCTTCTTTTTGAGTGTTACAATAGGTTGCAGCATTGCTCCGTTTGTAGGCCAAGCAGAACGTTTGTTGTCTATGGTAGATTAGAAGTAGTACCTATCTCCTTGTAGTTTACCTTATTCAATTGTAGGTACATATGTTTTATTGTAAAATAGTAACATTTATAATTCTTTTTTGTTTGTATGTTTGTAGTGCGTGGTCAATAATCATATTAATTTCACTTCATTTCAATAGTCAAGAATGAGATCGCGTCGTCATGCGCAAGTTATTCAGTACGAAGGAAAAATTAAAAACATTTAATTTTAACATCGTTCGATTCCGGACAAATGTTCTTGCGATTTGGAAGCAGACTGTTTTTTGTGTATATTAAAAACATAGATATGTCTGCTGTGCTGCTGTTGTAATAAACGCGTAAAAAACACGGTTAAAAAAGATAGTAAATAAGTACGTAAATTTTCAAATAAAATTAAAATTGAAAATCAGAGAATTCCTAGAACAAATGCTGATTCCCTCAGGTTTCATCGCCTTTCAGTTATTAGAGATATTACGTACGACAGAAATCTAAATAAAAGTACTTACCTAATTATTTACACAGAAATCTAAATATAAGTACCTAATTATTTAGATATCTGTGCGTGACACCTGTATAGTATCGAGGGAGATCTATGTCCAGCTGTGGACACACGTGGGCTGTTATTGATGACAGAATAGGTTAGTTCTAGTGAGCTATGCAGCTATTACTTCATCTCAGTTACGCCCATGTAGATGTACCGGCCATTTTCCCGGTTCGGGTATAAACGCACAATGGACCAATAAAACAAATGTTTGCTGAACTGACCATATTTTATATTGCCAGTTGGGTAGAAGGTTTTTTGGTAGATACAAAGGGAATTGGGTAGTGGCTAATAGTTTTGGTTTAACTGATTATCGTAATTGGGATATATTATACCCGTTATTCTTGACGGAAGTTTTTTGGAGACTAATAAATACTTACTACTAAAACGAAAAATGTTGGTAAGTTGATGGATTTTTGTAACTCTTTCACGCAAAAATGACTGAACGGATATAGATGAAACTTGGCACAGAGATAGATTATAGTCTGGAATAACACATAGGCTATTTTATCCCGGAATTCCCCCACGGGAACGGGAATTATCGCGGGTGAAACCGCGAGGCGCTGCTAGTTATTTATAACATACATTTTGTAATAGTACCTATAAGTACCTAAACTGTATAAAATAATGATGTTGTTCCACCACACAGCAAACCTATCACCGGTGATACTGCGTAGTGAAATGAGTAATAAATTATTACAATAATAGAATGATGATTACGTTATGCCTACGGGCCTACCTAAACTACTCGCGTATCGTGTGGGCAGATGATAATGCGCCCTATGTTGTCTGTGCATTCATAAATACCTACGGACTGATGTTTCTTGTTACTCCAAGGACAGTCTTTAGTCTTGCCACGTTTAATAATTTCTTATAATATAATCAATCTATTCTTTATATTGATAAAAAAAGTAGCCTATGTTACTCACCTTCCTTTCAATTACCTCTATACCAAAAATACATTGGTTGCTTAGTTAGGTTCGTGCTTGAACGACAAACAAGCACTCATTCGCGTTTATAATATTATTTAGGAAGTGAGGATTCGTACGTCGACATAATATTCCTACTAATTCTCGTGCTAGCTTTTCTCTACAGACTCTACATTTCTGTGACTCTACATAACTAACATTACAGTCTGAAATACGGACCTATAACTTGTTATACCACAAGCTAATTCATTCATGCTAAAACAACACCTGTTTCGCCCCAAATTGACTTGCTAACCGAATTTCTTGGCATCCCTTCCAAGTCCCCGATGCTCTCCCTTAGTTAAAATGACTCCATTCCAACTTATTTATGAACGTGTGAGCGCCCGTTGTGGCCTATTTACTGAATAAATGATTTGATTACAAAATTGCAAATGGAAAACGCAGAGAGGTAAGTAGGTACCCTTGACGTGAGTTGGTAATGTACCTAACGAACCGAGATAAAGAATATTGTGTTAAATAATTAGTGAAACGCCTTTGGCTTTGATCGTGAGTTCTCTGAGTTCTGCAGCGTTTATTTTACTCTTTCTTTTAGTTTTGCCTTGAATGATTCAACGTTTGTAAACAAACATTCATAGATAAATGAATAATAATAATAAATAAATAATGCTGGACAATCCACAAAACATCATCTAACCACAACACAAGCTTGTGTTTATGGGTACTAGATACTATGTATTTTAGACTCGTGCTTTTAAATTCTGTGATCAGCTTACGCTAACTTATTTTTCTTACCCTATGGTCCGTTGCTTATCAATACGTTTCGTTTCTCTGTTATTTTACTGTCGGCCCTTCGATGGCTGACTAGGTACGTTTCATTATTATTTCCTTATTTGTCCAACTCGTTTAGTATGCGTAGACAACTTTCAAGATGATACTTAACCTAGAAATCAGCGTACTTGGTTGGGCGTGCAGCCTCGCATAGAAGTACTTAGAAAATGGCTGTAATTTATGCGAAGAATCATTATAAACCTTGTTTATATTAAACAAGAGTACTTATTCTTTTATGACACGGGTAATTCTAGTTGACAAGACTAGCTTTTGACACTTTATTTAGAATGCTTTCCAATACCATTGGTACCAAAGAGTTTTGTAAATCTCACAGGAGTATATAACACAAGGCAGTCAGTTGTATTTTAGTAGCGTCTACCTTTTTATTATTTATGTTTACTCTTCATTGTATTACTGCCAGATAACTGCTTCCCATTTCTTCCAGTTTTCTCTGCCACTTGAAGATTTTTGTGTCTAACTAATCTAATATCATTCAAAAGTGAAATTCCCATAACTAAGTTGTCTTACCTACGGATAGCGGTACACAAAGAACCATCGTATGTGTGTGGTACACCGCTTTGATTGCATTGGCTTCGAGCGACTCATTGTTGACTCCCCGTTTATTGTTGTGAAAACTTGAGGCACAGACAGCTGTTCTGTAAAGATGCGTTCACACACAGACTCTACTTCACTATAGTGGTTTTAGAGAGGTTGCAAGCGATAAATGGCAGCCTTACCAGTAGGTATCCAGTCGGCAAGCAAAGGCATTGTTTAGACTCCAACAATGATTTTGCTTGCTTTTATTTAAGCTTTTTTCTATTTTGAATACAGAAACATTTCGTCACATCGCCATCGAATGCGCATAATATTTTAAATTAATAATTCTATGTGTGACGATGCAATGTTCTATTGTCTAAGCCTATGCAACAAACATAGTATGATATATAGAATATATAGAACTTCTGGAACCCAACAAGATTGCTACCAGGACTTCAATTATACCAATGTCTACAATACACTACCTGTGCGGCATAATACCTACTGAATCTGTCTCAAGATTACCAATAACATAACCAACCTTTAAATACCTCTTTATACATTAGTTCTTAGTCTACTTGCAGGGGACAGGAAGGAATGAAGAGGCCTGATGAGGATGATGCTTTTAGAACAGTATGAACACGTCCTATGGTTTTGGAAAAGGCTGCGCGTTTCGCCGACCTCGCCGATCGAATCCTCAGTCATTATCCGCTGCGAACTGACACATGGCGATGACTAATTGACGAGCTATCGATTATGCTAAAAAGTACTCGAGGAGAAGTAATGCAGTTGGTTTCTGTTAAGAGCCATCATAATTTTGAAGACTTTTTCCCTTTTTTTTGCAAGGCGTAGTAAGTTTAAGTGAGATCGAACACAATGTCGTGTTCTTGAAGTAAGAATTTACTTATTTTATTTTAACAAATTTCAGGAAATGAACAGCTACATTAGTAGGTATGTGACTGAATACTGATGGCTTATTTAAAATTTCCACAAAAAGCGACTGAAAAATTACTAAACTAAGGACGACTACAGACGGTTGAAATATTATTTAAAGTGTGTCAAGAAGATGCACCAAAAAGTCTAACACTCACTCGCTATTCTTTTTAGTTTAGTGGGAGCTTTAAATAATATATATATATATCAACCTCTCTGGAAATAACGTGCGCATGATGAATTTATGTTGCCATAGCACAAACAGGCCAAGCTTGAGTATGCCGATGCATAATCTGAATCAATTACTTTTATCTCCATGGCCTATTAAGTAGCTCGAAGATTTTTTAGGAGTGACATGTAATAAAATTAGCAGGCAGTTGGTAGAGTACCATTTTAAGTCCCATATCCAAGTGCACACTTGCAAGTGTAAAGTGGACAGCAATCTCAGTCAGTGGTCCGGTTCACCTTGACTTTTGGCGCGCTCGGGCTCTAGTGTTTTTGTACCGGGCGTCCCGGTCGAAATCGCAAGTGAACGGAACGCTGCACTGGCGGCCTTGCCGACCTTTTTTTCTTCATTTATTTGGCAGCCGGTGACGTAACCAGCCAGCGATTGTGCAAATTGATACCATCTTTGCCGGGATCGGAGATTTGGCTCGAGCGTTGGTATCTTGCCCGATACAGGCACTTGTGATTCAAACGTCCCCTCGTTGTGATGTGTTGTGTCGAATGCTGAGCGTGCAATTAGCGCTGATTCCTATCTAAAGTTTGCGTATTAACTTATCTCCATGTTAATTACAAATTATCCCAGTGCAGTGTAGAGTCGTTCTATTTTTGCGCTGTTTGTTTGTCAGTTCGACGCAAAGTCTGTAAAGCTTGTTTATCGTAAGCTTATAAATTGTGTAGGAAGCTAGAGGGGCGACCGGCTTCGGCAGCGAGTCCGTAATCACGCCGCTCGCTCGCCTTGATTACTACCATTGTCTTCAGAAATCCTCGCTCTTCACCAACGCTTTTGTCCCGTCCTCCATTAATCCGAAAGAACGTTTAAAAACTGGAATCCGCAGCGATCCGCGATTCCTCCACAACATCGAAGAAAGTTATTACTGTTACCCCTCACAGGGATTGGATTTTGCGATTGAATTGCAATTTGACCCCTTTTAATTTGATTCGGGTGCTGTTAGCTCGAAAGTGCGCAGCGGCACGCGAAGGTTAAGCGGTGTGCGATCATCTGATACGTGTAACGCGCACGGTATAATCTCCGGTCTCTGCGCACGAATGTTAATTGAGTATTTGATGAGATAGACTGATTATTCAGGGTTCGCCTGATGCTCGCTGGCAACCCTAGTTCCATAGATATACGGTTCCGTATCTACATAATCTGGGACGGGCAGAGGTGTAATTGGGGAGGTCTCGGAACGTGACTGAAAACACGCACGATGTCGCCGTGTAAACGGACGGGTTTTTTGTGATGTCCGATTGTGTGCAGCTGACAGCCCTATTGCACGTGCTGGGCCATCAATCAATACGCGTAGCCGGCACGCCTTCCCCCTCTGCCCACCACCAACTAAATAACAACCAGATAAAGGAAAATGCATTCATTTGCCACCGAATGCGATGTAACTAATCGCCCTCTTCTTAGAATCTCTTTCTGATTTATATCATCCCGCTCCGTTATTCCGTCACATATTTGTCGCTTTTGTTTGCAGTTATCCATCGGACGAACTTTTAATTAGGTATCAGGTTTGAGCGAACAAAGCGCCACTCCGGATGTTGTTGAAGAATCTATTTCGCAAGTTTGAAAGATACGCTCATCTTCATTAGGGCTCGAATGAAAATAACAAACAAAGCATCTTTACGAAGAACAAAAAGATATCGCAAACATTCTCACGTCACGGTAGAAAATGTGAATATCAAAATGAAAGAAAATCTATTATACACACAACCGGTTCGCGAGCTACTGAATATAAAACGAGTTTTGATGTTTACTTTTATCCTTTAGTTTGTTATCGTATAATCTCAATTGTTTCTCTTTTCACGATATTACAACCACAAAGGAATATTTCTTTTTTATCTCGCCCTTAAAGTGGCGGTATTACTGTTCCTTTTAGCATAACTTTTGCGTTATGTTTTATAGAATTTCCTTAAATCCATACGGAACTTGTCTAGTGGAATAGAAGTGGCGTCAAAGGCGTCGATCCTCAAAAGGGGAGTCTTTGTTCCGTCCTCAATTTATTTCCCATGTGTTTGTGACTCATATATCGGTTGTCGAGGGCTGCTTGTCGCGTATTAGCTGTCTTGTCGCTGTCTACATTGTTCCTACATGTTTTACTTATCGCCTCTACTTATCTTTGTACCTTATTAATTATTTAATTAGCTACATTATTCAAAGGTCTTTGTTGAATCGTTAGTCCTGTGTCTTCAGACACTTTATATTACAATGCTATAAAAAAATCTGTTCCGGTTTGAAATTGACTTTTCTAAATCATTACTCCCTCGCAATTTGGTTACGTTTAATATATCTAAGTGCCTCAGTGCACTTCTAAGACAGTAGGGTTTAGCTTCGAGTTCTACATTACGACAATGATAAACTGCCTTGTATAATACCCTAAGGGTTCACCGGAGCAATGAATGCGTTCGGTTCGCTCCTAATCTTTTATTTGTGTCTGCTTTTGTCTTTAGTTTTGTTTGACGTTCTTTACTGTATGTAACTCGTGTATGGGATTAGGTGTATTGTTTTAAACTAGTTTTTGTGCCGTGAATGGAGGCGGTGAGAAGTTCTTTTGATTACCATCATTAGGAGGTTTTGTTCTTGATACATTGAACTCATTTGTGATAGTGTTGTGTAGAGCATCAGTTGATTTGGTTTTTTACAACTCCAAATCTGTTTTGAAAACTATATCTCGTATATTGGTCATACTATCATAAGTAATGTTTTATACATCTACACAACGCACCGTTTGAATGAAACCATTGATGTTATCTATACTTTTAATGTTATGTTCGTTTGAATTATACTTACTTTTATGATTAACTAGCGACCCTCCCCGGCTTCGCACGGCTTTATTATACGTATTAACCTTCCTCTTGAATCACTCTATTAAAAGCATCAAAGAAAAAAGAAAATTGTGAAAAATAAGGTATGTGACGTTTTTAGAAATTACTCAAAAATATTAAAATAATATAAAAAATTTATAGCGGTAAAATACATGAAACAACCTTTCCGAAAATGTAATAAACTACATAATTATCTCTGCTGAATATTTATTTTACGATATTGCATTGAAACATGTAGGTACATGCAAAGGCATGAGTTTGGGACCACCATCTTCAACATACTTCTGACTATGAAAAATAATATTATTTTAGGTACTAAGTAACAAAATCCTAAGTATTGAATAACATAATTTGACTACCCGCTTGTTCTACGATGTTCCATAGTGCGCGCCGCCCCGGCCGGCCGGTACCGCCGCAAACACTACGCCCCGCAAATTTAAATCTGTAATATCTTCGAAAATATTCATTTAAATCATATGCTGTAAAAGGCCATATAGATCTATATTAAATCAACAATTTATTTAAGGTATTTGATTGGATAAGGATTAATGCTGTATTGGTTAAAATCGCTTCGAAAATTAGCCTTTATTTGTCGTAAAAAGAAAATGACAAAATAATGATATTGTGGGATATCCATAAGAGATAGACATATACCATCGCGGAGTTTTCTGTAGAACTTTTTAATGTGTACAATACTTAGTACATTATTTTGATAAATCTCGTTGGGTTCAGCCTGCGTTTGCAATGTAAGCGGAATAAACACATTAGAAACCTCAAAAATAACAGTATCTCTCCAGTATTTTTTGGATATTATTATACATATAAACCTTCCTCTTGAATCACTCTATCTATTAAAAAATGCTCTGCATCAAAATCCGTTGCGTAGTTTTAAAGATTTAAGCAGTCAAAGGGACACGATGACATAGGGACAGAAAAAGCGACTTTATTTTATACTATGCGACAAAGTAATTAATAAGTACCTAGCTACGCATAGACACGGCAAAATTATGCGTGCGAGTGTTTCTTGCTCATGTGTGAACGGTCTCTTTGTAAACAATGACTCAACCTGTGCCATTAGCCTTTTTACATTGTCATCGAGAGATTATACGACGTAAACTGTAGTTTGTTTCTTCGGTTTAAGGCTGTGTCCCCAGTAGGCAAACTGTGAGCGGCCAACTGAGTGAGCCGCAAATTTGTGGCGAACAGCTACAAACTCAGATCAGTTTGCGTGCGTATCGCAAGCATTGGAACCTGCGAGTCGGCCGCTAACTGAGACAGTCGGCGCACTTATCGCTGCAAACTGCGCACAGTGAGCGCAAACTAGCAAACTGTGAACACTCAATTTAAAATATATGGAAGGGCGTACTGAACTGACATGCCGCAAACTCAGTCGGCCGCTCACTGTTTGCCTACTGGGGACACAGCCTAACAGTGCTAAGCTGAGACTAAAAATCTCCCTTGATAATATTAGAAGTTCGTACATACTTAGGCTATGATGATTCATGGCGTTGGAAACTGACCAATTCAATGTAATAAGCTTACTGTGCTGACATCTGTTAAGGTCTACAATATGGTAAGTTAATTGGTCATAGCGTAAACTGTTGTTATTGGTAACACTATCAAAGCTAATATAGATGCTAATAATACAACGTGTACTGTAACTTACCTGGCAGAAGCGATTTGCAAGTACATATGTAATTCAAATATCATTTGAATCATACTTGGCAATCGCCGCCAAAATAAAGTACCCCCATTGTTAGACTCAGAAACTAAACTCCATTCCACAGCATAAACAATTCTAAAACTAAACTTTTATTCACCGGTAATATAGATATGTAATTTCGTGTATAAATGTAGGACATAAACAGGCCAACTAAAGTGCTCTATTATGTAAGTTTCAATATCGAACGGGAGGTTTTTACGCGATAGAGGGATACCGAAGGTGCTACCAACTGTATTATTTATGACTCCATAAAATATTTAAAGCACCTGTGGTTATTTATAGGTCTGAACTTGTTCGTGAATATAACAATAGCCGTTTTTGTGGCTTTGATTGAAAGGGAGCGAACTGCCCAAGTTTTTGATGAGTTCTTTTAATTCGAAAGGGGATTAGAAGTCAATTAGCTCCGCACCGCGGTTTCACCCGCCTGAACAGTTAGAAAAGTATTGTAGCCTATGTTTATATTTTTCCAGCCCTATAAATACGACTTTACAAAATTTTTGATATAAATGATGTAAGACAGGTTAAGTGTCCATAGACCACATGTGGTCTATAGAGCCACATACCATTCGCACTCTAGAGCCCGCAAAGTTGACCTGTGTAACTCTTAATAGTTTAATAAAATTAAAAATGAAATTAATTAAAAAAACTGAATTGCAAACTCGTTTTTTTAACTTTATTTCTGATTCTTTCTTTATTTCTTTAGTAATGTAGCATAGCTCAAAGAATTAGCAAGCTGAAGTGGCAATGGGCCGGCCATATCTCGCGAAGAACCGACAACCGTTGGGGTAAACGTGTTCTTGAGTGGAGACCGCGACTCGGTAAACGTAGCGTAGGAAGCCCTCCGGCCAGGTGGGATGACGATCTGCGAAAGACTGCTGGCAGATGCTGGATGCGTCAAGCTGAAGACAGGGCGCTATGGCGCTCATTGGAGGATGCCTATGTCCAGCAGTGGACTAATACAGGGTGTTAGTGTGAACACCGTTGTCCTTGAAACCAGAGGTTCAGCATCATGAGTAGAATCCAAAAGGGATGAAAAAAAATGATTCTATTTTTTACTCATTTTTTAAAGAATTTTTTTTATAAACACTAAACGTTTGCTCACAAACACGTGACACAAGTACTTCGACCAGGCGACACGTGGCATGTGCACCTCAGTGTCGGATCACCTTCGGTGCGAATATCCCGTCTTTTGAAGGGCACAAGTAATGAAGTTACGATCCAAGTAAGGCGCGGGTATAAGTACTTACGTAGGTCGGTACTTAAAGTATGTAGAGTGACTATGGCATCGTGTACGATAGCGAAGACATGAAATATCAAAATCTTGCAAAACTAAAATAGGTGTTAAGCTTTTCTCATCGGTTTTGGATTCTACTCATGATGCTGAACCTCTGGTTTCAAGGACAACGGTGTTCACACTAACACCCGTTGATGATGATGATGATGAATAAAGATTTACTGGAACCAGTGTAATTCTTGGTTTCTAAAAATCGTGTAAGGTACTTCATAAATAAATGCAAGAAATTGATATAGCTATATAAATGAATAAATAACACATAAAGTTCCCAGCTAATACGAAGTTAATTCCCCCAAATTACGTAACTTTATACCGTCCTCCACAGTGTTTCTAAGTTGGAAATTACTGAAATTATCAAGTGTCGGCTTGTCAATACAAGAGACAAAGTCTACATTGTAATTAGTTAGGCGTTAGGCATCAAGTTTGGTCGCTAATGGAAACATATGGGGAGAAACTAGCAAGGATTGAATTGTCTAGGGAGATCCAACGAGATGTGTTGATCTTCCATTTGCGCCTGTTAGTGGTGGCTGGGGCGAGTTGGTAACACTGAGTGATCTTGTTCTATTTAATATGTTTGTTAGCTGCTTTTAGGGTTCCGTAACCAAAGGGTAAAACAGCCTATTATCTACTAAGACTCTGCTGTTTGTCTGTCGCCAGGCTGTATGTATCTCAATATAGTTAGACAGTTGAAATTTTCACAGATGATGTTTTAACTAAAAATAATAAATAATTATAACTAAAAATATAATAAAATAAATATTTGAGGGGATTTATACATACAACATTTAAATTTTTTTGATTTGCCGTTTTATAGATAATGGTACGGAAGCATTCTGCCTGGTTCTGTAAGGTTGGTAAAGATATATAAAAGTTAAAATAGGAGCGATTTAAGATAATGCTTTTGGAAATTGTAAAACTCAACCAAGATATATAATTATATTCTGCTTAAAAGAACGCAACTTATCCTTAACAATATTATTAACGCGAAAGTTTCTATGTTTGGATGTTTGTTAATTTTCACGCAAAAACTACTGAACAGATCGGAATGAAATTTAGAACAGACGTAGTATCATCACTACATAGTATAAAACAAAGTTGCTTTCTCTGTCCCTATGTCCCTTTGTATGCTTAAATCTTTAAAACTACGCAACGGATTTTAATGCGATTTTTTAATAGATAGAGTGATTCAAGAGGAAGGTTTATATGTACCTATAATAAGTCTGGAATAAAACAAAGGCTACATTAAAAAATCAGTTCCCATCGGATAAAATTGACTTGACAGGTTTCTATAGAAACAAGGAGTGCGAAGCCGGACTCTACAGTAGATAGTAGAGTCAGTAGATACTAGAGTCCAAAATAAAGCAAAAAAAGAAGCATAGTACACATTTACATCACTTAAAAACCTAACATCATTAAGTTAGTACGTAATGTAGTTAAATTTCTTCGAATATCTCGTTAGTGATTATAAACCCCATCAGGTTTACGCCAGTCTGTCGTAATTTACACTGAAGCAGGTACATTAAAAATGAATGCTTCAGCCGAACTCAGCTGAAAGCCAGACGCCTCGAGTGCCGCTTGCCACAGCATCAAAATAGGAGGCTTAAGCTTACTGGGACATACGAAACGTACGTATACTCGGATATAGAATACAAGATATTATTTGTGAATACAGAGGTATAAAACTTAATTCTTTAATGCACAAATAGACAATATATACAAGAAAATCTTAAAACTAGATAAGTTATGGAACAAGCGAGCTTAACACTAAATGAGTTCTATTCCAGCAAACCTTATTGAGAGAGAGTCAAGTTAGAGTAGTGGGTAAGTGTGCATTTTTATACAATATTTTACAATATTTTTTATTTATTTATTTATTGGAAAACCAGAAGCTTAATTGTACAGAAAAACAGTGAAATATATCTTAGAAAGCTTACAACATACATACAGTATCAAATTAACGGCTAAACACTCGCCACAGATCAAAATAGGAGGTTTAGGCTTAAGGGGATATACGAAACGTACTTATACTAAGTCAAAGTCAAATTGCTTTATTTCCTTAAGACCTTACAGGACACTTGGACACGTCATAAAATTCATGTTAACTCGGATATAGAAAACAGAAATTCTTTGTGAATGCAGACGTACGAAATCTTACAGTAACATACACACAATTTCAAATTAGCAGCTTAAAATAAAATTTAATCAAAGTTAAATTGCATGGTAATTAACTAATTCAACACAAGTGCAAAACAACCTATCCCTCGCGAATTCTAAAACATTTAGTATACAGCGCCAATCATATTATCGAATGTATTCGCTATTTTAGATATCAGATTAAAGCGAATTTCAGTGACTTATATCTTGACGTCGACCCAATGCTATCGTTTTGGCAACGGCATTATAACGCCGAGTTATTGTTATTGCACTTGTAAGGGTTGCCACTTTAGTGAAAGCGCTAGTTGTAGCGCTTTTTAAAGTTAATGGTTCCTATTATAAGAACTAAACTAGGTTTTGCACGTGGGGTTTTTCACGTGGAAAATAAATCAATCGTAGTTTATAGCAGTCAGCTTTCTATTGGTGGATAAGATTTATCGGAATGGGCCAGTAACTAATCTCCGATTACCTTCTACTTTAACATTCCAAGCTTAGCTCGAGATATTCTGGAATATTTGTTTTATCATGAATACACCTTTGTTTGTCCACATTCTGATGGTGAATTTGTATTTTATACACCTTTGTGTTTCCACATTTTGATAGTGAATTTGTGTTTTTGTTGTTTTTACCTAGCGCCAAATCTAACGCATCTAAGCGCATGCAAAAATCAAAAAGCTCATGATGCAAAATTTAAGTGTACATTATCTTCTAGCGAAATTCTTTTTTCAAGGAAAATAGAGCTCATCGCGCGTACAGAGGTGGCAACCTTGCTTGTTACTGTAAAGGTTGCCACTGAATTGGGCCACCTCAACGTAAAGATACTTGTAAATCTGTTTTGTTACGAGGTGGGTTTTTCGATATTCTTGTTAATAAGAATATTTCGGCTGTTTTCACCATTGTTTTCAAAAGAAGTACGTTTTCCTCTTGAAGATTCCTTATGAACATAACTGCAATCGCAGCATAAATTCATAACAGAGCTTTGGAGGATAGGCATGGCACCCAGTTTGAAAGTAGTTTGATCTACATAAATCCATCCAGCTACTTAAACATTACAATACATTCTCAACTATTTCCACAACAATACACAAAGTTGTAATGTTATATAAATTCCTGACGCCGCCGTGTTGTACTAATTCACTAAACAACTTGAGCCGTACGAGGAACGGTTATCTTCGAAATAATAGTTCTAGAACTTAGTTTACATTCTAGGTAATCCTTACATTGTTATTCGTTTAGATTTGAGACAATGTGTTGAGTTTCCTAAGGTGGTGGCTGTATTTGTAGCGGGAATATCAAGAAGATTTTTAATATTACATCTTCTTGGACAGATGACGCTCAGTTCGCACAATCTATTTGTAAGGATTTGAATGTTGTGATAGAGTGTGCTTTTTAAATATTATCACGTGTCCAAAATCACAGTATAGATATACTTATATTGAAGATTTATGTAACAGAACATTAAGACAATAAGACAACAGAAATAATAATAATACACACATATACATATACAGAAATAATAATAATACAGACACATATAGTGATGTTTATCATGTTGTGAGGAGTTTCTTTTCTTTCTTTCTCACTTCGATCTCTGGTGGACAAGAAATCGAAATGTAGAGAAAATTTAACACTTTATTTCTTATTTAATAATGATTTATAGTAAAAAAAAATTACTTGTCTAAATAAATACTTATTATGTAAGATAAAAGCTGTAAAGTTACTAAAAGCTGCCTTCATTATTATTTATAAATTTTGGATAAGGTCATTTTTGATCCATTTCTTCGTTATTGAAGCCATCGACGAAACTAAAATCTAATTTCGAAGGACAACCATTTTCTAATATAATTAATTTAATTAAGTTTAGCTCAACTGAAATGTACATAGGTACCTACGTTATAAATGAGAGCTGATTTCTATAAAAAAATAAACATAAAAATAAATAACACAATTTGACAGATCGAATATAAAAACACTACTACACCTGCACCTGGAGAAAACACACGCAAATCAAACGTTTCTTCCGCAGTTGGAATAAACCCTCTCTCTTTTATTATTTATTTATTTAAGTATAGGAAAACCAGAGGCTTATAATTGACAAATTTACAAATAGATAAATAACAGTAATTGTATTTGCTTAAACTATATGGATAAGTTCATAAGCGTCGATATCCGCTTCCCGCTTACACTCCGCTGTGTTAGTTTGTCCAAGCTGTGTTTGTTACCGTCCGGTCGCGCCAGCTAATTATTAACAAATTACGATAACGTAAACTTATCTCCGGTGCTACGGCCCTAGGACCACAAACAAAGCGTATTTTATTTATCTTATCTGGCAACATTGACTGTTAGCTTACGATGTAAGTAGAGGTGAGGCAACAATTTTCCTGACAATCTTTTTAAATTCCTGATCCTAAATTTTACTGCCCAACGCTCTGATAAAGCGACTCGCTTGTCCTTTTTGGTTTATTTTATTTTTAATAGCGTTAGTTCGTACATTTTAATCATGAAATACTGGACATTATACATGGTGCTTTGTTCTTCGAGATGAGTAACCTGTAAGCTAAGCCTGTAAGAATATTTATTAATCTAGTCAACTTGTAGAAGTAGATCCAGCTATCATCACTCCACGTCAATTATTTGAGGGTACCTTAATACTATCTTCTACCCGCGGCTTCGCTCGCGTTATTTCTATGGAAACGTTTCAAGGCTGTTTCTAACCAGCAGGAACTGATTAACTGGGATGAAAAATAGCCTTTGTATTAGCAGCCCTTACTTTTATTATAAGTTATTTATTTTCGGAACAGGTACGCAGGTTATAATAACTATTGGAAATCGATGATGCCCGCAGTAGTATTTTTTGTAAAATTGTGTCGCAGACACCATCCCCAGTCTTACAGACGGGGTGTTTCCTTTACATTTTAACTTAAATATGCAGAGTCCGGTTCTTAAATGTTACACCTAAATCTACAAATTAGTGTTTTATTTCTTGCTTGTCATTGCCAGTCAAAAATTTTTGCTATTGTAACTTTAGTAATATCGCACAATTCCAAGCTAATCTGTGGTCCAATTTCTGTAGTAATTACAACCGGCCCTCAAATAACATTATAATGATCGTGCGGCTTGCACATTATTTGTCCATTATGGAATACGGTTTATGGGCATGGAAGAAAGTGTAGTAAGTTATGGTGTGGTAGGTACGAATTATCGCTCTGTTGAAAGCATAACCGACCGTTATCGACATAGCTCAAAAAATTTGCAAGCTGAGGTGGCAGTGGGCCGGCCATATCTCGCGAAGAGCCGGCAACCGTTGGGGTAAACGTGTTCTTGAGTGGAGACCGCGACTTGGCAAACGTAGGATGCCCTCCGGCTAGGTGGGATGACGATCTGCGAAATACTGTTGGTAGATGCTGGATGCGGCAAGCTGGAGACAGGGTGTTATGGCGCTCATTAGGGGAGGCCTATGTCCAGCAGTGGACTAATATAGGCTGATGATGATGAAAATATAATCTACACCTTATATGGAAGAGTTCGACCTTGTTGAAAGTATTTAGACATCGTTAATTCTGGGAATTATCTAACATTACAATTTGGATTAGATCCAAGAGTAGTTTTAGAAGTGAAGTAGCTGCAATACATCTTTAAAAAGCACGAAATCATGTTTAAAAAAACAACAAATATTATTTGTCATAAAATAAACTCTCTCTTAGTTGCTTCTTAGGGTTCCGTATCTAAAAACGAAAAAACGGAACCTTTGCTGTCCGCCTGTCTGTAAAGATATTTTTTCTCAGGATCGTGTGAAGGTATCAAGCTGAAATTCATATCAATTACTCACATCTACTGCCACTTAGACCTGTGAAAAAAATCAAACTTCTAAGCCAACGAAATCAAAGATACAGCCGTTTATGCTGCAAATTTTCGACACTCGCAAAGGAATCAAAACATACAGGGTACTTCCTGTGATCTCTGAATCTTTATTTGTATGTATTATTTATTTATTTATTTTTAAGGATTGCCAACATTGCACATAATAAAACATTAGCAGTGAACACAATTGTGAAAGATCCATAGTACCTATTGCCTGTGCACCTCTAACAGGCATGCATAACATTTACTTCAATCTTGAAATTTGGTACGTCTTAGAGCACAGATAAAGGACACATTGCGAAAAGCATACATTTTTTGTAACTTCACATGTTTAAATATTTTTATAGATACTACGGAACCGTTCGTGCATGAGTCTTACTCGCACTTGGTAAATTTTTGCTACTTTCTGTAGATATGTTTTGTATTTGTCTAGTCTAGGGTAAATCACTGTCTAGTCTAGGTTAAGTACCTGTATCTATTCTGTGTTTTCGGACCATGCAGGCTGGACCAAGATTAGTCTAGGTTAAGTACCTGTATCTATTCTGTGTTTTCGGGCCATGCAGGCTGGACCAAGATCGAATCAGATGCCTGACAATACCTTCCCTTTCCCCAAGTCTGTCCTACCTTTTCCCAAGTCGGTTATTGCCGACATTACGATAAAATAGGGTGGTCGGTGCATTATTACCACGTAATGAAAAAACCCGGTGTAAATTAACATACAGATTGACATATTGGCGACGGATACGCGGCCATCATAACCATATTACCGCCGTTGTTTTTGCACGTGAGGTAGAATGGATGGGTTGTTGTTACGTGCCTGTTTTAACAGAGAAGGTTGGTCTCTTGGTTTTATTGTAAACTAGCATCTGCAAGCGGCTTCGGACGTATTGTTTCTATGTAAACGTTTCTATTTCTATCCGATGGGAACTGGTTTATGGGATGAAAAGTAGCTCATGTGTAATTCGAAAGAGCTAAGTGTATTCCAAATTTCAACCCGATCCGTTCAGTAGTTTTTGCGTGAAAGAGGAACAATCATCCATCCATACATCCTTTCGTTCGCCTTTTTTGTATTTTATTTATACTACTACTTTATATATTTTCTGCCAAACTGTACCAGTTTGTCGGTAGTTTTATTATTATTTATAATATTAGTAAGGATATAAATTTACCATTACCATTTTAGGATCCCCAAGCCATAGGACTTCCCTTAGCAAGAATAACGAACGACTTCTCTAAAAAATTTGTGTGATAGATTTATCATCAGTTATTTTTATACAATGTGTAGATTCCTAATAAATACCCACGATTTGCTTCGGCAATTAACTTTCCAAATTCGATATTGCTAGACATCGCTGCCAGCTAGCCAAAACAAATAATATTTACCCAGGCACAGCCAATATTAAGTTATTTTATTCAGATGGAATGTTATTGTAAAAAAATAATATTATTCCATCGGTGTTATGACTGAGGGATATTGTTTAGGCTAGCCTTGTGGGAGTTTGATGTGTTATCACATCAGCTTCATCATTGTGCTATACATATGGATCTTTGCATGATTCATTTATAATCGAGCAACCATAGCTAGAACTAATGAGTTTGGTAGTACAATGGCTGGCTATGGTCGGGATTTTAATAGTTAATTAATTTATTAATTAAAACCCTGCACCCTTCTAATGCTTGTCAATTAACACATAGCAATAAGCTAATCAAAGCTTGTGTTATGGGTACGTTTCATTATACGTATAAACCTTCCTCTTTAATCACTCTATTTATTAAAAAAACCGCATCAAAATCCGCTGCGTAGTTTAAAAGATTTAAGTATACAAAGGGGCATAGGGACAGAGAAAGCAACTTTGTTTTTTACTATATTGTATACACTACAATATTGTGATACAATACACTGTATGCAAACGTCTGCAGATATTCGTAATTCATTCTATTGTTTCAATTGAAGATACTAATTTTAATTTGTTTCTGTTAGAAATGTTTGTTCTTGACAATATATTACATAGATAGTTACATCCACTGTTCAGGTTACGGATAAATAAACCCGTGCAATATCCTGATTGCACTTTCAATGCTGCCTAAATCTTCCAGACAGCAGAGAATATGTCGCTCGGGAATGCAGTGAAGTTTCAATAGTATCTAATTACGCGAGCTGGAAGTTAGACAACTGCACTCTAGGCTGTTGTCGCCATCGCGGCTCAACTCCCCAATTTGCGCGCTCTCGGCGCCCTCGAAGCCGACACATCCTGTTACAGCCACGGGGAGAACTCCCCCCGCGAGGTGGGTAAAAGACCCATTATTTTCCAGCGATTTTGACGTTGATTTCCACCGCTCCCGTGCCAACTACTCTTGGCTATCACTTCGTTACCGCTTGTCCCCAAGCCAAATGTCACGCCCACTGCACGCTTGTCTTCATATCTGCGGGAAACGTGATGCATACTCGAAAGCACGTTTAATTCTGTTCGTTCGGCGCGAGGCAATGGTGCGTGCCCATGAATTTGTTTTGCTCTAACTTCTAGATCCTACGGGCTTTTGGCTCCGGCGAGTGCGTATTTCACGAGCGGCGCGCCTCCGCGGGCGGCCACGAAACTTCTTAAACCATCCGTGGCATACCGTCACGCTCAATAAATCCTACGAATCCACCGCCGGTTAAGTGACAAAGAAAATTGTGGTAGCTATAATGTTCTAATGATATCACGCGATACGCCTCGAATAACTAAAGCGCTAAATGCCCCTTCTCACGGCACATGAACAAAAACCAGCGCTACCCCTTCCTTGGTCGATTATACTGTTGCTCGAATTCGGTGTTAATTCTTGATTGTAATTAGGTAAGTTTTTGTTGGCGCGTGCGGTGTGCGTTCGTGACTTTATCAGGGGTTATGTAAGAGGTGGGTCCAGGTTGCGGCGGCTGGCCCGTTCGAGGTCGCCGCTAACGGTACGCACCGGTACCGCGCGCGCCCCGCGCCCTTGTTCCACTCCGCACTATCGCGCCACTAGCTTTAATGCCTACAGCTAGCGAATATTATATGCGACTCGTTACACATCAATGTGAAAGTAGGTAGACAAAGAGGTTGGCGGTACGCCTCCGCCTCCTAATTACCCTGTCCACAAACGTCTCGAAAGCGGTAAAAATTCGCCGTCAACCGTCACGAAGTCGATTCGCGAATTTGCATAAAGCCCGCGCGGAGCTTTGACGTTTCGATTTTTGCTTAATTAACGCTCGTCGGGATGACGTTCCTCCAAAGAAAGAGTTAGAATTTCCTCTCGCCCCCGTTTGTTTCCGGCGCCGGGGCCTTCTTCCTTTCCAATTTCAGAGCGGACTTTATTCGGAGGCAATAAATTGATGTCGTTGAAGTTTCTCCCCATCTTTTGATAGTCAAATTATTTTATCTTCATCAAGGTTCTATTTTGTTATCGTGGAGTAATGAAGATGTTTGTCGCTATTGCGTAATTAGCGGTTCGTGCGGTCTGT
The DNA here is from genome assembly GCA_944547425.1 of Eupithecia centaureata. Classification (NCBI taxonomy): domain Eukaryota; kingdom Metazoa; phylum Arthropoda; class Insecta; order Lepidoptera; family Geometridae; genus Eupithecia; species Eupithecia centaureata. Next base: position 1,819,895 of record OX155683.1, read on the forward strand.
GCGGCAGCGAGCGGGTCCAGGCGGGAGGTGCGGCGGTGTGCCGTACGTGACTGCACGATGACCGAGAGACTCTACGACTATTTGCATAATAAGCCCGTCCGCCGCTCCGGGAGATTAAACTTTGGCGTATGACGTCCCGGCTGCACGGCTCTCGTATAATTCAATAGTGGCAAACTGATTTCCAAGTCCGTACCGTATCGCGTCGCTCCGCGTCGCCCCGTGATTGGATGCACCGATTTACGTAGCGAGTGAGGGTTCCGACAGCCGGAGGCGAGCGCTCCGTAACCGACTCCATCTTTGTTGCCGACATGCATGCGAATATTGGAAGCGGAAATAATTATCCAATCTCTTCTACCGTCCTCGTGCATCTTTGTGCGACTACATCGTCAATTATTCACGTGCAATAGCGAGACGAACTAAAAGGCTCATGTGGACGCTCGTTTAAAAGGTCATTAAAATGTCACAGACTTGATGCGGGTAAACTGAACACGTCTCCGGGGCGCTCGCTAATTAATTATTTATAGTTCTGTAAGGTTTCGATTCGTCGACTTCAATTTTGCGGTAGAGCGGCCTGAGCGGATGCGATTAGGGTGTCATGTGTCCCTTAGTTCCCTTATTAATTTGGGAGGGACAGAGAGCTGGCCCGAAGCCGCTCATCATTGATTGATGCGGCTCGCCTTGTCGCTCGCCCGGCCACATGTCTCGGGGTGTCGCTCCGGGCGCTGTAATGCCATCCTGCCCACTCCTCCGTTTCACTTTTCTCAATTTCGTTGACCCCATTAACAGAGACGCTCCATTTAGCTCGCAGCCCAACCCTCTCGCGGACCGCTACTCTGTCACATTCATTGTCAATTAAATACTTTCCGCTGCTGAGTTTGGAATTTCATACGCGTGGTTGGACTCGTGCTCTAGTATCGGAGAAGATGGCTTCGTCGATTGGAGCGCTCTCCAGGGAATGTAATGTAGATGTATATCGGAAGCTCTCACGTCCTCAGAACTGCTAGGGCCGGTCGGGGAAGGAACCTCTCGAAACGCAATCAGATGCAGAGTTTTGAAGCATCGCGTCAACGTCTAGACGGGACGAGAGCGACACGTCGGTATTGATTATGCAGTTAGGAGAAATTATGTAAGCGGGAGAGGCACGGAAAGCCGGGTTCCTCGGGGCCCGGGACAAAGCGTGGCTCGCTTCTTAATTACTTGTGACGCTCGTTACAGATATTTTCCCTCTGCGGTAAAGGGTGACGCTTGATGCGAGGCCGACCTCGCGTCTCCGGGTACGTGTCAGTCTATCAAAACATTGTGTAGTGGGATGGGCTTGCGCCGTCTTAATTATTACGGACTCGCTCGCGTACGCAAATTACGGAATGAGCTGCCGTGTATAGCTGAGCTCTCTTAATGAATCTCGACGAAGTTGACATGCTCACCTACAACAATTAGTAGCTACATTGCCAACTATTCCAACGGGTACAAGATTTTCTTCCGCATCAAAGTGAACTCTTCAAATTCAATTTGAGCCGTTATGTAGTTGGAACTCGTAGATTGTTTTGTTCGCTGTTATAATAATTTACAAAGTTTCCGATTGTCGAGCGGTCGCGGTCGGCTGGCGGACACAAAATTCATTTAGAACTGAATACGAATAACAGAATGAATTTACATGGGAGCAATCAAAATAAGGGGTAGAGCAGTGCGCTTATTGCGAAGCTTGATTTAATTAGCGTTCCCTGCATAATACTATTCAATTGCTCTTGTTTTTTACGCGGCAAACGAATAACGCGGTTCATTTCATTCGCTCCCGAGACGGCTGAATAAAACTGCTACAATAGTGTATTTTGTTTTTCTTCGGTTTACGTTGTCGCTCGGGGAGTATATTTGCCACTTCCGTATTGTGACACCGTTCAATTCTGTTGATTCGCTCTTCCCACATTTTATTTCGAGAAAGAACTTGTATTTTCTTATCCTTTTCCAGCGGAGCATGTTGAAACACACAAGCGGTGTAGTAGTGCCTATAATGGCGGGGCTCACGCGGCTGCCTAGAGGCACAACATAACAACACGCCTCCTCAACCCATCAGCGTCTACTCGACCGAAGATAAAAACGTGACTTGATCTATCGCTCCTCTAATCTAAGTAAATGCTAGGATCGTACGCTCCAACTTCAGTTCTCTTTGCTTGTTGGAATTGTTGAAATAAGCTACTCGAAACTCTCAAGGGGCGGCCGTGTCCGAATCTTATCTGCGAAGCCTTAAAGGAACAAAACTGATAGCTAAAACATCTTCAGACCTTTTCGACCCTTCGTGGATAGTTGTTGGAACTTTTCGTCGGACATTTAACTTGCAGAATAATTGCAAGCGCCTCGGGGCTAAGGCGGCACGTTCTCAAACAAGCTAGTCAAGTTATTTTTCATTTAGATGTTCTCGATTTAACAAGGCGGTTCGAATATGCGCCAAGGCGGGAGATATCTGGTGCTTCTTTTCTTTTTGAACTCTATTATTCATTTTGAAATGAAATAAGAACTAGAAATACTTTTTAGAATATTATATCTGTTATATGCTATAGGCTGGTTTTGTGTTCGATCGTTTCGTGTCGACGCGAGTTTTTTTAAATTTATAGTTTTATCTGCGAACTCAATCCATAATGTTAGCAGCAAAGTTATTTGTCGGAACAAACATATTCTCAAATACTAAAAATGGAAACTCGCATCCAAATGGAATGATCAACGTTATGTAAACAATTGGCGGACCCCATATGAATATTTGAGCTTATTTTCTTAGGTTTATTTGTTTTATCAATATCCATGTTTTTTTGACGTATCCTAAGCTTCGCGTCTCGCTGATCAGACAATCTTTGATCCCAAAAACTCGTCCGTGTGATTCTGAAAAATAAACCCTTGATATCTTATAAAATGAAAGAAGTTTTCAAGTTAGTAAAGAACCCTCCGTATCATGTATATGGATGGTGCTAATAAAGCGAAGACCGACCCTTGGTTTCCTCCTATTACAGTGCTATTACAGTGGAAGCTGACTTGTCGCCGAAAGTTATTGTTGAAGTGAGCGATTTCTATTCATGAGTGTCGGTTTGTCGCATATTGCGGAGTGCGTACTGAGTTTGTTTGGTATGCGTGTTGGTTGCGTACTACGGCACGCAATGAAATGCGAGTCACGCGCGAGCTTCTACGATTTGACATCTGGCGGAGTCTGCCAATCTAATGCTATAGTCAGATAATCAGTAGTTAGGTAGATTCTATAAGTTTATGTAGGAAAATAAAGTTCAACCAAGTCTAATAGTAAATAGAGATGCTCTGAAAAGGGGCTTATAAGTTCCTTACTTTAAGGTAAGTCTTTGAAAGGTTTTATTTAAACTTTCAAGTATCAGTATATATTTACATGGTAAAAGTTCACTTTAGTACTTTGTCTTACTTGCGCGTTGAAATCCCTATTCCTTCCTCAGCAAGCATGGGCGATAAATTTGACAGGTAGCTGTGCTTTCTGGATTGAGAAATTGATAGATAATGGCACTTAATTGTATACTAATGTATATTTATACAAATCACGATGGCAGAACCGAGTCTACTTTCGTAATTTTTGTATACTTTAGTAGGTATACAATTGAGTACCATGTCACTTAGACTTTGAGGCTAGATGATGCTGTGTGATATGTGCAGTATTCAATTGTTTCAAAAGAATTCGATGCGGTCGTCGAGTTCGTCAATTTAAATAAAATGAATAATGCTGCACAATCCACTCATGTCAAAGTGACATGGTATGGTATTAAATTGTATTCTAAAGTACACACAAATCATGTAGGTAGAGTCGGTTGCACCTTTTTGATTCGTGTGTACTTTAGTATGGTACTAAATTGTATATTAAAGTACATACAATTCAAGTACAATTCTATAAATCTCACCTCGCAATCCAGAAATAGCACTGTGAGCTGTCAAATTGTAGCCCATTCTTGTTGAGGTAAGTTCGAGTTTCTTAATAGCCATGGAATAGCGGTTTCAACGCGATGCTGTCTGACCTTTACAGGGTGTACCAGAATTCTAAACCCTTTCAACAACCGTTGGTCTAAACTAGGTTTAAACATTTTTGGAATACATTTTGCTTCAATATGTGTTAGTTTTAGTAACTTCTACGAAATACTTCAAGACCAAATAGTAGTAATAAGTTTAGTGTTGTGTTCTATTAAATGTAAAAACTCCTTTACGGCTTTGGTTACTTTTCGTTAGATTTTGCTCATCAGCCAGGAATTTCAAACTGTAGGACAAAGATTTCGTCTTTATCGTTATTTAATATATAAAAACGTTCTGTCATCATGATGGTTTGAATCATACTCTTGCCGTAGTTTCAAAAATCAACTTTTCTCAGAGACTCCTTTCGACCGGTGTGAAATAAACTTAACGTCACGTGTCCCGGGCCAACTTGTACAGGCTGTGGCTTTTCAAAGGGTAGTTGAGTAATGATGCCGCGGTTGTTGGAGCAACGTGATTTGCTATTTGCGGCCGTTTTACATCTCCAAGTGTATTGTTGCTGTAATAGGCTTTTGAGCTAACGATAAAGAAATGTGTCCCAGCCTCAAAGGAGAGCCTAACAAATGAGTTGGACGATTTCTACAAAGTGCTTTATGTCTTGTTGTATCTAACCGATTTTAGGAAACTCATTTAGAATATTAACTCTGTTTAGTTGGTTTAGGCGCTGACCTATTTGTACCTACCGTGTGTTTAAACATATCACACAAATATTATAAACCCGCCCTGTTTTAGCACGGTTTTATTATACGTATAAATCTTCCTCTTGAATCACTCAATCTATAAAAAAAACCGCATCAAAATCCGTTGCGTAGATTACGAGACGTACTGATTTAAGTAGACATAGGGACAGAGAAAGCGACTTTGTTTTATACTATGTAGTGATAGTGATGCGAAAGTTTGGAGTGATAGATGTTTGAAACCTCTTCACGCCACAGAGATCATGAATAGCAACACAAGGAGGTTTGAAGGATGATGTCCACCCGTGATCGTACATTTATTTATTTATTACTAGCGACCTGCCCCGGCTTCGCACGGTTTTATTACACATATAAACCTTCCTCTTGAATTAATCTATCTATTAAAAAAAACCGCATCAAAATCCGTTGCGTATTTTTAAAGATTTAAGCATTCAAAGGGACGTAAGGACAGAGAAAGCGACTTTGTTTTATACTATGTAGTGATTTGAAAAAACAGCATTACTTCATTACAGACTTTTTTTAATCCCTAAAGCGATGTAACATGTAAGTGTATATGTACTAATCTAAACATTTTGTTTCTGTAACTGCCTGTGCTATTTGTAGTAGTTTCGGCAGGTTATTGTGAAAAATATCCACACTGTTCGCAGATAATATATTCAGCAGATATATAGCGATTGACATGGGGGCAAACTTAAGTAGGTTGGTCCTACAGTTGGGCACCTCAAGCATGGCGGGGCGGCGGCGCGCCTAAATTGTATATATAGTAGTATGTACTGATGAGTAGAATGATTATCCTAATACCACGTACTATAAGCCAGGTCACGCGCGTACCATATAGTAGGGCACGGGCCGCAAGCCGGCTGGATCGCGTTTCGCATGCAGATCGCACTGTCGGCGGCGCGTGCGCCACTTACGATTCGGTAATAGCTGGGGTCAGTGACCGGGCCGTGTCATACTGTTTTGAGGGCACTGTTTGGATTTGAACTCTGGCTTTGGACATTCGCGCTGTGGGCTCAGTGCATACTATATTAGCTATCTACAGCTATAATATATATTAGCCACTATACTATTATCTATCTATACACTAGCACTAGCTACACTAGCTAGCTTAGCTATCTATACTAAACTATATTAGCTATCGATGATTTGATTAAATAATCCTCCTTTTATTAGCTACATCTCATCTTAGTTTTTTTGTTTACAGCGTTTTATCATCATCATCAACGTCTTCAGCCTATATTAGTCCACTGCTGGACATAGGCCTCCCCTAATGAGTGAATTATAGTGCTTAGGCTTACCCAAACAAAAAAATGCTATATTTTAAACTTCCTTCACTTACGAATGATTCTTACTCAATACTGTTGACTCCCCCTTTTTAGGGTCATACTACACGGGTGGTTCTCCCGCCGCGGGAATACGCTTATGATCGAAAAAGAGATGGTAACATTAACGTTAGTTTATTTCGCGTGTGAGTCATCTAAATCGGATGCAAATCCCTGTGCTCGTGGTGCGGGTTCTATGACCGCTACAATGTTGCTATCATAATTGTTTACTTTGGCCTCCTGACCCGTTAGTCTTCGCGTATTCGATAAAGGCTCCCATTCACAGTCCAACCGGCAGGACACTAGTCTACAACGTAGAACTTGATCCATACAAAGTGCAGCATATTTAAATCAAACCTTTATATGACGTACGAACTGCATATTGTATAGAACTGCTTGAATCAGTGTCTGAGAGTGTTAGGAATACACAACAACACAATTGTTCGACGAAGAGGATTAATCGAGAATTTATATCTTACGATATTATTTTTTTATTTTCTATGTTTAAACAATATACATAGGTAGGTAACTATAGTAACATTAACATATTTTAAGGAAATTAAATTAGCTTTGTTTGCAACACTTTCAACCTTGCTATGTTTACATCTAGCCTAAGATCTAGTACCTACGTTCGTTACTATAATACATATTTGCATCTAGCTAACAAAAAAATAACACGAACACCAACAAATATGTCATCGTGATATAGGGTTTTCAACAACAAAAAAACACGAACACCAACAAATATGTCATCATGATATAGGGTTTCCAACAACAGTGGAAATGGTTTGTACATATTTTACTGAGGGGAAGCTAGTTTGTAAAGCTCTTCGATTCCTAATACTTCTATGGTATGAACCTATGAACGAATGATTTGAATGTTGTGCTGGACATAATGTAGGCTTTCCAACAATAGTGGAAATGGTTTGTACATATTTTACGGAGGGGAAGCGAGTTCGTATAGCATTTCGATATCTAATACTAGTATGAATGAACCTATGAACGAATGATTTGAATGCTGGACAGTGAATAGCCGTCTTTATACGCATCCGATGCGCGAGCGTCGCTGCAACCTTACGCAAAAAGGGGGGTCAATGGACCGACGTATTGCGAGAGCCTTGGGCAGATAAGATTGTAGTTAGTCCTACGCTTTAATGGTTTGTTACATTACTGTGTCCGATGCAGATAGAGGTACTTTACAAGTAAAGTTACAAGAATCAAATAAGTTTATTTTGTAAACAAGACTCATAATGTAGGCTCTTAAGACTCAAATTTGGAGAACAAACGAAAGGCCGTTTACAAATTTAAGTCTATCTAAGCGTGAGTTGGGTGACTAGCAAGCTAGCATCCTACGCTGGTCTTCCGTCAGAGCTATGTTGGCTTTACCAATAAATTACTCAAAATAATATAAAAACACACTGATTAAAAACGTGTGTATGTAACATTACTGCTACCTAGCTACAAGTAAATGAAAAGTTAGAATAGAAAAAAGCTTCAGGTGTTATATACCAACTGAAGTGGGTAGCTATGTACGGACACCACCATATGGACTTGGACGGACTTTATCGTTGAACTTTATATAGTATCTACCTATAGAACAGAGTTTAAGTTTATCAATTTGATATATTTTCCCTTTCGTCCTTTTGCCCTTTTCGTTGTTTAAACGACATGCATGTCGCAAAAAGTTCTTGTCAACCAAAAACAAACCCAAATTACCTACTTCGAAGCACCTTACCTATCAGAAGTATTACCTTACTTACTTTACTTTTTGAATCTCGAATTTTCTTGAATTTTCTTGCTCTCAATAGGTCATGGCTGAAAATCTGTGCTTTTGCTTCCTTGGCAAAATATCACACTGAGCCAAGGTCTTTTTGACGTACTGCAGCACACATAGACATTATACCTTGAATTGAATTATTTTTTTTGTTGTTATTCGTTTAATGAATTTTATTATGTTTGTTTTTACTCGTGTTATGAGTAACTGTTGTATTTTGTATGAGTGCGCCTGAAGTTCAATTAAAGAACTAAAAAAAATAATTATCAGTCTATCAGAAGACTTCACTGTTCCACTCCGTGTCGATGCATCGTGATCACGTCTGCACCATTTGTCTAGTCTTAACTTTATGTCACACCGTTTTATTTTATGTGAAAAGTGTACCGTATTCACTTATGAACTCGCCTTAGAATTATGGCCATTGAATTAATGCGGATCTGAACTTCTATGACAAACTGCGCTTCACTATGTAGTGAAGTTCGGGACATAAGCGTATATGAATATCAATTTTGCGGTTGGTGGAATAGCGATTATGCGCTTTAACCTGTTCGTCAAATTTATTACAATATATTTAGAAATATTACATGCTTTAAGAGACTAGATTATATACCTAGTATGTTTGTGTTTGGTCCAAAAATATAAACGGAAGTTTTTCGATTCTGTCTTTTTATTTTTTGAGTGGTTTTTTAATTAACTTGAAATTTGGTAAAAACTGGTTAAAAGCTAAAATACGTTATTAAAACCATAACTCGCTATCCCGCTCTTCAGAGGCGCATCATGACTACTATCTACAACCTTAAAAATATTTCATTTCAGACATAAAAAATGTTATTTCTTAGTGAAATGTAGAGTTAGATATTTACTTACCTTTACTAGAAAACCAGAGTAACAGTTTCTGAATTTAAGTTTTCTGTTTTAGTTTTATCTTTTATTGGATAATTTTTTCAGATAGGCATTGGAAAAGTTTTTCAACGAATCTCAAATAACATTCAGCTATCATTTATTTATTTAATTTATTTTAAAGTTATGGAATAACGTTATATGCACATCATACATTTTCTGTTAACAGTGTTATTTTAAAACTGAATCTGATTAAAAATCGGGTAGGTACTTAATACCATCCGTGCGCATCCATAACAAAGTGGCAACATCGTAAAGGTCAGAGCACACAACGGTAACCGCCGGCTATAAAGTATAAAGTTTACGAGTGATTTATCGCGCTCACAGACGGCCATGAGTGGTAGACGGTGGCCGGAGGTTTGTTTAATTAGATTTGGAGAAACACGTACGTTGGATGTTGTAAAAAACTTTGTCTTTATTTGGTTACTTTTAATGTAGATTGAGGACTGTGAATAGAAACTTTGGGTAATGTGTAACGTTTTGTTCTGTAGATTGTAACAGAAGTGTATTTTAAAAAGACGCTTTGGAGCGCATTAGGTGATACCTATATCCAGCTATAGACTCATATAAGCTGATAATGATGATGATGATGGGTTCTCAAAGTTTATCACTACATTAAAAGAAAGTCGCGTTCGTTGAAGTTCAAGGATGGTTTTTACGGCGAGAAAAATATGATATTTGACAAATAAATAAATTTCCCCGCGGGCGACGCTGCGGGGCGCAGCTAGTGTATAATAAAACCGTGCAAAGCCGGGGTGGGTCGCTAGTAAGTACTATAATTATACTCAAGCGGCTCAGCTTGGTGTTAGATGATGCTGTGTGATTTGACCAGAATTCTTTACGTCCACTCTAAATTCCCTGACACCAATCATCAAATAACTTTGAATTTTTGTAATCTAATTAATTTCCCGTCAGCTTACTTTTAAATCTAATAAATGAGAAGTAATTAGTATGAGAGAAACATGTGTAGCCAATTAATTAACCCGTTAAACGTTGTTGTACCCACGAACCATAACAAAGAATGTTGTTTAATTACTATAAGTATGGCCGTAACTTCTCACTTCATTCTTGTTACCGACTTTCACTTTACAAGATGATTTTGGATATTAGTTAAATGATAGATTTTGGATACAAGTAAAACTAATTATTTTGGATACTAGTTAAATAAATGATTTTGGATAAAGTTAGAAACTTAACGAATTACAAAATTCAGAAGTATTCATTTATTTATAGATTAGCAATGGAGATTTTTTGTTTGATTTATCAAGCCATAGTCACAATTTCATTTCCGCACGCCTTAAGGTTGTCGCAGACTTGGACCGCATAACTCCCGCACGGCACAAAAATGTGTATTCATTCAAGTATGGACTTTAATTCGTAAGAGTATTTTTTTATATTATTGACTTTGTATTGACAGCATTTAATAATTGACGATTCACGTGCCACTCACGTGAAACTAGCATTGAGATATTTAAAAATTAAGAGAGAAATCAAAATTATCGACCTAGCTGAAAGCTGAGGGACAGACAGACAGCGTTAAGCGACTTTGTTTACCTCTACTATGTAGTGATGATGATAATTCCTGACAGATCATTGATCTGATCACAGTTTACGATTATCACACCCTGAAAATTTTATCGAAACGTAGTCCTACGTTCAGCCTACCAAACTCGTTGACCCATCGTTATAAAAGTCGTTCTACACGAATAATTTTCACGGACGAACGAGCAAAGGCGAGACTCGACCAGGCAGCCTGGCGATATGTTTTCGTCACAGCGCCAGTGGCATTAGGCGAAATCGACCTCGTTATCTACTGAATACAAGATTCCTACTAGACTAGGTACCCTGGGATTTTTAGCGTTCCGTACCCAAAGGGTGAAAAGGGATCCGATTAGGAATTTTCTTTTTGTTTCAATGGGTATTTACTATACCATTATATAGGTACTTCCCAGATCACATAAAATTAGTAGGTATCGAAATCGACTGCAGTTTAGAAATTACGTTAGCTGTGTATCAATGAGTGCTGATATATACTGCTTATTCCAGACTTCATAAATTGCTTCGACTGTAAATGCATATGAATAAAACCTTGATCCGTTATACTTTATGTATGTCGGCTTACAGTGTGAAAACGTAGTAGAATCCGTCTGTTTGTCCTCGTACTTAGCGCGGTTTAACGACCGGGAACCTTTAATAATACTGTTTGCGGTATTATTAAGGTATTTGGGAGGCCGCCTAATGGCTATTTGGGGATATTCCTTGCCCTTTTGGAAATTCACGTTTTTTTGCGGTAGAGACAGCCGGAAAAATGTGGATTAGACAAGTGCTGTTGAGAAACGTAAGCTTTTGAGAAGTTTGTAAAGATATAAGTATCTGTTTGTGTCTGAAATGTTATCTACACACAAATATAAGATAGATAGATAATTTCTTTATTGCCTCATCAAAAAACGTCTCAGAGCTTTGTACTAATTAAATCTAAAGTGGCACAATCGGCGACATTATCACGAACAGCGATCTCTTTCAGGCAACCTTTCGATTGACAGGATTTAAGTTCGAGGATTAAGTACTCAATAAAACTTTACTAATATAACTATACCTTAAGACTTTAATTATAGTTAATCTACTTGTTACCAAAATACCATGCTTGCTTGTATTAAGTTTCTTTTGACGTCATACTTTTTTCTTGATCAGTAATGAACATTCTCCATTATCGTCTCACTGCAAACCTGCTTCTAGAGATTTATAACCTCAAATTATTTTAATTAATACTTCTCAACATTTTCTTTGATATTTCTGATACTGTTTCTTTCTGGCCATTTGCATATTCTTCGTAATCTTTTGTCATTTGTACATATCTAAATACGCTTCTTCTTCGAGCAAACCTTCAATTTGCTACATTATCTTTGCTGTTAATCTTAAATTATCTCTCTATCGTTAACCGTTTTGTCATTTTACTTGTACGCTTCGTCATCGTCTACCACTTATCTACGGATACTAATGATATGCGTATTGCGTACATTTTGTTTAATGAAAGCGATTACGCAGCGACTGCTCGGCCCATTGCGATGGCGCTGCCACATTCAAATGTATTTGCGCTCCATCAATGGATTACTTTTTGCAATCTCGCAGCTTTAAATGGTTTTTAATACTTTCATAGACTTTTGTTTGTTTTTTCAAGCGACGAAAAGCAATTGGTTTGGATTGAATTTCATTACTTACGTGGTGCAGCTCAGGGATCCAAAGTCCTGTTTTCTATGGTAGAGTAATAAAAATGACAGCGTATCGTCACACATTGAGTAAATTAATGAAGTTGGAGGAATTACTTTCATACATAATTTTTCAACAACAAATGCTGTGCTTGTTGTACTCACAAGACTTCCCTAGGTATCTCGGTGCTGAATGCTAATTGATCACTTACCAACTATAATTTGTTCAGTACAAAGTTAAAAGCATACCTATCTAAAGCAAAAGCAAGAATATTCATGATTGTTTTTTTATTTTCAGGTAAGCAAACATCTTGAAATTGTTTCGTCAAATCTTTCTTCTCACCTGAGATGTGCGAGGTGAGAGTTTAGAACCTATTGCTGGTTAAGCGGCAGTTTAGAAATAAAACGATCATTATTGGTGAAAATAGCAACGTAGACTTTCCAATCTCTGGTGGGAAAACAGTATTACAAGAGGCGTCGGTGAGTTTACAATACATATATACCTAAGAGACTAGAAATATATATATGAGACTGGAAATATATATGTGACAAGAAATATATATGAGGTTAGAAATATATATGAGAATAGCAATGTATATTAGAATATAAATAATAAATCTTTCCCATTCCATCAGTTAAATAATCAGATCAGCAAATACACTTCTCAAAATCCCCCTTTTACATTACAACACATTCTCGTCAAATAAATAAGCATTAATTCCCATGACCGATTCTGAACCCTTTCCCCCCAACTTAAGACGTACTTTAAGATAAGATACGACTGTTTAACGAAATCCTTCTATTTAAATTTAATTACTGTTCGCGACAATGAAGTCAGTGGGGCGATGCCTAAAGTGGTTCTTGTTAATAACAGCTTATTTAAACTTGGACTTAGAAATTACAGTGGGAAAGTTGAATTCAGCTCTGGAGTCTTCAAAGGTCTGGTGCAGAAATTACAGAATACTTTTACATCAGTAGAAATGGTTCGTGTAGTTATATATACTAGAGTACGTCGATCGCTTCAACACCGTGTCTTGATAACTCTGTAGAGATAGACTCAGTTTTTTCCCGTGACTGAAATGACCGTAAGAAAGATGAAGATATCCTTTCTAATATTATAAACACAAAAGTTTGTACCTTCATCGCCTTTATTAGTCCACTGCTGGACATAGGCCTCCCCTAATGAGGGCCAAAGCGCCCTATCTTCAGCTTGTAACGATGGATGGATTTATGGATGTTTTTACTCCTTCATACAAAAAACCACTAAACGGATTGAGCTGAAATTTTGAATAGACGTAGCTCTGGCCCTGGAATAACCTATAGGCTTTTCCTTCCATAAATCAATTCCTGTGGGGTTGATATAGCCAAAAAACGTTTTAATAGAAATATGCGAAGCCACGGGTAGATTACAATAAACTATTTATCAATAGCTAAAGATAACTTTGATAACATTCTATTATATGCTATTAATACCAAAACCGCACTGTAAAAGCTTATGAAGGTCATTGTACCCTAGAAAATTACAGATTAATTCCCCGAACAAATAATAATAATTAAACACTCGGGGAAGTTTGATGGAATCGGCACTTGTAACAGAAGCTAAGAATACAATATAACAAAGAGGTCCCAAAGTTTTAACGAACGAAATCGCAAATAGAAACAGTTGAGCTGGATCGATCGATACTCCTTTTACTTTGCAATCCACTTTGACAAAGGGCTTTTGTAGGAAGGCATTGACTTAGATCAATGAATTATAATATTTTGAAAATGTCTCTCTCTTTGCCATGTTTAAAAAAAAAAATTCCTAATCATAGACTCAAAAAAATTGTGTATGTTTTTATTCTAGAGGTCTATACTATACATATTTACCAAATCATCACTACATAGTATAAAACAAAGTAGCTTTCTCTGCCCCTATTTTCCTATGTCCCTTTGAACGCTTAAATCTTTAAAACTACGCAACGGATTTTAATGCGGATTTTAATAGGGACAGAAAAAGCGACTTTGTTTTATATTATGTAGTGATTTCTAAATTGTATATTATTTGATGAATTTCCTTAAAAAATATCAAAGAATTAAAGCAAATTCGAACTTAGTTTTTCTTGGAAGAACACATCTATGGCTCAATGGCGTAGAATTCCGTTTGTCGTTGTCTCCAAATGTAGAGTTTAAAAGTAAATTTAGTCCATTAGCTGCCATGTACATTCGCATGTATCTGTTACCCGGAATTTGACTGATCGTAGCTCATTGTCAAGTAATACGTACCTATCCGTTATTATATGTTCCTGTCATAATTACGTGAGAGACATGATTAATAAACTTATTACGCTTGTTGACTCTTACTAGGAAAACGACTCTCTTCAATGAGGGAACAATTAGTGCCTATTTTTCCACGAAGGTACATGTAAAGCCGTACCACTGCGATTCTACCCTTCGATTTGACTCATTATCTTTATCTGCGTTTTATTTGTGGAAGTACTTTTATATTAAGTGGAATCATCACTAGGATTATTCATTAAGAATTGATAAGCAGGCCAATATTTTTGACAAAACGTCGATAAAAAAATATTTTGTAAAAATTTTGCTCTAAATTCAGATTTAAAGGGCCTACGGCTCTAGCGGTGACAATATTTCTCACACTTTCAAAGGTTATTATTCTAATTAGGTGATTCAGGCTTTATAAAAGAACACTGAAAAATCTACAAAAAGATATGTTATTTAGAAAATATCATCATTCTTCGAAGTCAGGGTGAGAGTTTAATCAAAAATATCAAAAACTGAAATATCTCGACGACGACGCTCAACTTTAGACGAGGGTGCCTCAGAGTCAAATGTGTTTGTACTGAACCCTACTATCACGCCCTGAAGGGATCAGGTCTATCTACAAGTAATCCTGTACAAACTGTTTTGCAGTGCCCTAATCACAAAGCTGTATACATGTAATTGTACATATGCCAAGATAAAATGCAGTTCAAAAGGGATATAAGTAGAGACATTCTTCCCATTATGGGGCATAATATCTGACAAATGAGTCTATAAATCGAACTCCTGATCGCTTCTATCGCAGCAATGGTGTAGGCAGGCTCTCTTCTATAATTTTTCAGTTCTTTCGTGATGGCGCTTGAGACTGCCAAAATATCGAAAAATTTAAAACAAATCAAATCATGGTCATCAGCAAAGTCAAAGTGCTTTATTTCCTTAATACCTTACAGGACACTTGTACACGTCATAAAATTCTATTTATAAATAATTAAAATCCCGTGTTATATATGGCTTTACTGTTAGAAAACCATGATAGTTTCAAAAGTTTTATCGAGATTAAATTGTTTATCTGTGTGAAATTGATGCGCTGGTGATCCGTTTCGGAATTGATAAGCACAACCTTATTCCGGTGTCTCGCAGTACCTTCCTACCCAGTCAGCTGTTGGGGGTCGTTGACCGCAGGGCTCGTGACGTCACAGCCCAGCCGCGCCCTCAAAACATAAGGATCTCCGCGCTTTAGGAACCGGGTCACGTTTGAGCGATTTTGGAATTTGAAAACAATTTGTGATGGTGCATAATCGCTTTTACGATTTCTGAAGGCGCAGATAGTTGTGAGGTAATTCCAGAGATAGTTCAGTAAACCAATGTGCGAGATGACTTTTATTGCTGTGACCCATTTTTTTAATTTAATGCTTTGAGAGTTGTATAAATTTTAAGTAGGATTTTTTACACCGAAACGTCAATGTTTCCTTTTAAGAAGGTTTATTTCTAACTGTTGATATATTATAGCAACGGTGAAATCTAGGTGGATTCTGTGTAATTTTATGTTTTCTTAAAAATATAGTACTTATCTTATATGTACTTTTTAATTATATCAGTCATCTAGTACCCATAACACAAGCTCTGTCTAGCTTGGGGCTAGATGATGGTGTGTGGATTGTTCAATACTATTTACTTATACAAAACCTATATACATTCTACCTTATAATGTTTAGCATGTACAAGTAGGTAAGTTTAATTTGCACCAACCTTGTAGATTGTTTTTTTAAGGAAATAAATGCTTAAGTTTTTCTGTAGGTTCCATATTATGTTTAAACCATAATCAGTAGTTTCTTGTTACAATAAGTTTGTAGCGAATCTTAAAATGAGCTGAACTAGAAAGCGTTTCCATTCGATCGCCAGTTAGTTACAACTACGATGACATAAAAACTTACCCATTTATAATATTAGTCGTTTAACATTAACGTTCCGTTATTATCATGTTATGCGTGTTTTAATGTGATTTATCGCGGCTAGAACATCGTTTATACTCATTTGTTTGAATCATGCTTGTCCCGCGTTAGCGTGCCAAATTAAATTGTAATTCACTTTACATAATAACGAAATATTCTAATTCTAATATAATGAATATTACCTGCATCGTTACAGACCGGATGGTGATCATTATTTCACATAACAAAGGCCTTGGAGAATGCTATTGTAGCTTAGATACAAGGAATTAGAATGGAATCTATTCTTTACAATATAATCTACACTTACAGTATTGTTTTTGAGTTTGATTTGAATTTTGAATATTTCCACACGCTTTGGTATTGTTAAGTTAATATAATTTTTTTAGTTAAAAGTTTTGAAGATCTCTATAGCAGAAGTCGAAGATCCGCCTGCAACGCAGAATGTTGCGGGTTCGATTCCCGCCTCGGGACAAATGTTTTTATCACATGGTTTTATAATCTGCAAAAAGGTTTCGCGAGTTCTGGGAATACCTGACATATAATCTATATATACCGAACTAGAGAGAGTATAATGAAGTGTAATCTTAGTAACAGTGAAAATAATAAATGATAATAATCCCAAAAAACAAGTTACTTGCTAAACTTGCTAACAATGTCTACAAACAAGGCATCAATGTAAAAAGTCCAGAAATGTGCCGGCGGCGGCATGGCAATATTATTTCTATGATAAAAGCCTTTATTATTCCTTTAACATATTATTTACATTTGAATAAACAATATTTTCTTAAAAATAATACTTATTTGCAAAGACTCTTTGTGGGATAGATTTCCTCCAGTTGCAGTGTTTTCTTTTCTTTCTTCTGCTTTCTTTGTCCATGTCATCGTTTCTTTTTCCCCTATTTCTACTTTTGTCCTGCCCTCCTAGGCAAAATTAATGTCAATTGCCTGTCTTTAACTTAATGACGATGACACAGTAATATATAGGTATGTCTACATTGTAAACCTAATGTGTTCATTGACCCCTTGAATAAATGTTTCTATACATATCGCGTGCTATACGTTTTCATCACCGATCGGCTAATTTATGTGCATAACTCATATTTCCGATTGTTACCCGTTCTGATCAAGTTACTGGTTTACAAATCGATACAATATAATTTATTACAATACCAATTAGATTTAATTATATGTTGCCTAAATTTAAACTGGTTTGAAAGATCTTGGGGTGTTTTTATGGGTACCCATCGAAAACAGAGAAGTTAAAGAGTCGGTAATAAAGACAGGAAATAATGAGTAAACGAAAAAGAACAATAGGTATGCACATAGATCAATTATTCAATTTGTAAGCACTTATTAGGATTTGTTGCCTGTATTATCTTTATTGTATTGTATGTCCAGCAGTGGACTAATATAGGCTGATGATGATGATGATGATTATCTTTATTGAATACTAGCAACCCGCCCCGGCTTCGCACGGTTTTATTATACGTATCAACCTTCCTCTTGAATCACTCTATCTTTAAAAAAAACGCATTAAAATCCGTTCCGTAGTTTTAAAGATTTAAGCATTCAAGGGATATGTTTTATACTATGTAGTAAGATTACGCAATAAATACCAATATGATTATGGAAGGAGCTCTGGTCTCTATTTAAACACTGAAGTCATAGTTCATCGACCATATTATTCTTAAACAAAACCTCTAAATTAGGCAAATCTACTCTGAAATAAACCGAATACGGTGATATTTTGCATAATGATCCGCGAAAGGAAGCTCCAGTCTAGACGATTTAGAATCCTGACAATCCAGACAAGAATATATTGTTTTAAATTGTTTCTGCATAATGTCAGTGTCGCCAGCATCTGTATCAATCACTGTACGTATTTATTTTTAATTTTCTAGCAACATTTATCATTGCTTGCTTGACGCGACAGAAAAAGTTATATTTTTTCGGTTCACTGAGATGAATGTTCCGTATCTAAATCATTTTTATAGTCTCTTACTATACTAGTGATGTTCTCTATTGAAACGTTTCTTCTATGGACCGTGTTTGTTCTATATAGATAAGTTGGTAATACATTTACAGCCTTCTCTTCTTAGCTTCTTTACCCGGTTTGTTTCATCCTAGGGCTAAGGCCAATTCTATTTAAAATGAGAAAATTATCAGATTTATCAACCAGCTAGATATTCTCGTAGTTATGTTATTCTTTTTAAAAAGTTATTTTATTTCATCCTCCAATTCCCATTAATCTTTAACTGTCATCATTTCAGCCTGGGATCTATAAATTATTCACATGCAATTCATATTTAATGTATCATCATCATCATCAACATATACCTACTATATATAAAATTATAGTTCATAGTATTTATTGATAACATATAAGTTACAGGTCTGATAATATACAAAAGGCATCTTCAACAAAAGGATAAAAAAACGTTTTACTTAAGTAGTATTTTAATTTGAAAGTTTACTCTCGTCAACCAAAATAAACTAGTAAAATTCCATTTAGATGTTTTTTGCGGTCACTCCATAAAGTTTAGGGTTGTTATTCCCTTCTCAGCTAAGATGCTTTTCGTCTAATCTGTTCTCGTCCGTACCATCTCATTCATCATTATTCATAGCGAACGAACAGAGTCCTAATCTTGCGTGCGCCACGTTCATTTGCATACTGATTAACGCTAGTATTTTGCTCTTTGCTAAGTTTATTGACCTTTGTCCTAATTTGTAATGTGTTAGCGCCTGTGCACGGTTTCGCTAAGATAAACCTTTATTCATAACACCGGTTTATTATTTCTAGCCAAAAGTTCTCAACATTAAAGTTCTGGAATAACTGACAGAAATAACCTTGTAACCTTAGATTTTTGATGAACGAAGCTGCGTCCAGAAACTATCAACAACAAAAAACAAAGTCCAGAGTCAAATGGGAATAACATCCAATCTCGAAGCAACTCCATCGATTTAACATTAGCTATCTACAAGGAATGATATCAGAATGGTGCCTAACGGTCATCGCACCTCTTTTGGACATTTGGTCTCATAACCACCTACCTTCTGCGCCATTGACTTTTACGATACCACTTTGATTTGACGCGATCCAGTCTTTCAGAATAATGGCTACCCTGAATCCCGTTACTTTGAACTGTCGTAGAGATGGCTGATAGAAATGCAAGTTTAAAGGCAAGTTACTAAACTCTGAAACTTGCATGATTGCATTCAAGAAATGGTGAGGTTTAAAGCTTCCAGAATTTGCTTCAACTTGCAAAGTCTTCAACACGATCTGAATATTTTCCTGAATATTGAGGAACTGATTTGGCAAAGCTAGATTTTAGCCAGGTAGACTAGATTCTTCCAAAAGATTTTTTCCTTGAAAGTGGTTTTCAAAGTTACGTGTTGTAACATACAAAGATATCGTTTCGTGCAAATGAAGGATTTCGTTATCACATCAAACGAAATTGTGACCTTGGTAATGAAATCGGTCATTGGTACTGACTTGGTGACATTCACGATAAGATAAATAGATATCCGAGTGTACATTTTGGGTAAACAGCGGAAGCCTTGATTTACCAATGGGTCACGGTCAAAATGCTCGATTAAAAATTGCTAAAACCGCTCACACTGCTCTACCGAAAATGCAGGATTCTACATATCTTTCTCAATAGAACATTTTCGCGTTGTTCATGTAACGCATATTTATCTAAAGAACCTCTGAAATTCGTCAACATTTATCGCAATCCCAATGACTCGATAGAAAAGGTCACAACCGTCAACGCGTTACTTTCTATTCTTTTCAATGGTGACATTTTCTGCTAAGTTCAATAGGTCGGTGCCATGATCCAGCTGGGTGAAGGGTCTCGTTGCCATTCCATTGATATGTCTGCACTTATCGAGGTCAGTGATTCGGCGTTTCCAATTAAGTTTAAATGAAATTGTGCTCAACATTATGGTGGAAACGGTTCCAACAGCAAAGTTTGTGATGGGAGACTTGACTGCCAAGCCTTAAGCCCTAAATCTTGGAACTTGCTTATAGAATCCATAGAGTAAAATGTTGTTTAAAGTGTTCATAATCAAATTCAAGCATCTGTGTCCATCCAAAATAATGAAGTTCTGAGAAAATCAAGATCCTTACATCACCTGAGCCTGGAGGCACGGTGACTCGTGGCCGCTCGCGTAACCTTGCGTACTATGATAAACAAGTGACGTCACGCCGTATTTATAGCGTGTTCGCGCCGAGCTGCGCGCGCGCAACGGTCGATGACCCCGCGTATCTCGAAGTGTGTGCGTATTCTATTGCTCGCTCGATTTCTGCTGTATTCGACTTGGCTGGCTTCTTGCGTTGGTTTTGAAAGTACGATGTATTTATCAATCCTACTATAATATTATAAACGCGAAAGTTTGTAAGCATGGATGAATGTTTGTTACTCTTTCACTTAAAAAATACTGAACGGATATGGATGAAATTTGGCACAGAGATTAGAGTCTGGAATAACACATAGGCTATATTTTATCCCGGAATTCCCACGGAAACGGGAATTCGCGGGTGAAACCGCGAGGCGCTGCTAGTTTTATATATTTTTTATTAAATCCTAATGTGCGACTAATAATATTACTTTTTATGTGAATGTATAAACCTGCCAAAATGATTTATTAGTCTATTTTAAACATAAAAACACATTTCAGTATCTTTTACAGTAGGTTTTCAGCTTACTCATTGCCCAGAGGAATATTTGTTCAGTTTTGTACAAATAAACTCAATATGCTTGACATATTAAAAGTTTTACCTAGCAAGTCATGGAACAAAATTAATTGAAACTTCATAAATAAATGCCCTTGGACTGAATATCGACGTCCTAAACATAAACATTTTGGTAATCACGGAATGCACAAACAAATCAATTGATTTAAATGTTCTAACACAACGTTAGTAGAGCTCGGTCCACGATATACTTAGAATAAGCTAGATAGTACTGAATAAGAAAATTAAACTAAATGTAATTTCAGTTTTAAAGTCCAAAACATAGATAACAATTCACAGTGTACATTTTATTTATGATCTATGAGCTGAGCACAGTTTATATGTAAACGACTTGAACTGGTCTAACTAGTTGATACATTTATTCACGAGAGTTGTAAAATAAATCACTGTCTACGGGAATTAAAGTGATTTATTAGTAACAATAAAGTACCTCCACTCAGATATCAATATCAACCTACCACATAGTTCGTTGCTGGAAACACTGTAAGATACATTTAGTCATGCTCCAAGAGTCGACTTGACTCTACCAATGCAGGGGCCGAATACCACTAATTTCAAAACGAAGGTCTCAATACTGCCATACTATCAAGATATATGTTAGCTATAACATGACGTTTGTGCATTTGGTATTCTAGTATTTTTTGCGATTGAAGAAACTTTCATAAATAGAATACGAAAACTGTCAAAATGGTAATCATAAACGTAACCTCAAAAAGTTTGTGGTTGTAATTTGACACGATACTATTGTAATGGTGAAGCGATTTATTTTGTGGAATTCAAACCCTGGTAGGTACTATACCGCAATTCAAATACATAGATATTTTTGTAACGAAATGAGTTTCAAAGTAAAAGAAGTATTGGTGTAACCTATTTTACGACACTGGTCTTATCAGTCAGAGCAAGCTACACAAGTTCCAAACAATTTGTGGTTTTGACAGTTTTCATTCATTCCATTAGTCACTCATTCGTTATCGAACTCAAACTTACATCTTTTTAGCTGTGCTTGAGCAATTATGCATTATTGAAGCTCTTGTTTTGGGTTTTAGTCGTTACCTTGCTGTTCCGCTGTTACCTTGCTGTTCCGCTGCTGTTGTCTGTTATTCTTATACATTTTGTTAAGTTTTCTCTCATATGTCTTCACAAAGAATATCTATGATTCCAAATCAGAGTGTAGGTAGCTTAATCGTGAGATCGCATTTCGATACGAACCACCGAGTCCGATATGTTTCAGTCTTTACTGGTACTTTTACATATTCTGTGATGTTCCAGACCTTCCCCAAGCTGGTTTGATCCGGTTCTGATATTTTAGAGAAGTGGAATGGACTTGGTCTGGCATACCAATAATTATGTTGGCATAATTATTCTTAATCCATCAAAGGTCTTACTAATATAATACTATTTGAAATTTTTATAAAATTATAAACGTGTATGCATATATATATTTTTTAATGTTCGGTCTATTTATATAATCATACTTAATCCGTCAAATACTTAATTCTTCCTTACTAATATTATAAATGCGAATTTTTGATTTTAATTCAAGGTTCATTCAGGGTTGAAATCTGAATAGTCGTAGTTTTATCCTTGAAATAACAGCTTTTTTTCATCAATTTCATAAATTAGTTTCCATGGGATAGAAGTAGTCTTGAACCGTTTCTATAGAAACAACGCGTGCGATCTGTGCGAAGTCGCGGGCAGATACTAGAAGTATATAAAGTAAATTAGAATTCGCCATATTATTTCCGATCATTTTCCTCATCAGCGTTTCTAAACAAGCTCACAAATTGCCCTTATAAAGAAAATCAACCAAGAAAACAAAATACTTGGCGGCAATTTTAAAATGTACTCTACCATCTTCCCAAATAGCCGTATCTTCGAATTACAAGGAGATGTTTTACAATCCCCTCGCAGTGTCCATGTCCAATTTGGGTGGACGACAAATAGCCACCTAATACGAATAGAGGCCATTAATTCGCTGAAACAAGTGGACCGATCGCCGGCTTGCGTAACTGGGGTCGATGACCGCGCTACCTATTTGGTGATCACTGCAAATAATAGTTTTGTGCAGGCTACCCGCTTTCTAGCTTATATTTGTTGGATTTGTGTAATAGCCTTGTGACCTTTCAACCTTCACCTTTCAATCTGTACTTAAATTTAACGAATAGTATAGGTTTCCTACTTTAAATCGTTTAACAGAAAGCTTATGGAAAAGAATTAGCTTATGAAACAGAAAGGATATGCAAGCCACAAGCGAGCACACAAAAGGGCAGAAAAGTGAACTTGTTTCACCTGGGTGAACTAAGAACAGCTGGTACAGCTTTTAATAAGCACCTGATATACTTGATCCACCTGGATTACCTAAATCACCAATAAAATCATAATAGTACTGATGAAAGAAACATTTTTTCATTTTTTAAAATATCTCTATTAATAAACTTAACATATCAAAACATAAGTTTTCCACATAGTTAACCCGTTTCATTTGCAAACGATTGGATGTAGATGTTGGTCGTTTAAAACTTAATTTCCTCTTTGCACATCATTTAATTTGATACCGTCTACAATCAAGTTACGTCATTCAAATCGATGATAAACACTTCACATGAGAGACAAGCTTCAAAAGCGTCACTCAAAAAGGCCTCGTCAGACAAAGACGGAATACTAGGAACTATCCCACCCATGGGAACAGAGTAAGGCAAGTGGTAGATTGCGTAACAGAGAGTATTGTTCGTGGTACCGTATCATTTGGTAGTAAGATGGCGTGAGCCGCTGGCTTCTGTCAAAACTGCATATCAAATTGTATAACTTCTCTATCTCTGAATAACTTCGCTCTATAACGAAAACATGTGTCTAGATCGAAATTAGACCACTTCTTTCTTTATTGAGTCACAACTCACACATAACAGAAAATAATCACTCAAATAAATATGGGTTAAGAACATGATTTTTTCACAATTATTGTGCAAACAATTACCATGATAAAGGCATGACCAAATCTAAGTAAAAATAATCGTTATATTCAGGCATGATGTTTAACTGATTTTACAGGTTTTTGTATTGTAAGTACTTAAAAATTAGTTGTGTAAATCGGCGACGTAATTTGAGTTTCCATTTAAAATTTTAATTTTTTAATCAAACTCAAAGTGCTGACACGACAGAAAATTCAAATCAAGTAAAAGAGGGATTTAATTTTTATACAAAAACTGTGTGTAGTGATTGATTAATATTTGAAAAAGACTACAGCGTACCCTATTGTATTGGGTACACCGGTAAGAAAATACTCTACATTAATAATTTAATACAAAACAATATCCGTCATTGCATTACAAACGAGTGTCAAGTTTATTTTCATTTTGTTCTCATTTACATATTATTATATCGATAACATATTATGATATAGGTATTAGGCTGGGCCGTTTTTACTTTTTTCGACTTTTCTGTGGGGCTTTTTACTAAAAGGATGTCAAATAGCCTCAAATTAAGGCATGCAAAATATTATTTCGTTTTGATTAGGTCTTCTGCCTCCGGATCGTAGTCAAAGATTAATTTTTTTTTCGTTTTAGGGTGTTTTTCTGTAACTAAGTTATATAGTAAAAATCAACTCTAAAGTCTATTTTTTAATTTAATTACATTTATATTATAGTCCATATAGTAAATAAACACATTTAACGTACTTCACCTCGCGGGGGTTGAGGGGAGGGACGTTTGAATCGGTGCATCGTACGCGTATTTCTTTAGCGATGCGGATTCTCGTGAGAGCGGTTGTGTTGAGTTTTTTTAAGCTTTGGTAAGCAAGGAGGTATTATTCGTCTGCTCGAAAAGCGAGTAAGTAGACCGCTACAGTGGATAATCTGTCTTCTTCACATGAACGAACTGCCTTTCCGGCATTTCTTTGAGCACTTAAATGGGAAAACTTCAGGGCCTCAAACATTTTCAGGGCCAATCGGAAAGAATCTGGAAAACTGTGAGAAGAGACCAGTTATCCAATATCAATCGATTCCCGGGGTGTTGCCAAATGTGTCTGCAGAAGATATAACTGCTGATCAAAAATATTTGTACCGAATTGTTTTGGCTGTAACTACTGGAGACTTCCCTGCTGACTTAGCAGACAAATCCCCTGGGAATATGTCCCATGCCAGGTGGCTCACCCGGGCTAACAGAGTTATGCGTTTGTATGTATCTATGAAGTCTTTCCCAAAACCTGATTGTTCTTGCAACATACATTGTGAAAGCCTACGCTCCGACTTGGTTTGTAATCAAAATTCATCCTTCCTGTAAGGATGGGTCACGACACCTGTACTAACTTATATCTGCCACTAGATATTTGCCAAACGAACTGAAAACAGTAGTAGATTCGGTTATTGAAAGAAACGGATACTTTGCGCATCCTGAAAATATACTGTTGGCAATGTTGACCGATTCGCAACAGTACATCCGAGAACTAGGGGCACGTCGCATTAAAAGCAAGAAGTAATCCAAGAAATACACTTCGACTCTTTAAACTTCCTTCTCTGAACTTTAATGCATCGTCCTACATTGAACTTATTCAGTGGCAGGATCAAATCACAGACCCACCACTATTAAAACTGATATCCAATGAGGAAATACAAGAGTTTGTCGCACAGAAGGGAGAAGGTAATTTGCCTCTTCTGCGTCTCCCGTGCCACTCTCAAGCAGTCGAAAGGGCTGTGAAGACTGTCACTGAAGCTTCAGCCAAGCTGGGCTCAACAGCTGCTAGAGAAGGCTATATAAAATCTCAAATAGAGTCTCGAAGAGCTATGCCAAAATTCGAAAGCAAGCAAGATTTTCAGGCTAATTAAAACATGTTTTTTTTTAATTTCTATTATAATTGTGTATGTCTTTTCTTATAATATAAAAACAAAGCTTTTAAATATGTGATTTAAACGTGTTTTATTGATTTAACCTATAGATAATATCATAAGTTACCTACATAGTTGCAATAATTGAGAACTATCAGTTTTTTTTCATAATTTTATAATTTCAAACCCAATCCGGAGGCTGAAGATGAAGTTCTTTCAGGCCCATATTTTACACGTCAACTTAAGTCATCATTATGCACCCTTTTTGCAATAAGCCCGAAAGAAATTGGACGAAAAAAAAAATCTCATACATGAACGGCCCGCCCTAATAGGTATATCGCAGAACACGGACATAACAAAACAAAACCCACTGCGATTATAAAAATGTTTTCTGTAATCCAACACGTATCATCCATCATCCCACATATATATTGTTGTATATACCGTCCATATGTGACGCCTGTTTCCGCCGTGGTCCGAAACGTACCTTCGTCACTGAATCCCTCAGTTCCATTTAACAAGGACGCTTCGCCTGACTACCTGACTTGCCACCACAATATACCACGTTGAATATTTACGTGTGACAGACTTCTGTTCCATATGTTTCTCTGGCTAGACTTGTGTCGTGGGCTTGGTTATATTATAGTACTAGCGACCCGCCCCGGCTTCTCACGGTTTTATTATACGTATAAACCTTCCTCTTGAATCACTCTATCTATTAAAAAAACCGCATTCAAATCCGTTGCGTAGTTTTAAAGATTCAAGCGTTCAAAGGGACATAATGACATAGGGACAGAGAAAGCGACTTTTTTTTATTTTATACTATGCAGTGATTTTGAATTGTTGTAATATTTAAAATTGACTTTTTTTCGCTTGCGATCTTCGTAATAATCAGTGTTTTCAGCAAGAGTTTATTTTGAACTTCTGGCTTCGCAAGCATTTGTGCGTTTCATATGTAGCCTATTTGTTATTCTGGATTAAAATATAGATATTTCTACATATTTTTCCCGAATCGGGTTAAATTTTTTTATGTTCGCTCGTAAAATTTCAGTCTGACCCGTGCTGTAGTTTTGGCTTGAGCGTGGCAGAGAAACACATCTATCCATCCCGCATTTATAGTAGGTACTTGTGTGATGTGATTTTGCTATTGCTCCTCTCTTAATTACGGAAACCATTCATTGTATTGAAAATCCTGGTACTCACACTGAAAACTGTCCTCAATTAATAACCGAAGAAAATTACTTTACTAGAAGTTGCTTTTTCAACAAAACTACCCCTTCGTTTTGTTAGTATAAGAAACTAATTCTAGCCCTTCTTACATACAATCTACCCCTTGTTTCACAGGAATTGGGTAGTTATCATGATTTATTCAAATAGTTGAAATTCTTGTTTAAAGAAGAACAAGGAAACAAAACAAAACATTAACAAAGTTATTCATCAATCGATTCATTCATCTATATCGAAACAAACAAACCTCCCCTTTTTTAGCTATTGGTATAGCTGCTATACCATCTCCGGTAGTATATTTGTTGACTCGTTATCGGTAATGGTAGTATTATGAGATATAATAGTGTTGCGTTCTATAAATCGGTTATTTTACTGTAACTGTTATGAGGTTATGTCGATCTAGGGCTTTAATGCGGCCGTTTCACTCGTTACCCGAAACGTTATTTTGGTTTTTTATTGATGATACAATTTATGGTTAGTTACTCGGCTTCCGAATTGGTTTTGTTATTTACCTAACCCACCTGGGATATTATGTTCTGTTTGATCGTTGTTTATTATTTATTAATCTTGTTCTTTTTGTTGTTTCAGGTAATTTATAAGTATTTACAAGGATCTATGGACATTGTTTTGGGATCAACTGTTTCGGTAATTATTGCGTTTTACTAATGTCGTGTGAATGAACATCAATTGGTTTTGATTTGTATTCATCCATATTCTTAGAATACAATATATAGATAATAGAAAGTACTATGTGTATATGTAATATCCATTTTCTCTATTCTATCGCTGTATATTCTGATATGGTATAAAAATAGGAGTAGGCTTATCATAACGCAGCATCCAATTTCTTGAGAAATATGGGTTTTTAAGGATACAGCCATATTCGTACTTAAATACAAATTGATAGGAAATATTAGTCCTAGATAGCAATACCGTCCAATTGCATTTATGAGAGTTATTAACGAAGAAAACAATTTTATCTGCCAAATACCAATTTCCATAACGCAAGAAAAAACATCCAAAGTCGTAGTTAACGACTTATTTTTCTACTCGCATGCTAATGTAATGGTCGCTTGCTTTCAATGTATGCCATCGTAACTTTTAAGCGTGAACTGATTCCTGACTTGCGACTGGTGGGTTCCTGTTCGTATTATTATCATTTCTTTGTTATCCAGCTTATCCAGTCGAGGATTTGATATAAAAAGTAAACACTTGTAGTTTAGTCTCGAGAGTATAATAGTATTTTCGTGATGGCTATGAATTTGGCATTACACAAGTGGTTGTTTAAAAAAAACTAAAACGGATATACCCAGCCGCATTGTTTTGTACAATATGTTTATTTTTAAGTTTAGCGGGAGAAATTGTTATTCACTTTGGATTATTTCTCTAAGCAAAAGAATCATTAAAATCGTTCATCAATGGAAGGATAAATTGGTAAACAATCGTAAAAACATACTGCCGAACACAAAAACTCATCCCGTTTTGGAGTTGCATACTTCATACAGTTATTGCAGACATTTATTTTTCTATTTGAAATTTCTCCTCAATTTGATCAGTAGATTTTACTGTATCTTCACACGTGCGGTACGCGTATAATTATGGATTTAAAAAATATATAAAAATAATTCATACGTATTCCGTAATCCGCTCAACATCGAGGTTAATTTGTGATATAGATAAAAGCCGCTATATTCAAAAGGGATATTATACGGATAATCAGAAAAGCTTTTTAGTGATTAATTTTTCGTGAAACCGTTTTGTAAGCTGGCTAGCTACTTTAAAATCGATAGGTCTAGTCTGCCCACCGAGCCATATATTTTATTGCCCAGGTCTGGTCTCTATATAGTCTCTAGGCAATGAGCGAGCCTGTCATTTATACTAGCTAACGCCCTCAATATTACCCGTATTTTACCCGGATTAAATGTTACTTTACACTTTGATATTGCGTTATTATCATCGGCTAGTTTAAGTATTCGAATTACGTGCTTTAATAGTTTGCACTAATTACAACTAATTCGCGTAATTATTTATTAGCGTTGGTGGTTAATATACCTACCTACAGGTTTAGTGGGAATTCAGTGATACTGTGTAAATTGCAATTTCTGTCGATAATCGCGAACACGCTGTATTGGTTTTATCAACCCCTTCCTTTAATAATCACATTCTTAAAAGAGGCTTCATTTGAAACAAATTTAAAAACGGCTCTGCTCTAAATCAACAGTGGATGGGGTAAATCTCTTTTAGTAATTCTAACCAAGAGAAAGAATTATATCGCACTCCAAATGATTTTTCATTATGTAATACAGGTCATTACAATAAAATTAAGATTGCTGTTTTCACGTGTTCGTAATGATGAGAAGAACCTTTAGATAACGCAATTTCAGTGAATTCCCAACCCTAATAAATAATTGCTTGAATTAGTTGCAATACCAAGTGAAAACAATTAGAGAACGTATGTATATTAATTTTATAATTCTCAGTTGTTTTATCATTATTTTAAATAACTTGTGAACTACTCTGAAAGATAATGTAACTGAGACCTAAAGTCAAAACGCACTATTTTTATAATATCAGTAGTTCAGTAGGTTATTTAGCTCGACTTTCACCATGCCCTGTGCAGAGGTGAACCGAATAACGTTGGTTTCTAAAAATAAACTGTTTTTACTAACGTAACTGTTAATGGTTACGTAATGAGTCGGTATTTGCGTGATGTTCGAAATAGATCTTCATTTGTTTTAATCTTGGAAGTAACCTGACTGACCTAGGTTTTTATTTTACTCTGTGTGACGTAAAACGTGGGATAGGATCTTACAAGATGTGAATTTTCTCCTGTAGGTGATGCTCAATAGGGGAATTCTATGTCCAGCTGTGGACTAATATAGGTTGAAGATGATTATAAGTACCTAATCAATCGACGTCAACTCTAAAGAAATTGGTGTGGTAAGCCTTTTGTGTTCGATCAAGTCTGACTCATTTTTAACCAATCGATCGAAATTATGTTCTAAGTCGAATAAAATGCATTCTTTCAACAGAAATAGTGAAATTACATCACGATATGTTATTATCTTATCTTATGTTAGTAAGTGAGATGAACTACAATAATTGTTTTCATACACACAACTATCCTTATTGTGAGTTTGCTTGCATTTAACCGGCCTCTTCGGTTTTCCGTAGTTCAGTTTCTTCTGAGCTTTATTTTATTAATATTTATAAATAAAAACCATGCAATAGCGTCTCCGATGGCTGGAAGTCTACTAAGTGGCTGCTGCCAATAAAAGTCAGGCTGGCGGCAGTCGGCGATTGATGGAAGCCTTTATCAGGATCACATCAATCAGATGAAACTCAAACCCTTAACTCGTTATGGCTTAGAGATAAGGTGACCCGGGACATCGATGATGATTCTGGATAATAATAAAAAATAAATTGTGTTGTTTTTAAAATTTTACCCGCATTTGTTAAAACGGCCCGAGATACCTATAATAGTGTTAGTAAATTAGTGTAGCACACCTAGTTCCCATAAAACAAGGGTTGCTATTTTGTGTAGTTCATTTCATTTAGGTATTCTTATTTTGAATAGATATCCCAACATGTCGCGATTCATTTGATTTTACCAATCAAAAAATCTTCAAATCTGATTACAATGTTCCATATATCCCGGCACACCCTCTACAAAGCTACAATACGTACCAGTACGTTATACAGGAAGTGACGTAACTGCCTCTGGAGAAGGTTGATAAGGGTCAAGAGGCCTTAATCAGCTCCGGATGGCTCGTCCGACTAAATATTATACGTCGTGCGAGGTTAATTCCTCTAGTTGGGATAGATTGTACTGAAGATACTTGTTTTTGTAAACGTTGTAGATTAATGAATAGGGGAAAAGTAAGTAGTTCAAATGTCGAAATGATTTGTGGTATCTGACCGAATGGTCGAAGCGATGCGTGACCTGAGAGCTGGTGCTAGATATGGCAATGCTCAAGGAATTAGGAAGCTGAAGTGGCAGTAGACCGGCCAAATTTAGCGAAGAATCGATAACCGTTGGGGTAAACGTGTGAAGACTTAATTTAATTTCAAGTCAGAGTGGAAATCGATACTCGGTGAATGTAGTGTAGGACGCCCTCCGGCCAGGTGGTATGACGATCTGCGAAAGACTGCTGGCAGATGCTGGAAGCGTCAAGCTGAAGACAGGACCCTGTGTTTTTTTAGATGAAGGATTTTACTGATCATGCGACAGTTATATGTATTGTCACAGTCAAAAGTCTTCTCAGCCTTACCCATACAACCAGCCAACCTTTATTGACGATAATCACGGATAATGTCGAATAATCTTCCGCCATCAACCAAAAAGTGCTTTGGCAGAATTGAAGCGTGAGGCTATGTCACACACACACACACACACACACATAAAAGATGCCTCGTAATTGTAATAGTCACAAAACCTGACAATTGACGAAAACACGCACATAAAAACCGAAAGATTTCGTTTATTTCATAGTAAAAACGCTCAAATTTAACGCTTTTATCTATAAATCGTCTCGTAAACTCGCATTCATCACTACGAGAAATTGTTTACGCTGTTTGCTTTCACTAAAATAGCTGCGACCTTCTTGCCAATCGTTTATTTGGCATGCGTTGTGTGTCAACTTGCCTTGACAGTTCCGGCGAAAGAATCTAACACTCCGGCCCATCGTATGGATGGATGGTGTAAGAGAAGCCAGCGGCTTTCATTTGTGTTCTTCTATTTTCAAACGTTAAAAAAGTCCTTGGAGTCGTTTGAAAATAGAAGAACACAGGAAAGCAAAAGCAAAGAAGTATCCCAATTTGACTGCATTTTTTTAACCTTAGAACTTCTTTCTATTTGAATCGATTTTGATGTTTTTTTTTATTTGTGAGCTGGTCTTTCTCATGTAGTTTCATCTATATTTTAAAGGTCTGACCAGTACTTTTGAGTTATCCATAATAATACGACGTTTGAGTGGAGACCGCGACTCGGCAAACGTAGTGTAGGACGCCCTCCGGCCAGGTGGGATGACGATCTGCGAAGGACTGCTGGCAGATACTGGATGCGGCAAACTGAAGACAGGGCGCTATGGCGATCATTAGGGGAGGCCTATGTCCAGCAGTGGACTAATATAGGCTGATGATGATGATAATAATACGCATTTTATCGACTTTTACTTTATTGATGGGACTACTTTGGTTCTTTTGGTATTGCCACGGGTTGTTGTTTCTACGAGCTATATTATTATGACCCCCCCATTGCCACTTTAGCCGGCTAATTCTGTGAGTTTTGTCATTACTTTGGTTCTTCTGCGTAGTTCTATGTATATTCCGGATTCTATCATGACGTCGCCGAGCGGCTGAGCATTAACTTTGAAGGTTATGAGAAATGAATGGATCGAATCGAACCATTGTCGGTGTTCAATCAGTAGGTATAACAATACCTACGTAAGACCTAAGTGAGTAATGAAACGTAGGTTACGCTTGTTACGTAGAACATGCTAAAAAGCATGCAAGCCATTACTAATTCTCAGAAATCAGGTGTAGATATTGTGCAAATAGTCATAACTAAGTTTATCTTTGCACCCACTTCGAATAGTGACATCTTGCGCAGTGATTTGTGCATGCACTTACCGTGGTTACACAGGTGTTATCACGCTTGTGATATTTTCACACCTATCTGTCTGGAAACCTTTTAATGGAAATGCATTGCGTGGGTATTGGCCACTGAATAGACTTGACAATAGAATGAATTTCATCCCATAAATCAGTTCCCATGGGATATAAATAGTCTTGAAATAAACCGTGCGAAGCCGCGGCCACATCCTGGTTATATTTGTTGTAATAAATAATGAAACTACTAATAGCTAGAACCCTTTAATTATGTTACTTAAGGTGCCAAAATCAGTCAAGGTCCTGGTGTGGTGGTACAAAGTAAAAGCTTTGGAAGATTAAATACATAATATAAATATTAATGAAATAACTTGACTTCTTCGGCAGGACTTCAAACCGCCACCTTTCCAGTTATTTCAGTTTCTCCTTCCGTTTAAGTCCTGCTGAATTCGACAATATTTGCGATATTATTTAATATCTCCTAAATTCCCCAGAGTGCGACGGCTTACACACACTACATAATTCTCAAGCTATAAGAGGTTTAGGAAAACCAAAGCAAACTTAAATATTATTTTTGTACACTACAACAACAAACATGATTCCGCCCTCAATAATCAGTGGCAATAACAGCAATCAATATAGCCGCGGACAGGCACGTAAGCCGGTGACTAATGACCTGCCGAAGCAACTTCAATGTTTGCTCACGTGAGCCACTGGACTGATGGACTTCTTTGGACTACAGGGGTGGACTTGAACTGACTTGGAAGATAAGGACTGGGGGAGCCACTGGACTGATGGACTTCTTTGGACTACAGGGGTGGACTTGATCTGACTTGGAATATAAGGACTGGGGACAACCCGCTACGAGCTAACATGGTTGGTCTTGGCTTCTGGACTAATGGAATTTGGCTATGAAACCAGCGCAGGATGCTCGGAGTCTTCAAAGCAAGAGTGAATAAGATCCTTCTTAGAAAGCGTGCTCCATCTTAGGCCACATCACTTACGTGAGATAGTGGCCAAAAGCTCGACCATTTGAACAAAAAATGTTTTGTCCTTTAAGTTTGCATATTTTTGTCGTCTTCTTGGTGTGCAATAAAATATTGTGTATTGTGTTTCTACAATGAAGATAAATTTAGTAACTACAACCTTTTTTTAAAGACAGTGAAATAAAGCTTTATCTATCAATCTACTTCATCGTACTGCAGGACTACGATAAAAATCTTCGAATATTTGAAAGATAGGAAAGTGTCATGTTTTTGTAATGATGATAATACAAGAAGACTAAAACAAGACACACGCACATAAAGTAGTTGTTTAGAAAAAGGCTACAACCCATTTTGGGAACTAAAGGACCAATTCAGCTCTTGTTTTTTAAGAGACCTGAGACCTCTGAAAGAAAATAAGTGACGATTTGCGGTATTCTTTGGAAATACATTACCTAACCCTCCTTTGAACAGCCTATGAATATGTACTTTCACATTCGCCACCAGAGCTTATAGACTCTGGTAAATTGGATTTCAAAAGTACTTTCCTAGCAGCTTCTGATCTCAACAGCAAAATACTTCCCTCTTCACAGTCTAGTAAAGATTGGATAGCAAATATGCTAAAAGTAAAAATATGTTTTCTGCATTCGTGAAAATCCCGGAAATAGAAAACTTCAAATTCAAGTAAAGTGCTTTTCTAAAAATCGTGAGTTTCATGGAATTGGAGAGCTTCTGTTCTTGGTTTTGTTCAAACCTGTTGGTTACACAAATGTTTTTTCCAACGATCTATTGCGCATATGATGATCTTGATTTATTTTAAATGCTAGAAACAAATATATTTTTCATTTACTTACCTACAAAATGAATAACGTTACAAGAGAATTAATTAAATGCACTGCAACAGGCTGCACTCAGCTTGGATTGGAAGGCTAGAAGATTTTAGTGTTTTACGTAAACCGTTTTCAATCCTGAGCTCGGAAATTTACACTGTTTTCTAGACTATGTTGCGGCAAATTCATTTTGTTCATTTAGTCGTGATCACAAAGAAACTGCATTTACTATACAAGTACCTATAGGGTTGGTTGGTTTTTGATGGAAGATCATCGTCGTGATAGCTACGCCCAAACACGCCTACGCCTTGGTGTACAATATAATATGCTGAGTCGCCGTTTTGTAGAGCTTTTTATTATTATTGAATATATATCTACGTAGATAACTTTTATGGTGTTGGTTAGTTATTGATTTGTATTTTGCTTTAATTCATTTCTCTAATTAATATTCTATCACAAAAGACTATGCTTACTTTCGGGTTTTGTCTGTGTTACCTGTACTGTAAAAGATTGTTGAGTCATCGATCGATGGTGGTTTTGTGGTTTATTTTATACTAATATACCTACTGACTAATATTTACTTATCTATTTGCACTAGCATTGGTAATAATTACATAGATATTGATAATAAATACATAGACTTTAGACGCACGTTAATCCTGGCAAGCTTGTTAGTCGTAAAATATGCTCTTTTTGTAGTAGTCTACGGGTGAATTTTGAATGTCAAGATTTGATAGATGCAATGTATTTATTTATATCATTTAGAATAAAACGAGAGTGCGCACCGATACAAGCCAATTTTGATTTAGTCGCTCAAGCAAAGATATATTACTGAGTCGGTTTTCAAAGTATGGGCCTTAAACCACCTAAAAAGTTTTGTCTTGGTAAATGCAATTCAATATTCTATCAACATTTTCCAAATAACTTGAACCAACGGCCAAATGTTTCTCAACTAGGACAAACAGTTTAATATTAACGAAGACCCCCTGTCTTAGGGTTAACCAACTATGCAAGTCTGAAGGGTACTGTAATTATCTTGGATATTGTTTCCGAGGGTGCTTGGCTACCGATACTTGTGGTTTCAATAAGAGTTTGAAAGGGACAGTCCGACCGTCGTCTTCGTTACATGGTCATCTTTACGTTTTTGACGGCTTTGCTACTTTAGTTACAATCATACCTTCGTCGTTGCTTTTGCGTGTATCAGGTAACCCCACATTGATAAATTAATAATTCGAAAGTTTGGAATTGAAAAAAATGATTGTTACCTAGTTCTTTACGCAAATCATTGGACAAAGAAAGATAAAATATATGTAAAATATAATTATTACACACATAAACAAATGAAACAGTTGTAATATAAGCGACAATTGACGGTCTTATCTTTCAATAGATTTCTGCCAGACTACCGGGATATGTTGTCTCTGTTGACCTGGAATAAAATATGGGCTACTATTTATCTCAGTGTCCATCTGTATCAAAACAATCATCAAATACGTGCAATCAAAATGCGTCAATCAGAATCAAACTAAATTTTCCCATAATATTTATGTCTATGGGTAAATTTCGTTGACACTTAGACATAATTTGGAAGGGATCCCCAAAATGAGAACTTTCGTTGACCTTTTCCTAAACGCCCTTGCTTTAATAACATCAAGTTTTGATTTCCGAAGCCCTGAAACATAATTAAATGCCTCGATGTATTATGCCGTCGCTTCGCACCCTTTACATAATCTGTAACCCTTTGGACGCATTTACACATCCTACTGGTTATTGCTGACTTACCAAAGTCAGACAAATAAATAGGGCCATGCTCGAAATAACACAAGCTTTGGGTAGCATACTTTGGAGCTAGATGGTGCTGTGTGGATTGTCCAGCATTATTTATTTATTTATTTTAATCTTCACAATACATACTTCCGTCATACTGAAGTCCGTCATGACTTTAACTTGAACTCAAACCACCAAGCCGCCACTGGGTATAATTTCGGTAATACCGGATTCTGTATATACCAGAAACAGAAATCAGCTATATAATAAGTCAATATAAGTAACAAATTATCAAACGATCTAATAAAACTATCAGAAAATAAATTAAAAGATTATCTAAAAAGATTGCAATCAAGGATTAATTGAATGACATGGAGTGACAAAGACAATTACGTTATCAGAAGCCATGTAGATCGTTTATTGCAAATAATTGATATCCAAAGTGCAATAAAACTCATTTTTTTACAATGTCATGTAATGTATTACATAGGCAGTTTATTTAGTTAAATTTCATGTATGACCTTGAAATTTAACGAAATCAGCTACTATGTGTTTACTTATCACTACACTTATACACTTTAAATATCACTTATTTGCAATAAATGGTCTTCATTGCTTCTATAACGTTATGAATGTAATTAAATATTTAATTATTATACATTTAATATAATATAATATAATTAAATATTTATTTATTAATATTTAATTTAAAAATTAACGTCTTTGGCAGAATTTTGTCAAAACAGACAGAGCTATTCGAACGTAAACATGATGCTTAAGTTGACTATGTTCTAGTACTCCGAGAAAACTTCGCTAAATTAACAAGTAAGGATAGGAAATCACTTATTTGTAATAAACGGGTCTATTTTCTTTCTATATCGGTGTATCCTTCCTTTTAGCTATTATATTATTTCCTTTAGACCTTATATACTCTTTGACACGTCATAAAATTCATAATAATTATATATTGAAAACTAGGGAATAAAGTGCTCACTTTGATTTTTGTTCACTTCAATACTTTTAAGGGAAAGAACATGAAACCTTTATCCATTTAGGTTGTTAGTTTTCGACTTGAAGCAAAGTTCGTCACAAGCTTTTTTCCCAAATATCCCTGGTTTCCATGTAAAAGGCCCGAACAAGCCCTTCGAACTACATAGTTGTATTTAACGAGCGAGCGTGCGATTGATCCGATGTGCCCCGATACCGCTCGATAATGACGGACTCGGGGATTGACTCGGGGATTCCCTAGGGACAGGCGTAGCCCACGCCTTGCGGCTAGGTCAAGACGAAACACCGGCAAGAGTATATAATCCCTAACTACTAATGAATAAATACGAGATTAACTCTGTCTGTCTGTCATGCTTTCACGCCTAACCTAATAAACCGATTTAAATAAATTTTTACAGCGATAGTCTAGAGCCTGAGAAATGACATTGGCTATGGCTGCTTTGTATTGCGAAAAAGGTTGAAAAATGGGTTGAAAGTTTCTATGGAAATATTGAAGGTTTACGTGACTGCCCAAAGAATAAAAGGGAAAGTCTGCGTGAATGTTTGTTATAAGTAGGTATCTTTGTAACTACTTAAGTTATTTAAATGAAATTTAGTATGTAGATAGTTAAGAACCTAGAATAGTACATAGGCTATTAAAAATGGGAAATTTTAACCTCTGAGGGGGTTAAATAGGGTGGTTAAGTTTGTAGGTATGGAAAAGAATTTTTCCTAGGTTCGATTCACTCAAAACTCGGTATAAATAAACTATGGAGTGAATAATTAAACACCTTTTTTTTAATTTTACACAATACCTTACTTTTACGCCTAGGGGGTGTGCAATAAATTTCTGAAATTTGTACGAAAAAAAACTTTGGTTAGCGGGCGAAGCCGCGTGGCGCATCTAGTATACCATACACAGCAATCCTTGTATGATAATGGCTTGGTTCTATGAACCAGCTTTTCAATCATAGACTACGCGGCCATGTTGAAAATTAATACCCCTTTAATCCCATCAGGGCTTTTGTTAAAGTTCACGACATAACTATGGTAAATGGTAATCACCGTAAAAGCCATGGCCTTTGTGTGGTTATGGGATGTATGTATGTAACGTCATGAGTCGCCATTGACTCATGTACGTACATCTTTACTAATATTATTAACGCGAAATTTGTATGTGTAGGTGAATGCATGTTTGAGACCATTTTGAGACTCGTTTACGCAAAAAAATCAAAACGGTTGGGGCTGAAATTTTGAACGGACATAGTTCTAGCCCATGTGTTATTCCAGGGCTAGAACTACGTTTGTTCCAAATTTCAGCGCGATCCGTTTAGATTTTTTAGTAGTTTTTCATGAAAGACGAACAAACTTCCATCCATCCATACAAATTTCATATTAAATTATTAGGAAGGATTTTATTTTATTTATTTCTCTTTTATATATCACTACATAGTATAAAACAAAGTCGCTTTCTCTGTCCCTATGTCCCTATGCTTAAATCTTTAAAACTACGCAACGGATTTTAATGCGTTTTTTTTAATAGATAAAGCGATTCAAGAGAAAGTTCTATACGTATAATAAAACCGTGCGAAGCCAGGGCGGGTCGCTAGTATTATTATAACTATACGACGTCGACATTACAAGAACACTACATACAAATAAAGCTTTTTATCCAAGAAAAGCAGTAAAGTCGCGGGCAGGAGCTAAGTTCCTAGTCAATACGAGGTGTCCGTCTGAGAGTTGTCAAGTAGTCATTCAAATATCACACTAATATAAGTACCTAATATAAATGAGTAAGTTGAGATGTTTGGATATAATGTTACTTATTACTGCACTTTAGAGTACCTTAACGCCACTGAAAACCATCGCTGCAATGGCACGCGTGTCAATGGAGCATTTAATGTTGAGCCGGTGGCCTATTTGTGTTCTCGCTGTTAATAATCGTAAACTTTGTACTGTAATGTTTGTGTTTGTATTGAAGTTTTAATTGACGTTCTTACTAGCTGTGCTCGGAAGCTTTGCCCGCATAGCTTTTGTCTTGGATCTTTAACTATTTAAATATTCTTCTACGACGGAAGAATCCAACAAATCAATTAAAATCGGCCCATCTGTTCTTGAGTTGTAACTTATGAAACTTACGTTTAAGTAAATGGTTTTGTATGGGCTTAATATTTTACTAAATTATTTACTTGCTACATAAATAAAAATTACAATCAAGGAAAAGAATACAATTTTATGGGAACTTATCACTAGTCACTAGATAGTATAAAACAAAGTCGCTTTCACTGTCCCTGTGTCCCTTTGTATGCTTAAATCTTTAAAACGACGCAACGGATTTTGATGTGGTTTTTTAATAGATAGAGTGATTCAAGAGGAAGGTTTATACGTATAATAAACCCGTGCGAAGCCGGTGCGGGTCACTATGATATAGGTATGTATTATATTATTTTATTGATTTAATTATGTAGGTAAACCTATTTTGTGATTGTGAAAATGTTTTTTTGGAAACATTTACCTACATAAAAACATGCGGAAGAGATTTTTTCATAAACATGTTTTTAATATTTCCATGACAACATAGCGTGCGAAACTGCGGGCAGAAACTAGTCTGCATAAATTAAAGGTAGAGCAGGTAAAACAATTCCAGAAATGGTTCGTCCGGACTTGAAAACTTTCTGCAAACTTATTATTCTCCATCAAAATAATATCTTTCGCATTTCAAAATAATATTACATTTATACGTTCGAATTTCGAATTCGGATTCATCATTCGAAACCATTAAATAATTCACAAACAAATCCCTTTGAGTCTGTGCGGAACCCGACTGTAATATAGATTGACGTAAATGTATCGCGAATACGACCACAAGCCATGAATATGTAGAAATATGTGATAGAATTACTGTCTGACTCTGATAGACTTATATGGCGCGGCGGGTGAAGGTCTGAAGGTCCGCCTTCGACGTAGGAGATAACGGGTTCAATTTCCGCCTTGGAACAAACGGTTGTACGTATAATATGAGATATTAGTTTTTTTCAACGGGTGATTCGGAATCCGATTTCAAAAAAAAACAATCCGCCCAAGTGCGAGACGGACTCGCGCATTAAAGATTCCGTACCATTTTATATCTATAAAAATGGTGTAGATAGTATTCATTTTGTTCTGTTTTTAATAATACCTTGTAGAGCATAGCGGCAACAGAAATACAACATCTGTGAAAATTTCAACTGTACTACCACGGTTTATGATATACAGCCTGATAACAGACTGATAGCGGTGTCTTAGTAATAGGGTCTTAGGGGTTTCGTTTTACCCTTAGGGTACGGAACCCTAAAAATAATGCATTTCTGTTAGCAAATGTACCTATTTGAAGGAAGATAGTAGAAGTTATGTAGTTAGATACTTTAAAATTCAATAAATTTCTCGCAATTTTAGCGAGAATGTATTTCCCGATAACTGCTATTATTAGTTCCATCATTTGAAGGTTATTTCCTAAAAAAGTGTAACTCGAATCGAGTCGGGAGTTATTTATGATATCTGTACCGTACCGAATCGATTTCTCGATCGATTTTGTAATAGTTTGTTAAGTTTCACCAGTATCAACATCAAGTGTAACCAACTTCACTTTGCAGGGAGAATACAATATTATATTATTTTTTATTTTTAGTAAATAATTCGACGAGACTGAACAACTTTTTTTTTAATTGGCATTGGCAGAGCTTAATTTTTAAATAAAACCTATTCCATTCAAATCCTTCTCGAGAGCCTGCCAGCATGGAGTTCCAAGGTAAATAAGGTTTATTCTAAGTTTGAAAACCTCTCAAGATTCATATAAAGAACGCGCCGCTAGCCCCGCTATCAACTGAAAAGTGAACTTGGCAGTTTATGTACGCGTAGTTGCGCGGCAAAATTGTTTATTTCATGCTGTCTTATTATATTTTTACGTCTGAGTTGTTGCTAGCTTTTAGTAACCTTACATTGACGTTCCGGGCTTAGGCAAACCGGAACGGTTTTTTCTTTGTAGTTATAGAATAAAGTTATTATGTAAACAAAGTTGTGGGCAAATACAATAGTATAACTTTTAAAACTATCATGGTTTTTAAGACTAAAGTCATTAAATATCGAAAAACTCATAAGAAAACAAATCATGGTAAATATCCCGTATTCAAATACAGCAATTATGGCAAGCAAAATAATGTCAAAAATATGTTCAAAAATGTTTTTATCCATCTGTCTGTTCTTTCTACCTACTTCCAAAGAGGTTAGCATTCGAAATTACCTTTCTTCCTGGGTGGGCGATACTAGGTTATTTTCTCCAAGCAGTTTGCATCAATGGGCCTACTATGAGAACCATCTCACGCGTTATCATGGCCCGCTCGTTCGAGTGCTCGGCTGTAAAACTTTAATGTCTCGAACTCGTATTATTTGGAACTGTGGGCGGGCGAAGTCGTAAAATTATCGCCACTATAACGTACTAACTAGCGCCTATACTGGGGCACACTATGCTCTACTAACTATGCTACAATCTGCAGCAGTATCCATGGTTCGTAGGTATATACGCCGTTGTATTCTGTGGCATACTAATAAACTATGAAGTATATTATGTACTAACTTCAAACTAGAAACTGTTACAATAACATCACGGCTTCAGTAGTCACGTTCTAGGTTGAAGTACCCAAGCACTCTTGTTTCCGCATTTGTACTCAGTTTGGTCTATTATACGTTCATTTTCCTAGCCAGCCTAACTCCGTCCAGAAGTGCAGAATCTTCATGGGATCTTCGCAGGCTTCGCGGAGTGACCTCGGCAAGTTGCGGACTTCTGTTCGTTGTACTCCTTCGCATTCCAGGACTACGTGGGCAGCTGTTTCGGTCGTCGCTGAGGTATCCTCTGCAGAGAGGACTGTCCGTCGCTCCGATGGTAAAGTGTTGTTGTTTAGTGTGTAGTGTCCTGTTAGTGTTCCCACCAGGATAAGCATGTCCAATCTATTTAGGTAGAGTAAGCGTTTTGTTATATTTGGTGATATCGATGGAAGTGCCTTTCT
Source organism: Eupithecia centaureata (assembly GCA_944547425.1). Lineage (NCBI taxonomy): Eukaryota > Metazoa > Arthropoda > Insecta > Lepidoptera > Geometridae > Eupithecia > Eupithecia centaureata. The sequence goes on from OX155683.1 coordinate 1,862,057, forward strand.
GGCTTGTCTGTAGTCCAACAGGCGTTTCCATCGTTCTTTATGCATCTCTGTATTTCTGAGTCTAGTCCATGTCTGGAGTAAAGAGAGTGGCAGAGGTAGGAAGGGCGATCGCTCATTCCTCACCAACATTATGTAATCACTACATAGTATAAAACAAAGTCGCTTTCTCTGTCCCTATGTCCCTATATCCCTATGTCCCTTTGTATGCATAAATCTTTAAAACTACGCTACTGATTTTGATGCGGATTTTGATGATTTTTTTAATAGATAGATTCAAGAAGAAGGTTTATACGTATAATAAAACCTTGCGAAGCCGGGGCGGGTCGCTAGTTATTTATAAAACACACATGTATTAAACACATACGTTATACAAGTGCTAGTGTTTTATTCTTGGCTTCTTCCACTAATGGAGAAAAGATTGAATCGAAGGGACAATCAACACTTTATTTCTTATATTATTTTGATAATTATGTACCTTAGTAGGTACGGTTTAATTTTTTTAAAAGAAATAAAGCTATTGATTTCTGATTTCTGAACGGTCCTTCTGTGATGAGGAGTCAATTATCACGTAAACAGATGTATATTTTTTTATATATGATATAATTTATTCTGAAACTATATTCAGATAAAATCGAAGGTTTGGCGACATTGAAATTCAATATGTCTCTTCAATATCTCGTAAATGATAATAGAATTCGCTTGAATTAGAAAATTGTATGAAAAATATGATATTAAAACCAGTCGTCTTCATCAATTTATTTGGCTTCTGTCGAAATTAAATCATGACGAGAATTCTTAGTATACTTGATATAAAGTGATTGCGAGGGCTTACAATTACTTATACTTTAATGTACTGTGTCTTCGGTAGACTTTATTAGTCATTTCCAGGAACACAGAAATTATGAGATATTTCTGTGCTTCTTTCTGGAAACAACTAATTAGTTTCCATTAAGCAGTACCGCAACTAAATGAAAAATAATAACTTCTTTCTTTCACGGCTTTCATGCTGGGTTCAGTTTGCAATTAATAAATAACTAATGCTGGACAATCCACAACGCGTCATCTAGCCCAAGCTAAGCAGAGCTTATGTTATGGGTACTAGATGACTACATAATTAACTAGATTTTTTATCTTTTGTAAATTTATTTGTAATTTATAGATTGTTTTTTCAAGTTTACGGAACCCTTCGTTAGCGAGTCTGACAAACACTCGGACGTGTTTTTTAGTTTCTGTTAAAAACATTTAAATATTATAAGTCGAATCTAGATAGACAAATCGCTGCCTTGTAAGCCTTGCTGTAATAACTAAATGTAAAACATAGCGCTCTATGCTTATTCGGGAAGTATTCCCGTTTCAGCACCTATTTTTTGAGCACCTATGCATTGAGCACCAAAGGTATTCCCATTTCAGCACCAATCAATTTTTTAACGTGGTGCTCAAATGGGAACAAGAAATAAAATTAGTTTCTATTCCCACTTGAGCACCTGCGGTGCGGTAGCTTCTAGTGAAGAAACCCCTTCACTAGAAGCTACCGCACCGCAGGTGCTCAAGTGTGTACATAATACCTCCTTAATTATCTTCTTAAATATTAGATATGAAGATAAAACTGGCCGGTACTTAACGTAGAGTATGCATACTATACATTTGGAGAAACAGCTTTTTTTAGATAATTTGCCGAATGCAAATCTTGCTATTATAATAAATGGGAAAGTCTGTGTTAATGTTTGTTATAAGTTATCTCCGTAAATACTTAAGTTATCGGCTTACTTAGGCTATCTCCGTATCAAATGTTTAGATGACATTTGATACGGAGATAGTTCAGGACCTAGAATAAGGCAAAGGCATAATAAAATTTTCAAAAAATCCTCTATGGAAAATTATTTTTCCTTGGTTCGATTTACTCAAATCACTACATAGTATAAAACAAAGTCACTTTTTCTGTCCTATTTCCCTATGTCTTTTGACTGCTTAAATGTTTAAAAATATGCAACGGATTTTGATGCGGTTTTTTTAATAGATAGAGTGATTCAAGAGGAAGGTTTACAGGTATAATAAAACCGTGTGAAGCCGGGACGGGTCGCTAGTATATAAATAAAGTTTAAAACAAATAATTAAACCCGTACTTTTTAAACCTTAATTTCTGAAATTTGTTTCATAAAGACTCTGGTTCGCGAGCGAAGCCGCGGCATAAGAATAAATAATAACTGAGTTCCTTTGATTAGGTACCTACCTAATTAGTAAGATAGGAACCTACAAAAATACAATAATATTTAGAAAATATTACTTTTTTATATATATTTATAAAGGAATCTTAATAATAACAAAATACATAACACTATATAAACCTGTAAGGGTTTGACCCGAGTGCTACTTACATAGGGTATGTATTATCATTATCTTTTATCAATCTTAAAAAACTTAAATTTGTCTTCGTTTTGAGTTTTTGTTACAACCGATCACACCACAATAACTTGACCGTGACGTTATTTTATAGAGGTACGTATCGCACTTACACAAATATTAAAATCCGCGTGCGGCGTTGCCGGCTGTGACAGCCCTATTGAATGGGACCTCCCACTGCACGTTTAACGTGCAGAATCGCGTAGGCTAATATCGTGACCTTGAGCGCGTTCGGAGCGAAGTTTCGTTCCTTCTACTCTTGTCTATTCTTATGGCCGCGGTGCGAATAATATCAAAGCTATAGAAGTTTTATCTATGCGCGTACCTTTTCTACGTTAAGTACCGGCCAGTATTATCTTTTTAGGTAATAATTAAGAAGGTAATTAAGGAGGTATTATGTACACACGTCAGTACCTACTCAATCTACTTTGGTTAAACCCCTTCACTAGAAGCTACCGCACCGCAGGTGCTCAAGTGGGAATAGAATCTAATTTTATTTCTTGTTCCCATTTGAGCACCACTTTAAAAAATTGATTGGTGCTGAAATGGGAATACCTTTGGTGCTCAATGCATAGGTGCTCAAAAAATAGGTGCTGAAACGGGAATACTTCTTATTCGGTGTTGAAAGTAACAAGACTCAGTACATGGGAATCGGTTATAACAAAGATGGCCATCGTTATCTGAACAAAGGACAGGGTGTGGCATGTCCAACTAGTCACGTTTGTTTACCTGGAGGCTCTGCGAGCATCGCATTGTTGTAAAATAACTTCTATTGTACTCGGTATACGTTCTAAAACGTACTATAGCTATTTATTAGGAACTCCTTAGGGCCTGTTTCATCACCAACATTTTAAATCTCTACGCAGGTCCTCATTAACGACACGTCATGATATTTTATTATAGAAAAAACTAAATAATAACCCTTTTTAAATTCCTGGCTATTTCACTTTCTACTTAACGTATTAGTACCTTATATGTACAGTACATATACGTGTACATAATAATATCAACATGACCTAGTGTTTATTCAGAATTTATGATAGGTGATACGATCCGCTATGGCGCTCATTAGGGGAGGCCTATGTCCAGCAGTGGACTAATATAGGCTGATTATAATGATACAATCCGCTCGTGATTTCATTCGAGTGAACTTTAGTAATACCCCATTGGACCCTATTTTAATAACCTTAGAATTGAAATTTCCAAAAATATCAAAAACTCTCTTAGCAAAATTTCAGCTTCGTACCTCTTGTAGTTACCGAGATCTCTGGATGAGTTACCCAGTTTTCTCTTTTATAAAAACAGGTATATGATTTAAATTTATTTTAAGATCTGTGTAAAATATATAAGAATATACCTAGATGTTAGATACACGCACGTGTTTGAAAGATTACGGAAGGAAACATTCCACAAGAAACAACAACGGTATGAAGTTATTACTACCTCTTTGTTTACGCTCCACTCTTTATGCGTTTTTCGTGACTTCTGTAGGCACGATACCTAATTTCACAACGTAATGACCAGATACAGAACTTGTTGCATATCTTTGCGTGAAATGGAATGTTTCTGGTACGGTGGACGAGCCATGTGTAATTTTAGTTGTAGAATGATTTCGTAAAGTCGGACATAGGAAATCTACTACAATCTTTCGTGAAAGAACAGCTCTTTAGAAGCGATGAGGCCGTCATTTCGACGGCTGTTGTCTATTCTAAAATAATTGAAATTAGTTTTCACCTGTTTTTTTAAGCCGAGCTTTATCTAAATATCGATTTGAATGGAGTAAGAGATAGATACCGTTCTATATAAAATACCTACACTACATCATGTCTGAATGGATAGATAATTTACAAAGACAAAGAACGACAAATTACATCCATAGAAGCATAAGTTCAAATTTGTTTGAGTATACAAATATATTCTCGTCCGAATATTCTCGTCAAAGTAGCTACAGAGCAAGCAATACCTTTCGATGGAACCTCAGTCAATACAGTCTTGTTTCGATACCTACAAGCGTATCCTAGCCTCCGTTACCACAAAGGTTTCTGAAGCGTTACTAAAGCGCAAAGGCATAACGAGAAATTCGTGCAACCATTTTGCTGTACTGAATGCCGCCCACAATTTCAAAAGTAAAACGAAGATCATATAATCATTGATTTTGCCATAATTTATTGTATAAGGACTCATAGCAATGATCTAGGACAGTTTTTCACATCGTATCAAACTGCAAATACCTTTGATCGGACATCAGTCAATAAGCGAGGTAACAAAGGCGGGCTTCTATGGCCGCCAACAAAAGACGCCGTAGACCTATGTACAATACACTACATACAATGTTGCTTTGACGAAATGAATATAGTGCGAGATTGTATAACGAATATTATTGTTATTTTACACGTGTAACGGTGAAACCAACTTGTGTTGCTCCATTTACAATGATGACTGAATCTCTTATTCTAACTGCTCTCGGGTAAATGTAAACTAATGAGCTCTAAACTGGATGTAGGTAGATAATTACGAGTATGAGTTATTTGAATAATGATTTGACCATTACAACTAAACTGTACTCACTTTAAAATGAAAATAACGACATACTTCATAATAAAAATCATGTATGTACGTACACGCAGAAAAATAGAACTATTGCACCAAATTGGATACCTTAATTTGTTCTGTTGTTCAGAACAAGTTATTTTAAAAGCTGTATGGTAAAAAAGTAGCTAACCCGAGATATGAAAATGATAGACTAATCAAATGACTAAAAATAAAATAGCTGTCTAAGGAATTCACATGCATCCAACGTGCGAGGTTAAATAGTCGTGAAGTTTACTGAAAAATTTCAAGTGTCTGCGCAATTTTCTTAACTTTTCTTTACGCAAGAACCTTCTACAAAGTTTAAAACTTCAAAAATCGGTGAATGAAATCGGTAAAGTCGTTCTGAAGTTATGGCGTAACCAAGGGAAATAGGGATTCATTATACATATATTATATAATAGAAAGTTTAAAAAACACGGTAAATTGTTTATTGAACTGGGTGGGTACGTGACCCGATCCAAACTTTTACTAAACTAAATTAAAACTAAATAGAACTTTTTGTATTTTAAATCAGTTTAAAGAGTTAAATATTTTTAGGGTTCCGTATTCAAAGGGTAAAACGGGACCCTTTTACTATACTCCTCTGTCTGACTGTCACCAGGCTATCTATGAAACGTGATAGATGGTTGCAATTTTCACAAATGATGTATCTCGCTCGATATACTGTTGCCTCTGTAACAACAACCAAAAAAAAAATATTTAAGAGGGCTCCCCAACAACAGATATTACAGACATGCTTTTTTAGCTATTTTTATAGAATGGTACGGACGGAACCCTTCTCGTCCGACTCGCACTTGGTTGATTTTCATTTATCCTATAATTTTATAGGATTTTAAAATGTATCCTATTATTTTAGATAAAGTGCAATTGCGAAAAAATCTCCAGTTTTTAATCTCTTGGCAACGAAATATTGAATATTAATGCCTTTTCTGAAAATGCAATTTGGTCTGAAGTGAATCGCACAGTCAACATGTAGTTAATAAGGGTCCAACTCCAAGGGTGAGGTTAGGGTGCTGCCACGTGGCCGGCTTGCGTGCAAGACCGGTCTCTACCCTAAATACGATCGTTTTGATTTAGTGAACGCGTTGATAACCCAATGTTATAATTTTGAATTATCCAAGCTAAATATGAATGTTTTTACAAAGAGAACTCGTTTTTGGTTTATTGATTTGAGTATGTATAATTGTATATTGAAGATTTGCTTCAATCCTAATTATAAAATACTAGCAGCGCCTTGCGGTTTCACCCGCGTAATTCCCGTTTCTGTGGGAATTCCGGGATATAATATAGCCTGTGTTATTCCAGACTATGTTTCTCTATGCCAAATTTCATCCATTTCTGTTCAGTAACAACTACTGAACGGATATGTATGTACGGGAACGGGAACTACGCGGGTGAAACCGCGAGTATACTCGAAATACTTATCCTGCGCAGACTAAGTCGCGGGCACCAGCTAGTACATTATACATCTTTATGTACCTATCTAAACATTCAGTCTCCCAACGTCCCAACCTAGACCTTAATAGGGCTGTCACTGATCAGAGTGAAAACAAAGGAAGCCACGTTTTTTAAATAACTAAACAAACGTATTGCAATCTATGATACTCCTTCGTCATTATTCACTCGATTTACAACAAAATTGAATTCATTATAAATTTTTTCTGCGTAGTCACTTTCTTTTTATTTGAATATTTGGTGTCATTGTTTTGTCTGTATTTATGTTAAATGTTTTTTTTTTTGATGAAATGTGTTTAAAGTCTATTTTGTGTGTGAAGCAGCGAATAAATGAATGTCTACGTCTATTGATTTATATTTCCAATAGTTGCCTCAGTCTTAACTCTAAACACGATTACGTTCAGTTTAAATGAACAAGTAACCTAAAAGATGCATCTAAACATTCAGTCTCGCAGCGTCCCAACCTAGACCTTGATAGGGCTGTCACTGATCAGAGTGAGAACAAAGGAAGCCACGTGGATATCGATCGCGAGCCCTCTGCCTTGCGCAATGCAACCCTACTTTAATGCAAGTTCACAAGGTTACCGGTGCGGTAGGGTGTAGGGTTCTGGCTATATTATTATTAATATTTGTGATAATACAACAAAAAGATTGAAGCGAAGGGAAAATCAATTATCACTTTATTTCTTATATTATTTTCATAATTATGTACCTATAGTATTAAATTTGACTTGTCTAAGTGCTTATTTTATAAGCTTAAAGAAGTAAAGATATTGATTTACTTAATTTACTTGATTATAGAAACTTTATTAGATAATGCTTGACAATCCACAAAGCACCATCTAGCCCCAAAGTAAGCTACTCAAAACTTGTTATGGGTAGATAAGTAACTGATATTTAAAACATTGTATGTATACGTAGATAGATTATTTTCACTAAACATAGAAAACCAGACCAACGGAAAACATTTCTGCAGATCGTACACAAATTAGTTCTGAGGCGGGAATCGAACCCGCAACCTCTTGCGTTGATTTATTTTCTGTACTATTCCTATATAACTTTAAGCTGAAGGTACTAACAATTTGATATTTCGTCACATACTATAGAATCAGGGAGTTTCTTTCATTTTCTTTTCAAGCGATTTCAAAAATGTATTTTTCAATTCAATTAACTGAACTGAATTCAACTCTATGCTTAAGTAAACCGTTTTGATGATTCTTATATTATTTGAATTCTGGTGTCTCTCTTCTGAACAGAAGTTTTTGTGTTAACCTTAATATAAATGTGGTCAAAATTATTTTATTGAATTTGACCACACTGACATTTTTTCCATTGTGATTTGAAGTTGGTTGTTACACTTTTGTGGTGGTTTTGGAAATAACCTAATTTATCAAATTTCTGTAACGAGAAATTTGTACCTAGAATTATTTTCAATCGCGCACTATGTCACCATGGTAACGAGTTAGCTATTTCAAAAATCTTGTATACCTAACGTAGAGTAAATAAAAACTATCGATGTAAATAATTTTTAGTATTTTGTGGATTTTAAAAACGCTTTCTAATTTCAATAAAATTTAAATACCACTTTGGAACTAAACAAAGAATTTCCCAAATCTGTTCTTCCCAAATTCGTCTTCGAATAATCGGTGACAATGTGACAATGCACAAAAAATATGACAAATTGAAAACAGATACTTTTTTGAACTCGCGAATTGAGTCGTGCTTAAATATGCACAGCTTTTAAGTATTCAGGGGTGATAACTTGCATAGTATCAAAATTCTCAAGGTTATTGACCGAGGCAAGTGTTAAAATGTCGTATGCGACTTGAATATTGTTAATCGAAAATATCACTTTTCGTCCCCCTACCTACTTTTCTGAATGAGCTTGAGAATCGATCTCGGTGTTACGATGTAGGGTGTTGTGCGTTGTATTACTAGTTACTAGTGTCTGCGCGTGGCTTTGCACGCGTTGTTTCTACGGAAACGTTTCATGGCTATTTGTATCCCTTGGGAACTGATTATGGTATGAATACCTCATCATCATCATCAGCCTATATTAGTTCACTGCTGGACATAGGCCTCCCCTAATGAGCGCCATAGCGCCCTGTCTTGAATACTTGCCTTTGTTTTATTCTAGGGCTAGAACTACGTCTATTCTAAATTTCAGCCTGATCTGTTCAGTAGTTTTTGCGTGAAGGAGTAACAAATATCCATAAATACATCTACATAATTATTAAATCGCTATTGACTTGTCTAAGTGCTTATTTTGTAAGCCTAAAGAAATAAAGTTATCGATTAACTTTCTTTAACTGATTTACTTCCGGCGGTAAACGATTACATTTAAAACCTTCATTACATTATGAGAAAATCTTTATTGCATCTTTCTTTCTTCCAATAAATAAACGTATAACTCAATTTAACAAGAAAAGGGCCGTGATTACTGCCAGCAAGATAAATCTTTGCGAAAATATTGAATCATTTAAGGGAACAAGGGACAAAGAAGGTTTTCCTTACAATGTTTCCTCCCTTACAGTACAACGGCGAAACTACAATACGTTAATGGAGGCGTTTAATATTTTAACGCGCAAACTTGCAGTCAGCCCAAAGAGCTTTAGGGAGGCCTAGAGTTGGACTCTAAAATAGCCGGAAATTCTGTGAAAGTGATTTAGTTTTCAAAAAAATTGACTCTCAATTCGACTGCATTTTTTTATTTGATGTGTAAAAAGTAATGATACAAAAGAAAAACGAACTATAGATTTTTTTTGTATCATTACTTCTATACCTTGTTGAACCGATTTCGATGATTCTGATTTTAGTGGAGTAGTTCCGTAAAAGTTGATCGAGATATTTCCAGTAGTTTTTGAGTTATTCTTAATAATGTGTGAAAGTTGTCTGTTTTTGACTGAAGATCAGATTAATTAAGACGAAAATCTTATTTTTGTCTAGGGTTTCCAATCCGATATGCAGTGTGTAGAAATCAGGCAAAACTGCAATAGTTTTGGTAGAGTATAAAACCAGGTAAAGAAAAAAATCCAAGATATTATGTATCAACTGTGAAAAACATCCATTATCATGTTCCTAAAATTATAATTTGATAAAAAAAAACTATTTGGGACATACAATATTAAAATTCATTGGTATAATTGTACAATTACACAGCGAATACCTAGGTCTTATTTTTAAACTTATTCAGGATAAAGGTACTACCTATTTATCAAAAAACTACATAAAGAGAAAGTAAAAGCTGTTAACAAACAATTATAGATACTTCAGTGAGCGCAAAACTCGCCTTTTATAATGCTATACTAAAAAAAACCTAAATCGAGTTCAAACTTAGCCGGAAAAGCCGGTAATACCCAACACTAGGTCGAAGTAAACAAGGGGGGCTATCCCGGCGTCGATTGTCGTCATTGTGCTGAGTGGCCGGCCATTGTTCCTAGAGGTGTCGTAGCAGGTTGTAAACAAAATGCAACTGTTGGTGATAAATAAGTCACCACTTTGTTCAAGCGCCTCTAGGAAATAAAAACCTAGCTCAGTGTGAACTTTCCAAAATATGTCCGTTATTTAGATTCCTTCAGTCTTTAAGAGTTCATGTGTCCTAGTAATATGGCTGGACATAGCTTCTTCAATAAACGCCATAAAGCTTTGTGGTGGAGTTTACCGCATCCAGCAAAATCAAAAGTAAGAAGAAATTCAAAAGTAGTGCTTTAATTTAAGAAATTCAGAAATATAGTAATAATCCGAGTTTAATTAGAATTTACCCTGAGTATTTAATAACAAAAACCGTCTTTCGGTTCGACTTACGGCTTCTTACGGATATCAACCACAATAATTTGATTGTTTAAAAACATAAAACCTACTTGACATTTCTCAATGTTGTACTAATTTTCAGTTTTTCGGAACGTATTCGTCCCGTCCCGTATTGACTTACATCCCCTTGAGAATAATACGGGATAAGTAATTTGGGTAATGATTTACGGATGATCTACGATAGCACAATCATCCTAAAAATCTGTCTGAATCAGCAAAATCTATATGAATTGACAGAGTAATAGACGAACATACATAAAAACGTAGGCAGCATACAGCCAAACATACAAATTCCTCCTTTTCTAAAGTCGGCAGAAAGTCGCTTAAAAAGACGCCTTTAAAATTTGTCTGCTTCTCGAAATACCTACTTCTAAGACAACTAGTTAATCCATTTCGAAAACAGACTGTTCTCAAAGTTCACACTTCGCAGACTACCACTCGTCATAAAACAACTAGACTGCAATCAAAACTAAAAATAATCGCCATAAAACTACATTATCTATTCAAAGTTCCGAAGTTATTTGACTTTGCAAATTAAAAGCACGTTAACTTTGCCTGAACAAAACCTGAATACGAAACGAAGCTACTGAAGCATATTTGACTCAGAAACTCGTTACGAAACTCAAACTTATGATATTTGTCTATCCACATATTCCACTTACCTATTCAGTCTACAAGACCTAGATATAGAGTGAATTGTGTTGAATTAGAATAGAGTAGAAAAATATTTATTTCCGTTTTTAATAGATAGATTATTTTTGCTTTAAAAATTGCTTTAGTGTACCGTCATAATGAAAATAAATTTTCACGCAAGAACAGCCGCGAGATGCAACTAGTTAATTGTCAATGAAATTGATTCAATACCTATAATATATATAATAATATATAATATTGAGATCTTTCCTGTCTAATGAAACCTTCTTTTTGTTTCAGGTTAGTTATACGAACTGGAAATTCTTTGTTATACTGAAATGTAAGTTACTAGCTTTTACCCGCATTTTCGCTCATACTTTGGGTCCGATTCTACTTGTATAAAACTCTTCCTTTGAAACTACATATATTCATTCCAATTGTAATTTCTTTCACTACGGATAATACCAAAATTAGACATTCTATGACGATACCATCATAGTTAAGCAATAGATTAGCAGAATTGGCCCTAGGATGTAATTGAGCTAGCCACTCAATTATAAATTGTAGCTAGGTACGAGTACATAACCTACCTGGTTAGTGAAACTATACCTAAGTAATTAGTTTCGAACCCTTACTTCTGGTGATAATTAAATAAAAAAACCTAAGTAACGTTGATTCTTTTAAATTAACTAAGTAAAGATAAACATATATTTTCTCCGTTTTCTCAATATCATCTCATGTCATTGCTCCTTCACTTCCATTCGTACTTTCTCGGAGTTTGTCAACCCTGTATCAGATTGATTGTTGTCTTCTCTGTTCCAACGTCACGTAAATAAGCCATCAGAGCTGATGGAAGTCGAAATACATCGTCACGTTGCAACTTATCGATCACAGTCAGATAAAACATATTGGATTCGGAGACGTTTACGAGATCACAGTTCTTTCGATCATTGCATTGTCAAAGTATTGACTTTTTAACCTGCTGCCTTATCTTGACATCGATTTTCAATCATTTTCAAATCGATTACCGTGGCCAGGCAAATGTCAAAAATTTGTTTTTTTTACCTTTTTGTCTGGGGCTAGATGCCGCCACCGTTACGTAATTCAGCTGCCAAAATTAACACACAAAATTACAACTATACTTTATTATAAATTAAACTCAGATTTATTCACTTTAAACCCCGTAGCTGCAGTACCTTTGAACGAAACAACCATGATGCTGAAATCTAAAAAACCCGATAGGTATGCATTTGCCTGAACCCAACAACAAAAGCATCCTGTGCCCAATGTTTTTATGTCGTAATTCAGAGCTATCCGGCTGGATGCGGGTAAAGCCAGCCAAACTGTACAGCAGCAAGTATTTGATTGATTTCAGAGTAGCTATTGTTTATCCCACCGGAGTTTAGACAAATGGATATTCAAGTTCGCTAGCAACGAAAACGTGTGCATCAAAAGCCTTTATGAAGCTGCTTCAAAAACATGTCTTGATTAAGGTCGTGCAAATAAAACCATGCTCAGCTGTACATTTATTTATATTTATACGTACGTTTTTGCCTTTTAATTGCCCATTAAATTAATTAATTATTCTTTTTTTCTGGTAAATGTAATTACATAGTCTAAAACAGACTAGAACTGTTTGTACATTCCCAAAGTTTCAGCCAAAATCAGTTTAGTAGTTTTTGCGATACCTCATTTCTAAGAACTCAAATGAATTCGCCTCTCTTTTAGTACGCTACTACCCAAAAAAGAGTGTTACTTACCTTAGTTTTTATACCATGATCTTAATTTATAACATTTGAAACATGAACTCCACGACTCCTAAAAAGCGAGCGATTTTTCAACATCCAAAAACCTTTTGTCTAGATTCGTTAGTTCCATCAGGACGATCAACTAGTGCTGAAGCTGTGGCTTGTATTTATTTAAGCCGAGGTGTAGACCGGGCTGGATTCGGCGGATATTTAGTTTTATTTTAGTTCTGCTTCGCTTTCTGAGGTAAATTGTGCTTAGTATACGGTAAATTAGCTTCTATTTATATTGTTACTAGATAGAAAGTCTAGTAAAGGCGTTTATATATTTAAATGGCGAGAAACTAAAATTTTGTGTCTAATAAAATGTGTCAATGGAAAAGGCTTTATGCTGAGTTTGAACTCTTTTATACAAATCGATCCTACAAGTGTCTTATTTTATTTGTTATTTGCTATTTATAGGTTCAAATAAATGTTTCTATTTATTGTACGATCTACAAAAAAATGTTGAGGGTTTCTGGTTGTTTTCCATGTAATCATTTTATATCAGTCATCTAGCACCCATAACATAAGCTTTGCTTAGCTGGGGGCTAGATGATAATAATAATAATAAAATTGTTTATTTACAGAAAGGTTTACAATGTTCGTACTAGTCTAATTATTTTACACATTTTGATTTACACATTTTGATTGATCTCTATCTAGCACAAACATGCTTGATGAGATGATGCTGTGTGGATCGTCTAGTTTTATTATGTAGGTATTCTATAACACAATATTATTATGATTATAGTTATGTACGGTCGATTTCAGTTTTCTAAACTGTAGATAACATTGCGTATTTCATTATGCAGTTCCTCTATTTAGTTTCACGTGATCTTACATTACAAATCACGGAATCACACGATTGTAGCAATTCAGTAGATACTCATCGCTAATCAACCCTGAATTACCGACTGGTTTAGCAATCGACGCGGTACAAACTTGCGTAACACGAGTTCATCGCACTTGTACAGTCAGCTGCAGTTAAATGTACACTTATTGATTTAAATTTAACTAATGTAAATAACTTGTATTATTTTTAGATTGCTAAAAATAGTAATTCTTAAATCTTAAATGTCTGACGAATATTTATGTTACGTTTTTTAATGTGTTAATTTATGAGTATTTAATTATTTACTAATTATTATTCATATATTTAGGTATTTTGATAATTTTTTAAGGCTAACTATTTAAATAATTAAGGCATAGGTACGCTTTTCTATGAATAATTCATCATCAGCCTATACTAGTTCAGAGGTAATAATGATATACTTATCTAATACATGGCATCAGGTACATATGTAGATAAACAACTTTATTAAACATAGAAAACACCCACAACTCCGTAACAAAAATGCACATATCGTACAAACACTTCTCCATAGGCGGAAATCAAACCCACAATCTCCTGCGTCGCAGGCGGACCTTCGCCCGCCGCGCCACAGCGGTCCTCAAATACAAAGTGATAATAAAAGCGTTCGCATACAATTACACAAATATATGATATTTACACGTGAAATGTAAACAAGCAGTATCGGGAATTCGGAAACAAACTACTTTCAATAACGCTTTTCAATAGTGCGGGAGGCAGCAGCATGGAAACTACGTTATTTCATCCCCTAAAGGAGGGGATGTTTTGTCTTCATTACCACGTCTTTTTTATGGGTACCTTTTATTATACATAGAAATCACCCAGTACCTACCCACATTATATATAGCTCGAAAGTAAGCAGGGCTTGTGTTATGTATGGGTACTAGATAACTGGTAAACCTCTAGATTAGAACGATTGAAGGTAATCATGTCTGTTTAGCTAATTTTTAGCGATAGGAATGTAGAATATAATACAAGAAAACTAACCATCCGATATTACACCGACCAATTTTGCAACTGCCATTCCACATGAAAGATTACGCATTACAAAATCATAGTGCAGAAAACCAATAGCAATCTGTAACATCATTGAATCCCAAGTATTTTCCACATGAGTGAAACCCCGTGCTGAAGCTTACATAATCTTCCCGTATATTAAGTACCTACAATTCGAGAAGAGGATGAGTTTAAGCTTAACCAAAGCTTAACGCGAATATCCCAAATGGCAATTAAATAGAGATGGCTAATTATTGTAATGGTTGCACCACATCGCTGGGGCGGTTGGATTATCCCAAAGGGGTTCTAATCTACAGGTCTTGGGTTTGAATCTCTGCTGTCCAAGGGATCTTAGTTTTTGATGTATTAGCATTTAACACTTGATCTAATGGCATGATATTGTTATAATTGAGTTAATTACAACCTTAGACTCTTCATTGTTGTTTTGAAGAGACCCATCACGAATTGTTACGAAGATATCGAAGTCTCTTTATTGGTCAAGAGACTTCAGCATATTCGTGTTTATCTATTCGGTCCTTTCGGTCGTTGATGTCCACTTCCCAATATGACCACTTCTGATGCATCATCCATCAGTCATCACGATGATGGCGTGATGGCGGCATTCCCTTTGCTAAGATTGTGAAGAAATGTAAAAATGTTCCTGATGAAAACCTCTTAACCCTAAAGTTTTGTTGGAAGCTCTAAAACACCCTATATCGTAAATGACTTTTTTTAATTCGTCTAGGTTCTAGGATATAAAAGCCCTTTTTCTCGCTCAGCTTAGCTGTAATGAAGAGGCTTTAAGTGAGTCGTGCTTCTTCTTCTTTTTCTACCGACTGCAAAAAGAGGAAGTTCTCAATTATACTGTGGTTTTTTTTTGTGTGTAATGCGTTTTCTTGTTTATTGGTGGATCGATTTTGATGATACTTTTTCTAATTTGAAAGCTTATGGTTTCTAATTTAAATTTCATCAAAATTGAAGTCTTTGATTAATCCATAATAATGCACATTTTTGCATAATGATCCCGAGATAATTGAGTTATTTGTGAGTTATCCTACAAAATGCGTGAAATTTGAAGTCTAATTCTTGTTCGGGAGTCTATGGATACATTTAGATTACTGCTTGTTAAACTGTGTCAAATAAATGATTTGAATTGAATTGAATTGTTTTCGTAAGACACATCATAAAAGTATCTTCGTCAAAAAAATATTCACTTCCACCCGTTTATTACTTTATAAATTATACCTCCATAACCGTTTTGCTTTATCGAAGTTTAGTCCGCTTACGTCTTTTTCCTATCCCATTCTCTAAACTCCTATATCTTAGAAGACTCTTCGATCGATTATCTGTTCACCATTATTAAATTTCCCGTAAAGCCAAAGGGATTTATACGTCGATGGAAGCCATGACAGTTTTATCTCTGGAAGTCCTCGTGTTAAGTAATTTAGAGTTAGAATCTCCCGTGCTGGAGTTTCAGCAGACAACTCGTAAATCACATGCCGCCTTGAGGTATTAACTTTTGCAAGACAATTTATACACTTTGAGCGAGTACTTGAATCTGTATGCAAGTTTATTCGGATGTTCTATGAAGACCATCCGAATAAACCTAATATAAAAATTCGCGGATACAAACGGAAACTTGAAAATAGTCGAAAGTCGCTCAAAGTGCTTAAGAGAAGTCCATGCTACTTCTGTTATTGCTGGATAGAGTTAGAAATGAGAGAAGGTTCAAAGTCACGAATATAGGGAAGCGTATAACCCAACTAAATAGCAATGGCAGGACACCTCATTTGTTGCTTAGATGACAGATTTGTTGTAAGAAGCAGGAGATCAGGGAAACACAAATCACGATTGTTCGATAACATGCGAATAGTAGTAGCTGCCCGAAAGTGGATTCGTGAAACCAGAGACAGGAAAATGGTGAATATTAGGGAAGGCATAGCTACTGGAGTAATAAATGCTGACAATGATTATGATAAAGAAGAATGCATTATATTCATCAAATTAGGTAAGTAAGTACTCAATTAACTCTCAAAAATAAAAAGTAAAAAGCCTGTCAGCCATTTTAGGCGGATCGATGATGGTGAGGGTTATCTACTGCCAACGTCCATTCTCAATGGGCAGCACCAACCGTCTGATAAGGGTTCTACAGACATTGAAGTAATCAAAGGTAATGCACGTAAAACGTTATCATGTGTAAAAAAACTATGTTTTGTATACGACTTTTATTGTCGTATCGTACGTAGGTACTTTAAAAACCACCGTATCACATTTACAACATCATGTCTCGTCTGAAGCTTAACGTGTATCTACGACATGAATATCGTGTCGGTCTATCTAAATTTCTAAAGTCTGTCCTAGGCCGGGTGGGATGCCGTAAATTGAATTGTAACGTAATATTTATCACAGCGGTGGCAACCCTCGTTTTGCGTAATATTCTGCTAGCTTCGACCGTGCGCTTCTAGGGATCACTTATCATGGCAATCGTTTGTCAATTATTGTGTAATATTGTATTTGATTGTGCTTGGTACTACCCTCTACGAGGGTCGGCGAAATATTATTATGTGACATTTTGAAGTTAGAACTTTTAACTTACAAGTTATCATGGCACTCGGTTCTATCCACGGACTTGCTAGTGTAGAAAATAAATCGGATCAGATAGGTTGTTTTAGACTCAGTCCTATAGTTCTGGATTACCCAACACGAGCTAAAAATGTATCTATAGACTACATTAGCTATTGCTATAAAACTGACTACATCATCATCAGGCCATAATCCTCTATTGGGCACAACCCTCTCGACTGACTGACTATAACTTTATTCTAAGGTTACTAAGACAAACTTAATATAACAAGTAACTGTAGGTTATATTGCTAAAGAAAAACATTACAAAATCAAGTTGTGGACCCTTCAGCATTGATGTGTAGTGGGCGTTGCCTGGCAACGTGGGTATACGTACCTACTTCTATTATCATAAGACTAGCCCCTGTCCATGGCTTCTAGCGTTGTTCCTGGATGAAACGTGTGTAAAATCCACTGCCACTTAAAAATGAAACCTCGTGCTTTATATCAGTTAACAAAATATAAGTACTATGTTGATTCAAATAAACTTATTAACATTTCTTGGTGGAATGGAACTACCTGACACTAGTAACAAACAATACAAACGTATACGGTAGGTACCCTTTTATAAGATTAGTATAGAAAAGATAAATGATAAGGTAAAGGTTGCAATAAAGATAAAAGAAACTAGAAGGGATGACGGTTTCCGTCGCCACATGTATTTGATGTATGAGCGATGACTGAACATTGAGTGAGAGGTTTTCTCTATTTTATAAATGACTAGCTGAGCCGCTTGCGATTTCATTCGCGTGGACCATATTGGTGACCATATGGTAATACCACCATGACCCAATTTTACTACTGTAGAATCATCATCAGTACATTTTATACTTGAAAGCATACGATCTGACACACTGCTGCGAATTTCATCGAAGTGATTTAAGTTGTCTGCCATTTTGCGATATTTTCACGGAACATTTTAACTAGACACGTGTCAAGGTGACAGAAAATTTCAAAAAATCATAATTGCTAATTTTCTTTAAGAATTAGGTAGCAAATGCAATGAATATTTTTCCTATTATACCCCTCAAAATAATAACATAGTTCAAGGATCTCAGTCGGTACACTCACGTATACGTATATCAGATAGCTACTCAATTTCAGCCCATAAAAATCAAATGAGGTCATTCTTTCGGAGTTCCCCCTGCAATTTCCTAGCATCCATTGAATGTCAGATGAATCAAACGAATCAGGAACCGAATGTTATCATCGAATCAGCCCCATTGAGGCCGCGAGCTAAAACCATTCATTCGTTCATTAATTCCTTTCACATAAACAAAGATGTGATACGGGTAAATAAGTAGATACAATATACTTTGAGCTTCATGGTGGAAAATATATGGAAATGCACAAAAATGATAAGATAAGTGTAACCTGCCTTTTCACCATTCGTTATATACAGCCGGGTTTTATCCAGTGTTGAGATTATTTCATCTCGATAACTCGAGGGACATGTCATTCAGGCATTTGCAAGGTAAACTGTCACACCTGTGTCTCCATCAATAACGGAGAGGAGTGGATTTTATGTGTAAAGGTAATAAGGTCAGTCTTTCGGCCAACTACGACCTTTGTACCTTAGAGACAAGAGTGATGTTTCTCTTAGACCATCGTGAAACATCGTCAGCCACATCGTAACTTACCATCAGGTCAGATGACATGTGGTGCTGGTCAGCAGTTACAGGAAAAACGAAGGTCTTTTAGTTTTTTATTGATTTAATCAATAAATAAATAACGGACGATCCACTCAGCATCATCTAGCCCCAAGCTAAGCAGAGCTTGTGTAATGGGTACTGCTAGATGACTGATTTACTTAATACAATAAAGAGATAGAAAACACTCAGAACCCTATCAATATTACGTTTGATATTTACACATCTCTTCTCCATTTTGTTAAAACAAAACCAAACCTGACTCTTAATTTGTTCCTTCTTCTTTATCATAATCTATAGGTATACTTAACTAAATTAAAACTCACGCAGACGACAAAAGCTCGCGAACTCCAATTCAGTTCCTCTCGCAAAAATCGGAAAGTGTGATTTCACCAGAATTTCCGCATGAACGGCCGCATACGCCCCCGCGACAGTCAGTTTGCATAAAAAACCCGAACGTGAATATGTATGCACATGTACCCTCAAGAGTGGAAACCCTTGAGTTCGTGTTTGAACGGTTCGAGGCGAGCCACCCGGTATCGGCCAACAATTTGCACGCACTCTGACTTAGCAATGATGGACCGTAGATTAAAGGATGCAAGGCTCCGCTGACGCTACTTACGATCAATAGTGGCTAGATCACGACGGACAATGGCGTAGCTTGAATGGAGATACGTTCAGACTCTAGTATTCTTTATAGGCTTACTAGCGACTCGCCCCGGCTTCGCACGGGTGTGTTTACATATAAACCTCCCTCTTGAATCACTCTATGTATAAAAAAACCTCATCAAAATCCGTTGCGTAGTTTTAAATATCTAAGCATACATGGGGACAGACAGACAGTGGGATGCGTCTTTGTTTGTACTAAGTAATGATGATACGTCTTACTCATGAGGCTCAGCAACCATAATTTGATTCTGGTTTCCGAAACAAGAGCACTTTAACACGCGTTTTTTGATATGATAAACGAATTTATTGCTTCCTCATTTTTCAGACTGACCAGAATCCGCCGATCTAGTCAGTCCTCTTCACAATAAATATAGGGGCTTTTGAGTCCTTTCATCGCATGACGATATCATGTATATGTACATGTATCATGTATATGCTTAAAATTTGTCCAGGGATTGTTTCCTCATGATAGCTACTGATTCCTATAAGCAAAGATCTTGTAAAGTGCAAGTGCACTGCGTTGCAGCACGAATAGTACAACCTAACCCACAATATTAGGTGACAGCTGACGTGTCAAGTGATATGGCTCGCGTACACACGAGAACGTAAATAGCGAAGAATTTACATAAAATGTAGCTTTTCGTTGTACAAAGCTTAGTAATGTAGTATGCAGGGTTCTTTTATGTAATGACTGTTGTGGTTTAAATGAAGTAATTTTGCGCTTCAAGGAAAGAAAATGAACAGAATTCTGCATACCACTCCCCTACTCTCCACCACCCTAGTTATTACAGCTTGTTTGCACATCTTCATGTTTTTACATCTTCTGTGCTGTTTGTTTTCTGTTTTTTATATGGCATGAAAACCCACCTATACATCGTTACGAAATGTAAGCTAACTTAAAAGTACACTTCGCCTGATCATTGGCACGGCATGAAAATACTAGATCTATCCCGAACCTGTTAACGGTCGATCAATTCGCCTCATAAATCACCTCCGTAACTTGAACTTTTGTCGATAGCTTCACAAACCTGATCAACCAAACTACCCGCTTGTGCCGGTAGCAGACCCCTATAGTTGGCTGTCGACTCGCGTCCTGTACAATCGCGTACAGCCTGTCATAACCGAGTGCTCGCCAATTACTCACACCTGCGCCCGCACGCTTTTCGACACTTTAATCTCGGTATAACTTGTTTACGCGGTTGTACCCGGTAGACGGACGCTGTAGCAGCGATTAGTTGGTAACACTTGCTAACTAGCGCCAGATTGGACCTGACGTTTGGAGATTGGATGGACTTTACAGTTGGATTGCTATATAGCGTGATGCGATCAGAAAATTTGCTTTTCCGAGGGCTTTTGTGTTGGGCCAGTACTTTATAACTTTACATATTAAACTAGTTATATGACTAGAGGAAATAAACTTCAAGTTATTGGCATTTCCCAAAACTTTATCTCATTTCTCTTCGTCCTCCTTTCTCACATAGAAAAGGCACTTGACGTCGACTATACTGAGAGTCCATCAAGAGTTTCATTGTACAGTTGCCATTCAAATGTAACTTTTATTGTAAGGTCAGTCAGTTTATGTTATAGTCCTTCAATAGGGCCATTGGCTAGTTCCGTGCTCAAGTTTTAGTATCCGATAGACCGAAAAGTAAGTAATTTAGAAACTGAAGGTGAATTGTACGGTCTCTTCAATCCATCACGTGCGAGAACTATCCCATTCAATCCCACGTATATGGGTCACATACACAGAGCTCCATTCTACATACATAGATGTAGGCACCGACAAGGCCCAAAGGGAGTGCAAGTGGAACGCAAATTCAGCCCTTCCGCATGGTTGTTCGTACACGTTCGCAAATAACGTGAGCCTCGCCAAACATACGTTATGGTTCTACTTGGGAACTACATGGAGAGAAGTAGCGTGAATTGAACTAGGGATCATATTCGAATACGGTTGATGGGAGGCAGAAATCGATGGCTGGAAGTACTTAGCGATCTTTGCTCTTTGTAGTTTAAATATGATGTTTTATATTTATAAATGAACTTTCTGACGTGTCCAAAAGTTCTACAAGGTGTAAAGGAAAAGAAAGCACTTTGATTTGAAATTTGAATTCAGCGTGGCAAATAGGTTAGTTTACAAAAGCTGCCAGACCTTCTGTAAAATTAGCGCTTCAAGAAAGATAAGGGTGGGGGAACTTGAAAATGATCTTTATTCATTACTAAAAAATGTTAAATTGTCTATTCTAGAATAAGAGCCTGATACTATCTCGAATATGGAGCTCTTTACTTTTAAGTTTAAAAGTGAGTTTTATCACGAGAGTTTTTCAATCTAGGAAAGAGGAAGAACGATAGTTTTTATTTTTCTAGTAATGATAAGTGAGGCCACATATGGCGCTGAGAAGAAAGTACGAAATAAAAACAAAGCATGAATAATAATGAAATCGTAAGCTTTTTATCGAAGGGCCGGCCGTAACTCCGCCGGCACTAAAACAGAATAAACACCGAATCCCAAAAGTTGCATTGCTTATTATTTTTACCATTTCATAAACCATCCGAGCCTGCGACTTTATTTAGGGTTAAAACATTATTTATCCCTCTGGATGCCTCAAAAGTCACTTTATTTTTATAGATGGCTTACGCGGAAACTGGGTTTGCGCGCTGTTGAGTTGCGCAAAAAGTTATTACCGAGACCCGAAGTGAGTTTGCTCAACTCCTTTACGGATATGGGCCTTGCTCAGGCGGATTTTCGGATAATTACACGTTTCTTATTAAGCCGTCGGTAAATACGCCTAGCCGAGTGGCGTAGTTGCGGGTTCATCGATCCGCAGGATTTCACTCAAATTGCCGTTCGTAGGCTTTACATAAATAGCTTTTTTCAGTTGCTGGCTGAACTTCCTATAAACCTTGTTCTTTTTCAATTACACACTCAAGAACTTCACTTTTATTTTGAGCGTGTAAATTTGCCATTGATGTTTAATTACAATATAAACCGTACCCGTAGAAACAGAGGTTCCTACCTTTATTTTAGTATACTTTGTACATTTTACGCTCGTCATATTACGTGACAGGTCATTTTTATAATCCCCAAACCACGTTCAATCATAAAATACTTTTCACATCAGATTTTTCATTTCAGCGAGCACGAAACGCCCTAGCCGGCGGCGGTTTCACATTTCACCCAAAATGTTTCCACATAAATTATGTTTATTCCTTACCTTTCAATTCGTAGCCAGTGTAGCCACCTATAGGTGTAAGCTGTTGTAGAATAAGGCCTCGGTCGATGTCGCTTCTCTGCCCATATTCATATCCTATATTACTCGGTGTATTCTCCAAGACACTGTTTATTTATAGAAGTCTTTCATATTTCAGTTCGGAATCCACCCTACGCTCGTATAAATCTCAATTTGCATAATATTTTTTCTTCGTCGGTTTAAAGGTGTTGCGGGTTCTATAAGCTTAAGTTGTGCACATCGTCGGTACAGGGTATTGTAATCTCTATAACGGGGGTAGTAAAGTTGATAAGGGCTCGCGTGGTTTGCGGTTGCGGTATAATCCCGAGGCTGATTGTACATAAAACATCAGCCTCATTTGTCATTCACCTCCGGGCCCACATTTAATTTTGGCGGGTCCTAGTGGCCTTCACGTCAATGCTTTTAAAAGTGGAGAAGTTTTACGACCACTTACTATCATCGAGCACGCCATTTTATGGCGTCTGATCTATGACTTGATGGCGAGCCTAAGATCATAAAAAGTTGAATTAATTCTGATGAGATTTTGATATAGATGAAATACTGGCGTTATATTTTTGCATGTGAACTGTTCTTTATCACCATGATACAACGCTAAACTTTCATTACAGCACAAATAAAATACGTCGCCATTCCTTGGCGTATTTATACGTTCTCATATACCGACTAGATATAAAGCTACTGGTGAAATATAGAGTTTTACTCCAGCAAACATCTTGTGCCGGTGATTGCCTTCGGAACGGGACATTTCATACAACACGGACTCGGAATAGAATTGTAAATGTCGTCTTTTGTCCAGATTTTATCTAGCGAGAGTTTGTTCCGTCGAAGCGAGCGATCGCCATGGCGACCATCGATGCGGGCCTGAACTTGTCCACCCTTGTTATAAAAAGCTTATCACTGACCCACCCGGCATAGTTACTGAACAAAATTGGATCCGATAAAAAGTTTCTGCCATTTTTTTTTGTGAATCGTAAAAAGATATCTGCCGTGCCTGGGGCGGATGTCATTGAATTTTCAACAGCGATTTGAGGAGATTGTTGTTCGAGGCGGGGCCGCGATCTATTTACGAGTTAGCTTCCAGAGCTGTCAATACTCATTTATACGGGGTGCTTTGAATATAAAGAGATTAAAGACTCCTTCACTTGTTAATGGTATAAATTTCGTTTTAAATTCAGAACGCAGTTTTCTGATTCAGTGCCTAATACTCATGCCATCACCATCATCCTATATCAGTCCAATGCTGGGCATAAACGAAGCTAAGGCATAGGACCATAGCGCCCATTCTTTATCCAGTTTTATAAACTTATTATATAGAGTGAGTGGGGGGAAGATGAAAAAAGGGGTAAGACAAAAAGTCTTCAATAACATCAGATTTATAGTACATATGACTGTGCTGGCAACATCGTTAGGGCCACCAATTTGTTACTTATCACAACTCAGTCAGCGGTTGCGGCTGAGAACGCCTGGTTGTGTGTAAAGTGCAATTTTCTAGGACAGTGTGTTTTTCAGGATTCACAAAAGTGATTTCATCTTGCCCCGTGTCTTGTAAATTAAATTACAAGGCAGGTACGAGTGTTTCATTGAAACATCTGCCTATTATTTTTTGTACATATTTATGTAATTACTTCTAAATCTCTCTATTTCTCGTACTTTAGAATTTATTTCAACTTTTCATCTTTCCCCATTTACATTTAACGGGGTAAGACAAACATATCAATGTTTTAATTTTGACCCTTTTTCAGATTTCATACTAAAATCCAGATGTTCTCAAACTGTATCTTTGTGTAAGTTTCAGGAAGAAAATAAGAAATAAGAAAACAATTGCTGAAAGTCGTAAAACAAAAAAAAACAAGAATGCTAAGAAATTTGAAATAAAAAAAGAATCCAATAGAAAAAGAAAACACCTTAAAAAGTACAAAAGAAAAAAATTAAGAATTATTTATGGTGATGAAAAAGAATATTCATATAGGTTTCATGTGAAATAAAAAAGTTTTCAGTTTTTATTTCATTTTTCATTAATAGATAATTTTTTTTTCTTCAGTCAAAACATGTGCAAATTGGCTCCAAAGTTTGAGAATCTCTTCTTCAATCTTCCCCCAGTGGGGTAAGTTCGGAATATATATATTTTTTAAATTTGTTATATCTTTGTTAAAAATAGGTATAGTTCGCGTCATGTAAGAAGAACGCTGGCGGTAAAGCTGCGCAGAAGGCGATTTATGGGTCTATTTGGAGGTAGGCGGTGGGGCGCGGGGTGGAAGGGTCATGCGCCGCATGCTTGCCGGTGCGCTATTGGTTCGTCAGTTGACATTTGCTGTCACACGTCACGTTTCTTGTCAAAATACCATCGCGCACAAAAGTTTACGAAATGGTTTTACATTTTAATGGTTTTTGGAAATTATGCACAAAGGTAAAGAAAATAGAGGTAGAGACCGATTACTGTAAAAGCGATCATTTGGTAGATATGATTACAGAAACATTTATTATTCGTGTAAGGGATGATGATTCTGACTCAAATAATGATGAAAGCTCAAGTGACGACAGCGACGATGATGAAATAGCCACCTCCAGTATCAATCCCGCGTCCTCATCTGGTTTTCGCGTCACCCAAGACGACTTAATGGATGGAGTTGCTACATTACATTATTTTTTTGTAATTAAATTAAACATTCTAAACTGAATCGAACTTGTTTTTAATTTTATCTAATATTATTTTCTAATAACCAACACCAAGTCGCGAGTGTAATATTAGTTAAAAATAGGCACAGCAAATTGGCATAGTACTATCGTACGCGAGTGTACCCATGCGCGAACATACCCCTTCCACTTTCTTCCAGCGCTCTTTTTACGTGACGCGACCTATATTTTGGCACTACAGTCAGTTACAACTTTTTAAATTACTTAACACTATAGACTAAGGACCATAAACTTTGCCTAAGACCTACCTAAGACACGTTTTAACGATTTTAGATTTTTATTCGATCTTACCCCGTCACCTTTTCATCTTCCCCCTGTTTCAATTAAGTAAAAATAATATTTTTAATTACAGTTTTCTACTTTTTGGACAGCTTTATCAGGCTGTTATTGACATATTATAAAAATCTAGTCTTTACCCTTTAATTATGTCCAATTTACTTTTAGCTAAAGTTAATATATATTCTTCTACATGGATTTAAAAATAACACTGACCATCTCATCAAAAAACCTTTCGATCTTGCCCCCACTCACTCTACCTACTTCTTATATGCTAATGCCGTAATACTCAATAATTCCTACAGTATAGATGATACTGTAGATTATGCGTTCAGACCATCATATTTGCTGTGTGAATTGTAGTAATATTTATTTATGTAAGGTATTGGTCGATCGATATTCAGTATAAAAAGGCATAGATGAAGTAGAATATTGATTTGGTATAAATCGTAGCTTCATATTCTGGAGGTGAACGCCTCCGGTCATATTACACATCGTATAAAAATCACTGGAGATCGTAAAATAACTATGACGCCGAAACTCCGGCGAATTTATCTTGAAGAAAACCGTCAAGTGTGAGTCAAAATCATACCAGGGTCTTTTCATATCAGGGTCTCATCATTGATGACAGAGGTGTCAAATGGCAAAAAAAAACATTGCTTTTCTAAAGATATAAAGTTACGAACGGAGTAGGTAGATGAAATAACCAGGGTCTTCTGTAAGTACCTCATCATTGACGACAGAGGTTTTAA
This sequence comes from Eupithecia centaureata, assembly GCA_944547425.1. Classification (NCBI taxonomy): domain Eukaryota; kingdom Metazoa; phylum Arthropoda; class Insecta; order Lepidoptera; family Geometridae; genus Eupithecia; species Eupithecia centaureata. Next base: position 1,888,511 of record OX155683.1, read on the forward strand.
ACGGCTTTAAAAATATTGCATTTACTAAGACATAAAGTTAAGAACGGACTAGGTGAAAGATAGAAGTTCGATGGAAGTAAAAAACTGTCTAATGTACCATATCTTAATTTTGATCGTGATACATCGCGCTCGGTCGGATATGTAACTAAATTACTTGGAGTTTTGAAATAAAGCAGATTTCTCGTGCTCATATAAACCTACTCCAAAAAAAAAGAGAAAAACAAGCTGATATCTCCACTACGGAACCCTAAGAAGTAAATTTATGCTTATCGCAAGTCCGTCTCCATTATCATAACTTAACAAAAGTGGGAGATGAAATATCGTTCCGTTTTATATCTGGACATATTGCCGGAATTATGCTAAACTGCGGGAATAGTCATTTACTAATGGAGATGAGAGTAAGGCTGTATGTTTGTATACGTCAGGGGAAACTTTTGGAGTGCTGAAATGATTGAATGGATTTTCTCACGGTTTGTTGTCTTGTCCTTGAAAAGAGCTCATGAGGAACATTATTCTGAAATCATTAAAGATAGATTGATAAATGATTTATTTGCCTCTGTAACACATTATATATTTGACAATAACATTGTACAATACATAGCAATAGTAACTTAAGAATTATAGAAATGAGGCTTTGTAAGTCGATAAACCCAGTAAAAAAAGTATGGTTTCTTAATGTACTCATAATATAAGGCAAGATTAGATGTTTTGTAACCCCTTAATGTTTATACAAGATTGCGAGAGTACTGTCCAGAATATTCTATTCTTTGTAATTTACTTTAGCATAGCGATTTTAGTATCGGTAACTTTGTTTTTTAACTAGGTAGGTACTAAAAACTGAGAATTACGTCTTATTTAAAAAAAACAAAGGATTCGATACGATATAACATACTCTCTCCATGTGTGTACTGCAGCCTAACAAAAAGGAATTAGATTAGCAAAATTAATAGGTATTATTGGTAGAGTTATAGCCCAATTATACTAATATCAGTTATATTGATTTTTATTTCTTCGCGGCAAAACTACAGATCGGGTCTGGCTATAATTGCAAGCCATTCCTGCTTATGGCATTAGTCGTACTGTGGCGGGATATTTAAAAGATGAGACATGTTGATCTAGAAACGGAGATTTGAGCTGAAGGTTGCATGAAATATTTTATTCAAATGCCTAAATAGCCATTTCGGCATATTGTAGCTTCTACAGCATACTCATTTAAACTAAGTAAAGATCAAAAATGCAGTACAATATTCTCCAGAAAATGCCTTTGTAGCACCAAGGACCTTCTATTTTTAAATTTGCAAGAAATCCAGTGAGCTCAGTTATATTTCCTTCCCAAGACGCTCGACGTCTTATTTCGTAGATTCCTGCGATTTTGCGAAGACAATAGCGCCCTCCAGACGAAACCGGCGCTTTGTCTCCCGATGTTTCTATCTTTTTACCTGTTTCTGTGCCTTAAAATCCTTCATTTTCATCAAGAAACTGAAATATCAAAACAAAACGTCACTGTAATCTTCAGAATCTTCATTTTTAGGTAGGATCCTACAAGTTATTGAAAAAAACGACGACGACGTTTGATTTAAGAGATCTTCATAAATATTGATTGCTGTTCTTCATTGTCTTATTCAATCGGACATAGCAAAAATATTGTAGATCTAACGACAGTTATATTTGTCTTGTTTTAGAGTAGAGAAAAATATAAGTCTTTGTTAACTTGTATTAGCATATCCTCTAAAACTATCCCCCTTAAAGTCGAAGTCGGTGTCATCTTCATAAGTAGTTTCGTAAGCAGTTAAAGTTGCTAAAGCAGTAGCATTGTTTACAGTATCCTTTATCGCTCACTTCATTGTTATGTGCATAGGAACATCTTCAATAGAGCCGTTCCATCGCTGCCGTAAATATTTGCTGAACAATTTAAATAGAATGTACGGTATTGGCTCCAATTGATACAAGTGTTATCTACAACAAAATCAATAAAACAACACGAGGGCGCGCAGATATCGCTTGTTTGTTCCACTCTCGGCTTAAAACGTTTGTAAGCTGGTGAAATAGTAAGTTTTGTTTGCCTTCTGTTTAGTACGTGTTTCTGTTTGCTAGCTCTTATTCGATATCAATTTATGTTTCAATCCGTCTTATTTTGTTTGGTAATGGAGTTGTGTTGTCTGTCGGATAGCGCTTCCGATTCAAGGTCCTTTTCTCGATTCAATTTGGATCGCTTCAATCGATGTGCTTAATAGAATTCTTGTTTGTTCCAGGTAAATGTTTCTCGGATACGGAGTTGCGAGTTCAAATCGAGGTAAAATACTGGATAGATCACGAGATAGAGCTACGAGAACACGGTTACATAGTTACGTATATATCGCGCTGATGTCCTCTCGCGGACCGGTTTCAACAATGACTCGCACAGCCTTCTCCTGAAATCAATGGCCAAGCTAAACTCTATCCGATGGCAATAAAGACGAAACGATTGCGTTACTTTTGCCACGCACTGTTGACTTTATCCAGTTTTAGATTGTGCGTTCTAAGATTGAGATGTTTTTAGTAATTTTGCAAAAGCGAGCGGGGCAAGGACCGTAGAGCGTTGAGGCAAGAGGCCCTGTTGAGTCATCGCGATACGCTAATTTGGGCAAAAAACAACCTAAAACTGCGAGAAAACCTGACCCTGATAAATACAGCTCTGTTGGCCTAGCAACAAGTCCATCCAAAGGTTGCCTGGAAGAGATCGCTTTTAGCGATAAGGCCGCCCTTTATACTTAGTCTTAGTTTGTAGTTTGTATGTATATTATTTTCTTTATATGTGTGGTAGGTTTAAGTATAATAAAGAATTTTCATTCATTCATTCATTCAACAAAAACCCAGCTCGGGTTTAATCAAGACATAGGAAGGGAGGGACGCTAAAACGTCATTGACACTGTAGGGTCTGAGCCGATATAAACTCGATGAAAGAGGCCGGGAACACGAAACTAATAACTTCCTCAAATGAACATCAAAGAAATGGCTTATTCAAAACGCAATCCGAACGCCATAACTTATTTTATGGCCACGGCCGCATACGAACGACAAAAACTGGCCCATAATGCTGCCATGCTTTGGGGACTTTCACTAGTGAAATTAATTCATCTGGTTTTTGCCGATTTAAATAAGCGAACGTGATGATTCAATGAATTATGAATCAAGATAAAAACTTACGCTAAACACAAGTTATGTTTGTTCCTTATTTAATTATTAATTCAGCGGAGAGATAAATAAACTCGTACCTTTAGCAGATAGTAAACATTTAATTTAAACTTTTCGCTTTTGTGTTTCTCGAAGTATGCCGAAGTGTCCCGAATTTGTAGAAGTTTTGACGACTCTCGCGTTCATTGTGTAAGCTGTTAAAGTGGTCAGGATGTTATGACTATAGACGAGGCTTTAGACAAATAAACTTTTAAGTTCCGTAGGGGCGTTTTAGTAGCGTTCTGTGTAACCTCAAGCTTTTTATGCGGCTTATGATAAGCAACCTCAATTATTAAAGAAAAAGAAATCACTAGGGTGAAGCCGCATCTAGTCAAATACACTACAACTAGGTACCTATGTTAGTATATACTTACATAGATTTTTCACTTGACATAGAAAACACTCAGAATACACTGAACAAATATCTGCAGATCCATTATTTGTCTCGAGGCGGGAATCGAACCCGCAACCTCCTGCGACGCAAGCGGACCTTCGCCCGCTGCGTCGCAGGGGTCGTCAACACATCTGATAATTTACCCCTCTACTATATGAACAAGTTACAACACCTAGGATGTAAGCCAAAGCCAAAGCTCCGGGTTAAAATCGCGAGGTCGTAAAAGCCGGCACGATTACCGGCCACGTGGTGGCGTATAGAACAGTCAGCGACGAAAATAAATGAACACGAAGTATCATACGAAACACGAAAATACACAGTATTTAATTTTTTTATATACCTGAACGGCATAAGGTACACTGTATAACTGACAACTAAGTAAATTGGCGTGTTTTGAAAAACTATAAACCTTTAAATGAATTAAAGCAAAAGAATTAGAAGATCATCAATGTAGTTTAAGTCAAGTAAATGCGCATTATTATGGATTACTCAAAAAAATCCTGGTCAGAGAGTGATAAAAGTTTAATTTGATATGATCAAACGAGACCGAGTGACCGATGTGAGAAGCACCAGCATTCAAACAAAACAACAATCACTTTTTACACAAAAAAGGTTCCGAGGAAAAAAACATTTTATCATAATGAAACAAGTTTATTTACTAATATAATTGGATGTGTTCATGGATTTTCGTCGCTGACTGTCCGTACGTACGTACTCCGGTAGCGGGGTGACTGAACGCTTCACAGCCACCTACCGTTAGGCCGACAGGTATGGCGCTACGTTCATTTGAAATTAGAATGAGTTTTGCAGAGCCGCGGTTTTTGACTTGTGACAGTTTATAGGTGATTTTGAGTTGTGGCGGTGTTCCGCATGGGAATTACGAAATTGTATCAATTTGGTTGTCTGACTCAATTTGATTTTGAAGCGAGTTCATAGGCTGCGATAGTCGCTTCAACAGAAGATGACGAAATTATCGTGGAAAATAATGTTGATAGTTTTCCGTATCAGTGGAATTTAAATGATGAAATAGCCATGAAAATAACATACTAGCTATAATATCAGAAATGGGAGACTTATGGGATAGGAGGGACTCATATTGTCTAATAATGATAATATTTGTCATCCTGGATAGTGGATACAGGTCCAGCCCTGTGAGGATGCCGACGAAAAAAACAGTTAATATTCACTCAGCAAATCATAAAATGTTTGTTTTTATAAATAAACGTGTTAATGGCGTGTCCTTAGGTAGTTGTGGTGGTTATGTTTTGATTTTATATTTTTTGCTTCATTTCATATTTTGCAATTATAAACATTCATTGTTTCTTTAAGCAAATATCTATTAAGAGTATTTTACAATGAGCCTAATTTTTGTGTAGATATAAAGTTACAAAAAGAAACCCACATGACCGTTCGCACCATAAAAATTTAATATTTCCAGCAGAATTTTATTACACTAGTTGGAAATACTTAGATAGTTAAAGACCAAAGATAGCTCAGTAAGCTCAATTCGCGCCATTCCGGCGCTTCTCGCCTTCAGATTTACGAGAATCTGTTCGATGATTAATCTCAGACTTAAATCGTCGCTGGCAACTCAATCGTTTGCTGTATCGTCAATTCGTTAGAGCTCTGAAAAGTTGTATTTGATACATTTTAAATCGTAGTTAATTATGTAAATCCATTTTTTTTTTAAACCAAAGTAATTATTTGCCATTGTAACATTACAATGACATACCAACAAATGATTGTCTATCCTAACTAATATTATAGGTGTGAAAGTGCGTTTTTTTGGTTGTTCTTCCTTAACACCCTAACTAGGCAACCAATCGTCTTGATTTTTGGCATAGATTTAGATGAAAGAATAGAAAGTAGCATAGGATACTTTTGGTCCTTGTAAAACGTCAAATTCACATGAGAGATTTCTAATTTAACGAACCGAAGGGAACAGCTTTTTGATTATGAATTGATCGCGATCGTTCAATTCTTGAATGTTGCGCATAGTAACCACACAAAGTAACTTCTATACCTACGGGTGTTTTTTGCTGAAACAAGTCTTACATGGGTATTATTCCTAAGCTGGTACTTCTTACTTACAATCCTAAAGCCTTTCTCACACAAGGCCACTAAGAAAAAGAGCTGAAACAAAACAGCAAAATTTTCACAGATACGAAAAAACAGAACAAAACATATATATAGGGAGCCTGGAGCAACAGACATGATTATTTTAGCTGTTGTTTTAGTAAATAGTAACAAACCCTTCGCGAGTCCCAATCACACTTGGGCGGTTTTGATTTAAATCAACTTAATATTAACCGTTCTAACCTGACACATTACGAGGCGCAACCTCGCGCTTCGTCTTAAGTTAAACACAGTAAGTTCGTGTAAGAACAGCCTAAGGCTATGGATTATCCCCGGTTGTATGTAGCGTGCTTTGTACTGTAATTACAGTACAAAACACGCTACATACAAGCTACCCGCACTAATCAGTACGGGTTTGCCTGCCCTTTGCCTGTTACTCGCACTAGAATTAAACACTTACCTTTCTAGACTTACAGTTTTAATGGACGGCGAGATTTTCATGTTGGTAATCCTTTTTCTCTTTAGGTTTTCGCGGTTTGTGAATCCTTACTAATATGAACTTAAAAATAACACTTTTCTATAAAATTTTGCAAGCTTATGACTTTATTTAAGTACTTAAACCTTATTACCCACCACATCGCTGATTATAAGGCATCTTATTATCACTACATAGTATAAAACAAAGTAGGTTTTTCTGTCCCTTTGTCCCTATATCCCTTTGACTGCTTAAATCTTTAAAACTACGCAACGGATTTTGACGCGGTTTTTTAAAATAGATAGAGTGATTCAAGAGGAAGGTTTATACGTATAATAAAACCGTGCGAAACCGGGGCGGGGCGCTGGTGTTATTATAAACGCGAAAGTTTGTATGTATGGATGTTTGTTAATCTTTCACGCAATAACTTGAGAACAGATCGGGCTGAAAATTTGAATAGACTTAGTTCTAGCCCTGGAATAAAACATAGGCTACTTCTTTCTTCCCATTCCTTGCCTTGAAAAGTTTCCATAGAAACAAAGCGGCAGATACTACTATTTTTATCACTACATAGTATAAAACAAAGTAGCTTTTTCTGCCCATATATCCCTACGTCCCTTTGAATGCTTAAATCTTTAAAACTACGCAACGGATTTTGATGCTTTTTTTTTAATACTTAGATAAAGTGATTCAAAGGAAGGTTTACTCATATAATAAAACCGCGCGAAGCCGGGGCGGGTCGCTAGTTTATTATAAGAGGTAACTAAGATAGTTCTTCTAAGATATTCTATTTATCCTGGTGGCACCCGATGATACATAATCCAAAAAAGCCTCGGTAGTAAACCAGTGTGCAAATCAGATGTGTAGCATAAAATTAGTAGATTTATACTTGTTTATACAAGATACTGCTTGTCAGACAAGGTTTTTGTCTACCGTCTAGTCTTGGTGATGAGTTGTCGAGACAGATTGTTTCCACTCGTTGCGTCAGCATACTTGTCAATTTTGTCTGTGCTGACGGTGTTTGCAGACATGACAGCATGGATATTCTCTGGTGATATTCGTTCTTGTTATACTTTGGAATTATGTTTTCAACTCATTCTGAATAAAGGTGAAGGTTCTTAATTCGACTGTTTTTTATACGTAAGTATGTTAACTTTTTTAATTAGTATTGCATTTATGATTCTTTTTTTATTTGAAAGCGAATGCTATTTTCGTGGTCCTATATAAATTTGATCTAACTATTCGTTTTTAAGTTGCTAGATTTAAATCTGTAATTTGAGTTCCAGATCTATTTTTCAGTTGGTAAAAGAAAAAATTAATTATCCTTTCAAGTCAATGTCAAGTTATTACGTGACTTCATATTTACATAAAACCTCGCGGTCTCATCGAATAACTTAACTACTAAAAAGAGGTCAATTGTCAGAAACTCATTTTTTAATTTTTATCTAAGCATTCGGTCAACAACCATAGAGGTATGATCCTATCTTTATGGTCAAAAACTACTTATTGGTGTTATCATATCATTAAATATCATTAACATGGTAACGAGCGTAAACAATACGCGTGGAAATGAAGTATTTTTGTAGATTTTTTAAAAACACGTCATCTTTTTATTGTCATAATAATGTCTTGTCTCTAATCTTCTTATTATATCTCAGGAAAGCGCTTACCAATTCGCGGGATAAAGCTAGTATTTTATATCTTCTCTATCTATCACAGTCTGCGGAAACGCCGTTTATTTTTACATAATTTATCTTGAGTTGAACAACCTCGGTTGTCATATGACCTGGCCGTGACCTCGTGTTGGAATAGGCATTGCTGGTTAGGACTTATTGCAAGATACACGTTATTTGTTTTGTGTCTGTTTTGCTGAAAATATTTTTATTTAAAAAAGTTACGACATAGGAATGGCTAGTTCGTGCCCGCAGCTTTACACGCTTTTTACGGGATAAAAATGCTGTCGATTTGTTTTTCCTGATGGCTCTAAGCGAAAAGGACGCCCAGTGTACATAGTCGATGATTTCTGTAGCGTGTGATAAAAAGTAGCAATAGTTATAAGTAGGTATTGTCTTAAACTAAGTACTTAAAGATACCGAAAGAAGTTTATTTTGGGACAACAAAATCTTATGATCCCAAGAATCCGAGCAAAATGATCCCCAACAACAAATCAATTAAAAACAATCGCCAATAATTTCACACTTAATCGTACGTAAAACTATCCCCAAATTTACGAGCCATTATTATTTATATTTATTTATTTATAGAACTGTTGGGCACAGCTGTGTTGTATTTGACTTGGGGTTACCACAAGCAAAGCGATGGGCGGAGCGGGCATCGATCGATGTTGACCTATTCCTTAATAATATCAACTTACTAAATTGGCTCCGAATGTGACACCATGATTGAAAACAAAATACGATCCTACAAGTTTCGCACATAATTTGGTCGAGAACTTAGGAACCCTGCGGTCTATTGAAATTACTTTTGTTTTTATTTTTATATTATAAATTACTAGCATCTACCCGCAGCATTATTTCTATGAAAACGGTTTCAAGGCTTTTTCTATCCCATGGGAAGTGATTTATAGACTAAAAAGTAGCCAATGTTATGTGATTCCGGTGCTAGAACTACGTCCATTCAAAATTTCAGTCCGATCTGTTCAGTAGTTTTTGCTTGGAAGAGGAACGAATATCCATACATTCATACATCCACCTTCTTTCCAAACTTTCACATTAATAATATTAGTAGTAGTAAGGATAAAGATTACCGACTAATAATTAGGTTCCTCTAAGATAGTTTTTTAATTATTTCAGTAGTTTTCTTGTAAAACAAAATTTTTCACACATTTCACGTTATTTCCGCTTAGGCCTCTCCAAAAAGGTACCTATGCTGTATTCCGCTCATTTTAACGCGAAGTCCTATTCCTATCTTATTTTTACAAGGCTGCAACGAGCTGTCATAAGCGATGGCGGAACGCTTGCTTATCTTTGAAACCGCTTCGCTTATACCCAAGAAAGCTTTACCCCAGTTCGAGATATGCCGTTTTTACACTCAGATCCGCACGCGAAATGACTCAACAAATCAAGAACACATAAACATATACATTGATGGCACAGACTTTACGACCAATGAAATCGTCATTACTCGTAAAATAACTTGGTATTGAACCGGTTTTAATAATTGTGCTTTTTAACTGAGACAAGTGTTGTTTTATAGTGCTCAGTTAATTTTACTAAGTGTCTGTGTGTCTTGTAATTGCGTATTTGTATTGTATATTGTAAAGCCATAAATACTTCGACATCAATAAAACTTTTAGCTTGAATAAGATGTTAAGAATTCTCATCGCATTAGAAAATTTGATGTTTGTACTAAAAAATAATAAAATAACCAATTTCGAATTTCAGAATTATAATGTTTTTTCTTTGTTTTAAGGGATAAATAGTAATAAATAGATCATTCTCTATAAAATACGCATTATAATATTATATACTATATTTTCTTGTATTTTATGGGACAAATAAATAATTGTTTACTTGTTTTCTTTTTTTTTATTACTATTGAACTCAAAAAATCAAAAAAATAATACTGGTCAGAGCTTGATCTTTTAGGTATGTGGGACCACATGCTTTCAAAAAAAAAAGAATCATGTCAATCAATCATCAATGTCATCCCGTGACAGTGTGTAAACCTGTCGAAACGTCGGGAAAATAGGTAAATAAAAGCTATAATTAATACCAGTTATAAAACTTTAGAAAAGAATCGTCAAATCGGTTCAACAAGAAAAATAATTCTGAGGTCCGTAGAAAAATACAGTCGAATCGAAAACCTTCTTTTTTGAAGTCGCCTTTGCTGTTATTAATATTCAATGCTAAAATTCTATTCTTGGATACGTTGCTCATCTTAAGTGGCCATTTTAATAAATTCCGTTTAAAATACTTGTGACCTGGCATTTTACATAAAAGTAAAGTAACCGCACCCACTCGGGTCAACACCCACGTGTTCACGGGTTCGATACCCGCGGCCAGACAATACCGTTGTTGCCAAGACAATCGCTGTCCTATGGCTATTGATAAAACTGTTTAAACGTCGATTTTAAGTAAACCTCAGTGGTTTTACTATTATTGTGACTTTCAGCGTTTATTACGGTTTGTAGAAAAATGTTTAAAAATGCTGTGTCGTAATATAATAATAATAATAATAATAATAAAGCCTTTATTTTTCAAACTCCTTAAGATTATTTTACAAAGTTTTGAATTAGTATTTTCTTAGTTTAAGTTGTTAGTGATTACCTAATATTATATTTATTTATGTGAGTTTGATCCCTACTTGGGTATAGGCCTCCTCCAGCTTCACCCACAACTGTCTGTCGGTTGCCTGGCTCATCCAGTTTGTCCCTGCAGTTTGGATTATATCATCAGCCCACCGTCTGTATGGTCTTCCAACATTTCTTTTGCCCGCTGGTCCCTTCCATTTTGTAGTCCTTATGGTCCATCATTCGTCTGTGAGGCGCGAGATGTGCCCTGCCCATTTCCATTTCAATTGTAAGGCTTGTGTGAGTGCATCTGTTAGCTTGGTTTTTTGTCTGATTGAGCTGCTTTTTATTTTTTGTATTTTCCTTATCTTGAGAATGCTTCTTTCCATTGCTCTTTGCGTAGACCTCACCTTTAATTTAGCTTTATTCGTAAAGACCCATGTTTGGCAGCCATACAATAGACAAGGCAAGAGGCAAGTATCGATCACCACTTTTTTCATACCTATGCTGTAGTCTCCTTTTAGTATTTCTTTTAGTGACCAAAATTTTTTCCATGTCATATTTGTCGTAATATACGTATAGGTAAAATAGAAGTAAGTTTAACGTTAGTGTTCTGGGTAGCGTAAGTGGAATGCAAAATTACCTACTGCTTTGTTACGTACTTCGAGTTTATAACAACCTTCAGGTAGACACCTAGACACGAAGCGCAGTAAACTTTGACAGCCACTAAATTCTCACCTCCACTTGCTATATGAATTTAGAGGTGTCAACGCTTAGTGCAGGTTCCTGTTAATTTCACTAACTCATGCTTAAGAACGTAATATGAGTGGCATGTAGTCTTGGATGCTTCGCAATTGTCGGTACGTGGTATTATAGTCTATTATATAGTCCATAATCAAATTAATAACGCTTTGAGGAATATAGTAGAATCGATAGTCATTTGATGCATAACATACAGTCAAGCAGATATTTTTAAACAAAATTTTAGTCATTCAAATCAAATGAATAACGACATAAATCAAAAATCCATCAAAAATGCTAAAAAGTGTTTTGCTCAGCAAAATAACCCAAGTGACTCTATCATCTACATTAGCCTAGCCTTCACAAAACTTGTCCATCTAGCTTGATAGATAGATAGAAAAAACTGTATCAAGACAGGAATATTTAGAATTGCGGAAGTATAATAGGCGGGTTTTTCACTGCAAGCGGTCGCATAAATAAATGTAGATACAAATCAAATAAATACATAAAATAAATACTATATTACCTTACAAACAATTTAATAAGCTAGTTGGAAGTGAGAATAATTCAAAAGTGAACCGTGGAAACGTTGGATGGACTGTTTGATTGATAGGATAAGATATAAGTGAAAGGTTTTATCCAGGTGCTTGAATAAAGCCGCGGGCAGAAGCCACATAGCAATTCATAAAATAAGCTAGGCCTAGATAAACAGTTTATCTACTATAATTACGAAGATGTTATCTATGTTTCACTTGTAATATAAAATGTCACAAGTCAAAACAAGACGAACGTCGTGACAGCTATCAGACCGCTAAATAATCGATATAGTTTGCTAAAATGTGTTTTACAATGGCATCTGTCTTTATAAATTAAAGTATTATCTCTTACAAGTCGAACAAGTGTATTTAAAGCCGGCTTATCTCGAAATGTCGAATGCAATTACATTTTTCTTTTTTCTTGTTTTTCTCTCGATGTAAATTCCTGGCTCAATAGTCGATGCACTAAATTCAGTTGACAGTGACAGCCGACGTCGTATGTCAAGAGGCTGTCAACATTGACGTCATTAGCGATATAGCCCGCATTTTATTGGTGATGGCTTCTGTACTCGGCTTCATTCGTGTTTAGCATATGCAGGATAGACATTGCACTGTGAGGGTTTATGATCAAATATCATTTACTTTAGTAATTTCTAGAATAACATGGCACATTTGTTTTTAATACATAGTGGGTTATGTTATGAGTTAAATAATATCATAACCCAAAAAAAGCATCTTTATATTATTATGTAATTATATAAGAATAGGTAGCTCATAAAAAAAAATTGCATATTAAAAAAAATCTACAAACTTCTAAACAAAAAATCCCATATCTATAGACTACTACTACTATAGACTTTAATTATAGACTAGACATTTAATGTAGTGGCCGCGTTTAGCGAGTGTTGTTTGCATTGTTCTATAGTTCTATTTAATTGCTGTGGCGGGTCAGTGAACCCAATTAATAGTTTAAACAATTGAACGCTGACATAATTCAACGCTAGCGAGGCTCCATTGTGCTTTATCTATAACTAGGTAGGTACCTAATTAGTGTTATAGCTTAGTTGTTTTGTCTAAGCGGGCATAGTGCATGACTTGTTCTGCCCAAGGTCATGTGGTCAATTTGCTAATTAGAAAACTGACACATGTCAAGATATTAACCTCAAAATGGTTTAAATTTTAGAATGGACAACATGGTACTTATCCTTGATTTGATTTTTTTTTTTCGATTGTCTTTGAATTAAATAAATATCGATCACTTTTTATTATGGTCGGCAAAAAATATTAAGTAATAAAATAATACGCGTGCGCACGATCGCTGCAACGCGATGGAAACGTAGGGGATATAAAACACAAGGTACCAACGCGATAAAAAACCGATAAATAATCGTTACTATCAAAATAATTTTATAAATAATAATTATCTTACCATTAGGCAAAAAATGCGAGGTCAGCAGTCAAAAGTTACAGTCGCCATAATAAGTTATCCTTACAAGTAAAGACGTATTGTTAGTTCAGCGATTCGATAAACTTTGATCTAAGAAGATTTACGATACACGTACAATACGCAATATTTCGAATCACACACGCGATACGCATCTGTGTTAGAAACGGGCTCTGTTACTTACTGATATTCTTGAGGTGGTCGAATCATTTTGTCTTTAAATATAATATCACTACATACATAGTATAAAACAAAGTCGCTTTTTCTGTCCCTATGTCCCTTTGTATGCTTAAATCTTTAAAACTACGCAACGGATTTTGATGCGGTTTTTTTTAATAGATAGAGTGATTCAAGAGGAAGGTTTGTACGTATAATAAAACCGTGCAAAGCCGGGGCGGGTTGTTAGGTAGTTATAAGTTAGCTCAATATGGGAGGACTAATGAGGCTGATGATAATGATGATGATATAATTTGATTGTTTGAAGATAATTATAAGTTATCTCAATATGGGAGGACTTATATAGGCTGATGATAATGATGATGATATAATTTGATTGTTTGAAGATAATTAAACCGACATGCAAGCTGAATAAAAAAAATCCCTTATATTTACACATTTTTTTAAACGTAGGTAAATAAAAAAAACACAAGGTTCACTTTGAATATAATACATATAATATGGTCGTGATGAATAATGGTTATTATGACGATTTTTTATGTTTTTCGGGAGAAATACAATTTGAGTGACTAGGTAATTTTTTAAATCATCAATATAAAGAATTATCCAAATCTTCCTATTGTTATTTTCTTGCACTATGTGCCAAAATAAAGAAGTAAAAGTAACATTTCAAAATCGGTTCAGCTAGACAAAAATAAAAAATCTCCAATTTTTGAAGTCAGTTGAATCAAGTAAATCAATTACTAAATCAATGTCTTTATGTCTTTAGGCTTTCAAAATAAGCACTTAGACAAGACAAATTTTAAACTAAAGGTACATAATTATCAAAATAATATAAGAAATAAAGTGATAATTGATTTTCCCTTCGCTTCAATCTTATTTCCACTAGTGGAAGAAACGAAAAGAGTGAGGTATCCTTTACAAAGCTACATTACCTAATCTGTGGCCAGGGACTATATCAAATGTTGTCGATGAACGATAAGTAGAAATGATTTATGTCGAAGGGTTGCAAGGGATCGATCTCAGGGACCTTTGTCCTTTCCTTTGAAGACGTAAGCCGCGTTCCTATCAATGGTGGAAAGGGAAAAACCGCAGCTCGCATTGACTTCTTTCTAATATGGCCTTTATTTATGGCGCAAACAGCACCTAAAGTACAGCCATCACTCATTTTATCATATAATTCCTTTAAACAAAGGCATTTTTAAAATTCACACGTACAATTTGTTAAACCTATCATAAGCTTTTTTAAAATGCATCTGTAGTAGTTTCATTTAGTCTATTTTAGCAAGAGATACGAAAACAGAGTTTGGTGGCCAGGCCACCAAAGGCAATTTCGTATCTCTTCCACAAACTGAACGTATGAATTTTGGAAAATTCTTTGTTAAAAGGAATTAGGTATATGATAAAATAAGTGGTGACGCCACTTTAGCTCCTGTCTGCGCCTTAACCTGATACGATGGTAATAGGACGTAGCAGAGCGTAAGAATCCTTCCATCCCTTCAATTTAGGCTGTGGTGAATGTTGTAACAGCTGAATAAGGGAACCAAAGGGAAATCTTGTCAAAAAGAACTATGCTTATCAAAAAGGATCATTATTTCATACATCAAGTCTTAAAATAATGTATCTATATAACATTGCCATTCAACAATGGCAATGTTGCCGGCAGTCTGGACACTCTGCCGTCTGGTGACGGCTTAGATCTTCTTTAGGCGTTTGTTATAATCTTCAAAACTAGCTTTAATGTATTAAACTTATCTAAATAATATATGCAATGAACTCTCTGACGTGTCCAAGAGCCCTAGGCCCGAATTTCAATAAATAAATCGCTTCACCATTTAAATAGTATCGTGTCAAAGTGTCATTGTTAAACTCTTTTTGGTATTCTACTAGCACAAACTTTTTGAGGTTCATTCATAGCTTTGACGATTACGTTTATGACTACCAATTTGACATTCTAATTATGAAAGTTTCTTCAAGCGTAAAAAATAGTAAGAATACCAAATGCACAAACGTCATTTTAATCATCTTGATTGAATGGCACTATTGGGACCTTTGTTTTGACATTAGTGGAATTCGGCCCCTGTAAGGTATAAAGGAAATAAAGCACTTTTGAGTTGAGTCATATTATATGATCGTTAGTTTAAAGTTCAGTTCACTTGTTGTTTACAGTATGTAGCCACAATTCGGTGTCCTTGTCATAAAACTACAGACAGTACTAATTTAAAATAACAAATGGTTCCCTTCTCCTTGTAAATAATTTACAAGAATTTTGACAGCTGTCATTCGGCATACCTGTCAATGTCAAGATTGACAGTTGCTGATTTGTTGATGCGGGTATGGTAAAATATGTTTGTATGTTTTGCACTATCCTTGAAACCTAGGTCATGGGCAGGGCAAGTTGTGCATTTATTGAGTTTATTTCTATTCCAGCATGAAATTTATAAAATACAGTTCCTGGACGTACGAAGCCTGATCGAGCACCCAGATTTAGAAGTCAGGCCTAATCGCATCGATAAATTGCGTTCTTCACATCTGATCTCTAAAATTCTTCTTTCAAAATTCTCTGGAAAATGGAACCTGAAAAAGTTTATTTATAAAATTTTACCAATATTCAGAAAATTATCAGCAACTTATTAACTAGGTATATAGATGTACTGATTGCTTGTGACAAATTTCTACTGAAAACCATAAACTAACTATTAAACCATAAAAATAATTTCGCTTATCAATCACTTCAGGCGTCGAGTACTTACCTAATCGGTGAACATACACAAAAAAACCTTTCAACGAATCTCTCCTCCTTTTTTGAAGATAATGAACCAGTAATCAGTCTTTACTTATGTTATGAATAAGTATTGCACGTATAGTAGTATTCTCCTGTTTAAGTCAATTTCAGACGAACGACATTTTGCCATAGAGAAAGGGGGGGGGGGGTAAAGCACAATTTCCCCGAGTTGACAAAAACGCCACCTAGGAGTGCTCCGACGACGGCGTACGGCGCGATCGTAAATCTCCATATTTATGGCAGAAACTGCCTCTAATATCGTCGAGAAGCTCATAAATGCAGCGTGACTGTACCATTTACTAGCCCACGTGTGAATGCCGTGTAATATTGCATACAAAGTGCTATGTGTAATGTCTTTCGTTTATTTTTAGCTGGGGAAAAGGTTTCGATGTTTGCTTTGAAATGGTACGGCTGACTTATTACAGGTTTTTTGAGAATTTTTCCATACCTGTCTTTTTGAGTATTAATTTCTTTTATTTTAAACTTTTAGGAAAACTAACAGCTGCTAGGTTACTGTATTATAAAGACGATATTGATAGTGAATAACGGATAATTATAAGTTTCGTCTGAAAACAAGTCAGTTAATATAAACAAAAAGGAAAAGTATGAAGACGGTGGTATTGGTGCAGACATCATTAAGCTACGTTTACTATCTAATTAAAATACATATAAGCTACTCATTAGGCGTTTAAGAGTTAATCCTATTTTCAATAAAAAAAAACTTGGAAAATTTATGTACGCAAGATTGATACCTAGTATGTATCATACATTAGGTAAATAGATATTTTTTATTAAATAATAGAATATAAAAACACCTGGAACACCCGGAACAATTATCTGCAGATCGTACCTACAAATAAACATAAGTCCCAAGGCGGAAATCCACAAAGAATACTTACCTACATCTGAATTGATTGCACAGACTCCTCTAATAAAGTATTAGAAGATTTTCAAGCTAACTTGATGTGTTAAACCCATTTTATAGAAATTAAAAACTTGATGCCATAAAACTTTTATGAAGCTGTAATACGGCCTTAGCCATTTTCCCTCACATCACCTTCGCTCGTAAACGTCACGAAGTAAAGGCATTTCAAACGGCGCCAGTAGCAAGTAGCATAAAATCTTTATGATAAATGTTCTGGAACTAACGCCGGCCATCCGGCCTCACGTCTTGCCGAATTAGTGTAGGTTAGTGCATACAGCTGTCCACGCGGTACATTTAAGGCGGTGACAGACGAGGAGAGTTTAGAATTTAATAGCATTTAGTTGTCTACTGTAGTAACTGGTATACTTCATTGGTTGTTTACTAAGCGCACTTGACTTCCTGCAGTATTTTGCCTATATTTTAATCATATAATTGAAATAATTAATTTTTATTTCATTTATTTATTTTATAATGAATCTTTGAATCAGCTGTGCAAAGCAAAAGGTGCCGCTGACGCTATGGGTAGTGCACATAGTGGGCACTGAAAGTGTTAATAAGTAGACTAGTGGAAGATAGGTTTTTGATACTATGCGAAAACTGAAGCTGAATATAGTACAGGGCCTTTATTCACGCATCTTAGTTGACCTTTGCATGCGACAGGTCAGTACGATGGCTCTTCAAAGTCGATAATAAATATTCCAGTTTTGTGACTTACTTCATAACAATTATGTCATTTAATCCTTTACTAATTTATCAATGCAGTGTCTCTTCTCTTGACTACTTTATCATGTTACATCAGCTGGCTTCGGCCTTCAGAAAGTCAGAAAGTATGTAGGTACTGTCTAAGTCTACATTGACCTTAATTTCACCACACACTGTTGATGGAAAGAGATTAATTTCGAGAAACTATGCCAATTTTTTATGTGACTGACACTCTGGCAGAGTTCCCATATATCAGACTGACAGTAACACACTTCGGGTTTGTTAAATATTACATAAGTAAGAGTGAACTGCGTCATAGATGCAGTGTTTTCAATTGCCACTACATCATCACTACATAGTATAAAACAAAGTCACTTTCTCTGTCCCTATGTCCCTTTGTGTTCATACATCCCTTTGTATGCTGAAATCTTAAAAACTACGCAACGGATTTTGATGCGGTTTTTTTAATTGATAGAATGATTCAAGAGGAAGGTTTACGTATAATAAAACCGTGCGAAGCCATTTATTTAAGAACGACATTGTATATAACAATGTCGTTTCCCGCTGTCTGTCTGTCCCTATGTAAGCGAAGGATGGCTATATCGTAAAAAGTATTTTTTTATGAAAAAGTGTTTCTTATTTCTATTATTTCTGATTATGTAAAAGTAATATATCTAATTAAATAGTTTTTTATACTGTTCTAAAACTATTTTATACAGCATATTGCGTTCCACATATTCATGTCTTTTGCGGTCTCCCTTTTAAATTATAAAATTTAAATTATTGTTTGAAAATGGATTTACAAAAATAAAAAATGTAATAATTTCATGACAAAACACTTTTTTTGCCAAAACAAGCAAAAAAAAACGCTTGAAACATCCTAAAATGTTAAATAATGCAAATTGCGTGTAAAAGATTACGAATAGGCATTAAAAAGTCTAAAATATTATGCAAAATAGGATCATCCCCTTTTGTCTTAATCCTCATGTTATTTGGCATACTGTAGGTAAAAAATGAAAATTACAATAAATATTTTATGGAAATTTTAGCACGTAAGTAGATAGATTTTACAGAATGCATGCAAATATAAAAAAACAGTTTCATTCGTTATCGGTTCCCTGACATGTGTTTGTGACATTTTGACCTTTGCAGTGATCCGCGTTTAATAAATAACTAATTAATATAATAACTGACCTCCGATAAGTTATCGAATCAGTATGATTATACCCGTTGCCATCACGAATGGCATTGATAACTGAAAGTGCATAAAAACACTGTAAAATATTACGGTTATATTACGGTAGTATTACGGTTTTCATTAGTCTATGGATCGAATATTTTTTATTGATAGGTCTCAGTAAATAAAAGGTAAAACGTGATAGTTAGTTAGACAGTTGAAATTGTCGAAGATGATGTATTTCTGTTGTTTCTATAACAACAAATACAACCGAATAAAATAAATATTTAAAATATTTACTTAAAAAAGATGGGTTTACAAAGTTTTATACACGGGGCTCCCATTTTTTCAGGCTTAGAACTATGTATGTTCAAAATTTCAGCCTAATCCGACAGTTTTCGCTTGAAAAAGTAACAAACATCCTATCACATGTAGGTACATTATTAGTCTGATTGCTTTACATGAAAAAACAAGATTATATCAACATTAACGTTATAGCCCACTGCATTGCATTTCAGAGGAGAGTTTACACGAACTTATGGTGTGATACTACCCAGCACGACCACGGATGATTATCTTAATTTCAATGTGGTACAGATTCATTAAATAATGAGTACTTTGATGTACTCTATAATAAAAAAAGAGTACTCTCATATCTTCGCTGTTATAACACATAGGCCGGGGTCGTGCCAGGTAGTACCTTTCTGGCACGACCCCAACTAGATCTTGGGTATTTTGAGCAACTTTAAGATGAAAAATGTTACAAATTTGATGTACTGAATTGTACTGCATATCCTACTAATATCCTACTACAAATGCGAAAGTTTCTAAGTATGGATAGATGGATGGATGTTTGTTACTCTTTCACGCAAAAATTTCTGAATGGATCTGAATGAAATTTGGCACAGAGATAGATTGTAGTCAGGAATAGCACATAGGCTATATTTTATTCTGGAATTCCCACGGAAACGGGAACTACGCGGGTGAAACCGTGAGGTGCTGCTACGCAAAAACTACTGAACAGATCTGGCTGAAATTTGGTACAAAGATAGATTGTAGTCAGGAATAGCACATAGGCTATATTTTATTCTGGAATTCCCGCGGAAACGGGAACTACGCGGGTGAAACCGTGAGGTGCTGCTACGCAAAAACTACTGAACAGATCTGGCTGAAATTTGGCACAGAGATAGATTGTAGTCAGGAATAGCACATAGGCTATATTTTATTCTGGAATTCCCACGGGAACGGGAACTGCGCGGGTGAAACCGTGAGGTGCTGCTACGCAAAAACTACTGAACGGATCTGGCTGAAATTTGGCACAGAGATAGATTGTAGTCAGGAATAGCGCATAGGCTATATTTTATTCTGGAATTCCCACGGAAACGGGAACTACGCGGGTGAAACCGTGAGGTGCTGCTACGCAAAAACTACTGAACGGATCTGGCTGAAATTTGGCACAGAGATAGATTGTAGTCTGGAACAGCACATAGGCTATATTTTTTAGGAATTACGCGGGTCAAACAGCGAATATACTCGAAATACTAATCCTGCGCAGACGAAATCGCGGGCACCAGCTAGTTTTAAATAATTTTGATCTATATTTAACCCGTTTTAAAGCGGGTTTTTGTGCGGGACATCATCATCATCATCATCAACCTATATTAGTCCACTGCTGGACATTGGCCTCCCCTAATGAGCGCCGTAGCGCCCTGTCTTCAGCTTGACGCATCCAGCATCTGCCAGCAGTCTTTCGCAGATCGTCATCCCACCTGGCCGAAGGGCGTCCTACACTACGTTTGCTAAGTCGCAGTCTCCACTCAAGCACACGTTTACGTTCAGGGTTACTTAATATTTTATAATTACTATTTCTAAGAAGGTAAAACTAAATAAAATTACATATTGGGACTATTCATTTTAGGTGGTTTTATTTCATAATTTGAGGTATACAGATAATAATCATTTCATTGAAAATACAAAATTCAAAAACTTATTGACGAGAGCAAAATTATCTACATAATGGCAAAATCCGCATTTCTCTACGACCTCTATTTCCAGCGATATAGGGAGATTTGTGATTTTTCGCGCAAGTGTCCAATCGCGCAAGTGGAACTCGCGCACGTGGCAACTCGCGCAAGTGGTCACTCACGCAAATGGGCTCTCGCGCAAGTGTCTGCTCGCGCAAATGTCTTCTCGCGCAATTCTCCTGATACCCCTAATTTGGGCTCAGACGATGATCGTTCGTGTGAATGTCCAGAATATTTATTTAATTTGCGCACTTATACATAGTCTGAAGGACACGATTCGTAACGAATATATCCGACAGAGAACAAAAGTTATCGACATAGCTCAAAGAATTAGCACGCTGAAGTGGCAATGGGCCGACCATATCTCGCGAAGAACCGGTGCCCGCGATTTCGTCTGCGCAGGATTAGTAATTCGAGTATACTCGCGGTTACACCTGCGTAGTTCCCGTTCCCGTGGGAATTCCAGAATAAAATATAGCCTATGTGCTATTCCTGACTACAATCTATCTCTGTGCCAAATTTCAGCCAGATCTGTTCAGTAGTTTTTGCGTAGCAGCACCTCACGGTTTCACCCGCGTAGTTCCCGTTTCCGCGGGAATTCCAGAATAAAATATAGCCTATGTGCTATTCCTGACTACAATCTATCTTTGTGCCAAATTTCAGCCAGATCTGTTCAGTAGTTTTTGCGTAGCAGCAGCTCACGGTTTCACCCGCGTAGTTCCCGTTTCCGTGGGAATTCCAGAATAAAATATAGCCTATGTGCTATTCCTGACTACAATCTATCTCTGTGCCAAATTTCAGCCAGATCTGTTCAGTAGTTTTTGCGTAGCAGCACCTCACGGTTTCACCCGCGTAGTTCCCGTTTCCGTGGGAATTCCAGAATAAAATATAGCCTATGTGCTATTCCTGACTACAATCTATCTCTGTGCCAAATTTCAGCCAGATCTGTTCAGTAGTTTTTGCGTAGCAGCACCTCACGGTTTCACCCGCGTAGTTCCCGTTCCCGTGGGAATTCCAGAATAAAATATAGCCTATGTGCTATTCCTGACTACAATCTATCTCTGTGCCAAATTTCATCCAGATCCATTCAGAAGTTTTTGCGTGAAAGAGTAGCAAACATCCATCCATCTATCCATACTTAAAAACTTACGCGTTACTAATATTACAGTAGGATATTAGTAGGATATGCAGTACAATTCAGTAACTACATCAAATTTGTAACATTTTTCATCTTAAAGTTGCTCAAAATACCCAAGATCTAGTTGGGGTCGTGCCAGAAAGGTACTACCTGGCACGACCCCGGCCTATGTGTTATAACAGCGAAGATATGAGAGTACTCTTTTTTTATTATAGAGTACATCAAAGTACTCATTATTTCATGAATCTGTACCACATTGAAATTAAGATAATCAT
The DNA here is from genome assembly GCA_944547425.1 of Eupithecia centaureata. Lineage (NCBI taxonomy): Eukaryota > Metazoa > Arthropoda > Insecta > Lepidoptera > Geometridae > Eupithecia > Eupithecia centaureata. The sequence continues at coordinate 1,910,845 of OX155683.1, forward strand.
CCGTGGTCGTGCTGGGTAGTATCACACGAACTTATGAAAGGTATTTGGCTGACATCCAATGAATTAGTTATATACTATTTTAAGATAGTCATCGTCCAATGCAAGCTTATCGATGCTTACCGAGACAAGAAAGGGATATTTGAACCTCCATTTTCCTAATATCATACTCATCAAGACGATGCAATAATAACTTATTGGAGATTTTCCTGTCTTAAAAGCGAATATTTTTTCCAACTATTTATTTTCATTCATTTATAAAAAAATAATTTTCTCTTCGAGTACCTTCTGAGTGCCTACATAAGTTCGTATATTTAGTTTTAGATGGTTTTAATTATTATTTATTTATTATACGTATTTATTGGTTGTAATATATAGGCATTTATTTATATTTTGTTTTTAGGTACCTTTTTGTTAATAATTATTTTAAGTTCTGTAGTTCTGGACTTTTCATGCGGGTGAAGCCGCGAGGCGCAGCTGGTGCTTGACAATGACAATACAATACAATAAGAATAAACAAATCGAAGTTTTGTTTGCATCCCCTCGTCGATAATCGAACCCGCAACCTCCTGCGTCGCAGGCAGACTTCACCTACCGGGCCACATCGGTCATCAAATTATTACGCAGAAAGTATTACGTAATTTTATTGATAATTCTCACTGGCCTTCATTGGACACATGATTTCAAAGTCAAGTTCGAGGTCACAGCAGGTGTGGCAGATACAGCTGAACGAAACACGACCTTATCACGATAACACATGGATTAGATTATATTGATTCGTTCTTCTTGTTGAACGATTTTTGGCAGCGTTTCGCAGTCATCATCATCAACCTAAATTAGTCCACAGCTGGACATAAATAAATATTACTGCAGCGCGAGTTATTGGAATAAATGCTTTGAAGTTTTTTGATTGAGGTTTAGGATAATTAATTAAAGGAATAACAAAAATCAACTATTATATAATAGTTACCTACTTATTTTATTGATAATACTCACTGGCCTTCATTGGACACATGATTTCAAAGTCAAGATCGAGGTCATAGCAGGTGTGGCTCAGATACAGCTGAACGAAACACGACCTTATCACGATAACACATGGATTAGATTATATTGATTCGTTCTTCTTGTTGAACGATTTTTGGCAGCGTTTCGCAGTCATCATCATCAACCTAAATTAGTCCACAGCTGGACATAAATAAATATTACTGCAGCGCGAGTTATTGGAATAAATGCTGTGAAGTTTTTTGATTGAGGTTTAGGATAATTAATTAACGGAATAACAAAAATCAACTATTATATAATAGTTACCTACTTATTTTATTGATAATACTCACTGGCCTTCATTGGACACATGATTTCAAAGTCAAGATCGAGGTCAAAGCAGGTGTGGCTCAGATACAGCTGAACGAAACACGACCTTATTACGATAACACATGGATTAGATTATATTGATTCGTTCTTGTTGTTGAACGATTTTTGGCAGCGTATCGCAGCGTTTAGTTATAAATATTAGTGCAGCACGAGTTATTGGAACAAATGCTTTGAAGTTTTTTAATTGAGCTTTAGGATTTTTGGATAATTGATTAACTGAATGACAAACATAAACTAAATATATACTTACCTATTTATCTGGTAAAATAATGTATGCTACTCACTTAGCCATCTGTTTCAATTTACGATTAAGACGAACTACATGTACCTACCTTTTTTCTTTTTTAAAATTTGTGAACAAAAAGAACGCAGCTTATAAAAGAATTTTCCGATTTGGTGCAGTCGTTCTGAAGTTATGTGCGTACATACATACATGTCGATGATTCATTTTTGTTTATATAGATGACTAGCATCTGCACGTGGCTTCGCATGCATTTACTATGAAAACGTTCCAAGGCTATTTCTATCCCAAGGGAACGATTTATTAGATGAAAAGTTGCCTATGTTTTATTCCAGGGCCAGAACTACCCTTATTCCAAATTTCAGCCCGATCCCTTCTGTAGCTTTTGCGTGAAAGAGTAACAAACTTCCATACATCTAGACATCCATAGATACAAACTTTCGTGTTAATAATATTAGTACCTAATGATATGGATGTTCAGCAATTACTCGAAACGCCTGAACCAATTTTTAATAAGTATTAAGGGGCGGCGGCGAAGTTTCAGAATGGACCCACCAGTCGCGTGTTTTTAAGTATTTCAATGAGAAAGAAACAACGTGTAAGGCTTTAGTCTAGAAAAAATACTGTTTCTATCTCTGTCACTCGTGAAGTGGTGATGTGTGCGCGGGAGTGGCCAGAGCGTAACGCCAGTGTCAAGGTTACTCACAAATAGCAAGACGAGTTACCGAAATAGAAGGCATAAACCGTGCGCTCGGATGCTTTTCTATTTTGGAGGTTTGGTGTTGACTTGTTTTGCTGCTAAGCGATGATCATCGCTTTATGGAGATACGAGTAGCGACTCTCGGTTTCACCCGCGTAATTCCCGTTACTGTGGGAATTCCGGGATGAAACATAGCCTATGTGTTATTTCAGACTATAATCTATCTCAGTGCCAAATTTCATCCATATCCAATCAGTAGTTTTTGCGTGAAAGAGTAACAAACACCCATCCATACTTACAAACTTTCACTTTTATAATAGTAGTATTAGTAGGATTTTACAGCAGTTTGAAATTAAAATTATTTATTAGACGATACGACACACTAAACACTTAATTTAAACTACTTACTACGAAAGTTCTTACATTAAATTTCTATTCATTTTAAAAGGACTTTGACGAAGTTATTAACTACCTATACTACACTGTAACACTGTGTGTATATCTAGATTCTAGATGGTAAAAATTCGCTCGCGTTTTTCGTTTATCTTAATTTATAGAAAACGGCCGATCTACGCTCGCTCATACCCCAAACATGGGAACATCTTGCTAACAAGGTACAATAAATCATATAGCAGATAGATGGAACCCTGAGAAAAGAATATACTTAATTATGAGAACCAAAGAAATAAAACACCCAAAATCCAGTACAGATCAATAAACACTTTGAGTAAAACTAGTTTCATATACTGCAGCTAGAAACAGGTTGTTTAACATCTGTATAGATAACGCTCAATTGATTAAAATATTTATGGTGAAGGGTCATTTTACACCCTAGCGGTAAAGCACAATATTTAGAGAAATCTCGCCCTAAAAGGTATCAAATGACTTCGCACGAAAAAATATATTCGTGTGAACAATAGGCAGTGTTATTTATAGATGCAGATAAGGGTCAACCGTTCGTTTGTCACACCCTTTGCTGGCAACATCGATCGAGCCACAGCTGATATACACTTTAATTAAGAAAATTAGAAATTTAAATAGAAAATTTATGAAACACCATTATTTAGAATCAGCTGGTCAGAGTTGCCTCGAGGAAACGCCTTCGTAATTATAATGGTTGAACGAAAATCTGCATATTTACTTCCTTTCCCTTTCAAAATCAACTGTCTTTATAAAATGCTTAGTATTTGCCTGTGACTTTGCTCACGTAAATGCGTAGCACTCTACAAAATGAACAAATAATTTGTTGTGTTTTAAAACACCGGCCATGTGCAATTCGGTCGAGTCTTCCTCTATAATAAAAATGACAAAATAAATCATGTATGGTGTATTAGATTGGAGCTCCTTAAATAATTATTTTATTCAGTTTATTTTACGTTTGCTTTAACAGAAAAACATCATCTGTGAATTTCAACTGTCTCACTATCACAGTGTATGAGATAAAGCCTGATGACAGACGGACAGATAAACGGACAATCAGCGGAGTCTTACTATAGGCATAAGAATAAGAACAGACTAGAAGGGAAACTTCGCTCCGAACGCGCTCAAGGTCACGATATTAGCCTACGCGATTCTGCACGTTAAACGTGCAGTAGGGCTGTCACAGCCGGCGACGCCGCACGCGGAGTTTAATATTTGTGTAGGTTAGGTACCTACCTCTATAATATGACGTCATGGTCAAGTTATTGTGGTGTGATCGGTTGTAACAATAAAAGATAATACGATAATACATACCCTATGTAAGTAATATTTTCTAAATATTATTGTGTTTTAGTAGGTTCCTATCTAACTAATTAGGTAGGTACCTAATCAAAGGAACGTGAACATCGTTCGTTGACCTTTTTTCACTCGCCTCGCCTCGCGACGACGGCGCGGCGGCGGCGGGGCGCGGCGGTACAATGCAGTAGCAACCCTGGCAAAACGCCTGGACGACAGAGGGGCATAACGAGGTGAAGGGGGAAGTAGGTATATAAATGGCGGCGTTTGGGACTAGATCAAAGAAGAGTCCTTTCTACGTAGTTATTATTTATTCTTATGCTATAGGATCTATTTTACCCTTAGGGTTCGGTACCAAACCCTAAAAACTATACCAACTTCAAATTATTTAATGAAAAAACGAGAACATCAAAACATCAGACAACAAGATAAAATTACAAAGTTTTTCATTGAACTATGCTACAATTAGGATAGCTCCACATCTCTGCCGTCGTCATAGTACTAAATTTTTCAATTATTAGACACATTGTCAGTGATAAATGTATCTACACGCAGTATGATAAACCAACAGTGCGTAAACAGAAAAAAATAGGGCACACACAATGTCGATGTCAGTTATCTATGAATAAATTAACTTTAAATTACTATGTAGCATTTATCGCGCTGTTGCGACACGAATATAATCTATTATGCATTTTATTCTGTTTTAATTAGTTATTAGCACGAATGTAGCTCATGCAGCTCTTAGAAAACTAGAGAGGAACCAATTCTATTATGAGGATCTCAAGAGGCGCAAATATGCAGGTCTTGACAGAACCTACGCATTTGCTCCCCTTGGAGTCTAGACCCAAGGTCCGTGGGGTACCGAGGCTCTCCGAGTTTTTAAAAAAATATCTGAGCGTCGTCTGGTCGATGCGACGCGTGATCCGAGAGCTGGTGAGTATCTGGCTCAGCGCATCAGCATTGCCAATATTGCCATACAGCGTGGTAATGCAGCCAGTGTCTTGGGGACGCTTCCGACTGTTATTGACATGGATCAATTGAGGTTCCTTTAGACTGTTTGTAACCGTCTGCAGTTCAATAGTTTCAAGTGTTAGTTAAGTTATAATATACACTACTATTGAACTGCAGACGGTGGTTTTAATTTTTTTCTATTCCTTGATTGTGATTCTATTATCCAATCTGATCTGATCGTTGAAACTTTTTGTGTTTTCTGTAACTCTTTAAACCAATGTCCCAATTAGCTAAATAGTTTTATCGTATAGTCTATCTGAGCGAAGCCGCAGGTTGAAAGCTAATTATCTATCTATATATCATATTTACTTTATATTTATTAACAATCATTAATCAAAAACTTTCTAAAAACCCAACCCATAAATTTACTCGTACCAAAAACAAACGTAGCCTCATTTGAAGCCATTTGCCATTACAAAAAAAAGGGTATTCGTATAATTTTAATCCGATCCAGATATGTATTTCTTTTGGACATGTTTTGTCCATTCAAATTTCACCATTTTGGTGAGGCTAATATGTACGTATGATATTATTGTAGCAAACCTTTTGTTTTTACGTGGCACGCCGCCAGAAATGATATTCGTACGGAGCATTTTTAATAATGTTATTGTTTGGTATCTTTATTAGCATTCTAATGGAATGTGATTTCATTTCATTTATTTCCACTGGAGTATCATCAATACACTTGATGTTGTTATATACTAAATTGTACTACAGAATGATTACTCATCGTATTATAACCAAATGAAAAAGGAAGCATTTTATGGGAATTTAGACAAAATAAAACAAGCAGACAATCACAATCAAAAAATATTTCAGTGAGTAGGTACTATTATGATGTAGATTTAAATAATATAAAAAGAAATATATCTATTTGAGATGTATGACACGTCATGACCCGAGAGCTGGTGAGTATCTGGCTCAGCGCATCAGCATTGCCATACAGCGTGGTAATGCAGCTAGTGTCTTGTGGACGCTTCCGACTGGAACTGATATGGATCACTTGAGCTACCTCTATACTGTTTGCAAACATCTGCATTTAGTTAGTGATTTTTAAATGTAAATAAGAAATTTGAAGTCGATTTGAGTTTTTCTAAAACAATCAAAAAATATTTCACATTGCCTATTTCACCAGTGGATTATTCAATGGCCGATAAAGGCGTGTTCACACTTCCCCGCACAAACACGGTTAGTTCTACCTAACAATCTTATAAAAATGAATGTTGAAAACATTTCGCTGACTCAAACCGACAAGGAATAAACACCGCCATATCCGAACTGCTAATTTATCAACATAAACTACCTTACATTTAGCTTCCGTGTAGGGTTACCATCGCGAAATTTAAAAGGGAAAGTAGTAGGTATTAAAAAGTAGAAGAAAAGCGTATTTAAAGTCTCAATAATTATTTGATAAAGGTTTCATTAATCTTCGCTTTGCAGCCATTTAATTTTGTGCTAACTGGGTAGGAAAAGGATTTCGCGTGCATTGGAGCGAGACAGATAGATATGTATACCTTTTAGGACAGGCATACGCGAGAAAACTAAAACTATTGTATTGTTAAACTACATAACTTATTAAGAAACTACCTCAGAGGAACCAAATAATATCCTACGAATCAAAACGAAGGTCACATCAATAGACCACAGGGTTCCTGAGATCTCGACCAAGGTACAAAACAGTGTACTTTTATGACTGATTATCGTATCGATATTTCGCTTTAGGACCTAATAAATAATATTAAAATTTTGTAATTTTTTATTCGTTTTATTGTTTCTAGATTTTATTACTTAATAGCTTCAACAGAAATCTGTGAAAATTTCAGCTGTCTAACTATCACGATTCATGAGATCCAGCCTGGTTACAGATATCGGTCTCTTAGTAATAGGGTCCTGTTTTACCCTTTGAGTACGAAACCCTTAAAAGCTATTGTGAATTATTCCGGTTCGTTACTATGACAGAAAATCTGGAAAAATCTAGCTTATTTCAGCTTAATGGTAACCCTACTTCCGTGTAACAAAAGTAACAAAATAAATCTAATAAAACGTAACAGGCCGACAGCTAAGGAATGGCCGCCGTACAACGAACACTCATTAGACTCATTTCCGATAACTATAATACATACCGAGCATTCTACATCGGACAGATATCTGTTATTATTAATGCGAATGTCGGGATGGTATTTATTTGTGGGGTTGAAAAATGCTGAGGGAGTAAGCTGGAGTTGGAAAATCTGTGCTTGTTAAGTTATTTCTCTGTCTGAGCTGTAGTAAAGCTTTGGGTTGTATGCATGTTTTTTGATTGTTCACGTAAAAGACTAAAATTGACTAAATGCATCGGATTGATATGATTGAATATTTTTTCGCTTCACGGCTAAACGGCTCGACGGATAATGAAATTTGAAAAAGGATATTACTTATCGATAAATTTTAATGAAAATTTTATGAAAAGTCTGATTTATGCTAGAGCTAAAACTATGTTTAGTCAAAATTTAAGCTCGATATGAGTGAGAAAGTAAGTCCAATATGAGTAAAAATAAATAAATCTTAATGATTAAATATAAAATACATACATACAACATAAAATTCTAAAATTGATAGATCTTTTTAATCACTTGTTTTCAGCAAAAATTTATCTTTTTAATAGCATAGGCCGTGAGTATTCTATAGCTACCTCAATATCTCCTTTTACCAAGGGAAATCGCAATCAGTCAATACAAAATTAAAAAGTCCACAGCTGTGACCCTAATGCCGCCGCTTACAAGAAATAATAATCTTGGTTCCGCCGGACTGGCTTTCACAAAGACTTCTTCTCTAATTTACTTTGAATCTTAGTTTTCGCAATGCAAGCAATTTGCTGGCTTTGAGAATTTACAACATGGAAATCCTGAAGTTGAAAAATACCTTTTTGTAGTGAAACTAGTGTTTTGTTTATCTATTTATATTATTTCCGGGGTTCTGGGTGTTTTCTATGTCGTACCCATACCACAAGCTCTGCTTAGCTTGGGGCTAGAAAATGCTGTGTGGATTTTACGTACAATACTTTTGATTTAAGTATTAATTTATGTTGGAATGAAAAATTAGTTATTAATATAATAATAATAAAAATGAGTAATTTAAAGTAAGTTATGATGTTATTAACAGTCTCAAGTATGTAGTAAACCAATAAACCAATTTTCTTTCTTTCTTTAAAATATCCAGAGCCCCGGCACAAATATTAGCAGATCTTACAAACATTTATCTCAAGGAGGGAATCGAACCTGCAACACCGTCGCAGGCGGACCTTCGCCTGACGCGCCACATCGTCATGCCAAGCCAGATTATTATTCAAGCTAGAACAGCATTCTCGATCGCGTGAACTCACTCGCAGATCGGCCCGGGTTGATTACTAGCGCTGTACGATTTACATTTCCGTGTCTGAGTGCGCGGTTATTATCCGTCGGGGAATTAAGCAGCAATGTAATGTTTGCGCTGCACTTTATTCGGTGGCGGCTGTGTTGCGCATTACCGCTACTGTGCTAGGGCTGCCTCTTGAATGCGAAACCTTACTTCATTATTAAAATTATGAACGTGAAAGTTCATATGGATGTATATGGCTTTTGCTCCTCTTTCACGCAAATAGTACTGAACGAATCGGGCTGAAATTCGATGTAATTCTAGAACTACATCTATCAAATTTCAGACCGATCCATGTGCATAGTGTTTATGTTTAGTCAAGTCACATAAATAAAGCAACAAATAAGCTACTTTTCATCCATTTGCATTTCATCACCATTTTATAAATCTGTTCCCGTGGGATATAAATAGTCTTGAAACGTTTCCATAGAAACAGCACGTGCAAAAAACTTTTTTAATTTGAAACTAAAAGGGCTATCTTTTCAGTCTGCACACAAGAAAACCGCCTTATTGACAAGATGAATTGCATTTCGTCGTTTCATTCTCGATATAAATGTATTCAAAACGTAGTACTTTAAACCTACACGTTTTGTATCTTCGAATGAAGCGACTCATACAATATCGATCGAAATTCACTCTAGAAGTTCGTTTTATCAATCAATAATTTATTTGATCGTGACAACCCTACGGGACCTGACTACCTACAGCTTGTTTCACTTGAAAAATATATTTTTCCATAATTACTAATATTTAATGTTTTGTTCCAGGTAAAACAAACGACCCTGCACGACATTTATCACAGAACAAAACATAAAATGGTGAAGTACCTAGTAATTAATTTAATTTATTGCAAAGTTGTGCTTTGAGGTTAAACTTTTAACTGTAGTTAACCTGAAAGTACTAATTATGGAACGTAAATATTTTTCAAAAGAGGAGTTTTTTACATTAAAAAACAATAAAAGTTGAACACAGTTTCTGAGTTTCGGTTCATTCAGTACTTGAACTGTGAGCTTTTGTTCCAACTTATTTTAATGCATAAAATAACAAGAGATTTGAAAGACACCTTATTAAAGCTTCCTTACATAAGAACCGAGAACTCAATAAATTTATTTCTTTAGGCTACAAATTAAGCACTTTAACAAGTCGAAATAAATTAGTTTTAGATTAATTTAACTGTGTAGAATCGTAATCAATTATAATATTTCATGTTTTAAAAGAATTTCTAACCGGAATAGATATTTTTAGTAACAGAGATTATCTGGACCCTGTAGGTATAGAAGTGAATTTTAAAAACTTAAAAAAAGTAGAATAAAAACCTTTACTCGAATCTTTATTTCCTGGTAGCTGAAGAAACAAATCAGGATATCCTAATGTCAAAGACAATGGTTGGAAATGCTCGCAGCGACTCATCCGATCTCACATATATTTGTCTTGGCGGCGGAACCGAACCGGCGCTGTTTGCGAAACGAACCTATGCTTTATTCATTAGTTTAAAGCCAGCGAGACGGTTCTTCGGGAAAATATACTTTTCCTATGAGCCTGCTTAAGCCTCGGTCTTTTACCGTCAATTTATCTGGAAGCAATTTATAATTTACTAGCGACCAGCCCCGGCTTCGCACGGTTTTATTATACGTATAAACCTTCCTCTTGAATCAATCTATCTATTACAAAAAAACGCATAAAATCCGTTGCGTAGTTTTAATGATTTAAGCATACATAAGGACATAGGGACAGAGAAAGTGACTTCGTTTTATACTATGTAGTGAAGTTATTTAGGAAAACAAACAGCTTATATCACAGTAATTGTTGGAATTTATGGATAGCTTTATAATTATGGATAATTTAATAATATCTTTGGAAACCTTCTTCGTAAAATGTTGACTAATTTGTTGCAAAATTATACATAATTATATTTATTTTACTGCAGAGCGAGACCTTCTAGCGTAGGTAGGTATTATGTTACATACACGAGGGTCCCATACCACTGATTTTATTAAGTAAATTTAGTAAAAAAAAATTGTTGCTTTAAGCAGTTTCCCTTCTGGGCAACCAATATAAATGTTTCCTTACAAACTTAACCAATCTTGCCGTTATTTTAACTAAAAAATTAAAAACCTAAATAGTATAGTATAATAGTTATTATTACAGGTCTATAACAGTATTTCCACCTTGTTTAACTCACTAGTTATACAATTATAACTAACTCTTAAAAAATCTAAGCCGTCACCAGAAGGCAGAGTACCCAGAATGCTGGCAGCATTGCCACGTTGAATGGCAATGTTAATTCGTTGACCAAAATAGAAGCCAGCATTCTGATCTCCTGTGGACTCTATGAGAAGTCTATAACTACATAAATTCAAAATTTCAGCTAAGTCCGTTCAGTAGCTTTGGCGTGAAGAGACCTAACAAACATCCATACATCCAAATTTTTTATAATATGCATAGTAGAATATTTATTTTTTTATTTATTTTAATTTAATTAATACGGTCAACACGACCAATTACATTAATTAAATGATAATATTAGTTCAATAAAAAAAAACAACTGAAGACTTTTTTTACATTTTAAGTTAAGGTGATCCGATTGTCATACGTTTGTATTTTCCCAAATATGAGCGATGTGGACATAATTTAACAAATAAATAACTGTTTTTGGCTTTGTTATTGGTCATTATTTGCGGCAAATTGTGTTTGATTCATGAAAACACTCGGAATAATTAGAAATAACGTGAAAATTTTAGGCCATTTTTATCAATGTGTGAGTGAACACGGATAATGTTGTACGCCCGCTTACTTGAACTTGTGAGTGTGACGGCGGCGACGGAATCGCCATCTCTGTGCTATCTAAAGAATCATCTAATAATACCATAGTCTACCGTTCTCAAAGGGTTTTTCCATCGTCCAAGTATTTATTCCTATCTATTTTTGCTGCATGTCAAATAAGATCTAGGAAGCCTACGTTCCGTTTCCATGACAACAATAAATGACACTATGTAAACAGATAAAATGTTTGCTTATAGATACCAGTTTAGAGAGTTTTACGCTGGGGCCACACTACCTTACCGTCTACCGGGCTGTTACCGCAATAATTATGACATTAAATTACCGTTTAAATTACTGCATGACCTGGTGTGGTTACACTAGAGTTTACCTAGATATGTCAATAAATAAGGCGGTAAAAATATCACGTGCGTCGCCGGTGAGCTCATATTGCACACTGGACAAACGGTAGTGGCCACAAACGCATTAATTACTGCGGTAATCTTCTTTGATGTGCGAAAAAAGACCGCCGCCGGAGCTATTGTCTACCGCCATTTGCCATATTGATTGGCATTGTAAAATTATGGCCATAAATCGTGGTTACACCTAGGTGTTGTATAAGTTATAATTAAAATAATTATCGGCATATCACGGTAGTGTGGCCCCAGCATCAGACGTGTCAGATTGTATGCAAAGCATTTCGATCATTCATCAGCGACAACCGATGTGGCGCAGTGGGCGAAGGTCCGCCTGCGACCGGTTGTGGGTTCGATTCCCGTGTCGGAAAAAATTGTGTACGATCTACAGAAATTGAACATGAAATTGTTCCGTTGGTCTGGGTGTTTTCTATGTATTTATAAAAAAAATATCTATCTATGTAATGTATTGTATTAAGTTTATCAGTCAACTAGTACCCATAATACGAGCTTTGCTCACCTTGGGGCTAGATGATGCTGTGTGGACTGTCCGGAATTATATATATATATTTTTTATTGGACTAATCGTAACTTTTTACAGAGAGCCAAAACAAAATTTTGAACATGATTTTTTTGAAAAGTTAAAGTTTTTCTTTTTTAATATTAAAACATCATTGTTTTCGTAATTTTTTGCTCTATTTTTTAAAATAATGGTCGCTGTTATAGCTATCACCCAACTTGATAAAAACTACAAAAGCCCATTTTGCATTAAAATTTTGAAGCAAAGTAAAGATAATTATCCCAATAAAAAGAAATCAATATTTAAATTAAACTAGCTTTATGAAATGTTCTCAAGATAAAATATACTTTATCAGAAATAAAACCATTTTCTAAATTTTTGAAATGTGGCCGTTTTGCATTCAATGAGCGATTTGTAAAAATGCCTGAACTTAGCTGGCGTAAGAGCTAAAATAAAATAAAAATCAGTTGGTGTTGATAGTACATAATTGTTTCTTTTTATTTTTGTCATACCGTTAGAAACGAGGTCAGGACCCTTTGTGGGATGTACCTACGCAGAACAGTCTACCAAAGTTTTATATAACAATCAAATAGACTTAGGAAGGCTTACAATAAGTAATTTATGACAAATATGAATTTGTTTGTACTAGGTCTATGACATTGTTCAAAATATAAAGAATAAAAATGATAAAAATCAAAAATTTTGGTAGTGTTGAAGGGATTCGAGCCCGTACTAACGGGATGTATCAAAATTTTGTGGATATTTCATTTTCAAAAAGCAAAAAGTAAATTAAATTTTCGGTGGTTTCGAACCCAGGTACGACTATACATCGTCGCACCCACCCGACTGTTCAAACCGCTAGTCCAAAGTGAGTTATTGAAATACTGTGAAAATTTGTATTACTTTTAATCTTTTATAAGTGGTCGTAAAATCGGAGCTAAAATACCTAAGTACACAAAGAACAGAGTCAAAAAAAGTGGAGACTTCCTTACGCTAATAATTTTAATGTAATTTTATTATAAAATTGGAACAACTTTCACAGTGAGTACATTTAAAATTAATGATTGTTATTGTGAACTTATTCAATTTATTTGTCAATTCCAATGATTTAACGAAATTAATAAATAGCATGAAAAGTATTTTTTTTTACCTATGATTTGTAAGATATTCTTTAGCTAATAAGCTAGTTTGTAAATAACATTACCCTCTGCGCCTTTTTACTTAAATTGTTCAAAACGATAAAAGAAAATTAACTCCAATTTTTTTTTAAATGTAAATAGAGCCTGTTTTTATTCTTAAAAAAAACAAGAGTCGAAAATTAGTTCGTTAACTAGTGGTTTTATTGAATTAATTTTAGATGTAATTTAGTAATGTCCCGAAAACGGAAATATTGGTCCGAAAAATATTTAGTCCTAAGGCGTCTCCAATTATCTCTGTTATTTTTCGAACAGTAGTTATTTTAGTTCCACTGAATTTATAGGGTTTGCCTGTGTGAGTGACTCGTAGCGGCCGATCACTCACACAGGCAAGATCTTTTTTTGTGTGAGTGACTCGTAGCGGCCGATCACTCACACAGGCAAGATCTTTTTTGCTCTTCCCAAATACAAGCTCCCTAAATGCTTTCAACACTTGAAAAATTGCTTGGTACATAAAAAACAACATACCATTTGCGGCAAATACATTACCATTAAACAATTATGAACAATTTAATTAGAATATAGTGAAAAACATCAAAATTGAAAATCATCGCCATCTAGTAGCGGAGCTATGCTTAGTCCTGGACGCGAAATCACCTTAATATTAAAACATGGCGTTGCTAAACAAAAACGTAAAGACGTAAAAAGCATAACCTTACGTTTTTTTCTTAACCGACGCCATTTTTTTTAAATAAACTTATAATATAAATATTAATATAAGTCTTTCAATCATAAAATACTGAAACACTGTGAAACAATACAGTCCAAAACTTCATTGTGTGATTAAATAGTTTCACGTGAACCATGGTATTTTATATTTGCTTTTAATTTGCCTTAAGAAAGTTTGACAGTCTGCAATGATTCGAATTTTTGCGAAACAATTTTACACGAAACAATTTTTGTGAACTGTTTTTGAAACTAGTAACCTTTGAGCTACATAACTGTTGAATGAGTTTTTAAAAAATGCGAGTGATTTTTGCTTTTACATTTTCTTTGAGTACCATAATTTTATAGAAACTAAATTAGTGCTTAAAATTAATGTTGAAGTTCCAACAATTTGAGCTAGATAATTGTCTGCAGTTTGCTGTTTGGAGTGTAAATACTAGTTCTAATTTGTTTCCTTTTTATTGTGATTTTCTTTGTGTATAAAGTAACTTATACAAGCTAAGGGATTACACAAGGTTATTTTAAACCTAGGTATTTTATTCAAGAATATAAAAGAAAGACTTTATGAAGTAAAAACGACCTAAGAAAGCTTATTTCAATGTCAAAGGAAAACGAAGTGAATTTAAAAATGTGCCGAATTAACTAGACTAGACCATTTTACAAACTGTTACCGAATAAAGAATTGAAAAAAAGAATAACTTTATCTCAGCTGAGAGAGCAGAAATAATTGAGTCGAGTGGAAGGGCAATAAGGGCAGGGGGGGTACAGTCAGCGAGAAAAAATACGTACTCTAAAGGAAAAAGGGAGTTATTTATAAATTTTAATATAGCGTATTATTGAAAAGCTACTTTGATGGGTACAGTCAGTCGCACATTCTTCTGCGTCTATAATATTACTAGAAACATATCTATATACTCGCTATTTCTTGTAAGGATTCGCAAATTATTGAATTAAATTAGTTGAGCTGATCAAATTATTGAGATACACACAGTCAAATGCAATAAATAAAATATATCTATCCATCTATAAAAGCAGTCATATGAAGCAGTACAAATAAATAAATAATTCTGGACAATCAACACAGCATCAAAGTAGTCTTAAAGCAGAGCTTGTGTTATCGTATACTAAATAACTGATGTACTGTACAAAGGTGAGTTTATTTTGATTGATTACCTTTATTATAAAACAATTACTGTGATTCGTTCTGCTGACTGTCCACGTGGGTGCCTGCTCCCGTTATGATATGAAATTGAAAGGAATCTGTATTATTATGTGCTACTTTGCCCTAATATAATAATGGTTCGAGATCAAAGCTTCGGCGAACGTCCTACGGCTTTCTATCAGCATACCTCGGTATTGTACGTGTTTCATTGATATATTCCGTTGTTATGCCAGTATCAATAAGATTTTTATAGAAACACGTTTTCGTTCTCTCAATTAGGCATACGTAGAATATGATTTAGTAAGAAGTAACAGTAGGTTTATTTTTATTTTTAGAAATGATTTATTGTTAAGTTAGGCAAGTATGTATAAATGAAGCAAAGTTGCAAACTTTACCTCAAATAAGATGGGATTTATTGGTATGTTAGGTGCAGAATTTGGCGGCCAAGAACAACTTCGAATTTGTTCCGTTTGTTTTTTCAAAAATGTCTTTGTTTAACGTAACCATATGATAAAATAAGTGTGCCGCTAGTATACCTCCTGTAAGTGCCTTAAACATTGAGAATGCTGCCCGTAGCTATCTAGATAAATACCGAATAGGGCGTATTGGCAAGAACTTTCTGGACAAAGCCAAGAGCACGCAGCGTGCGACAGCCTAACAAACCACTATACTGCTGTTGCCAGATATCTATACCACCGTTTTAAATAAAACAACTCGAAACACAGTTCTAATACCTACTATAAACTTGCGCTCGGTTTCACAGAACCTCATGGAAACTGAATAAAGAGTGGGAAGAATATTTTCGCCCTCAGTGCATATAATATGCCTGCTTCATCAATTAATTAGAAAGTTTTAGTTTTTCCTGACCATAATTCCTGGTAATGTCGTCCGTACCTGAAATGCCATAGATATATTATATCATACCTTTTCTTGTTCGCTTCATTACTTCACCTTAAAAAGACTGAAGTGAACAAATATCAAAGTGAGCACTTTATTTCACAATTTCAATTATTGTTTTAACCTGTATTTTATGACGTGTCCAAGAGTCGTATAAGGTCTAAAGGAAATGAAGCATAATAC
This sequence comes from Eupithecia centaureata, assembly GCA_944547425.1. NCBI lineage: Eukaryota > Metazoa > Arthropoda > Insecta > Lepidoptera > Geometridae > Eupithecia > Eupithecia centaureata. Next base: position 1,927,077 of record OX155683.1, read on the forward strand.
AATACAATACAATACAATATACTTTATTGCACACCAATAAAACAAAAACAAAATACAGGGAAAAAGAACTTTGATTTTGATTTTTTGATTTTATCAGAGTCCACCCAAAAAATGCATCTTCTCATGTTTTATTGTGAGCTGTTTCCTGCGTCTTGAAATCCGGAGTGAATACGTTCCTTCTGGGAAAGCGTTCTCCATTCTAAGTTATCTAACTGAAATTGTGAGCAAACGCTTGATCATTTCCTGTAAAAAAAACATCGAATTTCCCTTTGTTCCTGCGTTATAGAAATCTAAAAGTAAAATCTAAAATGAACCTGAACCAATTCAAATAATTACCTTAATTGCATGAAATAGCTATTTCAGATATTTGCGCGAATGTATTAAATTTCTACCCTCAAGCCAGACGATTTAGATTTACACTTTTTGCATAAATTAGGTGTTAGGTTCTTTCAGTGCTTTGGTTTGCAAAAAAACCAAGAGTCGCCAAGCAGTCTACGCTGCTCGAGGCGTCTCATACATACAAACATACAACCTAGCATAGCCTACCTAGGTGTCTTGTTACTCTAGGGATGTACCGTCGAAACAGTCTGCTGATTTGATTAGACACACGATAAGTATTAAGTTGGTAGGTTCTCAAGTGTTGTTTTTATTCTTGGCCAACCGTCTTTTGCTATAGATGAAGGTAGAATGGGTATAAATAAATTATATAAATAAATAATTCTGGACAAATCACACAGCATCATTTGATCCCAAGCTGAGCAGAGCTTCTTCGTTCGTATCGTTATGGGTACTAGATGAAAAAATCGCTTGTACTTTTGTATACATATTAAAAAGATTGAAACAATTGTCGATAAAATAATTATCTATCGACTAAGCCCCAACTCTATCGAAACCCGACGCACCATGCAAATCGACCGCGGCTGTATCGACCCATTCATTGCTCGCCAATTTTCTTGATTCAATTACTCGCATTACCTTCGATGTTATCAATCAGCCTGATTGTAAGGAAATTGTTTGAGGCTTTTCCTAGCTGGTTTTATATAATAAAAATACAGACTTTTTTTGGCTTTTATTAAATTACGTGTTATCGGAAGGTACCTGTTGTAATCAGAAATCAATAAGTAACTTAATTTCTTTAGGTTTACAAAATAAGCACTAAGACAAAACAAATTATAAATAATGACTTACTAAAACAAGAAATGAAACAAAGTTTGCAACCGTCTGCAGTTAGCTAAGTTCCAATTGTTAGTGCTAGTTTCAATTTGCTTCCATTCCTTGGTTGTTAATAAAAAAAACTTGCTTACGTATCTTTATTTTTATGGGTTAGTTTTTGCTCTCTTTTCCAACCACAGCTGGGCTTGGCTTGGCAAAAAATACTTGGAGACAGTTTGCACAAACAAAATGTAGGTACCTGTCCTTTTCAATCGACTTCAATAAAAAGGAATTTTACTCAATTTTTCTGAATTTATTTTAAATGTGTTACATCAGAACTTTTCTGTGTGAACCAATTTTGATGATTCTTTTTATTACTTGGAAGGTTGTGCTTTTCATTGAGCCCCGTAAAATTGATCTGATCAGTAGTACTTTTTGGTTATTTTTTTCACTTTTTGAGTTATCTTTATGAATGCGTGACGTACAGACAGCGTCTCTAATAACTTTAGTACATTCTACGTTTAGTACCCCCTGCGTAACGTGGATGGTTTGCGCAGAGGGTTACTTATTTGTGACGCTGTCTGTACGCACCAAAGCCGTAGTTTTCCTACAGTGATTTCATCGACCAGACTTATACAATACACACTATCAGTGTAGTTGCTAAGTGCAGAAACCTTACGTAGGTAGGTGGCGTGACTGTGACGTCATACGGCCTTCTAATTCTAATTCTAATTCTATGTGGGGGAACTGTGATCTGCACTGACATCTCGCATAGGAGTGTATTGTGCATTATCCCCCTGCCTAACCAGGCCCTAACCAGCCCAGCTCCTTGAAAAACCGGAGCAGGACCCTTGGTGACCGACAGCTAAGTTTCAGCTTTTCTGTGGGTGTGGATGAGGTTGATGCCTCGATGAGGCTCTTCAGTCCCGTCTTTTGTCTTGTCTCTTCTGTGGCCGTGCATAGTACCACAACGTGTTCCACAGTTTCTTCTACCTGAAAGCAGCCACGACACAGATTGCTGTCTGTGGCTCCGGTCTTGAAAAGGTGGTGGTTCAATTCGCAGTGGCCTGTGATGATTTCCACCATTGTCCTTAGATCCTCGCGGCTCATCTTGAGCATCGTGTTTGTGGTTTTCCTGTCTTTGGAGGGGAATATTGTTCTAGTATGCTTGCAGTCTGTTCGACGCTCCCATAATTTTTGGTGTTCTTTTTCTGAGTTTAGTTTTAGTCTATTTTTAACTTCTGCTGTCGGTGGGTTTGATAGGCTGTTATCATGACTTGTTGGGACCAGTCTCGTTCCTTCCTTTGCTAGTCTGTCTGCGTTTATGTTGGCTGGGCAGGATCGACTTTCTGTCCATTCTATGCAGACTTTATTGTGTTTAGAAAGATCTTGTAGAGCGCTATGGCATTCTACAATAGATTTTGATCTTGTGTCTGCTCTTTTGAGTGCGTTTATTAATGCAGCACTGTCTGTTTTAAAGACCAGATGCATCCGGCTGGACCCTTTGATAGATGTATCTGAAATCATGTGCTTTGCTGCTAATTGGAGTCCCAACGTTTCCGCCTGAAAGGCCGTGGTCGATGAGTTTAGAGGTTGGGCTCTTGCAAGGCCGATTTCGGGACAGTAGTAGCCGCAGCCGGCTCCTGTGTTGTTCTTAGCCCCATCGGTGTGGATGTGGTATGTGGTGACTTCATGTGAAGTGATCGCTGTTGCGTTTTCTTCATGCATTATTTCATAGGCCTTATTGGTGAGATACGTAGACGCTATTCTGTCAGTGCCATTCGCTGCCTCTGGAATTGCAGCAATGGCCTTACGTATTATTCTACAGTGGTTTGTCAGGCCAGATTCGCCTTTCCACTGGTTTGTTGACTTTATTCTTAGAGACGCTGCCATTGCTTCCTGCTGTATGTGAACATGCAAGGGCGTTAGTCCTAATATTATGTCCAGTGCTGCTGATGGGGTTGATTTCCTGCAGCCGCAGATGAGTGTGCAGGCCAGTCTTTGAACCTGTTGTAGTTTGTTTATGGTGGTGACTAAGTCTGTCCTAGGCCACCATACTATAGCTCCGTAAGTTAGTACTGGGCGGACCATGACTGTGTAAAGCCACAGGCACAGCTTAGGCTTGAGGCCCCAGTCCTTGCCCACCGCTCGCATGCATTGCCATAGGACGTTTGTGGCTTTTGTCGTGACATGATCTAGTTGTTTGCCCCAAAGCAGTTTACTGTCAAGCCATATGCCGAGGTATTTAACCTCCCTGCTTAGCGTAAGTGTTGTACCTAGCAGTGAGGGTAGTTCAAGTCTTGGTAGTTTGGTTTTGCGAGTAAAGAGTACAAGTTCTGTTTTGTTCGGATTAACTGATAGATTGTGTTTGGTGCACCAGGTTTCCACAATCCGAAGTGCCTTCTGCATCTTTTCGCACAGAGTTGCTTCGAAAAGTCCCGATATCATGATTGCTAGGTCGTCTGCATATGCGATCGTAAGAATACCGTCTTTGTTCAGCGAGTCCAAGAGTTCATTCGCGACCAGTACCCACAGGAGTGGCGAGAGGACCCCACCCTGCGGACACCCCCGCGTCACCCTGCATTGGTCTGCCTGCCCCAGAGGTTCTGAACTCTCAATTTTCGTAGCTCTGCTGGATAGCATTTCAGTTATCCACTGATTTAGGTTTTCGTCAACTCCCTGGTTTCGTAGAGCGTTTTCTATTGATGTGAAGGTTGTTTTGTCAAAGGCACCTTCAATATCTATGAAAGTGACTAAGCATGATTGCTTGCTTTCAAGCGCGCTTTCAATTTTGTGGACTACTTGGTGTAGAGCTGTTTCTGTTGATTTGCCCGATTGATAAGCGTGTTGATTTTTGTTCACGGGGTTTCTTATTAGCGGACCGCTACGAATGTAATTGTCGCATAGTCTTTCTAGTGTCTTCAGTAGGAACGAGCTTAAGCTGATCGGTCTGAATGACTTTGGCTGAGTGTAATCTGTTTTCCCGGGTTTCGGTAGGAAGATTACTTTGACCTCCCTCCAAGCCCGAGGAATGTATTTCCATGCAATGCAACTTTTGAATAAAGAGGCTAACATTGGTGTGATTCTTGTGAGATTCCACTGAAGAAGGGCGGGGAAGATACCGTCCGTGCCAGCGGCTTTATACGGTTTGAAACTTCTAACCGCCCATTCCAGCGTTTCTTCTTTTACTATCAGGTTTGCGAGCTCCCAGTCGTTTTCTTGGGGTTTGTGATGATTTCTGACTTCCCAGCCAGTGTTTTTCTCCAGTTTGCAGTCAGGAAAGTGTGTTTTCAGCAGTAACTCGAGCTGTTCACGCTCGCTATCTTTATTTTTATGGGTTAGTTTTTGCTCTCTTTTCCAACCACAGCTGGGCTTGGCTTGGCAAAAAATACTTGGAGACAGTTTGCACAAACAAAATGTAGGTACCTGTCCTTTTCAATCGACTTCAATAAAAAGGAATTTTACTCAATTTTTCTGAATTTATTTTAAATGTGTTACATCAGAACTTTTCTGTGTGAACCAATTTTGATGATTCTTTTTATTACTTGGAAGGTTGTGCTTTTCATTGAGCCCCGTAAAATTGATCTGATCAGTAGTACTTTTTGGTTATTTTTTTCACTTTTTGAGTTATCTTTATGAATGCGTGACGTACAGACAGCGTCTCTAATAACTTTAGTACATTCTACGTTTAGTACCCCCTGCGTAACGTGGATGGTTTGCGCAGAGGGTTACTTATTTGTGACGCTGTCTGTACGCACCAAAGCCGTAGTTTTCCTACAGTGATTTCATCGACCAGACTTATACAATACACACTATCAGTGTAGTTGCTAAGTGCAGAAACCTTACGTAGGTAGGTGGCGTGACTGTGACGTCATACGGCCTTGCTGTCTCGCTCGCACACATGAGCTATGAGTACAGTTGACGACTGCATCGAGACATCGAGACGTCGTCGTGACGACAACTAGTGAACCTATCGGGCTGAAATTTTGAATAGATGTGGTTCTTTCTAAGCCTGAAATTAACCAAAGTTTGGTGATTACTTTGTTTGTTAAATTCGTCCCATTAATCAGTTTCCATAGGAAAAAAATAGCCTTGAAAAGTTTACATAGAAACAACGCTATTATTTGTTTGTATTTTTATTTAATATTAGCTGAAGTAAGTGTTAAAATATGTGATATCTTTTCACATATTAAGTTTAATATGTGAAAAGATATCACATATTTTAAGACTTACTTAGTGTGTTAAAATATGTGATATCTTTTCACATATTAAGTTTAATATGTGAAAAGATATCACATATTTTAAGACTTACTTGTGGGCAAATTTTGAAGTGGTGAGAAAATAATCGCTTTGTCTCTTATTTGAAAATCATTTATGGTTTAAAAACGAAAAGAAATGAAGTTATCAAGTATTGAGTTCTCATATGTATCTACAGAAAATTTAACCAAAATAAAGAAATAATGCAATAATAAATAAAACTGCACGTATGTAGATAAACACTTGTGTGTTATTCTTGCACATTGATAATTTTCTGTACCCAGAGATAATGCCTCGTAAAACTAACCTACGGTACTTTACGTGGGCTGATAGCAATGTTACTGCTTAGCAACGAAGTTTCATAGCAGCTTGGATGGTACAGTCAGCAAAGAAAACTAGTATTACGTTTTTAATCTACATCTTTGAATATTACTTATCATAAAGATAAACTTTTAGGCAGTTTATCTTACAGATAAAGCATAGCTTTAATCGCTGGACTAAGACGTGAAATTTTCTTGGGATGAAAAATACAGTACCAATATCTTATTCTCGGTCTCAGACGATAGTAGTTCTATCGTCTGAGTTCTCGGTGGACAAAAAAGAGGGGTATCTACTGCTTTTTTTACAGTAAACCACGGAACGATCGATGATTATGTATGAGTATGAAGAAATTTCTTTAAATACAAAGAGCTTGTTGTTTTTCTCTCCAGCTGACGAATCCAAGCCACTTTTTGGTTCATTACCTTTTGATGATGAATGAGAATCTGTCGCTGAGTGTACAGATTTCTCAAGTCACCTCCAAGTCTTTGTTATCATTTGATAAGGATAATCGGTGAAAGTTGATAAACAATCCAGAAATAATCTCAAAGATAATAATTGTTTGAAGAATGATAAATGCACGACCTCCTTTATTGTACCTACTCGTAAATATGTGGGATCAACCGTCCCCTTTCTTAGGATGATGTGTGGATTGTCCGACATTTGTTATTATTTCTCATACAAGGGGACGATTGGAACATTGTCCTTGGATCTGGACCGTCCAGTATAATTCTGACGATTTGTTCATTGAGTGAGGCAAATTATCTTCTCACATTCTTACTGAACTCTTAGGCTCAGCTTCATGAAATATAGCGTATGTCCTTTCTTGGAACACAATCTACCTCCCTTACAAAATAATTTCATAAGCAACCTACATACCGAATTCCATTTAAATAAGTGATTATGGAGATACTCACACAGACTTAAATTTATTTTATTAGTTGGATTTTTTGACAATTTATTGTCAAAAAACACATGTAGTCATTCAAACAAAGAAGTAAGTCACACATACCTACATATTACAGTAGTTTTTTTATATTCCATACTACTTACAAAACTTTGCTTTCAAATATAGCTATTAACTACCACTTCAAAAATGTCCAGACATTACGTCAAACTTTGTCCAGTCGTCCAATAATATTTTTAGAGAGGGGGACGCGACGGGACGGAATAGAACTTCATTAGACCCTAACGAGACTATTGAGGACTAAGGGCGGTGACATTCAGTCTCACGACTGTTTGTCCTCTAAACTTAAATATGACAGCGTGTAAAGATAAACTTAGTTGAGCAGGGTTAACTGTGATGGTGCAAAGATTCAGCAATTTCTGGTGGACTTCCTCAATGTGGCTTGAAGATAATATAACAAAAAAATTAGCTTAGTTTAAAAATCGTCCAAGTGCGGGTCGGGTACCCACACGAAGTGTTCCATAGTAAATAACAACTTCTATTATATAGTCATAGCGAAGCATTTCAATAGAACTTAACTAGCCGAGTATTAAAGACTAGGATCTCGTGACATTCGGTGCAACGGCCGTTTGCCCTCTTAACTGAACTGAAATATGGCAGGCAATATGTAGAGAAAAAACTTTGACGTCACGTCCTGAATGCTGATGAAAAATATTCCAAAATTTACATTAAACTTAAAAAAAATCCGTGTTATTAAAAGTTCTTTCATAGTAGTAATAGTAGTAAAAATGATGCAAAAATGATAGATAAGATAAATGAAAAATACATGTTTGAAAGCCTTTGAACATAAGTTTTTCAGAAAGTTTTTTGGTCGTCAATTATTATATGTTTATTACATTTTATGGCTCTCTGTTTAACGTAACGAGTAACTCTATAAACACACTGTCCATAATCAAGTAGTAGGTACGATGACGTTCAAACATTTGTCCCGAGGCGGAAATCGAACAGATAACTTCCTGCAGAACCTTCGACCGCTGCGCCACAGAGGTACTTATTTAGTAATTAAGAACAAAAACTTATAAATTTTTGACTATTAAATTTCTGAAATTTTTAACTATTAAATTTCTGGCATGCTACGTCAGATCTCTACGTCTGTTATCTGAAGGCATACGTAATTTTATTGTTTCATTATTAATCCAGGTCACATTCCGATGTTTTGTTTGATTGTTTTCGCTCAAATGAGTCATTTACTACTGCTGCGCTATTTATTTACTATCGAATATTAGAATACAAACATAAATGTCAGATGTCACCGTTCCTTTAATATCGATCGAAATAAAAAGGATGTAATTATTATCAGTACCTAGTTTTAGCTAGGTCTATTAACCGCTGAACCTTATAGGAATATTAATCCAACTTTTTCATAGCGTTTAAAATCTCGATATTTTGTAGGTATTTGTTTTGGGTCTTTTACAGACAGCCGGACCACTGTTAGTCACAAATTATCTTAAATGGTTTTTGCCTTCGAAATAAGGAATCTTAAAAATAATATTATAGGTAGGTATCTTAGTCAAAAATCCCATCATCCCAAAGATCCTATAGGAACCAGAAGATTCTTGTGCTATGGCACAAGCTGTCAATGCTTACTTAGGGGTTAAAAAGATAGATGACTGCAACTCAAACATAAAAAAAACATCTACATTTTCTAAAGACCGTTTCCACGTGCCTCCGTCGACCTTGCCGTGATGCAGGCAGCTAGGGTTGGCACGCGTTACATCATTACATTACAGAAGTTTACCCCCATATTTTAAAATAAAACAACAACGTTTGAAATTTATGTTAACACAGAACGCTACATATAAACAACGCTATATCACTACATAGTATAAAACAAAGTCGCTTTCTCTGTCCCTATGTCCTTATGTCCCTTTGAATGCTTAAATCTTTAAAACTACGCAACGGATTTTGATGCGGTTTTTTTTTAATAATTAGAGTGATTCAAGAGAAAGATTCATATGTATAATAAAACCGTGCGAAGCCGGGGCAGACCGCTAGTTACAAAATAAGATACTATTGACATACAGCGGGGCAATGCAGATGCAACAAGCGTCTTGGGGACGCTTGTCACATATTGATAGGGGTCAGTTGAGCTACCTCTAGATTACTGCAGTAGTCTGCAGTAAGCTGAATTCTTTCAATTGTTAACACTTGCTCTTATTATTCTTTTCTTGATGATACGAACGACAAAAAAAAAACAGTCAAAGTTTTACAAGAAAGTCAAAAGCCCTGTTTCAGCTATAGACCGCTTCAAGCCTAGGAGTAGCGGCGCTGGTTTAGGCTTTCTTTATTTACCAGTGCAACGTACGGATGGTGAATCTTTTAACGTTTTACGCTTTAAGTAGCTTACTTTAGGGCTAGATGATGATGTGTGGATTGTCTAACATTATTATTTATTTATTTATCGCGAGCTCACAATATTTTTTTCGTAATCAAACTGGGTACACTGGTACTTAGCGTACAGACCTAAGTTTAGACTTACGTACCTATATCTTTGTAGTTAGACGACCGCAATGTCGAGTGAAACTGGTAACTCTTGTAGACAGTTCAAGAGAGGACTAAGATCAAGGTCTACTTTTGATTACTAAATCCAATAGGGTGACTTTATAAAATAACAATCTAATTTCAGGCTTCCCAATTCTTAGAAACATTGAAAATTATTGACTTATTGATGAAATTCTTTAATTTTCCCCCATATAATTCTTATATATTATCAGTTTGACTATAAGTCCGCTTGTGATTTAGTAAATTATTAAAAACAGCCCGAGACTTGTTTAATTAATTCCCTGATTACAGTGTGACTGTGGTCGCACTAGAGCAGCTGTTGTAAGTTCTTAATTCAGTGGAATTTAGGATGACTATAATGGTGGACTCTACATTATTGGGCTAGTTAGTTTTCGCTTTATTTAATGCGTTATTTATAGCCTAGTTCTTAACTATGTTTATGTTCTGGTCTAAAGTTTCTGCCATTTTGCGAAATTAACGGTCCCGCTTTGTGGATTTAAATTTTGTTTGGGCTCAGGAAGGTGCATGGTTTTGTAAAATATTCGCTTATTCAGGCATTTCACAATTTCTGTGGTAGTGGGCAACACTAATGAGTGAGTGAGGCTTAATATAATGATATATATTATAATACATTTTTTTTCTGATTTTAGTCTTTTCTGTATAATATAGTATATGCACTGTTTTTTCTGCCAATACCGTTAGCTCTGCTAACTTTGTGACTAGATAGATGATGATGTTTAAATTTTTTAACTATATTTTACTAGAATAAACGACGATATATCTATATCCTCTTTTTTAAGTCAGAACTTTTAATTATGTATTATTTACAATAGTTTCAAGGAAAGCTGATAAAGTTTGCAATAAAACGTTTTTTATTATAAATCTCTAACTCCTATATAGCTAAGAAAAAAAAATAGTTTGTTATTTAGTATTGTAGGCCAGTGTAGATTAAAAATATGTAAATGCATTAAGTGGCAGCCCTATTTAATAGCGGTGGCCTTGGTGAATGCCCTGGGATGACCCGCTGATTTGTAAAAACAACTGCAGTGCCCGCAATGACTGTGATTGATTGTTTTATTCTCTTAATGAGCTCAGAATTAAAATGTTTTTAAACTCTCGGCTGGTTATTGTGGGAAATTATATCGATATTTTTAAACCGAACTAAAATGGTAGGATTTCCTTTGTTCGGGTATATTTTATCTTGGAAAGAATGCAGCAGTTACGAAACTAGTCTTAGTTTATAACCACTTTTTTAACCTAGAAGCCATATGCCAAATATCTAGGATTTCTAGGATGTCTTATTTTACGTCAGTTTTCTTTTAAAAAGTATTTCTATTAATATTATGATTAGTATATAATGTAGGTATATTCTTGCAATTGTGGACCTATTTTGATGGTGATTTTCGTTAGCTCTGCTTATAGTGTTCAATTGTGAAATGTATAATCATTAAAATATTTATAATTGACTATCAGTGGTCTACCAACCCCTTTTTTGTACCTTATCTCCACCCCAATGTTAACTGGGAGAAATCACTCTTTATCTATTCTATTTATTTATCTTATACAAATAAGCACTTATTTTATTTAAAAAGCTTATCTAGAGCCGTTATGATCGGTTTGTCTGAAAGCCTGTTAGACCAGTGTTCACCAAAGGACAGTCGAACAATTATCAGCTTCATCGATTTAGCTCTTAATAAATATCTAAGAAGGTTCTCGAAGAAATAATTCTTAAAGAATCTTCCTAGAGGTTCTTAGTCCTTCTTTTTTTGAAATAGTTTGAATACATGTCAAAAAGGTCATCTTATAGGTCATCTTGAAGTGGCAGCCCTGCCTATGATCGGGTTGTCACGTACGCTGTGACGTCACGTGTGCACACGACGCCTGCCGCGGATATTTACAGTTTTTGAATGCATGCTAATCTCGACCTTGAACTGATCTTTTACGGTTTGCTTTTAAAGTGCTGTTGTTCTGTATACATTTTGTTTGATGTCAACATTACGAAAACGAAATCATAATCGTTTCATTCCTAGAAGCACAAGCAGCCGACACATGAATTAAAAAAATCTATACTCCAAGTGCTTTATTTCGTGTAGGCCTCTTGGATACGTCAGAAAAACAAATTACAGGAGTAAAATTAGGAAATTAAATCGCTTTGATTAAACAGACACAAATCCTTTCATTGCACAGATAGACTAGACATGTTAACACATTGAGTGCCCGAAGATTACGCAAGTTTGAATGCTGGATATCAGCGGCTCGTCTTTGTAAGTCGTTTCAATGAAGCCGGGCATTGAAAGCGTTAAACTTAGAAATTCTGTAAACTGAAATAGAACTAATCCAGTGCACGTCGCTCTAGATCAATTTTCTCATGCAGATAAATATATTTTCCTCCATATCCATTAGGTACTCCACTTTAATCATTGACTTTGCCAAATTTTGGATCAATAACAATAATAATAACCGAACAGCATCTAAAAATTTGGCGCCGGACAGAGAATTTATGATTTTCAGTAAAAAGCCTATAACTCTGAAACCATTCAAGGTAGAGCCATGATTTTGTGGTTCTTCTGGGTCATCGTGAAACCGCCTATCCTCTGTTTTCTGTTTGACGTTTAGTTACGGGATATTATAATGTATTGAGTGCCTATATCACGCATAACTCTTGGGGCTAACTCAAACTCAAAGTGCTTTATTTCCTTTAGATTTAGACCTTACAAGACTCTTTTGGACACGTCACAAAATTCATGTTATAAATTTAAAACTAAGAAATAAAGTGCTCACTTTTATTTTCATTCAATTCAATCTTTTTAAGGTAAAGTAAAGAAACTAACAAGAAACCTTTACCTTGTTAGGTTGTTAGTTTTCGAGTTGGAGCAAAACTCGTCCCAAGCTTTTTTATCATCTAAATAATCCGATATATGTAAGCCTTTTTACAAAGAATAGTTTTGACAAACTGTTTGAATTTATTTACTGATAGTTTTTGCAACTCACTTAGAGTTATGTTGTAGAATCGTAGGTACCTATACATACATTGCCCTTTGAAAGATACATCAACCTTGCTTAGTCTAGTTGTAGGCAAGGTAATGCTGTGTAAACTGTCTAGTATTATTTATCTTATTTATTGACAATAGAGTATCATTTAGATCGTAGAAAGGCCACATGGGACCTAAAAACAAGTGTTCCAAACTAGCCTGGCTCAGCTTAGCGTCGCTCACTTTAATCACAATAGAGCCGGCTATAATTCGGAATGGCCGTCGCAAACTGAAAACTTTCCGTCCCCGATGCCAAGTGAAGCTATCCTCTTCACTTAAGCACATTATTAGCATATAATCTGAGACTTTCTTGTACACTTGACGGCACTTGATTAATATTTTGTAAAGTTTTCAGTTTATGACATACTAGTAGCTGCGCCCCGCGGCTTCGTCCGCATGTAAATTTATTTGTAAAATTTCAGAAGTTATTGCACATCTCCTAGGTGTAGTTTCGTAAAAATAAAAAATAAATGTGTTTAATTATTTACTTTGCAGTTTATTTATACCGAGTTTTGAGGAAATCAAACCAAGGAATAATAATCTTCCATACAAACTTTACCACCCTATTTAACCCCCTCAAAGGTTAAAATTTGGAGTCTAAAGAAAATAAAAGATTGCGCTACATTTTACATAATATACTTTTGACTTAAGCTGAACCTTGTAGATACAACTTCTTTAAGATACTACTTTAAATGACTTATTCGTATCAATGTTGCTGATTGTACGTAAATATTCAGAGTACTTATGTTGCAGCTTAGCAACCTTTTATCCAAATTGGCGAACCGTTTGCTCCCTGGCATGCCACCAACCTATGTAAACCGCGTAAGAACTTACATTGTAAGGAGAGCTTCACTTTGTAGGAATAACGTTTGTGAGATAGCTACGTGTGTCCGGAAATATGGACGGAGAAGATTAATAGAGAATAACCGTCGATTGATATTATACAACTCAGATTTAAGCAAGAGATTTTAGACAGATTATATCACTGAAAACTATCTTAAAATTATTTGAAGAGAAGTGCTTACATTTATAAAAATAACTTAATAATGCTGGACAATCAACACAGCATCATATAGCACTAAGCTAAGCAGAGCTTGTATTATTGGTACTAGATGACTGATATACTTAATACAATATATAAGAGATATTTATTGATAAACATAGAAAACACCCAGAACCCTTAAATATTTGTAGATCGTACAAAAATTTATCCCAAGGCAGGAATCGAACCCGCAACCTCCTGCGTCGCAAGTGGACCTTCGCCCACCGCGCCACATTGGTCGTCAGATCAAATGTAGAGTTGCGTTTGAGCATTTTGTTTGTTTTTAAAATAAATTAGTTGTAGGTACAATACTAACTACTACTACTGTACTACTATATTAACAGATCGGGCCAAATATTAACACATAGTTCTTGGCCAGAAATAATACATAATCTTTTATCTCACGAACAAGTTCTCTTGTGAAATAAATTATCACCTTCAATCGTTGCCATTGAAACAATGCGAACAAAGCAGCGGGCAGGAACTAGTTAAAATATTAATTAATAAGTCGATACTCGCCATTTCCACTCCACACTCATTTAATTACAATAACTAGTCTAGCACGAACAATGCGCGATTGTTGTTTCGCTTTGTCTTTTGTTTAGAGTAGAGTGAGCTATTTGAATCGGATATTACTCAATAAACTTAGTACCTTTGTATACGGGATTCCCAGACAGCTTCATTTTCAAAACAATAGCATCCGTACTTAGATTTGAAGTTGTTTGATACAGTCGAGGCACTAAAGATTTGTTATTCTTTACCAAGTAGCTATGTTGGTTAAAGAGAGCGCAATTCTCGATTTGTTGTTCAACTAGCGCCCCGGCTTCGCACGGTATTATTACGTATAAACCTTCCTCTTGAATCACTCTATCTATTAAAAAACACCGCATCAAAATCCGTTGCGTAGTTTTAAGGATTTAAGCATACATAGGGACATAGGGACAGAGAAAGCGACTGTTTTATACTATGTAGTGATATCTACTTGAATATAGTATGGCAATTGTTTGTGTATATAGGTGTGTTCGTTCAGTGAAGGCAGGACTTAAAATAGAGTTATATTCGTATCTCTGCATCACTACATAGTATAAAACAAAGTAGCTTTCTCTGTCCCTATATCCCTATGTCCCTTTGAATGCTTAAATCTTTAAAACTACGTAACGGATTTTGATGCGGTTTTTTATAATAGTGTGATTCAAGAGGAAGGTTTATACCTACGTATAATAAAACCGTGCGAAGCCGGGGCGGGTCGCTAGTATTTTATAAGGTAAACATGCGTCATATAACTGTATTTACTGCAATTTGATAACTAGCACGTGCCATATTCGTACTTGACAGCTGATTGGAACATAATAGTAGTCTGTGACAAACAGCTGATGCAATACCGGCCACGCTTTTTTACCTGCAACGCCATCTCTTAGCAACAGAAAGAACCTTACGAAAACAAGATTGTAAACTGAAGTTTCTTCAGCTTTAAAAAACCAATTTAACTTTCAAAATGTTTTACGCACGTGTTTGTTTTTGCCAAAATTTATTTTGTAATGATCTTTGATTTTTCATACCTTAGGTAGGTATACTCGAACTAAGTGGGAGTGTGATGAATCTTCAGAAAACCAAATGCGTATTTGTTGCTGAAATAAAATACAAATCACACTAATCCTTACTATTAACAAAAACGCGAAAGATTGTATGTTTGTATGTATGGATGTTTGTTAATCTTTTACTGAATGACAACTGAACGCATCGGGCTGAAATTTGGATAGACGTAGTTCTAGCCCTGGAATAAAAAATAGGCTACTATTCACCCTAAAACCTATGGGATAGAAATAGCCTTCGAATGGTTCCATAGAAACAAAGAGAACGAAGCTACGGGCACTAGTAATCTATAAACTTCATGTCACGTCCGTTTAAGCTGACCGTTCTCTCTATAGGTATCATCATCATCATCAATATATAATTGTCCACTGCTGGACATAGGCCTCCCCTAATGAGTGCCATAACGCCCTGTCTTCAGCTAGCTGTCTCTATAGGTAGGTCTATACATAGGTGTATACCTAAGCGAACGTCACACCGGCCAAGAGTAGGTAAAGGCGTCAAATTTTAACAGTGTTCACGCCAATGTTTTTAATATCGATATAATGGAGAAAGCAGACGCAGATGTGGCGGGATTACCACCGACGGCCTCCAAATTAATTCCTCCCTAATAAATTTCGCCTGTATGATGGCCTGCAGGGATGGATCTAGGGAGGGAACTGGGGGAAATTTGAAAATTTACTTCTATGGCTCAGCGGCTCGAAGTGTGTAAACCGATTAAAAGTCTAAATTTTTCATTTAGACACTCCTGGGGCAGGTCCGCTTCCTCCAGATTTTTCTAGACTTAGTTATATTTATAGTGGCATCAAATCATATCAGAACAACCTTTTTTTAGTCACACTGCTGACTCTGTGGTGACCTTTGACCTCTGAAATGCAGACATCTGCTACCTACTACAGTCATTAAGCATCAGCAGTCATTTAAAATTCTCTTTTCAGCTTTACCTCGGGATGCTTAAGAGTGAGGTCAAACTTTTTCTGAAGCAAAGCTTTTTTGCAGCGTTTTATAGTGCTCATAAAACTAGTTTATGATTATGAAACAGTGCTGTCATTGATTTAACTTGGCAGTTTCATTTGTTCTGAGTAACTCTGTTTCAAAATAAAGTTAACCATAACCATCTAAAGTACTTTAAAGAAATTAACCTGGAAAAGTGCCGTAAGACCCCAGAACTATAACTGAGTCCAACCCTGGTTCTATAGCTACATGGGAATTATGAAGGTAATATAAATTACTGTGTTGCTCCTGCCGGTTATTGTTTTTGCTGAATTTATTTCGAGTCGCAACCTATTCACCTAGTTCGCTTTTATAACCTTACAAGTTACAATGCATTTTACTACCGAACAAATACCATTTGTGGCAACTTTTACATTTTACCTATTTACCGATTTGCACATTAAGATGTATTGAGTATTGATTTAACTATGAACAAAATCACTACATAGTATAAAACAAAGTCGCTTTCTCTGTCCTTATGTCCCTTTGTATGCTTAAATCTTTAAAACTACGCAACGGATTTTGGTGCGGTTTTTGTAAAATTATATAGTGTCAAGAGGAAGGTTTATAGGTATAATAAAACCGTGCGAAGCCGGGGCGGGTCGCTAGTACATAAATAAAAAAAATTATCTCGGAAAAGGGCGTGCGAAGTCGTGAGCGGAATCTAGTTGGTCCAAACATTTAGAATACCCTATTACCTACCCTATGACCTATTCAAGTTTACAAAGCATGCTACTTTTTTTATCCAGATGTCTTAAAATCTAAACTCCACTAAACTATTGGAGGCTTACGGACTTCTAAAATTCTAAATAAACTCTAGTAATATAGGAAAACTTGCAAAGGCGTTCAAGAATCGCTTTACGATCAAAAGAAAAACTGATCAATTTTATGTTTGCAACCGTCTGCGGTTAGCTCAATGGTTTCAATTGCAAATACTAGTTGTAATTTTTCTATTCCTTTGCTTGTAATTTTCGTTGTTAATAAAGATGTATATATTTTATGATTTAAAATATATAAAATAGTAGTATGTATCTACGTAATAAAAGTTACACCGTTGCAAAGTTTGACTTACGAGTGTTTCAATACTTCAACTGGAAACTAAATGTAGTTTTGTTAGTTAAGTAAGTTTAAGCACGTCCATCTCGTGAACTTTGTAGATGAGTTTAATTAAAAGCATCGAAAGCTTTTGCCTGGATGCTTATAGAGCGGAGCGAGTCAAAAGTAAAAGTGCTAGAAACCATCTGTTGGAAATCATTATTAAATAAATACAAAACAGTAATTGCAATAAATTAGACCTTTTTATAAATTGTATTGACATGAATCAGTTGAGCTATCTTTAGACTGTTTGCAATCGTCTGCAGCTCAATTGTGTCAATTGGATATACTAAATTTTTTTTTCTATTACTTGATTGTCATTTTTGTTAATAAATGTTAATTAAGACCTACCTAATACCTATTAATTTTGAAATACCTTAACGCTTTAATAAAATTATTTCATTAATATGTTACATTCTCTCGTTTTACATCGAAATCTGATAATATAAAATTTCTTCCGTATTTGATTTCCAAAAGCGATAAACTTGGACAATAACATAGACGTAAAAATGCGTTTACTAACTGTAGCTCTTCAGACAACTTACATGGTATTGCGTGTGTTAGCAGAGCTTATCCATGACAGGCGCCGCGTTGGTCCTTCGAGCCGTTTTAGAACATGCGTTTTCAATGCGCGATAATTCACTTAGTTGGTCCTTCGAACCTTGCTAGAGCTAGTCAGTTCGGGTGACATTGCTAAATAGCTTAAATAAAGTCATCATCATCATCATCAGCCTATATTAGTCCACAGCCGGACATAGGCCTCCCCTAATGAGCGCCATAGCGCCCTGTCTTCAGCTTGCCGCATCCAGCATCTGCCAGCAGTCCTTCGCAGATCGTCATCCCACCTGGCCGGAGGGCGTCCTACACTACGTTTGCCGAGTCGCGGTCTCCACTCAAGAACACGTTTACCCCAACGGTTGCCGGTTCTTCGCGCGATATGGCCGGCCCACTGCCACTTCAACTTGCTAATTCTTTGAGCTATGTCGATAACTTTGGTTCTCTGTCGGATGTATTCATTACGAATCCTATCCTTCAGAGAAACTCCGAGCATAGCTCTTTCCATAGCTCGCTGGGCGACTTTGAACTGGTGGGCCAGCCCTACCGTGAGTGTCCACGTCTCAGCTCCGTAGGTCATTACGGGTAGGACGCAATGTTTGAAAACTTTCGTTTTCAAACTTTGCGATATGGATTATATTAAATAAAGTAATGCTGGGTAATTCACACAGCATCATCTACCTCCAAGCTTAGCAGAACTTGTGTTATTTGTAAAATGGTTCGAAAAGCTCGTGAAAGCCAAACGAATGACTGTTAATAAACAAATCCGGCAATGGGTCTTATTTTAACGACAAACAACGGTTCAAGGTTTTTTGTTGAAGTCCTAGAACAGAAAATAATTTATTAAAACGAATCAGATAAGTTTTTTTCCCTGAAAATGTAATCAACTTTTTTATTTTCCGAGTGAAACTACGATTCGAAATGGTATTTATTCGAAAAACAGCTTTAAAGAGCTTGTAGAAAACTCGTGGAAATACAAATATTCAGAATTGAAAAGTTTACTTCTTTTGTAGAGTAAATAAAATACCAACTCCGCTGGTTTATTTACACAACATTAATAAAAATGCACTCCATAAATGAAATTTTATTTACGTAGGTAATTTGATTATATTTTTAAATGTTATGCGATGTTCTCAGTGGTGCATTGGTCGATAAATCGCTAGCGATTCAGAAGGTTACGGATTCGATTCCCGTCTCGGGACAAATATTTGTACGATCTACAGATATTTGTTCAGTGTTCTGGTTTTCTATATCTATATATATAGTATAAAAGAAAGTCGTGTTTGTTACAACACTTATAACTCGAGAACGGCTGGACCGATTTTTATGATTTTTGTGTTTTTGGATTTGTCTTCGTCGGGAATAGCATATTATGTATAAAAATATGATATTTGACAAGTAAATAAATTTCCCCGCGGGCGACGCTGCGGGGCGCAGCTAGTTATATAATAAAAACTATCGATCTATGTAGTATAATTCATTAAGTATAACAGTCATTTAGTACCCATAACACAAGCTCTGCTTAGCTTGAGGCTAAGTATATGTAGACGATGTTGTGTTTAATGTCCAGTGTTTTTATTTATTTTTATTTAATCACTAGCTGCTATAGAAAATAACACAAGAGTCAAATAACGTTATTGTCAGTTTTATTCGTCCAGACAAATATAGTAGGATAAATGCTGAATGATTTGAGTGTACTGCTCAGTGTTATCTATCTATTAAACCGCAAAACTGCCTCAAGTTCCAAAACTCCTAAAAATCGGAATTCCTCCAGCGTCCTTTAAAAGTGACATCTCGTCGTAATAAAACGCCGTCGACACGTTTGCACAAGTAATGCTTGGGTCAACAATGTCCCTCGGACACGTGACGGTAACCTACGAAGTTTCACTCCTTGACTTGTACTTTACTTTTTGGCTTAAGTCTCCAACCTACTGCCGCGATTTTGTCGCGCGATTCCTTACACACATAGCTGCGTGTTGAAAGCGCGATTTCTAAAAGCCCGCCACCGCGCGCCGGCAAATAGCAAAACGCAAGACGCAGCTGCGTGAAAGATGGCATTCGTCTCAGGGCCTGTTTCACAATAATGAAGTAAGTTCTCGTTAAATTAACTGACAGATATCTAAGGTGGTGTCTCTTTTGTATTAAAGTTGACAGTAGGAGACGACAATACTATAAATCAAGTAAGTTACGGGAACTTACTTTTCGATTGTGAAACAAGCCCTTAGAGTCATAGTACTAATTGTTCCGTGAACAATTATCGCAATAATAGTAGGACACAAAAACGCGTCGGACAACTTCAAGATCGTATGCTTCATAGTAGGTACAAAATGTACCTACTGCATACAAATATCGCAACAAATTACGCGACACAAGACGCACTTCAAAATCGCTCCTGTGGGTTGGAGGCTTAAAGCTTAGTCGATTATTTAGAACATACTTTGACGTGTTTTAAAATACTATAAACCTATTTGAACTACTTAAAGTCCAAATTTTAACAGCCAATAGAGAAGCTACGCTGAGCAAGACTAGGGAAATGAATAATTTCTATTGGTTCTTAAAAAACACATTCCTCGCCATGCATCCTCGCAAATCTCTCGGAAAAGCAGCCTTAATGTAGTTGATGTTAATAAAATACGCATTATTAAGGATAACTTAAAAACTTCTGGACAAATCTTAATTAAATTTGTAAGGAAATACATGAGAGTCACCTTTAAAATGAATAAAGATCAAGAAAATCGCCTTCACCTAGAAAACAAATAGGTATAAAATATGTTGAATTGAGGAACTCCTGCTTTTTTAGAGTTGGTTGAAAAGGACAAGTGTCATTTTACCGGCCTTTGTTCAGAGTTATGACAAAAAAGTCAAAAAGAGTGACAATGGTTATTGCTGGTGTTGCCTGTAAGTAGCCACACAGGAAAACAATTATTCCATCAGCATTACGTTCCATTTCAGTTCCGTTCGACATTAAATCACACTCGCGTCGCTATAAAGTCTCTTTTCACATTGACAGCCGCTTTATCGTGACACAAGCCTATTCTGCCCCTGGGGAGGGTTCTTTTTTCCCCAGTTCTCGGGAAATGGGACAGATATCGCCCTGCAAGCGACGGCTGGACGTATTGAGCTGAGGTGTTAGTGGGACAAAGCAGGGGGTTGCATTTGTCCCGAAGTGACTGTTTGAGTGTGGATGATAGATTAAAATGGCTTTTGTGTAGCGGGGGACTTAGATGGTATTGTTTGTTTGGGAACTGCGAAAGTTGAGAAAAAAATGTGTTTTTAAGACGCGGGAGACTGGACTGTCTTAAGAGTGGACGCTACAAAAGATTAATTGAGAGGAAGTAAGCTTTTATTGTTTACAGTCAGTTGGCGCTCATTGGGGGAGATCTATGTCCAGCAGTGGACTAATATAGGTTGATGATGATGATGAAGCTTTTGTTAGTCTTTTGTATACAAGAATGTATGATAAATCCTCCAGCATTATTAATTTCTTATTACATATACCTATGTATTTATAGTGGATGGACTTATCTCACAATTTCGAGACTATCTCGCATCACTTTAAAATAGGTAGGTGTGTGAAAACTCAACGTTTACCCAACCAGCTTCTTCCAAAACTCTCTTCTATCTTTTCCACCCCTTTGTACATTAAGATCATTTTTAATCAAGCTTAAAAGCACACTTTTCACAATAACTCTTAACAGGAAAGAGATTTCTTCTCACTTTTGTTTCTTTTGAGGAGACGCGACTCTATGTTGGGCAAAGGCTAAATCCTACGTATATCACAATCCTTTGCAAAAATTGATGAAATGTTACTTTTTTGAATATAAACTAACTGTTCTTCTATAAACCACTTGTAACTCAAGATAGGTTGAACCGGTTTTTCATTTGATTAATTGGGTTCTTCTCCTCACCGAATAAATAAATAATACTGGACAATACACAGCATCATCTAGCCCCAAGCTAAGCGTAGCTTGTTTTATGGGTACTAGATGACTAATATACTTAATTTTATATTTTACTAAGACTGATTTAATTTATTAAACATAGTATAGCAGAATTCAGAATGCTCATATAAATAAGACTAAGAGGGCGAAGCCGTATACACAGCTAGTATACCCCGTCTTATAAAAGGCAATTTAACTTAAAGCAAATTAAATAACAAGTTAAATACAACGCCATTTTGTTACAATACGGTCGTAAATCCCGTGTCACGGACAAAACTGAATTTCATAAAATTCATAACGGTCGACGGCGTCAGTTGCAACGCCTTGCACTTTTGTAGATGCAAACTGAAATGCACAATTTCAAGAAAATGCTTGATCGGTGTTTACAAATGCAGTTCAATCTCTGTCAAGTCTTGAACACCGCCTCAAGGTCTTTTGCCTCTATATTTTATAGTATACATTTCGGACAATGCTCTTAGGAACTTCACGACTTGATTCCACCATCTCCCTTCCACTCCAGCTGTGCGATTACGCTAAAACCGCCCATCCAAAATTCACATACGAAAGCCATTTTGAGGGCCTTCGTAATTTGAAATTGTATGGAAAGAACGCGCGCGATGGCCATTGAAATGGCTCAAGAATGTCAATTTGGATGGGTGGTTTTTGCCACCCTTACCTTGTGTTACTTGTTACATTCCAGCATATTCGTAAATTCTTTCTTAGTATGTCAAGAAACCATTTTACTTAATAAAAAAAAGTTTCCAATTAATAAAAAAAAAAAAAATTATTCAGTACATTATAATATCTCTGTCTCGACTTCATGTTTATATGTGGAATTTCTGTATTTGTTGATACAATGTGGATTGTCTAGCGTTATTAATTTATTTAATTACATAATCGTTAAAAAGGTAGCAGTTCTTTAATCCTCTAACTTCCGGTTTGTATCCAGGTGCATTTGTTTTTCTTATTCAGAACTCTCTTTTATTCCAGGTTTTCTACCAGAATTTTTACTATGTATCTTTTTTTTATAAATTTGAATATTACATCTAAAGAGGCCAATGTCGGTAGGTTGCTAGGAATAACAAGCGAATATTAAAAGCTTTCTAAATGTACTCTACCATTCGAAATTAAAATAATATTGACACGTATGCTAATATACAGAAATGCTAATTTTGCATGCGTCCATGCAAATCCTGTGTTTGAACGCTGAGAGAAAAATGTGGGAACTGACAACTGTATAAAGAAAAATTTAATGGTATCGGCACGGATTTAGAACTCTCGGATATAGCACGGAATCTGTATTAAGATGACCATAAAGTTGAAAATCATGCGAAGCTGAGGGGGATATGTTAATCTAATATAACATAATCTAAAGTATTACGTTGGACAACCACTGAGGAGCAGCGGGTGAATTTCCTAGCAGGAGATTGCGATTCTCGCGTTGGGACAAAATGTTTGTACCATCTGCAGATTTTAGTACCCATAACACAAGGGCTAAGCTAAGCTTCGGGATAGAAGATACTGTGTGAATTGTTTACCATTATTTATTACTTTATGTGCACACTCCATTTTTTTTGTTGCTGTGATAAAATAAATATTCAACATTGAGATAGAGACTAAATATAAGTGGTATATAATATTATTTACATACTAGCAGCGACTCGCGGTCGCCAAAATATAGCCTTAGTGTTATTCCATACTATAATCTATCTCTGTGCCAAATTTCATCCATACCCGTTCAGTAGTTTTTGCGTGAAAGAGTAACAAACATTCATCCACCCGTACTTACAAACTTACGCGTTTATAATATTAGTAGGATGTATGATAGAACTGGCCATGTTGTCTAGGAACAATGTAGAAATTTATTGGTGAAAGAATTTTAAAATTGGATCAGATTTCTGGAGTTTTCCTACATACAAATACAAACACACAATTGTTACCACTTTATAAGAATAGTTTTTTTTATTTGAAGTTATGTATATACAGCGTGTAAACAGACAACTATCGAAAACGAAGGGGGATGGCGAAGCACCTTTAAACTTAAACAAAACAAAAATCCGCAGGCCGAAAAAAAAATTGTAGCCGAAGATAAACATGTTTAAAGATTTTCAATTATTTTGTTTGCAAGCAATGTACGCGTCCACTTCGATACCTACGCCGCCGCGCCGACGTGAGTCGCGCGCGACGCATCACTCACTACATAACATAAGTACATCACTACATATTATAAAACAAAGTCGCTTTTTCTGTCCCTATGTCCCTATATCATTATGTCCCTTTGACTGCTTCATCATCATCATCATCATCATCAACCTGTATTAGCCCACTGCTGGACATAGGCCTCCCCCAATGAGCGCCATAGCGCCCTGTCTTCAGCTTGACGCATCCAGCATCTGCCAGCAGTCTTCGATGGGATGGGATGACGATCGCAGATCGTCATCCCACCTGGCCGGAGGGCGTCCTACGCTACGTTTACCGAGTCGCGGTCTCCACTCAAGAACACGTTTACCCCAACAGTTGTCGGTTCTTCGCGAGATATGGTCGTAATCGTTTTGACTGCTTAAATCTTTAAAACTACGGAACGGATTTTGATGCGGTTTACTAGCGACCCGCCCCGGCTTCGCACGGTTTTATTATACGTATAAACCTTCCTCTTGAATCACTCTATCTATTAAAAAAACCGCATCAAAATCCGTTGCGTAGTTTCAAAGATTTAAGCAGTCGAAGGGACATAGGGACAGAAAAAGCGACTTTGTTTTATACTATGTAGTGATACACTCGTGCGAAACCGGGGCGGGTAGCTAGTAAAGTTATAAGTCGTCAAAGTTTAAGGTAAGGTCTTTATAGCAAGTACCTAGGCTGTCGGTACTCGGTAGATATTTCACGACTTACCTAAAGACACGAGCATCAGCTGCAGCAGCATTAAAATGTAAATGATATCTTCAGCTGGTTCGGCTATCTTTCGCATTAAGTAAATGCGCAACACTTCTGGCGCATTTCCTAGAGCTTCACCATAAGAAACACAAACATTTGCCCATACTCCATCGCACTGAACATTATGTTGGCAAATAAAACACACTTACTAAACACAACCGATACACATCACATTCTCCATAGCACATCATGAGCATTTGTCCATACTCCCTCGCACTAAACATGTTTATAAAACACACCGAAAAACACAGAAAGTAACTTCCACTATTTACCTTCCTACACTAAGACCATGTACTTAAGAAAAACTTTAAAAACACGCATACCACACTAAAAATCTGTTTCACAAAACAAAACAGTATTCGCAAATTTCCGCAACGACCGCGCAAGTTCGAATACTAACACCGACTAAAAGACGAATAAAAATAATACAAGCACTATGTACCTACATAGAGAAGTTATGCATTCAAAATCCGTTTTTAAATGCCGACAGCCAAAGTGTTATAATCCTTATGCCTAATTAAATAAAGTTTAGATTCCTTTCCATACATTTCCTTTGACTATAGCCGACTGGCCGCGTGCCGACCATTATTTATTCTTATGTGCCGACCCACGGCGCTCTCACGCCACTCCGCGCCCGACAAAGAAAAACACCGCTGCTCTTATAAACCTTATGCAGAGTGGAATAAGGTTTTCCTATACCAAAGCAGATTATTCAGTATCCAATAAGGTTCATAATGGGGCATACTCATTTTAAAATCTTTATCACAGAATTATGAGATAATTTTATTTTTTTCGCGGGAATATTTGAATACTACGACTAGTAAAAGGATTACTTAGTTATGAACGTTTCCAGCTAGAATTAACTTTTTACCCTGAACCAAAAAAGCACAGAATACATAATAGTAGTATACATGGTCCTACTTTACATCCCAAGGTTGCCTGGATGGAAGAAATGAGAGAACTTTTAGCGATAAGACCGCCCTTTATACTATGTATGCAGTATTTTTGTTTTGTTTTCTTTCTTTGTGTGGTACCTAGGTTTAAGTATAATAAAAAAGAGTTTTCTATTCTATTCTAGTAGGAACAGGTAGGTAAAATGTAAATGATATCTTCAATTTGTTAATAGAAGTAGAAGTGTTAGGAAGGGTTCGATCCTACAATCTTCAGATTGAAAATCGAGTGTATTCTTTCTATGCCAAGACGGCAAAATACAGATAGCCACCAGCGAGCAGCGCGGTAACCTACGTGCGTACCTAGCGTATGTATGTATCTTGCGTAGATAGATAGATACCCATTTCGCTCGCGCAGTCGAGCGGTGGTGCGGGCGTCCATAAACAGCTGAGTTGAGGTCATTCACTTGCGTGCAATACATTACATCTTTTTTTTAATTTGTTTATTTTTGCTTTTAAAAATTGTTTATTCGTGTTGATATGTTTTCTTAGTGTTGTACTATGGGTGTGTAACTAGATAAAAAAATAAAAAAATTTAGAGAGGTGAAATTTTATTCGCGTTTTTTTTTCGATAAGTATGTTCAGAATCATGGTCTGATTGCCACCTTTCATTTTTCGATAGTAGTCTTTTTACACCCTGTATTATTTTATTACTTTGAAGTTTATCAATTCTGCCAACTCATTCAACATCACAATAAAATATTCTACCATAAATAAAGTTACAAAATAAAAACAAAGAAACCATTAGATTTCGCTAAATCGCTTTTAAATTATCTTTTGGAATCGCGAAAGCGTTTTGTAATCAATTTGAATGATTTATAAGCGAATCTTAACGATCGAAAGGGCTTGGCTGAACATTAATTTGTAATGATCATTTTGAAATTAATCTTTGTTTACATTTAGCTGAATCGTAGTATTTTATTATTGAGTCTGCGACTTGGAAATGGTATTCGACGTCCTGAGCCAAGATAGATGGATTATATATTTATTGGCACTGTTTTTTTTAAGGTTCCGTACCCAAAGGGACTAATAATACTAGAATAAATTACATAAATCAAAAAGTACTAAGTAAACCTAGCTTTTTAAACTGTTAATATGTTATATTAATGTACCTAATATAAAGTAACATATTAAATAAAGGTACCTATGGCTATGCGCAGTTGTGGATAAACAAAATTATTTTTTTACGTTAAATACTTAAATAACTTGGCTTTACATCGAATGATTTGTATACTGTTTATTGTTTGCGAGTTTCTTAATTCTGCAGTTCATTATTATAAAAACAAAGAATGGCTTACGGCAGAATTGTTAAACATAAGGCAAAGTTATTTCATTAGGGATGAACAAAGGAAAAAGCCAAAGCTAAGTAAAGATTGTGTACTTACAATGTCTCTACCCTAGCTTATATCGTACTAATAGTATAAACAGGAAAGTTGTTATGCTTGGATATTTGGTACTCTTTCACGCAAAAACTACGAATCGGGCTGAAAATTTGAACAGACTTAGTTATAGCGCTGGAATAATGCAAAGCCTACTTTTCATCCCATAAATCAGATGCTTAGCTGAGTTTTTAAATGCTTCTTCTGTCAAAAATTTTCATTTACCCCTCTTGAGATCCTCAAGCCAAGTCTTCCGCCACATCAGCCACCATAGATGGCCTTGGACGATGGGGTGGCACAAATTATGTCAATTAATGAAATACTTCATAGTTGCTCAATAAATAAAACTCGACCGAGTGTTCATATATTCATACTCGATCAACAATAGAATAGAATTGTTTAGTGAAATCTAATATAAAAAAGTTACCCATTGATTACAATAAACACTTCGATTCTTTTATTGGTATACCTAGAGTTTTATTCATTGATTTTTCTATTTTTGGTCCTACATAAAAACAGTCACAGATACATTAGAAAACCATAAACGTATAAATGTTAATAATCCATACATTAATCTATAGATAATGCTTCTAAAAGTGGATTCAAGTGTTCCGAGCTCATTTATAATTTAGCCGACATGCAAGCAAAATGGAAGTTATACTCGGTTCTGGAATGCGTGGTATTTTGTGTAAACAAAGTCAACAATAAAAACGTCATATTAAAAACCGCATCAAATCCGTTGTGTTTTTTTAAAGATCTAAGCATACATAGACAGACAGCAAGAAGATACTTTTTTATATTATGGAGTGATATGACGTTTTTTCCCGAATATGATTATAGGTTTAAAAACAAAAACGCCGAAATTCTGCGATTTGCTCCGATTTTGTCATAAATTATTTTGATCTGTTTGTTTTTTATATTCCCTTGTTTACAAAAAATATCTTAGACTCCAGGATCGAGTATGGGTACATTGATCGATCGCTTACCGTTCGCGTCGTGGCCAATTTGCATTGAATATGCAATCCATTGCAAAAGCCTACCACTGCCTTGCATAACTTTGACTTTTGCTTTGTAGGCTAATTTGATTTTATGGATTATCAATGGGGTGAGGGGAAGGGGAATTTGCGGGTTTGATTCCCGCTCCGGAAAACACCCAGAAAACCCGGAATATCTGCAGAAACATTTTTCCCCTGGCGGGAATGGAACCCCTTACCAGTTAGGCGGTTGGACCCGTAATCCGCCACGTCACGTCGGTCGAGGAAACGAAACTTTGACAGTGACAAAATCTATGTCATTGCATTTTATGTTACGAAAAACAACACACAATAAAAATACTAATATTAGTACATAAACGATATTGTTTGTATAGACTTATGGATTCTGTTCTTCTTTCGCGCAAAAACCACTGAACGGATCACGGATACGGATAGAATTTTGGATAGACGTAGTTGGTTCTATTTCGCTTTTTCCCCTAGTGGACAAAAAAGTGAAGCGAAGGGGAAATCAATAATCACTTAACTTCTTAGATTATTTTGATAATTAGTACCTAGTAACCTATAGTTTAAATTTGACTTGGCTAAGTGCTTATTTTGTAAGCTTAAAGAAATTAAGATATTGATTTACTGATTTATATTTTTACTGATCTAGCCCCACAAAACATAGGCTACTTTTCATTCCATTAATCAGTTCTCATGAGATAGAAATAACCTTGAGACGTTTCCATAGAAACAAAGCGAAGCCCCCGGCCAGACCTATTAATTAATAATATTGCGTTCTAGCAGCGCCCCGCGGTGTCACCCGCGTAATTCCCGTTCCCGTGGCAATTTCGGAATAAAACATGTGTACCTTTGTGTTATTCCAGACTATAATCTATCTCTGTGCCAAATTTCTTCCATATCCGTCCAGTAGTTTTTGCGTGAAAGAGTAACAAACATCCATCCATCTATACTTACAAACTTTTGCGTTTATAATATTAGTAGGATATAATAATAATAATATTACGTATAAACCGAGTAATGAGCCCAACCTGTAAAACC
The DNA here is from genome assembly GCA_944547425.1 of Eupithecia centaureata. Lineage (NCBI taxonomy): Eukaryota > Metazoa > Arthropoda > Insecta > Lepidoptera > Geometridae > Eupithecia > Eupithecia centaureata. Next base: position 1,955,820 of record OX155683.1, read on the forward strand.
CAGTTCAAAAATATAAAACGTAGCCAAAAGGCGAAGATACAGCTTGAAATACACAGCTAAGCCAGCCAAGACCAGCTGATAGTCAATAGCTGATAAGAGTGATAAGGGCAGTCCTGCTGTGTTTATGTTAATGATTTGGCAAGCGAACTCGCGCGCGTGCCAGTGTTTGGATACTCGATACTATCTCGCAGGGGATTCGGATTATTCTGATTGTAACAGCAGATTGCTGATTTTGATATAGGAATTATCTAGACCTTAGTATCTAACTATTTCGCAAAGCAGAGTGTTCTACTTTTGGGCCAGATGATGGTATAAAAATGTAGTTTTTACTGCCTATCCACGCAATTTCAAAATAGTACAGGATATTTTTTTAGTCTTTGAGATTCTCGCCTTGAGAAAAATGTTTGGGTGGTCTGCAAATACTTGTTAAACGGTGTTGATTTCCTGCTTAGTGCGTTTTAATCAAGAAAATATGAAATTTTAGCTGCCATAGTAAACCCGGAACCGTGAATTCTTTGCCTAAACACAAAGTGTGAACAAACGCATGTCAATCACTCGCAATGGGTTTAAAAAGGTGTTGTTCATTCGACCTATTTCTCTCGCACGTGTAAGATCGATCTCGCTATTTTAACCGAATTGGAAAAAATGTGGATCTTTATAGCTTTTTGCTGTTTTTTATTATTTTAATATAGAGGTATGTTCCCCGGTTTCTGGCAATAATTGTGGACCGATTTTGATGATTTTTTTGCTAATTCATTATAGATATATTTATGTTTTCATAAAAAAAATACTCATCACTACATAGTAGTACGTATAGTAAGTACGTATAGTATAGTACATAGTATAAAATAAAGTCGTTTTCTCTGTCCCTATGTCCCTATATCCCTCCCTATGTCCTTTACACGCTTAAATCTTTAAAACTGCGCAACGGATTTTGATGCGTTTTTTTTAATAGATATAGTGATTCAAGTGGAAGGTTTATACGTATAATAAAACCGTGCGAAGCCGAGGCGGTTCGCTAGTTATAATATACTATAGAATCGAATCCTATAAAAATGTTATTCCCACGGGAACCTCCCATGGGAATAACATTTTTTTTCGCTTTTCCGGCAAAACTTAATATTGTGTAAAATTAAGGAAAAGTAGATAATTTATTACTCAAAGCTTAAAAGATTTCGAAGAGGTTTTCCCTACGGATTGGGAAGAAACTTATATTAAGTAGTATGGCCTAGAGTTAATTTGTTTTGTTTTTGTTGCAGGTATGTCATTAGTGGAGATTTTTTTATCTCTTGACTTTATAAAAAGTTCCTCCAAAGCTGCTAAGTCTTTAAATTGGTAAGTTCCAAATATTGGTTCTTGTATATCTTTAGACCTTTTCAAACAGTGTCATAAATTATATTTTTAATCCGCTTATGAGTTGACAGGGTTTATATTACGTATACTTATCACTCAAAACATTGACAAAGTATAAGATAATGGCTTTACTGATTAGCGGCCTAAGAGGCTAAGATCCAGTTTATCATTAAAACAAGCCCCATATCCTGTATTAACGGATCAAAGGTTTAATCTAACGGGTAAGTCTAGCGAGACATGACACAAGATAACGTGGAGGATATTTTGTAAGACGCGACTTTGGAAAATTGGGTTTGAAGATTTTTGATGATTTTTATCGCAAGTTGTGAACCATCTAAGTATAGTACTTGCTGGAAGTCAAGAGCATTAATCTAAGCTGTCTGTCTAGTGACTAACTTTTTGTTGTATGTAAATTCTTAAGTGTTGCAAAAGAATTTAGTAAATAAAACATCAGTGTGACAAAGCAGTGTAGTCTACAAATTCAATAAATTTAATACGCTTTTAGGACGTTTAATAATATGTTCGTAATGTTATAATAACTAAGTATTACATCAGATAACTAGTACCGTACTACACGCTCTGCTTAGCTGGAGGCTGTGCGAACTGTCCAGCATAATTATTATTTTTATAAAGTCGCACATTAAAGTCGCGTCTTAAACCTCTCCCAGCTTATAAGACTAGCAAGTTATTGAGTAAGGAATAAGTGTTTTGACGGGCGCTTCCGTTAGAGCAAACATGCAGTCTGAACTTCGCACGAACTTGGACAATGTAAACATGCCTCTCTGCTTATCTCACAGAGCTTATCTTGCGGAAGTGTTTAATTCTATCTTGTGAAGTTAGTTTTCAGCGCATGTCAAATTAACTGAAGTTGTAGTAAAGAAAATATGGCGCCTTCCCTACCTAGAGTTTCTTACTTTATTTTGTCAGCCAAGTCCTTTTTCGGGTGAAACTCCTCCGTTTTACTCTACGTCTATAATGACCGATGTGTCGCGGCGGGTGAAAGTCTGGCTGTTTCGGGCTGATTTAGGATGTTTTGGGTTCTATTCCCGCAAATCGTCTTGCATTATTTATTTATTTACGTCTTGAATGACCTGGACCGACACCATGCGAATTTTATTCATGTATTTGTCATATATATTTTAACGCACAATAAATTTACTTAGTATCTATTAAGTGCCTGCAAACCTAGTGTCTATTAAGAAACAAAAGAACAAAAGCTGTAAGTATTATCTTTGTTTACGAACAGAATTTCCAATTATGCTCTTGCGCTAGTCAATAGCAATAGGTATTCTATTGTGCTCAAACTAAAATAGAATTCATAATACCTTACTGAAGTATTCAAACAATAATGTACCTATCTAGGCTTCCTGAGAGAGCCTTTGTAAATGCAAAATGAAAGGGAATTTTCAATATTTTGATGCATTTTCCATATTTTCCTTTACAATGTCCGCAGCAAAGATGGGAAGAATACTAGGAAGTTCTGAGCTTTAAAATATAATAATATTCTTATAAAATCTGCGATACGTAATGTTATGTAGGTTTACTGGGTTTTATCAATACTAGGAGGGTATTTTATTAGTGCGCGCTTCTTCAGAATTGCATTTTTATTATCTTACATTGTTTGTTCTCCTCTTAGAGATTTCAATACAAAAACCTAACCTTAAATAATAATATGAATAGTAATGTCAGTATTCTGTCAGATATTTGAACGTTCAAATGCGGCAAGCTGAAGAAAGTGCGCTATGGCGCTCATTAGAGGTATGATAAACCATTACTAATGATTAGCTTCTTCTAAGCCGTTGTGTAGTTCAAAGTTTGCTTGTAAAAACCATTTATACCAATTTTGCAGTTACGCCTTTCCAAAAAGTGTCTCTGTCTTGTCTCGCTATGCAAGCAAAATCCTATCCTATTCGCACAAATGTCTGCATCCTGCCCTCTTAAACTAACCATGCAACTGTCCAACCAAAAACATGGAAGCTTTAAAATTTTAGTTAAATCCGCTATAGAAGCGCTTCACAAAAATTTGTTTTTAAAAAGCTACACTTAGCCACGTTCTCTTTTTCCTTAAAAACACGTTCTACCTCTGAATGCTTTTGTTTCTAGAAAAAAAAAATTAATATCTCTATTCAGAAAGCATTTTTCATATAAAATATAAATTCTCTGCTAGCAAACTCATCTCAAAGGGTAGTTCAACTATAAATAGAATTATTACCTGCGAAAGGATCGTACTTTATGAACTGGTAAAAGCTTTTCATGAAAACTCTGTGTAGAAAAATGGAGGTTGTACCTACGCTTAATTTTAATTTGTTCTTTTTGTAAAGACCCGTGTAATAATGTTTACTACTTGTTGTTTTTGTCTTATTTTTATTTTAATGAAGCTGGGTTTATGAGCTTTGTGAATTGAAAGCTTTTCACTAATTTTGAATGATTCTAACTTTTTCCTCGGAAGAACAAATCTCGCACTTATTTTTTATCGTAAGTATTGTAGTCATATAAATATTTTGTGATTATTAATAGCTATATTGTGTATGCAACAACAAATGAGTCAGAATTTTCGAAAGTCGTATATGAAAGTAATATTTGTTAAACTACTAATAAATAAGTGATTGTATCAGTATTTTTTCTATAGCCATGTTTATAAATAATTCTTACGCCATTAAAAAATAAACCATTTTCATTTTTCTCTTTTAAATGTCGTAGGAGCTCGGTCTATAATTGACGAACCATTTGCAATTCATTTACGATTGCGTGGGTTTATAGGAAGTGTACGTAGTACGTTAGGGTTGCCACCATTGTTCTGTTGTGTTGGCGAGGCGGTTGCCGCTAGGACATAAATCGTGGCTGTGCTCGTGTGGCAACGCCGCGATTGGAAGACGTGCCCCGTGCGCTCAGTGCACAGTGGTTAGGGATGTCACAGGACTCATAAGATTCTAATGGGACTAAAATACATCTAAAAATTCAATGAATGGAGATCATTCATGAGATCATCATCACCTAAAGACTTTACAGGAGTAGGATATAAAGACACGTCAGATATGAGATAAGCAATGGGGAGGTTCAATTCGAGTTCAAATACGTAACAGATTTTATGATACATGTAAATTCTTCAAAAAATTAATAATAATAGTGGGGTTTCAATTCAGCTTATTTCAGCCTTTCGAGACTATTGGAAACGTATTAAGTCGACGATAACTTCTAAACAAGTCTATATTCAATATTGTCTATGGACAATAGAAGAAAGCCTGAAATCCTTTAAGAAAACAACGGGAAGAAGGTTTTCTTTTAAAGTCTTACCCCCTTGTTCATAATTGTCTGTTTACTTAAAATGGTTGCTAAGCAGTGTTATTTCTTACTCTGACTTAAGTGAATGTAAGAAGACAACCATAAAAACAATGCTTTAACAGTGAGTAAGTATTTAAGAAAAGAGTGACTCAATTTTAAACACCACTTTCCCACTGAGGCACTGTCAAAGTAAGCCCCAATAATATTATGCGAATAAAAATCTGCTGTCATTCTAATTCGAATGCCGCTCCGTCGGTGTCAACCCTACATCTATCTCAAATGTATCTCGTCCGCACCATTTGATGATTTGGCCGCTTCCGGCATTGCCTTTTTACAATTTATGTCGCGCTGTTTCCCAGGCCTACAAGTTTATACATTATTTCTCTGTTCAGTTTGTGGTGAATTTTTCGCTGGTTCTACATATGAAATCAATACTCAGTTGTTTGGTTAAAAAAATAGTGTTTTAGTCTAAACTAGGGACCCGACCCAGCTTCGCACGGTTTTATTATACGTACAAACCTACCTCTTGAATCACTCTGTCTATTAAAAAAAACTGCTTCAAAATCCGTTGCGTAGTTTTAAAGATTTAGACGTTCAAAGGGACATAGGGAAATAGGGACACAGAAAGCGACTTTGTTTTATACTACATATGTATGTATTGAGGCGTATATAGGCATGACAATGTAGTATTGGAGATCTTTCTTTTTAGAAGCCTAAGTCAAGCAGTGAATATGATAATGATGTTTCTATATAGTCTAGCATAATTTATTTATTTTTAGGTAACTTACGGCTAAATAATGAAGTGAGAGGGAAGTTACAAGTTTTCACAAATAGTACATTAGAAAGTACTTAGTATAAAGATAAGTCTGATGGAGAAACGTAAGTAGGTACCTACTTGTAAAGTTAATTATGAAGTAAAGAAGTGATAGTTACAGATAAGCATAAAGTTACTGAGAGAAGTGTTGAACAAATCACCATCCTGCTTTTCTATAAAAACTACTTTTTTGACGAAACACTGGTTCTTCCAAAATAAATAAGGTTCGTAGTTAACTGGTTTGCAATTAGAATTAACCTATATTAGTCCAACAGTGGACTAATATAGGTTTATGATGATGAATAACGCAAAACAGGCAGGTAAACATTTTGGGCATCAGAAATTAAATTGAAATGCATATTGTGGGTAAGTTTATGATTGTAATAACCACATTGCTCTAATTTATTCATAACTACAAAATGCATACTGCATTTTGGAATACTCTAAACTGTAAATTATAATGATCTGTTTTCACCAACCTACTTCACCCATCTCTGTCCAAAACGAGTCACTCTGACTCCTCCCTTTAATTTTTTTACGCAACCGACTGTTGATAATTTGACTAATTTATCTCTTCTGTCCGAAATTTACTTGGTTTTGGTCGTTTTCTTTTAGTGACGACTTTTTCCGCTTGGAAAACCTGAGATTTATTCGTAACTTTTACATTTTATTCGTTTTTTGGACGTTTTTTGTGTACCATAAAAACCTTGTGGGCGGATCGCTTTGAGTGTACCTAATGAACGTAAAAAAGACTTTGAAAAGAAAGAAAAACAATTATAAGAGGATCTTGCTCGCTTACTTAGTTATCTTTTATCAGTCGCAACACACACAAAACCGTGCAACACCTTCAATTAATTCTTATCATTCGTTCAATTCATTCTAATCATTCGTTCAATTCATTCATTCGGATAAAATGACTTTCACAAAAACAATGAGCACCGCTTATCTGTCGGAAACGTGGCTATTCCACCGTCGTTATTGAGCACCGGGCCTATCCCGCATTCATCATCGCTAAATCGCCGGAATTTATCAGCAAGGGCGCGCATTCACTATGACTTGCGGAGATTCTTTTGCGAAAAGCTAGCTCTTGTCCGCAACTTCACATGATCTCTTCCTAGTTAGAAAGAATTCAATGTCCTGGATTATTTTTAACTAAGATTCCCAAAATTAAATATATGGAGATGCATATATAAGTTTTAATTATAACACAAAAGTACAATGTGCCATTGCGCTTAGAAGTGATCTTTTCCATAATAGTAAGTTTGGGATGGAAATAATAATTGATTAATTAAAATATTAGTAGTTAGACTCAAAATATTTTCACTCTTTTCCATAGCCATGTGTGGTGTTCAGTCACTCCTATAGAGAGGGAACTGGGAACAGAAACACTTGGATAGTATGTTTTGTGATCGCACCCGAGACCACCGCACGCGCCGAGCGTCTCGTGCTGTCTGAGGACGTGCGGGTACCTCAAGCGTAATCCCTTTAATTCAACGCTGTATCTCACATCTCTTCCTTTCACAAAAATGAAAACTAAAACAATTCACCCAAAGTAAAAGGACTACGATTATTTTAAGTCAGTAGGATATTTATATGTGATTATAAATTATTTGCATTTAGCCTATATACTTCCAATTTCAATAAAATAAATTATACACAGTAAGTACGGTTTAAGCGTAAGTTTCCAACCAAATGTATTACAACAAAATAAGCTAAACTGCTGACTATATTCTCATCAGACTATATAACTATAATACAAATACAAATAAATTCAACAGCTAACACATAATTTAGTCAAAATTAATGTTATGCTATACAAGCCAAATCCATCTCTTATTCTGCTTCTTGATCCTCATTACTCTCATCATCATTAAAAAGAGAACTATAATTTTATTCACAAATTATTTTAAATGTTTAACCTTCCTTTATCGTTTTAACGATAGGTAGTTCTAGTATTTTTTTTCTCAGTTCCTGTTCTTAACTTTAAACCTTCCCTTCAACCCTTAATTTGGGTTCTTTTGCTTTTGTTTTTTCTACATCCATACATATATTTTCCTTTTTTTTCATAAGTTAGTCTCTGTCACAACTTTCTGTTATTTTTTATTTTGTAAATCAGCGGCAGACTGTCAATCTTGTCCATAAATAATAATACTCATTATTTATTTTATTTGTTTAGGCGCCAACAGCGCATTCAAAAATAATTCATGTTGTTGAGTCATTTTAGAATTCCTAGGAGCTGTGTTTCTTCTTCTTCGTTCTGTTGGAACCGATGAGGATAAGACAAAATGATTTGAAATCATCCGACGCCAATTACTTTTCATAATCTATGCCTGATGTTGTTGCAGACAAGTACTTATGACGTATGTGCATCCCGATATTTTCCATAACATTTGGGCCACCAAGCTTGTCACGCATACAGAAGTCCACAGTCGGGGTTCATGCCGACTATTCAGCATGGCTTTCATAAGCAGTTGCTAAAAGACTGTCTCGTAAATTTAACATGTGTTTTATTTTTGGAAGAAATCGGTCTCAGCGATAAGGTCGCCTTTTGTACTTTGTACTATGTTTATATTAATTAGACATAAGTTTTTTAACTATATGATCCCTTTTAGTGCACTAAAGTGTTCATTTATTCATTCTTTTAACAGGAAATCCAGTTTTACTTCCTTTTACAGGATCTCTTCAGAGTTTTTGTATGAATAACTGTAGTATTAGTCAGTCAGTGTATGTATCCCAATCATTTTGAAACCTTCAAAACAAGTTTCATTTCTTGATCTTCGGGGAGTTGGACCGACTTTGTTTCGTTTTAGAGGTCTACTTTGTTTTGTTTTAGGATACCGTGAGTGGTCGAGCATTTTCGAAGTAATATAATTTTCAGTTTTCATAGTCCTTCACAAGATAGACCAAGTCTTTTATTTTTATTATTCGAGGCATGTCGGTGAGAAACCTACACCGCTCCATTATTGGCGCTTGGTTTTGATTGTTGACCAATATAATGACTTCTAAAGGTTTGTGGTCCGTGGTTATTTTGAACTCGGCCACTAGTAGGTAAAATGTTCAATCGCCCATGCTAGGCTTCATGTTCTGTCTGTAGTGACTTCTCTCTAGACACTTCACGCCCTTTAACTTTTGATTCGAAAAGCAATTAACTGTGAGGTACATTGCCTACTTGTCGACCTGAACTAGGAAAAACCAAGTCCAACAGGGCTTACATCAGCCATTGTTTTATAGCTCAGGTCGCAACGGTCAGGGTCCTATTTTTTTAGCCTACGCCTTATGCGTGCATTATTTATTGTGCGTACAATGTGCACTTTACCAACAACTTGAAATATCATCGTGCGAATTGAGTTTCAATCAATGTACCTAATGCATGTACTTGTCTGATAGGGTTGGTCAAAACCATTTGGTAACCGATATAAATATCGGTCACTTGCTTATCTTAAACAGCTCTAAACTTTGCTAACAGCAATTTGTCTCCACGAACTTTACTATGTATTCTTGAGAGAACGCCATTGCTGTCAGATTATGTCCAAGATCTGGACTTATTTAGTTTAAAAGATATATTTATTACCTTTGAGAAGAATGCTATTATGTCCATAAGCTTCTACTTATACCTACCTGATGATTTGCTCAAACAGACGTAATACCGAAATTGTTTGTAATTCGAATATATATATATTTATATAATAAATATATTTTTTAAACAAATAAACAATTTTCAATTTTCAATATTTCCAACATGTTTGCTGTACCTATTTATTAAATATTTATATTTTTCATTCAAATCGTATTATCGAGTCCCTAGAAATCTAGTTATTTTTTTTTATTTTGAAACAATAAAATGATTTGCATATTTCATTGTTTTACTTTAAAAATGATATGTTTTCTTCCTATTCGTATCGTATGAATATCTTACGTGTTGTTATATTTATAACAAAACTTTTATTGTTTAGTTACACAGTACCTACACTTTGTGCACTATATATTTGTGCAAAATATTATTAAGGAACACAACCAAATTTTTAACTTTTGACGGTAGGTACCATTGTTATTGCGCACTTAGGGAACGCGTCTGCATCAGCTAAGTAATATTTTATTCGGGCCGATTATTTGCACGCACCTCGAGTTGAAACTGCAAGCGGTGTTCGCCTGACCCGTAAATCGAGCGCGTTGTTCTATTTTATTTTTACTGATAACAACTATGTCGACAAAATGTAACGCTGTCCTTGATACAGTACGAAATCTCCATTATTTTCTGAATAGGGCTAATATATTTATATATTTGTTGCTTTATTTCTAGATAATCAAAGCCAGTGTTTTAAGCCAATATCATTTTACCCATTGTGGAACATATTATGCTTACCAAAATATTAATGCTTGTATGTTTTGTGTACCATATCTAACAAAACAGAATTTTTTTAAGCTTGCAATTCCAATCTCAATTCCTTCGGTGTCATAGAGATGTAGATTGGAAATGATAGGTAGGTAAGTAACTACTAGAATGACCTATATATAGTGGGTATAACACACTTTGTTTTGCCAAGATTTTCGTGTGATGAGCAAACCAAAGTATTTTCCTCTCAGAGGATCTAGTTAACAACCACATTAGTTTCCCTTATTTTATTTATCTAAAGCGGGGCAAGCTTTAGAATCAGAATTGTCATTTTTTGCTACCACACATATTACCATCATTATAGGGCACATTTATTGAATGTTAATTTTACTTGGGTTTTTCCCATTAAATTGCCTTTTATGTGGGTAGGGAACTTGTTTTTCGAAGCGTAATCGCTTCCTTTACAATTTTGTTTACTTACTTATTTTATATTATGTTAACCATACAGATTTCTGGTAGATAGTTTTGCCGAAATACATTTCGGTGGTTCAAATTACCGAAATATGTACATTTGCCGAATATCATCGCTGAAATAGCCGAAATACATTTCGGTGGTACAAATTTATCGATATGTTCACTATTGTTTTTCACGAGCATAACAACTGTCGCTCGAAGAGAAAACTTTGTTTTGGCATAGACGCATTATTAATGCTCTCATGATTTAGCAACTTTAAAGCCGTCAACACCATCTTTGAGACCAAGATTAGGTACCTGAGTACCTTGGTAAAGTACGTAGATTGTTTTCCTGATACATCTTTGGAATATAACAAAGTAACGTGGAATATACTTGGAACAGTTACAATGAGTAGGAACCAACAGACTGCTTAGGTGGGTAGGCATATAACATACATTGTATGCGTATCTGATAATTAATTTACCCAATTTTGTTATTGACTCATTGTGGAACTCTCTTTCGAATATGGCAAAGTAACGTATAAATACGTGGCACAGTTACAATGAGTAGGAACCAACAAACTGCTTGCTTATGTGGGTAGGTACATGACATAGATACATTTTATGCTATCTGATAAAGAATTTACCCAACTTTATTATTGACTCATTGTGGAACTCATATCAAGGCGTGTAAAAAACTGGTGTCCATTCCCTGGAGTTGGTCCATAGCAATGATACAGTTTGTAGGTAGGTATACTTATTTCGTCATAATTATAAGTTACCACCAGAAACCTTTTTACATTTTGTAAATTGTTGCTATGGACAGATAATTTATGCCTTTTATGTTATATCATCGACATTATGTCTCAATAGTATTGTAAGACTACCCTCATTTATACCATTGTAATAACCACCACGAGAAAATGCTTAGGATGCGGTAGACACGTAATTGTCGGCCAATAGTGAGCGTTTATTTAATTTCTTAAAAATTAATCTCAGGTACGGAGATAGTTTATCTTCCTACTAAATTTACTTTCATTAAAACAATGACTACAAAATCATTTTTAATGAAATACACCAACGCACAAAGAACTTTTATCAGAAAATCACCTCAATCACGCATCTACCCTTCCCTTCTTCAAAAATAAGTTGGTGGGAGAACTTCAATACACATTTTTATAGGTAGGTAACTAGGTACATACTGCTTTTATCCACGTCGCCAATGTGGTGTTCAGTCACTCCTATAGAGAGGGAACTGGGAACAGAAACACTTGGATAGTATGTTTTGTGATCGCACCCGAGACCACCGCACGCGCCGAGCGTCTCGTGCTGTCTGAGGACGTGCGGGTACCTCAAGCGTAATCCCTTTAATTCAACGCTGTATCTCACACCATGGAAATCTCAAACCTTAAACCTCAGTCTTTAAATAAATCGCCATCTTGGTTTGAATCTGTAGAGGTCAACCCTGAGGTCAAACCTCACTGAAGACCCTAAACTACGCCCGGGGCAGTCCGATATCGAGATATGGGAGTAATCTTTACTCCAGCTGTCCCTTCCGGCTTTCCGGGTGAGAATGACCTATTTGTGCGTTCGGGATATATAGCTATTGAGGTCAGAAAAGTCTACGTAAGTGCGTTCGAAATTCCTTGGCAAGTTTTACTTTATCTTGAGTAAGTACTTTAAATGCGGCCTTGTTCCGGCAGCTGGCGATCTGACGTGTTAAGATTTACATGCAGCATCTTTCCAGTGCAAAATAACACCGTCGTCATCTGAATTCAGATGACGCCAACACAAACTATAAGAGTAACTCAACAAAGTCTATGGAACAAGAGTATTTTGGTTAAAAAAAAACAATCTTTTTTTGGACACTCCTCACAGGATCATCCAACACAAGCCAGCTATGTGTTATGGGTACTAGATGATTGATATACTTAAATCAATACATGACATAAATATATATTATTAATTATACATAGAAAACGCTCAGAACCCCGGAATGAATGAATGTGAAAATATGATTCGCACACGATTTGGTCTAGATTTAGCTTTGAAATCCGAGTCTTGGATGAAAACTCGAATTGTGGGTAGTCTGAGTTGTGGGGTATTAAAAACGTTAAAGTTACTTGAATTCATGCCATGAAACGTCCGACACTGTCTGGATTTTGTTAAAAGATATAATATACATGTAAAGATCATCATGATGACTTCATATCCTATCACTTTATAGTGAAAACACAAACTATTTTACGGCAAAGTAAAACTTACGAGTCACAACGTTAAGTTTATTTTTCGTCGCCACGGGAGCTAAGTGCAGCCGGCGGTGTCAATAAATCCGATTGTTACCGGACGGCTATCGCGTTTTACGTGAAGTTATAGTTGGATAGTGCTAGGTCTTGCCACTAGCCTTGCCACTGGCTTGATGACCGAACTATCCAACTGGCTTTATTGTTGCTGGTCGGCTATCCCGTACAACGAGGGGCGATATTTGGATAGTGCTAGTTTACTGGCCAAGTCTCTGCCAAGATGACTAAGACTTTTCAGTGGTAAAAAGCATAATTTAAAACACAGAAAATTATTCCTCTAATAGAATCAATAAAAAGAAAAAATATTTTTCTCGTAAAATCATACCTCCGTTCGACCTCATGTACATAACTACTTCTTAAAACAAACAAAAACGTTTATTTCGACATATTTACCATAATAGCTAAAAAAAAAGGTTTTTTATATAAGTACCATTCTCTTGACTTTAATCTCTATTAGGCGAGAGTAAAGAAGTTTCGCAGAACTTCATGTGTCGATCACTGTAGTGTCGATACTTCCCACCGAATTTAAAATCATACACTATATGAATGAAATTTTCACACAGTTCAATCACTTTAAGGTCAATATTCCACGTTTTACATACGTCTATAGGCTGCCTGCGGTAACCGTTTTCCATCAAGCGAGTGCTTCCTGCCACCTTAGTGATTCGAGAATAAAGGTGACAATTCTACTCTCCTCACCGGCACCACTGAACTGCTAGATTCATAGAGGATATCGGGTGGTTAGACTAGCAGCCCCCCACCTGACACGCAGAAAGGGCTTGTGTCCTAGTTGCGGATACCAGTCCAGAAACAAGTAACAAGTCTACTCTCCTCATCAACTAAACCCATTCAAACACAGCATAGCTTATCTAAACAACACCGCGGTCCGAGCTGGACTGTAGGCCCTTTGCCCGCGATGCTAGATAAGCGTTTCAAAAGAATCTCTAAAATGTGCAGTCATATGAAAGGGTGCGCTTTCTTTCTGCTTTTATCGTGATACTCGACGAATGTCGACTTTACACATGCAAAAGGTTTTATAATACTAGGACATACTTGTGCATATGTCCAGCTGTGGACTAATATAGGTTGATGAGGAGGACATACTGGTATGTTCTAGTATTATAAATTTTGTTCTTAATTGGTAAGAGCAGTTGAGAAACAGTGATTACCAATGCGTCTGAGCGTTGTTGATTATGTCATCTAGCATCTGTCCGCGTCTTCGTACGCATTGTTTCTATAGAAACGTCTCAAGGCTATTTATATCTCATGAAACTGATGAGTTATTAAAGGGCTAGAACTACGTCTATTCAGAATTTTACCTCGATCCGTTCAGTACTTTTTTCGTGAAAGAGGAACTATCCATACAAACTTTCGCGTTTATAATGTTAGAAAAGATAAATTACTGAGGAGTAAGCACAAGCTAGTGGGGGCTTAGGACTCGATCCGATAGTTTTTCTTGGTTCTTATGGCTAGTATATACAGGGTTCAAAAAAGATCGTGGTTTGCGAAAAAGTAGTACCCTGAATATTGATGATGGTGTATGCCTAAAATGACGGTATACGCACAGAAAAAATGCTGATTAGAAACTGCCCTTGGCAGTTTAGTTGGCCTGCTGAGCTATAAGTATGTCGAAGTTAGAGGGAAAAGAGGATCATCTTCATAATCATCTCCATAAAACTGGATTCAACTCCGAATAATAATTTGGAAAATCCAAGAGATGTTCACTGTCATATTGCAACCAAAGTAATTCCTTTCTTTTTATGACATTTGTCCATCCACAGTCCTTGAATCACAGCTTCTATGAACTGACCGCCGATAGAGCAAAGAGACCGAATACATAATCAAGAAGTTATCATTACTCTTGACTATGAAATTCATGGTATCACAACGAAGGCTCGCTAGTATGAAATATAATTGCGGCCTATAAATGCAGCGATCTGCGACAAGTATATGTATTTCAGGGCTCTTGGGCCTCTCTTTTTGTAATTGACGTTTTATATCACGTCGTCACGTGTCTTAAGGCGTAATTTGTAATTGTTATAAATACCACTATTTAACGTGATTTGTTCAATGACGAATAGGAACGTGGGAAACCGTACCAACCTTGGGAATGATGATTTTTTAAATTTGCGGTTAGAACATAACATTTGAAATAAAACCTTTGATGATAATGTACCGTTCAATCTTTGTTATTGCGACCATTCCCATTATTACATGAATGTCAATAATTTATCCAAGCAACAATAACCCTGGCAAGACCATCGAAAATTGAATGGAAGCTGGCAACACCCTGGTTATTATGAAAATTGAAAAGTCTAGATCTATCCATCGTCTGGAGCTAAACGCCGTCGTAACAATAATGGTCCAAGTGCACTGCCAAATGTCTGCCCTTAGTGTACATACAGCTTCAATATCTGGTAATGCGCCGAACTGTAATTGGTACTAACCGATTGTCTCTGCATATAAATTTGGAATGGAATGGATTTAAACTTTAACCCTTGATGAAAGAGCTTAGAGAAAATCTATTTGAACTGTAGGTGAAATTGAAGGCTTGTAAAAGGTTTGTTTTTTAACAAATGTGCCGAAGATACATAATGTTTGATGTTTTCCTTAGTGTACATACAGCTTCAATATCTGGTAATGCGCCGAACTGTAATTGGTACTAACCGATTGACTCTGCATATAAATTTAGAATCGAATGGATTTAAACTTTGACCCTTGGCTTAGGGACAATCTATGTAGTTGAAATTGTTGGTGAAATATTAAGAATATCATAGGTTTTTTTTACAATGTTTTTTTATACTTAAACTAATTTCAAATACTCACGGTAGAGAAAATGATAAATAACTCAATAAATTAAGTTAGGATCAGGTTTCTTTGTAAAAAAAATACGTTTTCTAAAAATATCCATCAAAAGGCTATTTAATGTGTCAAGTCAGAAAAGACGCTAATTTCCTTTTCAAATCTACAAGAGCCTTAAAAAACACTTCACCAATTTTGCTTCAGAAATATTTCTTGAAACAAGCAATATAAACAATAATAATTAGCAAGAGCTTAACATCAGAAAGCAGGTACTTTATTTGCTTCTCATTTATTTACATAATGGCGAGCGGTATATTTATTTTAAAAGTCATATTTAAGGTAATTACTGTGGGGCTCACAAGTAATAACTACACATATTTGTATAAGTCGCGTAATAACTAAATAAAATTTGTGTCAGTCGCGTAGATAAAGATTGGGACTGAAAATGATGTTCTCGCTTATAAGTTTTAGGTTGGAGTATTCTTGCATCAGCATTTGGACTCAGTTTGGTCCACTATGCATTCATTTTGCTAGCATAGCCAGCCTAAATCTTTCCAGAAGTGCAGAATCTTCCTGGGATCTTCGCAGGCTTCGCGGAGTGACCTCGGCAAGTTGAGGATTTCTGTTCGTTGTGCTGTTACTCCCTTGCATTCCAGGACTACGTGGGCAGCTGTTTCATCGTCGCTGAGGCATCCTAAACGTTAGTGGTGATATCTTTTACCTTGAGTGGTTTGATTTTATAAGCTTATGTTAGTTTTCATAAATGGTTTTGGCAGACAATATCTTTAACAAGAATCCTGCCTTTTATCTAAATTACATTTTAGAGCATTGGTTCCCCGGATTAAGGTAATTACCTACTTGAAACGGACTCTTAACTACACTTTGAAACAATCGAGCATCGCACAGGGTGGAAAGTTGAGATGGGACTCTGAGAACAAATAACCTTCGTCGCATAGAAACTTTCTTAGGAGATTTACCTTACTTTTGAAGAGATTATTCATTCTGTATTGATTGTATTGATAAAAAAAACGAGCATAACATTTATTGTAGGTATAACATTATATGTTAAACTGTGAACGTGGTAGTCTAACGATATTCGATAATGTTGCTAAAAAACTCTTTTCAAATTAAGGTATGTAGGTAGGTAGATACAACCCATACTTAAAACACCGTTTAAAATGTACATAAATATAAACGTATATGTACAAAATATACATGTGTAAACGCAATTTCTTGGGTTCTTTAGGAACGCGGGATGTTTACTGTCAAAGGCCTTTACAGAACATACAATTATATGTTTTTATTGATGTTCCTTTTAACTCTCTTGTTCGTTTTATCGCTTTGCTTACTTAGCGATAAAAATAAACATACATATAAAAGTAACAGACAGACAATCTCCAAATAAGGGATGTGTTTGAGCGATACGACGGAAAAAACAGTTTTACTGCCGTGAGCTCGCAAAACCAAACGAACTGAGCGAGACGTGAGTGAAGGCCCTAAAATGGCGGCGGGAGCATCGACTTTGCGATTGATCATTATAGGCAGTTGACATCTAATGTAAGTAATTAAAAACTACTACAAGACAGGTCGATCGGTCATATGCAGGTCTAATTCATTATGAATATCTTTAGGCTACCACGACGATAACATAATCTGAAAATCTATCATACCGTAATCACCGGTATTCCATCTCAACGAAGATGCCTTGCATATCTACTTTGTAATACGCATATGATTATTAATAATACTCCCTATTCGAACCCGGCAGGAACGTAAAAAAAGATAATGTATTCAATCAGTTCCCACGGGATTATATCTTAAAATGTTTCCATAGTAACAACCCGTGCGAAGTTCCAGGCAGAAACGAGAAGGTACTGGCCAGGTCATTACAACCAATCTTTCGGATTTTTTGATGAAAAAATGACAATGGCTGTCGCCGATAAACGTAACGAAGCGATGATGGTTATTTTGTAAAAAAGACCTACAAAATATGTTAGTGAGCGCACGTTTGGAATATACGTTGATTGCATGAAAGCTTTTCATTGAATTTTATAGTTGATTGACTTAAATTCTACTTCTTAATATTAACGGTACATGTCGATTGACAAGTCTAGTCCCCCACTACAGTAGTAATAAGTAACGACTGAGATTGCTCGGGCCTAGTTGAGAATAAATAGATCAAGCTGATTAGCTTCAAAGCTTGTAATTAAGCTTTGTTTCGTTAACGTCAAAGCTTATAATTGCTTGCTCTTTGGCGAAGTCTTAGACAACTATTATATATATATTATATATAACGACTCGTGTTTATTTGAGTGCCTATTACATACAATACTGGCCTTGAACTTTCTGAACTCCAAAACCTAGACTAACTTCTAGAATGTAGCCAAGACAGGCGTTTCGCCATTGATTTACGCCACACGTAAACACGAAAAACATTTTTACATCCACCATACATCTTGTATTATTCGTAAGATTTATTCATAGTATGTAAAACGGGGGGCATATGTGAAAAGTTTTCTCGCGTCAGTCGCTGCCGTAAAATCGTGTTATAACTCAGGAGTCGTAAAACGCAATTTCTTACAGTGCCTTACTTTTCAAGAAGATCTCCATCTTAGATTCATCTGCGTATTATTGCCATCAACAGGGGCGTTCTCATTCGGGTAGAAAACAGAGAAGACAAATAGACTGTCACCCATAAGACGTATCTACTAGACGCCTTAGGAGTATGCATTGCAGCGAATAAGCAAGGCTGTATTGAGCATAACAGTAGTTTAATACACGTAGTTCTAGATTTCCACGACAGCGACCCTAGGTCATAATTAAAATTATGTCTAGACATCATTTCAAATAGGAACCCTAACATAGCTCGCCAGACCGAATTTGGCTTTAAAAACCCTATGACACTTATGGCTTGTAATTGGTCATCATGACGTTCCACCATTTATAACACTAGCTTTCCACGTACGGCTTTGCTTGCGTAGACTATAAGATTTGTCCTGCTCTTCAATATAACAGACCTACAAAGCATATATGGCGACATAAATGTAGATATGAACAAACAGACGGACAGAGCCGAGAAACGTTTTACCCAGTTGATTACTGACAATTATTGAGCAGTTGTTTCAGGTTTTTTTAATAAACTCAGAATCAACTGTTCAGTAATTTTATAATTTTAGTATTCTCTGAAAGCTTTAAGAATATCGGGTCACTGGTTAAACGTTACAAACAATACGAAAAAAACTTCAACCCTTCTTTTCAAAACCTTAGAGGTGGAATTTCCAAAAATCCCTTCTTATCGGGTGTCTGTCTAGTAACAAGTAACTTGTCTCAGAACTTCAGCTTTCTAGCTTCAGCAGTTTGGGCTGGGTATTGTCTCCAAGCCTATATTAGTCCACTGCTGGACATAGGCCTCCCCTAATGAGCGCCATAGCGCCCTGTCTTCAGCTTGCCGCATCCAGCATCTGTCAGCAGTCCTTGCAGATCGTCATCCCACCTGGCCGGAGGGCGTCCTACACTACGTTTGCCGAGTCGCGGTCTCCACTCAAGAACACGTTTACCCCAACGGTTGTCGGTTCTTCGCGCGATATGGCCGGCCCACTGCCACTTCAACTTGCTAATTCTTTGAGCTATGTCGATAACTTTGGTTCTCTGTCGGATGTGTTCATTACGAATCCTATCCTTCAGAGAAACTCCGAGCATAGCTCTTTCCATAGCTCGCTGAGCGACTTTAAACTGGTGGACCAGCCCTACCGTGAGTGTCCACGTCTCAGCTCCGTAGGTCATAACGGGTAGGACGCAATGATTGAAAACTTTTGTTTTCAAACATTGCGGTATGGATGACGAGAAGACTCGACGTAGTTTTCCAAACGCTGCCCAGCCCAACTGAATCCTCCTCTTGGCCTCCTTCTCAAAATTGTTTTTACCTAACTGCACCAAAAAATCACTTGTTCCTTATTAATATTAAGATTAAAACATAGGACACTTTCGAACTACTCTTGCATTATTTACTACCCGGGAATACTCGAGCGTAGCCACCGCCAGAAGCTGGCTATAGATAAAACTAAAAGTAAATCAGAAACAAAACAAACTGGGACCAGTGACAGCGCTTGTCTCATAAATATTGAACGAGTGACGTAAACGTGACATAACATTAATTTGATTTGTTCGTGTCCATTGGACGACTGAATAAATATTAATAAAGAGCAAGGGCAGTGGTTAGTGGAAAGCAAAACTAGTAACTAGTGGCTTTCACAATATACGAAATGATATCGCAAATACTATTAGAAAATCATTTAGTCCGAATTTAATGTGTGATTGGAAGGGGCGTATGAAAAGCAATAGGCTATTCTGTAGTCTTCAGACTTCTTATAATCGCTTTATTATGACAATTGTGTCGTTGCGTAATCGTCACGTAGAATCCTTAGATGAAATAACCTCTGGTAATAGTGCGTGCGCTGCTATTAGCCTAAAAAACTATTTTATTAACAACGAAAATTATCAAGGAATAGAAAAATAAAATAAAATTCGTTTAAACAACTGCAATTAGCTAAATTAAATTGCAGACGGTTGCAATCAGTCTAGAGGTAGCTCAACTAATCCACATCAATACCAGTCGGAAGCGTCCCCAAGACACTGGCTGCATTACCACGCTGTATGGCAATGCTGATGCGCTGAGCCAGATACTCACCAGCTCTCGGGTCACGCTTCGCATCAACCTGAAGCTCAGATATTTTTTTAAAAACCAGGAGAGCCTCGATATCCCGCTGTCCTAAGGTCTCGATTCCAAGGGGAGCCAGTAAATAAATTGATTTCAAAATAATTCAATTCCATTACAAGTCGCTCACATCCCGAATGGCCAAAAAAGCACCAGCCTACAAATAGGTACTAACCAGGATGATTTGCCTCTAGCCTTGTTTATTACGGCTCCACTTCGCCGTTAATACCCCATTTCACTTTCAAACAAATGCCCAGTATTCGCAAGTCACTCGAGAAAAATTACTCGATTCACGCCTAGGGTTGCCATTACTCGTTTATTATTTATTGGCGCCGCCATGTTGTTTCTAAGAAAGATACTTTAGTTCTTACCTAAGAAGTTGGTACTACCTCGAAATATATTTCAGATAAAAATGAAGCGCTGTTTTTATTTGTATTGTCATGCCGTGATTTTCTATTTTTGAAAATAGATCAAATAAGGTATTTATGAGCATGAATGGCTAAGGTCGCGAGTTTTATAACTGTCGCGAGAAATGTACCAAATCTAAAATGATACTGCCTGTCTGTTTTTTATGGCCAATTCTTTTATATCACACCATTATTATAAAGATGTAAGTTTATATGAACGTCTTTATGAGTAAATATTTGTTACTTCTTCACGCTCGGCTGAAAGGATACGGATTAAATATGGTAGCAGCTATATCCTGCAATGTCACACAGAATTTTAATCCCGGAAAAATGCAGTGTTGCCGTGGGTTGATCAAACAATTGAAATAAAAACACATTCACCGCGAGCCTCAGCTATTTTGAAATAATTTGAAAAGGATCTTTCTTACCTAGTCCCTATACTTTTTGTTTCTAGATGAGCTGTGAAAGGTTCTAATTAAATGAAGCAATTTAAATTGATTAGAAAAAACATAAATGTACGTACTGTATGTGGCAGCCCTAACTCTTTCGTAATCACGTTAGCCCTTCTCGAATAATTATCGATAATATAACTCCTTTCTTGTTTCTGGCCGTTCCAGTCCCTTTGAACTGACTTTAATAAACGATTAAAAGTCTAATCGAGAAATTTTCGTCTACCTTATTTGCTTTGAAAGTCCCTTACAGTTTTTTCTTTTTTTCGTTTTGAACATTTATAATAGTCCTTTGATGGAAATTAGCTTCAAATAGAGGGCTGTGAAATTGCTGGGGCCCCTTGAATATAAAATACGCAAGTTTTTGTCGAGTCCTGATTGCATGAACGACGGACAATTTAAATCCAACAATGTCGCTTTCGACTTGACACACGACGGGGCACTGTAATCAGTGCCTAGCATGAACATACATACGTACATACGGGAGTTTTGCATGTTTGTTAAAATGAATACTGACTATTTTAAGAAACGATGCAACTTTTATTCCAAATTTATGAGAGAAATCCGTGTAAGCTTTTTATACCCTTAGCTAGACGTGTACAAAAAAAGTCTTACATCAATACCATTCGATGTTATAATAGATTACCCAACTTCCATGTCTTTTATCACTAGGTACATAGTATAAAACAAAGTCGCTTTCTCTGTCCCTTTGTCCCTATGTTTGCTTAAATCTTTAAAACTACGCAACGGGTTTTGATGCGTTTTTTTAATAGATAGAGTGATTCAAGAGGAAGGTTTCTACGCATAATAAAACCGTGCGAAGCCGGGGCGGATCGCTAGTTTAAGATAAAACTGTTGTCATGACGACCGCTATTCAACGCGAAAAGGAGTGTGGGACAATAGGTACACTCAAAGGACTGACAGCGTTGCAGTGATCAAATGGAGTCGATGGATAGAAGCGAGAGTGCTGTTTGTGGCGTATAGAAGAGGCCTATTTCCAGCTGTGGACTTTGTATGAGCTAATAAGACTATAAGAACCAGCAACTTCAATAAGCGCTCATGACTTAAATATAAAAGGGTATACAGCTGACTGTTCTTACCTATAACAGAAAAAAATGCCCTTAGTTTTCTTTCTCTAAGTATTCAAAAAAAGGAAAAAAAAAGAAATATTACTTAATAAAAACTGAGGAACATTAATAAACACATGAAAAGGGATATTTTGTAATTTGCTAAGCGAATTTATTAAAATGTTATAATCTTTGGTTTATTTTCTAGTGTGGGCAGTATTCAGGAAGCCGGATTACAATTAGGTGTTTGACTTTTTATACTTCTAGAAATTTTAAAGATTCAACAAATACACTGACACCCGACATATCTCGTGTAATAAAATTCTAAGCGGCGTGTTCTCTTTGGATTTAACTTTAAAGTACCTCCGATATTCACATATTTATTTACCTAGCAAAAGACAACGCAAATCAATTAATTGCCAACTCTACAAAACCCCCTGTTAGTGTACAAAGAGTAATGACAGACAGAATCACCACGCATAATTAATCCGGCATATTGACAGATAGTGAGTTTGCAACACTGTGGGTGGGTTGACAAATGACATTCATTCGACGTCAATGTCATTAGTGAACGACTCATATGCCTTTAATTTGATTCGGTTCATTTCGAGATCGATTAGCTTCAATGACAAACATACTCATGGTGTTTTAGCTTGTGAAAATCTGAAGATAATAAGGCAACATATCGTCGGCCATGATAAAGGGCTGTTTGTTTTCTCTTCATACCTAAACTACTTAACGGATTGAGTTGAAATTTGGAATGGATAAAATAAAGGTTACTTTGATAAATTATCACGAGGGTGAAGCCGCGGATCGCTGCTAGTGTGTTATAATTAAGTTTCTTCTTTTACGTGAAAGATTCAACAAAGATCTTTTCATTACAATCAGACAATAGAAATAAATTAAAAATTAATTATTTTAGATATCATTTTACAATAATTTAAACAATTCATCCAACTGCAGACTGAGTGATGATAATGAAAATAACTGATGATAATAATTTTATTAATAATGTAACTTACTACAAAACTTTGCCGATACACACCAAAGCTTAATTAATTTAACTAAAGGTAATGGTTGCGGTTGTGAACAAGTTTTGTAGGAGTTACTCATCAAAATTTGCTTTTCAGTTGAATTAGTTCCCAGGCTAGACAAACTTATTCAAAATAGACAACAACTCCACGCAAAGTTCATCGAAGCCGAACTTTCTGAATCCAGCGAAACTTATAGGCCCAAAGGCGCTATTATCTTTGCCTATAGGCAGTATAATCGTGACCACTCAAGTTTTCAAAGTTTCCGAATTTCATGCCAAAAGCCTAGGCCGTAGCTTTGCCTAGTGGCTGCTATACCGAGTGGCTAGACGGTGCAATCGACCGGGCCAATGAAAGTTCTATAAGCATTCTCAATGTGTGAACCGAGGGGTTTCACGACTGGATTCTGATTTGCGTGCGATTTATTGGACTAGGGTTAAAATTGATTGGTTAAAGCGCGCAACATAATAGTCCAAACAAATTCGAATATGGAATGTTGTAAATCAAAAAACGATTGATATGCGCGTTGAGTTTCAGATTTAAATTTAAGATGAACTTTTAGCTAACTGCTATTGATCTTAAATCGACAAAGAATACGTCCAGAAAAAAGACTCGTAAACGGCTCAATAATTTATTGGTCAAACACTTCATATTTTCTTACAGTGAGGGTCGGTGAGCCCTAAATGAATGTTCAACTTATCCAACTGTGGTCAAATACCGCATTCGGGTGAGTTGTAATACCAATTAGGGTCCTTCTTAGCTATAAAACCTAGATTTAGATAAATAGATTTCTTTCGACGGTAGCAATTACAGTACCTAAGGGTCAGTCGTAATCGGAAAGTGGATTAAAAGTTGAGCTTGTTTTATATTTCATTGCGATTTACAGGACCACAATCATCAGTGCGTGAAACAAATGTCATTCCAATATATTCGAAAGTGGAACGCTCACTCGCAAATCTGTCGGCCATTTTATTTTCAAGTCCCCTAATAAATAGGTGATCGTTGGAATTCCCATCCAAATGAGCATAGACCATAATACTGTTTATGTAGGTAAGTTTACTATAATATTGGTTGATTATATGTTACGTAGGTATTATGTAATGTATTTGTATTTTTTCTCTATATAAGTACCTAGATCCTAGTGTAACTACCACCGTCTATCTATACTGTTCTTTTATGTCCAGTCCATCCCAGGGCTGCCTGAAAGAGATCGCTTTTAGCGATAAAGCCGCGATTTATACTTAGTCTTAGTAAGTACGCAGTATTGTATGTTTTTTTTCCTTTTTTTGGTAAGTGTATTTATCTTTTAAAAACTATTTTGCTTTTCTATTCTATTAAAATCTCTGTCCAGTTCTAAACCCTTCGAGGACGAATTCAGATAGACTCGTGCAGTAAGAAGACCTACGGAATCAATTTGTAGAATACCATTAGAACACGTTCCATTCAAGTGCCGTTCTTTGGAAGTTGCTGCTTCGATTCTTGCCTTGGGATGAAATTATTTGTAAAATCTGCAAATATTTGATCTGGAGTTCGGGGCGTTTGATATGAATATTAAAAAAATATCTATCTATGTACTTACGTATTGTATTAATTATATCAGTTACTAGCGACTTGCCCCGGCTTCGCACGGTATTATTATACATAGAAACCTACCTCTTGAATCACTCTTTCTATTTAAACAAACCGCATCTAAATCCGTTGCGTAGTTTTAAAGATTTAAGCATACATAGGGACAGAGAAAGCGACTTTGTTTTATACTATGTAGTGATCTAGTACCCATAACACGAGCTCTGCTTAGTTTGGCGGTAGGTGATGCTGTGTGGATTATTGAGCATTATTTATTTATATATTCAATCCCACAGCCAAAACTATAATAGGATCTTATACTCGCGAGGGAAAAAAGGCTCTCTATCTTATATTCAAGGTATTTTCCTCTTTAACAATGTCTCAATATTGGATATTGGTGTTTGGAAATTTCTTCATTGGAATACGTTATTGGTCACTTTATCTGGATATTAGTCTCTATTGTGGTCATGTGAGTGCACAAAAAGAGACCAAAATGGTATCTGCAGGTGGCTTCTCAGGAATTGTTCCTATGGAAACGTTTCAATGCTATTTGTATCCCATGGGAACTAATTTAGGAGTTGAAAAGAAGCCTATGTTTTAATCCAGGGCTAGAACTGTCTATTCAAAATTTCAGCCCGAACTATTCAGTAGTTTTTGCCTGAAAGAGTAAAAAACATCCATCATCGAAATCCTGTACATATGGATTTTTGTTACCTCTTCGCTTCACAACTACTGAACGGATTGGGCTCATATTTTGAATAGAGTAGTTCTAAGTCCATACAAAATAGGCTATTTTTCATAATTTTTTACGCTGGTAAAGCAGAGGTGCTGCTAGTATATTTACATTTATAACAAGGTAAATAAAAATATTTTCTTTCTTTCTATAATCACTACATAGTATAAAACAAAGTCGCTTTTTCTGTCCCTATGTCCCTTTGAATGCATAAATCTTTAAAACTACGCAACGGATTTTGATGCGGTTTTTTAATAGATAGAGTGATTCAAGAGGAAGGTTTATATGTATAATAAAACCGTGCGAAGCCGGGGCGGGTCGCTAGTTAGGTATAAAACACCCAAACCAGTATCAACAATATCAAACACTTTGCCTTTTACGTCGCACAACTGCCGTGATCAAAATATGAAAATTAATATAATAATATAAATAAATAATTCTATAAAAATCACACAGCACCATCTAGGCCCAAGATAAGTAGAGTTTGTGTTATGGGTTCAGAAATATTTATTTATTTATTTCTGAATAAGACTACCGGTTTCCGGTACCATTCGACTAACGATCATGCGATGAGTCGGTGCATCTAAGTTTGCGGGCAACTTCGTCGATTCAACAGAAGGGTAATTTGTTGGAATGGGGCGCAAGATTCGCTCTTCCACTTTTAGGTATTGGAAGTGTAAACGGTGGATAAATATATATAATGCTGGAAAATCCACACCACTTCATCTAGCACCAAGCTAAGCAAAGCTTGTGTTATGGGAACTATATATAAAAATATCTGTATAATACATAACAAAGATAGATATTTTTTATTATACACTGGTGACCCCACTCCGGCTTCGCACGGGCTTATTATATCGGTAAACATTCCTCTTGAATCACTCTGTCTATTAAAAAACAGCATCAATATCTGTTGAGTAGTTTCAAAGATCTAAGCATACATAGAGACAGGCAAACAGCAGGAAACAAATTTGTTTTATACTATGTAGTGATAGAATACAACCAAAACCCAGAAGCATATATTTTCAGATCATATAAACCCTTGTCCTAAGGCGGGAATCGAACGCGCAACATTCTGCGTCATCGTTAAAATTACAGATAGATAAAATGTTTATTTGCTTCCACAGACACACACACGACATACAATTTACATAGACATACAACAAAAAACAAAAGTACACTACATTTAGTTAAGTTAATCATACATGCAATTTCAAAGTAAATAAGTAACACAGATTCACTTTTCCGCTACATCTTATGACTCGCAACCACCACTACAATAGTTCGGTCATCAGTTGCAGCTACTGCCGAGTGGAACTTCCAGAAGTTTCTCTAAGCGATTACAATCAATTATTTACACGCGGCACTGGCCCTAACCGCATCTGTATGGACTGTGCTTTATGTACGGTGGAGTAGGGCCCAGATGGGTGTGACACTGGCGAATGGTGAATCTATGAGAAGTGTCTTAAAACATTCATGTACCTTTGTAGTTCAATAGTTTGGCCATCAGTTGCATCTACTGCTGAGTGAAACTCCAGAAGTTTCTCTGAGCGATTACAATCAGTTATTTACACGCGGCACTAGTCCTAACCGCATCTGTATGGACTGTACCTTATGTACGGTGGAGTAGGGCCCAGATGGGTGTGACACTGGCGATTGGTGAATCTATGAGAAGTGTCTTAAAACATTCATAAACTTTGTTCAAGCTTCGCTAGCGGCTTCGCATTGTTTTTATCATCTTATACAGGGTAATAATCAACCTACATCGGAATAATGGCACCTACGACAAAAAACAAACTAAAATAATCCCAATAGGTACAAAATTATGTTTATTATTATTTTTACATTATAATTAAAGTTCCACGGAACTTCAATTTTATAATTAAAGTTCCACGGAACCGCCGCTATTTTGCATAGTTAGAAACTCTTATCCATTTCTTAGTATCCATTCGATTTCCATTTACCCCATTTGTGAAACCCCTTTTTATGTCAAAATCAGTCAGAAATTCAAAATTATGGAAAATACAGCAAAAACTCAGAAACCTAATGGTCTAAGATCCAACTGCAAGACTGCGGCCAAATTTTGTTAGGCAACCTGATATATATGTATTCTGCTTCTTACAAATAAACATAAAAATTTGGCCTTAAACAATAACGACGAGCGGGCTAATTCTACAGTTGGATCTCATACTATAATGATACGCGTACAAAGTCGCGGGTCACGGTTAGTCCTTAATAATGCTTGAAATTTAAGTCGTCAGCTTTTTAGTTTTTGAATGAAACATCAAACCTATTCAATCAAAGATTAAATTTTAGGTATAATATGTAATAACTGAAAGTATTCTACCCACCTTAATGGGTAATGAAAGTTAGGAGGCAGAGTTCATCCGCTCTTTTGATTCCAGCAAATTGCATTTCATGATAAAAATACTGATGTGCATATAAAATGTTTGACGGGCTTTTCAACGCTGATTTTCAAGCAATGGTTTGTATTTTGTTTTAAATTTAATCTTCCTACTGCACATCGCTAAATCCAATTCAATACGCGATTTTTAACGCAGCATTTATGACTTTTCGATAGTATCGTATCGTTGTCACTAATAATCGAAAACTTACAACCAAACAAGGTAAAGGTTTCTTATTTACTTCCTTATTTAGCTTATAAAACTTAAGTTAAGCTTTTAAGGGTAAGTAAAAGCAATTCAGAAACCTTGACCTTGTTAGGTTGTTAGTTTTCGAGTTGGAGCAAAACTCATCCCAAGCTCTTTATTCCCTAGATCTGAAAGAATGATGAATGGAAACGTATTCAATTTATAAAATGAATTTCAATTAAAATAAAAGCACACAAGATCCGTTTTTTCATTTATCCTTTAATTGTTATGTTTGTATCATATTTTACAACTTTTTTTTCACAAAATTTCAGTCTACTTTATTTCTCGGAAAAACCCGAGCTGTATTGAATACAAAATCAATGTACGAGAGTTCATATTCCATTGATCATTAATACCAGCTCTTTTCGCCTTTGCACCTCGGATTGTATTGTGAAAAATACAAATGTATCGTGAAAAATACAAATTGGGTACTCTATGTCTGCAGCATAAAATCTCTTTGAGAATGACCATTCAGCCTTGAAGTTCTTTTAAATGCATGCTATACAGATTCAGAAAGCACATTGAGCTTTGAAAGGATTTTATATTTCGTTTCTGCTTATAACTCTTTACGATAAAATCGTTTTTTTTGTACTAATGTGCTTTGGAAAGCGCTTATAACGGAACGTTAAAAACAAGAACGCTACAAAGTAATACCTTTTTTTGTAAGAGCTTTGGGCATAATAAATTAATTATGGAACGATTTACAGCGACATATTATTTAAATTAATGAAACTGATTTGCATCTTCATTGATTGAGTGGAATACTTATAAAGACTTCTATGGTGCAGTGGTCCACCTTCGGCGCAGGAGGTTGCTGGTCCGATTCTCGCGTCGGGACAAATCGTACAAAATTTGTACGATCACATAGTTGTTCTGGGTATTTCCACGTATAATAATATATGTAATGTAGTGTTTTAAGTACTCGTACCTTTATCAGTTATCTACACATAACACAAGCACTGCTTTCTTTTTCCCGCGATACAGGTTCTGAACCTAGTGCGGGGACCACAAGTAACAATAACTACTTAAGTTTTTTAGCAAATAAATGCCTTTTGTATTTGTATTTTGGGCTAGGTGATGCTGTGTGGGTTTTCCAGCATTATTTATTTATTTATAAAGGTTCACCAGGCCCGTCTCATCCATTCCATCGCCTCGGATGTCAGCCGAGTAGAAATAATTTGAAAAGGACGGATCTCGGTCGAGTAAAACTAATGGGAAAAGGGCAGACCTCGATCGACTAGAAATTAAAGGAATAGTGCAGAGCTTAAAAAAAGTTAAATTAAATACCTATTAAAAATATTTCGACCGAGTAAAAGTGCAAAAAAAAGGAAAAAGTACGGATCTGGAAAAAAAAGATAAACTAATAAAAAATCCCGGACGAGTCGCAATATTGGAAAAATATCTTTGATCTTCGATCATATAAGACTGATGATGATGAAAGTCTAAAACGTTCATAAACAAGACAGCTATCCGAAAAGGTCCACCTTTTACAGCAGAACCATATATTGAGGGGTCGAAAAGGTTTGCGCTGTTCATGCAGCAATAACGTCGCTTATCGCGTCGGGGGGTTAAAATCATCGATTTTATTATTGAAATAAACGGGCCCTAAAGTGAGAACGCCATTTACCAAATATAAAGAGGCTGGACATCGTAACGCTGAAAGCTTAATCGTCCGTAATAAAACTGTGATAGTGTCAACTTTTGACTTTTCCGGACTTGCTGGCGCACTGCGTGGTCGTTTTCACGGACTTCGTGGAATGGACATTCTCTATACGGCTTTTTATGTTTCGTGTTTGCGATTTCTCTATCATTTGGAATTTTAACGAATTATTGTGATGACTCCAAATTTACGTAATTTTTAGCACTTCTTATTCTGATTTTCATGTTTTTGTAATTGTGTTTTGGGTGTTTTCTATGAATAATAAAAAAAATCTATGAACCTACCTAGTATTATTTATTAAGTATATCAGGTATCCAAAACCCATATAACAACGTTGTATGTATGTACCTCCTATTTATAAGTGTGTTGTATATGTAGTTGTTAAAAATAAATGATTTTCTATTCTATTCTATTCCATAACCTCAGGGTCTGCAAAGGTTGGAGCTGTGTGGATTGATCAGCATTATTTATGTTTATATTAAATCAGTATGTAGTGACTTTAATGAAACCTAAATTATGTCTCTGTTAAAGTTGATAAAAGCCAGTTGTGATTAAAAATATCAGGTATCTCTGATTCTTACTTTATGTGTTGGTATAGGTAGGTATGCCGCTTTCGGGTAAGAAATACCTTTCTCAGCGTTTTACCCTGACTCTTTCACTTTTTCTTTATGCATGATTAACTTCCACTTTAGGGACTTACATTGCAAACTGAAGTTTAAATATTACATTAACATCGTTTTTTACGAATAGTATCAACCATTTTCCCCTGACGTTACCTATGTGTATGTATACCCTATCGAAGTTGCCGCAAAAGTGCGCATTAAAAATTAACTAAATATATAAGGTGACATCGCAAAATACGGCCTACCCACCTCCGGTATATCTAATGGCGTTTTTTATTCGGCATTCTTTATGCATCCGCCGAAGACGGAAGAATGTCCGGATTTCTTTTGAATTTTTTATCATGGCGACCCTATTTCATGTAAAGTTTGCGCCCAACTCTGGGACTCTTCGGAAAAGTTTCTGGTTTTGTGTGAATATCTTTATCCTACGTATCTAAATCGTGGTACTATTTTATTTATTTATATCTATTACAAATACAATACATCTTATACATTTTAAATTCAGTTTGTAGCATCGTATACACACAATTGAAACTTGAAAACCTACAAAATGGCGTCCAACGCAATTATGTTGTGAAACCTAGCCGTGTCTTCTGATGAATCTTACCTTTGCGCTAGTTTTCTTATCAATAACAATAGCTTTCATACATATCAGAAGAATAAGAATAAGAATGTTTATTTTTCAAATTTACATGGAAAATAGAAGCGGTAGGTACTTCTGGTTAAGGTTAGGAGTGTAGTGTAGTTGCTATATCACTAAAAACGAGGCGTGTATAACTCCTGCCATAAAACAGTCAAAATGTCTGTCATTATCTTAGCTTGGGCTAGATGTTGCTGTGTTGATTAAAAGAAGAAAGAAAGAAAATATATTATATTATCCAGCGTTATTTAATACTAGCGACCCGCCCGGCTTCGTACGGTTTTATCATAAATATGAACTATCCTCTTGAATCACTCTATCTATTAAAAACCGCATCAAAATCCGTTGCGTAGTTTTAAAGATGTAAGCATACAAAGGGACATAGGAATCTAAGGACAGAGAAAGCGACTTTATTTTATACTATGTAATGATTGACGACAACTATGGCACTGCGGGCGTAGGTCCGCCTGTGCCATAGTTGCCAATCTACACCTCAGACAATAATAATTACTTGTACGATCTGGAGATTTGTTAAGGATAAAGAAAAATATCTAAGAAGTATATCAGTTATCTAGTACTCATAACACAAGCTCTGCTTAGCTTAAGATGAAGCTGCGTGAATTTTCCAGCATTATTTATTGACGATCTACGTCGGCGTCTTTTACTCCGTCTGCCATAAAACAAGTCAAAGGTACGTCATTGTCGATATACGGCCCTTAGTGAAATAGTATGGACCTTTTTCGGCACTTTAGAGCGATGCCGTTGTATTCACGGCCCGCGTTGTGCACCCTTATTATTATGTAAATACGGCCACGTATTGTCGCCGCTAATTTACGGCCCGGGCCGGAATTAAGCCGACAGAGATGTCTATGAAGGGTACTCAGGGTTAATATTTACATTATTCTGTGATGTTATTTATTGCGGTTTTTGACACGTGGTTGCTTTGTTACTCTTTCGGTGAGGCTAGCGAATTTTTTTACAATACAAAAAGTTGTAAATTATTTTGTAAATGGGTTTAACACTCTTATGGCCCACGACGCACATACAGGTCTTGCAGGCTTCTCTGGCTTGTCGAACCACCCATGGCAGTGAATGCATTAATAGTTATATCGCTGCTCTTTGCTATATCAGACTACATGCAAGACTTGATTATCATTTGGACACCTTACCCCTACTTAGTAGTTCTTACTTCAATATTCAGTTTTTAAAGGTAAAGAAAATATTTATTTCTTTCCATCTATCTAATAATAATGCACATATTTTAGGTCGTGATTTCGATTCCACGAAATAAATTGCTTCAACATTTAAATAGTATCGTGTCAAAATGACAGTGTTAAACTCTTTTTGGTATTCTACTAGCACAAAATTTTTGAGGTTCATTCATAGCTGTGACGATTACCTTTATAAATACCATTCTAATTATGAAAGTCTCTTCAAGCGCAAAAATAGTAGAATACCAAATGCACAAACGTTATTTTAATCATCTTGATAGATTGACACTGAGACCTTTGTTATGAAATTAGTGGAATTCGGCCCCAGTTCAGTAGTATCTTTACAACACAAGCGCTATTTAGCTTGGGGTTAGATAATGCAGTGTGGGTTGTCTATCATTATTTACTCTACTAAAAATATTTCCTTTACTGCAAAATAAAGTTATAGCAACCCTCTATATTTATTTCCCTGCAGGTTTCGCCGAAGCAAAACCGAAAATAGAAAGGGCACGAGACAAAAAACAAATGCAGGCTACATTTACAGCATTTGTTTTTTTGCAGCTGCATTTGTAATCCACCGCAAAGCCCAAAGCGAACTCTCGTCGGCAAATACGAAAAATCCATTTTCCAGTACATACACACGCCCGCATGTGTCTCTGTTTGCTCCTATCAGTGCTTTGTTGTTGCCTATAAATTACTCTGAAAGGACGTAAAAATATTAACTTTTTTACGACGGATTTTTATGTGTAGGGGCCGGGTGTTTATATCAGCTACACTTGATTCTGGCAGCTACTGTTGGTATTGCCAAAGCTGAACTGAAAGATCACTCATCCAATTACACCTATGTCTAATTGATCAAATGTGATCAAATGTGAAAAACTCAAACCACAAACTCAATGCGTACAAATCCTTAAGGTGAATGAGTGTGTTTAGATACTGCTCGCTTAGTATATATTTTAGATGGATTGTTTAAGATTTAAGATTATATTCAAATACTTTAAAGGTCGTTTTGCAACACAATGTGATAGGTAAGGATTGTAACATTCTGTAATGAAATAATTACGATTTGTACAATTTTTTTCTCTATATTGTATTGCATAAATTATCTATCTATATAATTTTGAGTACACTGGTAGTAAGCAGGTACAAATAATAATCCGATAGATATCTGATACATCAACAATACCGTCGTTTATCGTACTAAGACGACGCTCAAACGGTTTATTGCGATGAAACGCGGAACGTCTCTGCATCTGTGATCCAAACGATGCGTCGTATATGCACCGATGTGTATTTTATTGCTACTCAACAAGTGCATATTCGAATTTACCTCCATTGTGAGGGTAGTTATGGAGAAGCTAGGTTTTGCGGCTGTCTCAACTTAAGTCTTTTACATGGTTAAGGTTCGATTCCCGTCTCGGAGTTCATTTTTGCAACAGAACTTTTACCATTGATACTCAAAATCAGTCATTTTATGAACTTGGTGTAAATTATAGTGTTAGATAAAATCGTCTTTATTTCATTGAAACAAAATGGCAATCGGCAGTTTTATTGCTCAAGAGTGATCTCTACCAGACAATCGTGGGAGGATAGGATCGTTGTATTAAACTGAATCTCTTTTAACTATATGTATATAATATAATAATACAGACTACAAGCTTCAAATCAAATCATACACCAACTAAAATTGCAAAAAATACAAAAAAAACCTCATGATTTTTTTGTGATCATGGCGCATGAAAGTGTGCCGAAATATTGAAAAACTAAAAAAAACAAATCATGGTAAGTACCCTGTTTAAATGACTATAGTAAGTCAAAACTTCTTGTACCTATGGGGTATATGGAGTGAAATGAAAGAGACCACTTACAAGAACCATTTAGAAGCAGTTTCGTGCAGAACCCATTAAGCTATAGTATAGAGTTATAGAGGGATTGCAATTACACTTTTAGGGACTTTTGTTCTGAGTAGCCACTAGGTGCTGAAGACAGGAACGACTAGATTGTTTCACCACTGGTTTATGTGGCTTTGTTTCGTGTTATAGCAATTTAAATTCTACTAGTTTCTTCTATGGAAACGTTTTTGATGCCACAGGAACTAGCCCGTGGGAGAGAAATAAAACGTTTTCATTACAACTTTTATGTTATTTCAAAGTCTTTACATAGGTACACACATTTTGCAGTTTTGTAGAAGTAACAAACACACACAAAAATAGTAATATACGATACAAGAAAAAACCCATTTTTTACCCTTGCGTCGTCGTCGTAAAAATTAAATGAATAGGTATTTTTTATTTCTTTTCTGCCTTTTACTACAATCACCTAGAATAGAAGACACCTAACTAGAAACAAAAAAAGTCTTAAAGGGAAAGTACATATTACTTTCCCTTTCATATTCCGATCTCTTTTGAAACTCATAGCCGTTGTTTCTTAGTTTTTACCCAATAATCTTCTCAAATATTTCCCTGTAAAACTATCAGGGGACCCAGTTCATTGTTTCGTCACATCGCGAAGCTCAGACCGTGGAAGTAATGGCTGATCCTCTTAAGTCTTAGGACGTGCCGCGGGCATGCGGTACTCGGAGCCGTTTTAACGAAGCTGACTTCTTCGAGAGGTGGAATATGTCGATAAAAATTGACTATCATCGATAAAACGGTATGCCACTTTATCGATGTTTGTCTATTTTTATCAGTCAGGTTTTTGATTCATCGTTATTGATACATGTTTCGATAATGTTGATTAAAATTGACAATCATCGATAAAGATGGAGACGATAGATCTTAAAAATATTTGTTACCATAGACACGCAGATAAAGTATACAATTATTATAAAGAATTAAAATGTACATTGTTTCTAGTCTTAAAGATGTCAACTTTTGTGTGTGTGCTCTTCGTTTATTCAGTTCATTTTTTGGCATACAAGCATTTTTTTTCTAATAAATGTATTATTTGTTGTTTCAGGTAAATTATTTATCACAATCAGTATAGAATTGCGTATCTACATTGTTAAGAGTGAGTATCTAAAAATCATAAGAAAATTCGGAAACGAGTATAAACACCGCACTGCTTTTGTTTTCCTTCAATTCAGTTTCGTTACCCTTACGTCAACTAAAAGTGTATAAACATTCCATCGATCGATACCTTTTATCACAAAAGCAAAACAACACAACTTGAAGGGCGTCAGAAAACCTGTGTTATCGAGCTTTACACCCCGTAATTACTGTTTTCCATCGCCGCACGCGTTCAATTATTCACATCAATACCTACTATCACAACCATGCCGTCGTCTAGTCCGTGTCAGTTATGTTTGCGGCTAGTGTTTCAGTTGTAAACAGTTAGATTTGTCTAATCACAATTACATCTGAAACTTTTTATTTATTTTATTAACTTATGTATTTTTAAAGGGCTTGCTTATAGGCGGAGAAAGCTGGTATCATATTTAAAACTTTTTAATGCAAAACAAGGTGTTTTCTATACAGATACTAGAAAAACAAAAAATAATCGATGAAATTCATTGTAATAAGTTAATTGTAATAACACCAGTGGCAAAGAACACAAGTCCAGGTGCAAAAGAACACAAGTCCAAGACGATATGGAATGTTATAAGCGTGATTAAAAAAATATATTCCTTTTATCATATTCATCTGCAACCAGACTTTACCCAGTGCTGGATTTAAGCCTCCAAACTTTTGTCCTGAGCCAGTCTCATCCAGGTTCGCCCCGCAACTTAAATATGAAAAAACATCGAAAAATAAAGAGGTGTACCGTTGTTTTTGGCTAATTATTAATATTTTTGACAAATTATACAAAATTTCATATTGATCCTGTCGATAATAGGTATTTTTATCGATCACAGGACATCACTAGTTGTTTTCCGGCTCAAGGAGCTAGATAGAAATTAGTTACATATTTTCTGTTTAGTAAAACGAGAATAGCCCCTCGTGTTAGAAGGAATCGGGATAATCTCGACGTAAGAGGAAAATCAGCAAATTTTCGGTAAACCTGAGGTAACATAACACTGAACAAATTCTTTGAGATCAGTAAGTGGAAGAATAGACATAAAAAATCTTTTTTCATGTAGAGAGTATTCAATCTATAAGAGAAAATATCGCTAAGGGCGTATTGGCAAATGAAAAGGCGAAGAGCTACGTATTTCAACTAAGACGAATATAGAAGACCAGACGAGTATTTTGATACCTCATAATATTACAAAACCACTTTGGCGGTCCCTATGGAAATAATAGTAGGTAATTCAATCTGAATTCAACTGAACATTTACTTCGATACCCCTCGGTTAGGCCTAGGTACCGAGAGGTATCGTTTATTCAGTACCTAGTTTTCTTTTACTGCTCAATAAATGGGCTATCTTTATAGGAAGGATTTATTGCGCTCGTCAACTTTGATTTCTTATTTATGACGTACAGCGGTTTACTTCGAATGTATGATTGATCTCCCGAACCGAGATTCTGGTTATAGATTGTGCTTACGGTTTTACTGAGGGTAATATTAAATCTTATAGATATTTTTGTGATTTGATATCGTTTCCTTGAAAAAGTTTCATCGTTAAATGGCGCTTTGCAGCCATTTTTGCGAATAGGAATTGGTTTTCGCGTTTTCATATGATCGGGCAAAATATAGCTCTTTGGAAAGTCGTAAACTTAAATGTTCAAATTATTGTTTAAAAGAAAAATACACAGCTGTTAAGAAACGGGGAACCATTGTACGAATCAAAACAAGTGATATAAAATACAAGTAAAGAGTTCTTGAGATATCGACCAAATCATGTGCGAAAAAGCATGCATTTTCATGATTTTTTAACGAAGTCTGTTTTTATCAAACGTACTTTACTGAAACCAAAGAAATAGTGTTGTATTTTATGTTCTTAATTACAGTTATTTACCCCGGGTTCCCTAGGAGTAAAGAGATGTAAGCCTAGTTTAATTAACAAATCCACTATGGCACCCTCCTACATTTGTATTTTTCATAGTTTGGCAAAGACATACTCATAGCTTGGTATAAGCAAGACACCATCAGGGTAAATCCTCCTTTCTCTTCTCTCTACCCTGATAATCTTGGTTTGTGGCAAACCCTTGATCCCAAATGTATCCGACAAACCTCGAAAGTTCTAAGCCTTCAAACATTTTCCCAGTATATTCCTTATCAACTTGAAATTCCGTCGGGCAGTCCCAGTGGAACGCTTTGTTCCTATCCACGTGATCGCAGCATCTGGCAGCCAGGAGAATGTAGACACTGAAGTCATTCTACTATAGGTTATTATTGCTAGGCGTTAGTTCCAAGGTTATGGGCAGCAATGACATGAGGACCTAGACAACGTAACCTAACGATTGAAGGTACAATCGTTCAAACTGCCAAAAGTGTATGAACACTTTTGGCACATCTTTATGTTATCTTATGTCACACGTGACATATCTCTCGATAGATTTATATATAGATTGCAGAGATATGCCACTTAACGCACACGTGACCTTAACGAATGGACATACGATTTGCTAAGCAAAACGACTCACATCGAGCAAAACGATAGCATAACGATAACATAGAACGATTTTACTTCAAGAGGTGGCAGGCAACTTGCATTTGGTGTACTAATGGTGCATATACTCGATATACTCGTATACTCGAAGCTTGATCCATGTTTACAAACAAGTTAATTTGCCGCCACACTCTTATGTGTTTGATAAGGGGTATAAGTAAATGCTTAAAAAGTGTAAATAATAAATAACTGTAAACAGGACATAGCATATATTAACAGTCTATATAAAAAAAACGATTTCATAAATAGAACAAAAGTTGATTCCCTCGGGTTGTCCAGGGGCCGAATTCCACTAATGTCAAAACAAAGGTCTTTATAGTGCCATTCAATCAAGATGATTAAAATGACATTTATGAATTTGGTATTCTACTATTTTTTGCGCTCGAAGAGACTTTCATAATTAGAATGTCAAATTGGTAGTTATACATAGGTAATCGTCACAGCTATGAATGAACCTCAAAAAATTTGTGCTAGTAGAATACCAAAAACACTGACATTTTGACACAATATTATTTAAATTTAGAAGCGATTTATTTAGTGGAATTCGGACTCAGAATGAGCCCCCTTTTGCCTACACATATTACGCGGCAAATTGTAAAAGTAAGCAGTTTATATTTATTTGTTTATCAGCAACATCCTTCTCATCCACACCGTCTTACCACACGTCTGTTGCGCAGAACAGATGCGCATCAGCTCGTAACAATCGTAACTTACAAACCGGTGTAATTGCCGACGTGAACAACTAATGGTGCACGGCCTGCCTAATGGCGCGTACCTTTTCATTACGAACCGCTTCCGCCGATGCCAAAATTTTAATCCGAAAACGCAAAGAATACCCCATAAGATCCAGAATCTCCTGCTGGCCCATAATGGATCTTAAACAGCTTCGAGGGGATCGTTTAGCCCCGTTCGTCGTTAACGATGTAGAAACGATAGGTTTTAGAGGAGGAATAAACATGATATGGCGTCGTTAGTGAACTCTGGTGTAGGACGCGTCACCGCTTCCTCATTTGAGATAGCAGATAGGAGCAACATCCGGATTCGCGCGTAAATTCGCACTATAAAACACAGCGGGATGGTCTGCAAGGTTTCCTTAAATGTCCGACTGTCAGGAGACTGGAGTCTCGTTAGCTGGGATAGGACACTTCTTTTTTGTGTTCCGGCACTTAAGAAAGACGGAAGACTTGTAGGATCACTTTTTGTGTGTCTGTGTGTTTCACACTGCGCTTTCTCCGAGCTTGGTATAGCTTAGGTATGCAATAAAATATAGGAATAAGATGAACTGGTAGAATAATATACGTGGAATTACCAATTGTTTCAAAAAGGGCCAACGACTTAGTACAGCTTATAGCGGTGGATACTTTACTGTTAACAAGTAACTTTAAAGGATAAAAGCGGGGTAAAACTGGTTAAAACAATAATTTGGCGTATTTTTATAACCAATAAACAGTCGTTTCAATTCTTTAAAGTTAAATGCGAATACGGTAATTATTAATGTAGTAGAAGTCAATAAAATACGCTTTATTAAGTATAACTTAAATAACTACTGGACAGATCTTAGTCTAATTTATATGGGATCACATAAGAAGCACCATCTTTCAAACTAAATTGTTTTACCTAGATAAAATTTTTGAGGCATATATGTATAAAAAATACAGTCGAATAAAAATTTCCTCATTTCTTTGAATACGGTTGAAAATAAATCACCACCATTAAATCGTGTGTCGAGCCTGTCGCACGTTTTTAATCAGCATGTTATCGATTCTCGACGTCACGTCACACAGCCCATCACGGCGACCAGTATGGCAATATAGCGGCATCATCAACCTCGCAATATAGCAGCGGCAATTACAAGCAGTAACGACAGCCATCAGCCAAGCGGCTATAAAACGTGCGGTGGGGCTTTAGATCAGCTGGCAAAGTACCTACAACACGGCGAAGGCAAATAACAATAATTACGATGATAAGTGACATAGGTACGTATGTTGCACGCACCTGGTATTCTCCACAGCATGTATTTTTCTTTTCTATCAATAAATAATATCTGTCTATCTATAGCACCTCCTTCTTTATTTGAAGTCTGTAAAAATGTTACGAAGCGATGCGATATACTACCTACTTAAAATCGAGAAAACTGGGAAAAAGAGATATGAGATTTACTGTTCGCGAATCATAATCAAACTTTTTGAAACCATTATAGGATAAATGAATGAATGAATGAATGAACACTTTAAAGGACGCACTTACGGTGGGAAATCCACTTCAGACAATGGTATATCCCGTTTTACTTGCATACAATATTATCACGACCAATTTGTAAATCCAGTAGCATGATTTTATGTGATGTGTCCAAAGAAGAGCATCATCAAAATAGATTCGTGACATTAAACCTTTTGTTCTAACAGATACCTACATATGTATGGGCCTTAAGTCGCAATATCTATACATTTTACTCTGATAATATATCTAACAACAAGCTCCAAGCGAGTGGCCCGTAAACTGTCTGATGCTTTCAGTATAAAATTCATCTAAAGATAACGTATAAAAGCCCATATTTGAATACATATGCGAGCCGTATGGTAGCAGTTCGGTCCAGATCTGCGAAAACCTTTATAGTCCACTTATTCATTCAAACAAGGAATGGCTTCTCTGAATAGATACTTCCGGAACTTGTATTCTAACTAAGCCATAAAGTTGTACGCCAGTTCCATAAACGTACCCCATAATGTCTGTCCGTTTGAATAGCGCAATTTGAAGGGTGATTTGTATTTATCACTTTAAACTATTCAATCAGACCGGACGACGGAACACTGAGGATTAATCGCTTGTAAATCTAGATATTGTG
This sequence comes from Eupithecia centaureata, assembly GCA_944547425.1. Classification (NCBI taxonomy): domain Eukaryota; kingdom Metazoa; phylum Arthropoda; class Insecta; order Lepidoptera; family Geometridae; genus Eupithecia; species Eupithecia centaureata. Next base: position 1,996,308 of record OX155683.1, read on the forward strand.
CGGAACCCTCTTGGTTGTTGGGGCGATTCGGTCTTTGTCTTTTTGATATCTTTGGGAACTGATGCTTTGTCAAATTTTAATGTGGCATACGCACACTATGCATGTAAATAATATGTAGATTACGGAACAGATACGAAAACAAAGTTTGGTGGCCACCAAAGGCAACTTCGTATCTCTCCTACACTAGACAAAATAAAACTACTACAGATGCATTAAAAAAAAGCTTATTAGGGCTTTATATTATATCAGCGGTTTAACAAACTGTACGAGTGAATTTTGGAAATTCCTTTGTTTAACGGAATTGTATGATATAATAAAGGTCTTCGCACATTAAAACAACTCAACGGCGACTCGACTCTATGCCAAATATTGAAATTTAAGCCCTGTGTCATATGTTCAAGGTTTAATTTCAAAAAATGATATTAAAGTAGTGTACGACGAGTGGCCTACGCATCGTACACTAAAGGTCAACCCCAACACGTTTGTCACGCAATGATCACACGTTGTCCACGCAATGACCACACGTTGTCCACGCAACGACTCTGCGACCGAAAAACTGAGGTAAGATGAGTTGTCTGTTGAATACGCATTACCCACTCGTTGACAACGCATTGCCCACTAGTGACCATGGAGTGGATCAACTAGTTGACTACTCATCGAGAGTGTGAGTAGAGTTGATGCCGCGTTGGCGTGGAGTTGTTATAATGTGCGAAGACCTTAAGTGAGGACGTTACTTTAGGTGCTGTTTGCGCCTTAAACAAATCATCATTGAATAAGTAGTAACGAATAACGAAATAGTTAATTTGCGAAGAATACGGAAAACGAATTGGTGAAGCTCCAACACCTGAATAGAAAAACAAACGCATCATCATTATTATCATTATCACCTCTACCATGGGTTTCCAAACAAGCTTTATCCTTTCCCTTATCCTTTTGTTTTCTAACAGCGTCCTAAAGATACATGACTGTGCGATCAAAACACCTTTCTTCTCATAAACATGTGCGTTTTGAACGGTAAGGTGGATTTACACGGAAAGATACAAGTTGGTCTTAGAGCTAGTTTCGTTTTAGAGGAAATTCAACGGGTTTACTCTCAGCTTAGTAGGTCTTGGTCTGGATGACATTTAATTTTGTCCAGTGCAGCTTACACCAAGCGATTATGGGTCTCGTAGATCCTATGAAAGCCAAAAAATTGTCGCTATATTTTAGAGTAGATTTTTAACCGTTCATATTGTGTGAAAATCAAATTTAATACATATTGTTATCTGTAATTGCTTTACAAAAAAAATAGACGGTAAAAATACGCAATTGCCTGAAGAAACTACTTTAAAACTTTGCATCCATAAACACTTAACTAGTTTATTGCCGAAAACTTAAACAGCACCCTTATATTTCTGTTTATTGCCGAAAACTTAAACAGCAGCCCTTATATTTCTGTTCTTTTTTATTTAAACCACGGATTTTCATTTGTAGAGAATAGAAAGAAACTACATAGAATTAACAATTAAAACAATTGATCTAACTGGTAGACTGTTGTAAACAATTTAAGGTAGCTCAACTGTTTCATCACCAGTCGTAATTTCATATCATAAATAATCATATACTTCTGTCAAAAAAATAAAAAACAATTTCAAAAAGCTATAATATCATTCATTTTGTTTAACGCTATACTTATTCAACTAAAGTAAAGTTAACTTAATTACATTTAAGCTATTCCTAAGATACCTATTACACGGAAAATATATCTCATTTGGTAGCTCAACTGTTTCATATCTGAGAGTCGGAATCGTCCTCAAGACGCTGGCTGCATTTCCCCGGTGTATGGCAATGCTGATGCGCTTTACGTTTTCGTTCTAATGGCCCGACTGAAAATAGCCTCTTTGAATCGGCTCGTCTAAAACCACTTTAAGTTTATACACTCATGCGCCAAGTGACATACCCGAACAAACGAAACAATACAAGACACGCGAGAGTAATGACGCGTAAACTTGATACCACAAGACCTGTATTCTCAATGATATCATGTCAATAACGCGGGCTTACATAACGCGAAATACTAACCCAGGTTAGAATTGTACCTTAGTTAAAACCGCGACATTATTCACATTTAGTCGCAACATACAGCGCATTCAAAATGTGCTCTTTTTTGAAAAAAATCTAAAACAAGCATGCTTTTTGTTCATAAAAAAAGGTAAACGAGTTCTTGGGTGGAGACCATGAATCGGCAAACGAAGTTGTACACGCCCTCTGGCTAGGTGAGAAAACCCGTGAAAATACAGGCATACATGATATCTGTAAAACTGGGTAAAAGTGTTCTTGGGTGGAGAAAACTACTCGGCAAACACAGTGATGCACGCCTTCTGGCTAGGAAGTATAAACTGCAGACATAAGCTGGATTTGACAAGCTGAAGACAGGACGCTAAGGCACTCAATCGAAGAGTCCTATGTCACACGTAGTATATGTTGATGAGTTTAAGGTGCTATATTCTATTACTCTTAATTCTATTTCGCGAGCACACAATTTCCTTCACTTGACAGTTCAAAACGCAAAACACCGCGTACGGTAAGAATAAGTTACCAAAGCTTCCGTCTCTTTCCGACTTGTACAAGGGATGTGAATTGTCATCTCTCTCGTACACCATGCGGTGCAGCTAAGGATGAAGAAGCTTAGCTATTTCACTTCCTAGTTCTTTGTTTAAGATATACGACACATTCATGTAATTTGCATGGAGAAATAAATGCTTTTGTTAGTTGCAGTATATTGTTTACTAGCTACCAGCCCTGTCTTCGCGCATGAGTACTCGGATTTCCTTCACTGTAACATGCATTTATTATACAAATAAACCTTCCTCTTGAATTACTCTACCTATTCATGGAATCTGCACTAAAATCTGTTAGTTTAAATTAGTTAAAAATATATTAGTTTATAAGATATTAGCGCACAGTCGATAGATTTGTTTTAAATGTATGTAATGTAGCGATTGCAAGTGCTTGCTGAATCAGTCATTTCAATCTTTTGTAAGCTTAAAATATTTTTATAGAGATTATGTTTATTTTTTTATTTTCGGACCTAGTCGAGCTATAATATTGAAGAGATCGCTCCAGAAAAACTGTCGATTGTCCTAAACATACCAATAATTGAAGAACTTGCAAATCACCCATCGCTTTCCTCAAGAAATATCTCAGCAGTTACAACAAAACCTTACCGATAATCAAAGATCAACAAAAATAGTGTATTTATCTAAAATTACCAATAATTGAAGAACTTGCAAAAACACCATACCTCGATTTCCCCAAGAAATCCCTCAGAGGTTACAAGTGTTTTGAACGAAACCGTATCGATAATCGAAGCTCCACAAAACAATCTATTCACCTAAAGATACCAATCATTAAAGAACTTGCAAAAATCCCCCATCGCTTTCCTCAAAGAATCCCTAAGTAGTTACAAGTGCTTTGCATGAAATCTTACCGATAATCAATACTCTACAAAAACAGTTAATAATGTATTACCTAAGTATTAGTATTTATTAATGTTTAAAGAACTTTCAAAAATCCCCCATCGCTTTCCTCAAGAATGATTAAAGAACTTGCGAAAATCCCCCATCGCTTTCCCCAAGAAATCCCTCAACATTTACAAGTACTTTAGCCTCACCGATAATCGAAGTGGACCAGCTGTTCGCCCGCCTGCAGTAATTAGCCAACTTGGTATAAACTTAGGAATCGAAGTCATTAAAGTTTGTCGACTAATGGCTGTGTGCTAGATATGCAGAGATTACAATGCGAACAGGCTAATGAGACAAGTTATGAACTCCAAGCTTTAACTCACAGGCTTTCCTTGTCGGAAAAAGCTTTAAGGCGCAAACAGTAGCTAAAGTAGCGCCACCACTTTATCATATAATTGCGTTAAACAAAGGAATTTCCAAAATTCACACGTACAGTTTGTTACACGTATACCTTAAACAAGCTTTTTTTTAATGCATCTGTAGTAGTTTCATTTTGTCTATATCAGTAAGAGATACGAAAACAGAGTTTGGTGGCCACCAAAGGCAACTAGGTACTACAGATGCATTAAAAAAGCTTATTGTTTAACAAACTGTACGTATGAATTTTGGAAATACCTTTTTAACGGAACTATGATAAAATAAGTGATGGCGCTACATTAGCTCATGTTTGCAACTTAATCGGCTCTAGAATCACAGATATTAATTGTAAACTACAAAAAAAAAAAACTGTTAGAAAAAATATTGTTACGAGCAAATAGAAGAAGTTCGAAACGTTGGTTTAAAAAACGTTTGGTTTTGAAAGCTTTCATTCGTTATTTCATTCCTTTTAAAAGTTTTCGCTGCACGTGTACTATATTTAATTTCAGGTAAAAATGCTGTTACATTAAATTTAGTTTTCTGTTATGGTTCTTAGTTTTTGTAAAGTTTTAGTTCATAAATATCTTTGACCTAAAACATCTTGGATTGTAGAGACGTGTATAGAGAGAATTCGTACGGGTAATGAGTTTCTTATGTAGGCGGAGAAGGCGATTATTTCAACTAATCCTTGTACTTTGATGTTCAAGTTTGACAAAAGGCGTAGGGAAGGGTACATAGTGCATACTTCTCCCTACCTATGCAATCTACCTACCTACACTTTTCTATTGATATCATTTGGTCATAAAGTTGATGTTCTTGGAGATAAATAAATCAATGCAGGTAAATACGAGTATTCGTTCTAAAGGTTTCCAACCAAACCGCCCAATAGAAACATAGATTCAAAACATGAATTCTTTATAGCTTGTTCTTTCTAACATAAATAAAAATAACAATTTACAATAAATTATTAATTCACAATAAAACTTTTATTGAATTAGTTACAATTGCCGGTCTTATCACTCAAGAGCGATCAAGACATCTCCTAAAACCAAACCCCTGATCAAAAACATTGCCAGTATCACGTAAAATCTAGTGCCACAGTCACCCCAGCACCCTGTATGCAAACAGAGGTCGTTCACAATACGTGTACGTTCGAGTGGGGCAGGCATGTTGCCACTTAGCGCCCTCGCCTCTGCTCGCTGGCAACACCGGCTCATCTGGCGGATATTTACACTGAGTAATATAGGGATAATTTGGTTTCGGGTTCGATTCATGCCTGAGGATAAATGGTATGATTTGAAGCTGTTTGATCCGGGTGTTTTGGGTAATAAAAATGTATGATAAAAATCTTTATTATAAAATAAATATACAAAAGCAGTTTTATGTATTAAGTATGTATATCCAGTTATCTAGTACCCATAACACAAACGCTGCTTAGTGGCTAGATGATGCTGTGTGATGACCTGTATAATTATTATTTTTATTGTTTTATACCTGTGTTGAGAAACCAAGCATATCCAGCATTTGGCAAATTATTGAAACTTAAAATTCGATAGTATTCCTTTTGCTTTGAAAAATGTGGAAATTAAATTCGGGAGTATCGTTTTCTCGTTAAATTTAAAAAAAATATTAACGAGACACAATTATGATTTTACATGATTCTAGACGCTTCACGAAGGTTTTTACTTAGCCACAAATTATACACTTTTTTATTACAAATTTCAGTTCATTCGGCTATTTAGCAGTTCAGGATTAATAAACATTATTTCGTCCACACTCACTTTAAAAACGTAAAACGGGGAAAAATCCAATTATTACAATACACAGTGCTTGTCTACTTAAAGATTATTACTTTTCTGATTCTTCCTGGTAGATTACAAACTGCGAAATCATCAAAATATACAAAACACTTATCTCCATAATTTTTCAAAGAAATCAGTGTTTTTCTTTTTCCTTTTAATGCAATGGTTTTTAAGCCTCGATTATATTTCAAGCGTTTCTCGATAATGGTGTTTGCTTTTTGGCGAAATTCTAAAAATACAATGGCATTTTAATCTAAGAAGAGCTTTTAGATATAATAACATCGCTATCTGCGGGTAGACTGAGCTATAACGCTGGAAAAGTAAATAGAATGTAGAGTTTTCATAACAATTTAAAACAGTTATTTTTATATAAATAATTTTAACAAAGATTTTGTTTTTCCTTATCCTGTGCAAGTTACTATTTAGAACCCTAATTTTCTTGCTACTTTTTACATTAATACGTGTTTTAAGAAACTACACTTTGTTTATAAAAATCTTTGATTCTTGAACTGAGTATAGACGCATTGGTGTAATTAGCTGAACACCTAATCAAGTACCATTCTTTGAAGTCCAAAAACCCAACATTGGTTTGTTCCCCGAGTGATAAAGAAAATGTAACTTGACTGATAAAGGACTGGTAAGATCTAGCCTAGATAAATCAATTGGGAGAAGAAAGCATCTTTTCGTCATTTCAATGAGAGCACTCGTCTACAAACAGTCTGGTACTAACCAGGGCCGGACTGGAATTATTTAGGACCCAAAATGGGGGCCTGCATGTTTCTGTTAAGGGATGTAGATTTGCAATTAAAATAACTCAGATAGTATATAAGCATAAATAGTATATAATTTTTACTTTTTATGCTAGAACTACGTAGCTGATGTTAGTTACTACTGTATTCAATAACCAAATCCCAAAAACCTTGACATTGCTTACCAAAATCTATTGATATTATCTATTTATGTTGAAACAATAAACATAAGGACAAAAGAATGTATTCATAAAACAAATGCAAAAAAAGAGCAGACTTAATCCGAATCCGATGCCCCTTTCGCTCATCCTAAGTCCATCCACCCGGTGTACTGCAAACATAGTGCTCCCCAGGGCGCTGAAGTGGGCAGGGCAGAAATGCTGAGCCAGGATCGATGCTTCAATGCTTGTTTCAAATATTTGTGTGCGCTGGATTGCTTTGATGTTGTTGGAGTAGTTTGTTCGTCGGTTAATAGTTTAAACAACACTATTGATGACTTCCCTTGGCTTTCAATATAGAAATAAGGCCAATTTTGGTGGTGGCTCTTTGTAGGTCTACCATAATTTTTTACAACCTGTATTAGCGAATGTAGATAAGAGTATGAAAACTTGAATAGTGCTCTATAGGATAGTGAGACTAAAATGCGCAGTACGAGTCATGTCAATTGAGCTTCTGATTTCAAATCAACAGTCTGTAATTTTTGATAGAATTGGCAGTAGGTACTATTGTCAACAACAAGTAATTTTCGGTCAAGTATCGGGGCAATGTTTGGAAACATCATCGTATATTTAGGTTAGGTGTATACCAAGCGAGCGGAAGCTATTTATACTTAAACATTATTTCAGTTCAATACTAAGAAATTAAACGTAGTGTTTTACTTGATTCTATAACTCTTCGGTTATAAAGTTGAATCCAACTTAATAACCGCCCGGACTAAAGAAAACTAAAAGAAAATTGTAAGTTTGTCGCCGGTGGGCGGGCGGGACTTTTAAAGCGCACCACAGAGATTTCGTAATATCTGTATTTTTTATTGATTCTTTGCTTTTATTATGCGGTTTCTACTTAATTAACCAATACTATGGTTTCAAACGACGTCCCTTGTGCTGCATCCATGCGTAAATGCTAAAATTTTAAAAGCGAAAGTTATTCTGTTTTTAAATATTACTCACTATTTGACGACGAACGAATCTAGGAAATTAGTAAAATTACTAAGCATAAAAGGTTCTAAAAGGAGTTCTGGTAAAGACCTGGTTTGGCAGGGTAACAATGCACAATACCTACCATACTCCACTTTAGATACAAAAGAACAAAATCGAAAAATTACAACAAACATTTACATATTTTTTCTTAAAATAAGCCGTTACTAGAATGCAAAGCGCAAATTGCTGGCAACAATGCCACGTTGAACGGCAATGCTAATTCTTGACAGCATTCCAATCACCTGTGGGCTCGAGAGAAGTTTGGTATTATCTTTCTAAATTGCGTGGAGGTATGTACCCAGATAAAAATTAGATGGATTAAGTAAGGATAGAGGACATAGGTACTTTTTATAGAAAAATAGCTTTCGAAGCTGCAAGACGAAAGTACTGTACAAAATTTTTCTAAAGTTCTTGTTACATGAAATATTCCACCTGATTTCTGTCGGTTTTTATAACATGCAACATTGTTGTTCGTTCGTGACTTACCCACTGGTGTCAACCCGCAAGTAATTTACTATTAGAAGCGATTCACGTGAAATGTGACATGACATGCAGTCATGCACTAAGCGGAAATATTATACTTCGGTTTCATGCTTTAAATTGCTATTTTAAACGGCCAATTTCGCAAGTTTCAATAGCCGAGGGCCTAGACAATGTAACATTCGATAACGAAAACGATAGTAGAAAAGTCCAAAAAAGTATGGATTTGAATTATGCTTTAGATATGTCAGGTGATCTGTTGTTAATGAATAGATAATTGGTAGACAATTTATATATACTTAGATACCATCAATCGAATAGATCACATCGACATAATATTTTACGTCCATATAAATGCCTAACCAAGTGGCACTTTTGACAAGCCATTTCGCTTAGTCTGTTGCATGGAGTTGATCTGTGGTCGATTGTCAATCACCAATCGTGACGATGACGATTTTGTGAATAGAACTCTTCGTATCAAATGCTGGTTTGCCAAGCCTGCAGTTATGAAACTAGGTTGTTATTTAATTTTCTTTTATGTCAAAGTCTTCAGATTATACGGCCTATTCAGAAATCGATCTGAGTTATTATTTTCGCCGTTTGTTAGTCGCTTAGCCTCTATTTAAACATGTGCTTGTGACAGTCAAAAGTGTCCGGTTAGGTCTATTGTCATAATGCAAAGTTTGTTTCTGATTAGCGCTAGGATTCGATAGGCGTACCGTTTATTTAGACTTTGATCACTAATTTTGAATGACCCATGCTAGAGAAATTTTCCCAGAGTTGATCGATCCTCTTAGTAGAGATTCGGGAGGCTTCTTTGAGCCAGGCTTTTATGAATGCCAGAGAACGATTCAGAACCTAATTGAGTCCCTCTGGCCCCGGAACAGACCTTACCCTGCATCGTCAATTAATAATACCCAAATAGAAATACAAACAAGTTGTCAAAACGTAGATTAATATCGTGAGCGATTTCGGTGGCCGTGCACAAAGCCTGTATGCGAAGGCCAATCCAGGGGCGCTGCGATTGTACGCATAGGGTTGCCACTGCGGTTACCAAGTGAGATTGTTTGTGCAAGAGCCTTATTACAGCTGCTCTTGGATAAAATTACGCTTTTGAACAAATTTAAGTAGTAAAATTATGGTAGACAATCCACAGCATCATCTACCCACAAGCTAGGCAGAGCTTGTGTTATGGGTATTTGAAGAGTACAATAAATCGATAAAAAACTGCCTGTATACTGTCCCACTGCTGGGCAAAGGCCTCTCTTCTCTCCTTCCACACTTTTCAGGTTTTGCGCCACTATGGTCCAATCTTTTGAGTAGTGTCTATTTCGTCTTTCCATAATCGCTTTGGTCTGTCGAACGGTCTATTCCTGTCTTTGAGAATCCATTCTGTGATGAATTTCGTCAACGACTCATTCGGCATGCGGTAGATGTGACCCGCCCAGTCCCATTATATATATACATAGAAAATACCGAGAACTCCGGAACAAATATTAGAAGATTGTACAAACATTTGTCCCTAGGCGGGAATCGAACCCGCTACCTCCTGCGTCTCCTTACCGCTTATAATTCACTGACTAACCAAATCAAATCCTTCAAGTTTTTGCGTACTTTTGCGGTTTTCAAATCTCATGTTATATTTAATTTATAAAGAAATATAACTACTAGTATTTACAATTGAAACAGTTGAGCTTACTGCAGACTTCGCAAGCAATCTAGAGACATAATATTCGTTATAATTTGAAATGTGTTATTAAAATAAAAAGCATTGTTTTATGGCAGCTCGTAGTATGCAAGGCTAGTGCAACAACCTTCTATTGTGACGAGAAATGTGTCAAGGTTTACACAATTAACTATACTCTGATTTAAAATCAAAGATAATTTATGATAAACAGAGACACTTTTATGAAAACCCAACACAAAAACTGATAACAATCACAGACAACAGCAGGGCAACAGCAAGGTTAAAACTAAAAAAAAACTTCAAAACAAAAGCGCAGCGTTAAAGATGCTCGAAAATTAATGAGAGATCAATGGAATGATGAATGAAAGCTGTCAAAACCACGAATTGTTTCTATTCTGCAGCTTGCACTGATTTTTGACACTGAAAAAATCGATAAATCTTTAAAAACGAGTCAGTCGTTTAATATTTCATGCCAATATTTCTTTAGTTTTGTAACGTATTTGTTTACAAAAAATATTAAGGTTTTTGAGTCGTGGTGTAGTATCGGTTGCTGTTTTAATTAATTTAATAATAAAGCTTTATTAAGCTTAGTAATGTATTTCGTGCTCAATATAAATAACTCGTAAAAGCTATTGTGTTCAATGACTCCCGTTTAATTGCATTTGCCCGCGAGTTGTGGGTTATTTAGCGAGTTTCTATAAGGTTAGTAAACATGCTTTAATTTTTCTATTCATCAAAACTTTATTATATAGAAAAAGAAAAGAAAAAAAAAAATTCGACTCGAATTTTATTTCTGCTGCATATACAAATAAACAGTAGGGGTCTGAACTATACTTTGTATGTTGATAGAAATAAGAATAATAGAAATAAGCTTGTGTCGAAATAAAAATATTTTTCTTTCTTTATATTGTAGGTTTATACGACGTAAGCCCATCGTAAAACATATTCTTTTTGTAGTTGTCTACGGTTTAATGTAATATGTCGAGTTTTGATCAATATGTATAGTATACATACTGCTTAGCTTGGGGCTAGATGATGATGTGTGGACTGTCCGGAATTATTTACTATTTATTATTATTTATTTATACACAGATAACAGAAACAAAATACATATTATATTATAACATGTAATATAGAACGAGTGTTACCAACACAAACTTACTGTGGTTTAATGGTACACATTGATGAAAATAATAATATTCTATCTATAAAAAACGTCGTTTATATTCCTACAATGACTTCACACCCAAGCGGGCGAAAGTCCGCCTGCGTCGCAGGAGGTTGTGGTTTCGATTCCCGCCTCGGAACAAATCTTTGTACGAACTCATATACCGTACGGCTCTGTCGGAAGACCAGCGTTGGTTTAACGCTAATATACAACCAGCTAATGCTGAGACAGGGACCGTTTTGAGACTCAAACAAACTGTTATATTTTTTATTGAATATTCTTTTTTTTGTGTTTTTACAAAAAAAGCATATTTTTTCTATTCTATTTCTATATTATATGTTCTGGATGCTTTTATATCAGTTCTCTAGCACCGATAACACAACCTCTGCTTAGTGTGGGGCTAGACGATGCTATGTAAATTGTTCAGCATTGTTTATAATTTTTGTGCCAAGTGCTCCGCACAGCCCTAGTTCACACCCGTAGATAATTCAGCTGTGACAGTTTGAGGCCATATATCATGAGGGCACGCTTTAATGGATTTCGGCGTGAGCTGGACTACAGCGATCGTCATATTTGTTCTATGGAAATGTTGGGGATTGTATTCGTACCTGCGTACAATAGCATGATAATAAATAATATAAATAAAAACTACCTTATCGAAGTTATCGATGATCAACAACTCAACTATCCTTATCAATAAGTAATCAAACTAATTGTAACTTCCACCGTCTATATTGTTCTATTATGTCCAGTCCACCCCAAGGTGGCCTGGAAGGGATTGCTTTGGGCTATAAGGACGCCCTTTATACTTAGTCTTAGTATGCAGTATTGTATGTATTATTTTCTTTCTTTGTTTACCACAAAATTTAAGTATATTGAAGAATTTTCTATTGTATTATATTGATTAGGTACATTACCTTGTACTAACAGAAGCCAGTATTCCCTAGTCGGTAATTATAATCTAAAAACATAGTAAAATGCTATAAAAGGTAACCTACACAGTATCATGGCTATAAAACGTAGTATTTAGTAATTAAACAAGCGGAGCGGACTTGCGTGATTGTTTAAACGTAAAGGCCAGAGCCTTATTCAGTGCTAGATTAGTAGCTAGGAGGTCTATCATGAATATTTATGTTAGCGTTAATTCGCCGGCGCCGGGTTATATTATAATGCCCGTAGAGACGTAATAGCAATATTTGCGAAAAAGCACGATCTGCAAAAGACTGTGGGTAAGGTGGATATGACTAGCTGAAATTAGTGCGCTATGGCGCTCATTAGGGAACTTATAACTGGCGTCCAGCAGTAGACTGATATAGGTTGATGATTTATTCAGAAAACCGTATAAAACAGGATATCATTGGAAATTATAGCAAACTTAGGCTATATAATAATACTATTCATAAATTTTCACGCTAGTGAAGCTGCGTTGCGCAGCCAGTAAACCATAAACCAAGCTCTTGCATAATCGACTAAACAGTCGATTATGTAAACGAAGGTTTCCTGATAGCCCCTCCGAAAAGACCACTTAGTTTACTATTCACCAATTACAAGTAGAGAACGAAAGCTCGGAGCTCCGTAAGCATAGACTAAACAAACATAGGTGCACTCTCAACCATGAATAATACATACATAATTGCTTCTAGGAAGACCATGCGTGCACACGATTTAAAGCAGCACATTTCTGAAGTACCTATATTTACAGAAGGTACCTATTTACATGGGGTAGCGTGGTGGCTCAGTGGAGCTTCAAATTAGCTTAAACAGACAAATAATGCTGGCGGGCAATTGATACAACAACATGCAGCTCCAAGTTAGAGCTTGTGTTATCACAAACTCTGCTTAACTTGGGGCTACATTTGTTCTTTGTCGTGGAAATGCTCATAAAATAAATAACACTGGACATTGCACACAGCATCATCTAGCTCCAAGCTAAGCAGAGCTTGTGTTGTAGGTACCGACTAGAGAAATGATATACCTAATTACATAACATATGTCGCAGATCGCTGCGTTTCCAGACCTCATTCTATTTCATACTAGCGAGCCTTCGTTTTGATACCATGCATTTCATAGTCAAGAGTAATGATAACTTCTTGATATGTATTCGGTCTCTTTGCTCTATAGGCGGCCGACTGTTGATGGACAAATGTCATAAAGGAAAATTAGGGACTTTGGTTGAAATAATGACAGTGACCATCTCTTGCATTTTTCTAAATTATTAGAGTTAAATCGCATGATTATCGTAGCTACGCTTTATTATTGCATGCGCTCGTGCACTGCATTAGCCCAGTAAAGATTGGTGTACCGGATAACACCTTGAGTGCGCTTTCCTGACAAAACCACATTGATGCTCGGTGATCCGGTTTTATGGAGATGATCATGAAGATGATCCTCTTTTCCCTCTAATTACGACATATATATTATTTTATACATAGAAAATATCCAGAACCCCGGCAAATATTTGTCGAATATTAAATAGAACAAAGGGGATATGTGTGCAAACATAGGTTTTATAAATAAAATACTTGTATTATATGTACATAGTATTAAACAAAGTCGCTTTCTCTGTCCCTATGCCCCTATTTCCCTTTGAATGCTTAAATCTTTAAAACTACGCAACGGATTTTGATGCGGTTTTTTTAAATAGATAGAGTGATTCAAGAGGCAGGTTTATACGTATAATAAAACCATGCGAAGCCGGGGCGAGTCGCTAGTTATATATAAAAGGGGGGGGGGGGGGGTAGGCAGCAGCATCCCTCCAGAGCATCCCCATTACATACTATATACATTATATCTACTACTTAAATATATTGAATTACGTCGTTGACTTATGGTTCTCTGTCGGATAGTTTCGTAATGGATCGTCAAAAACTCCTCAAACCTAATTAGATAATTTGCTGTGTGACGAGATATTTTCAACTGATTTCGTAAAAAGGTGGAGGTTCTCAATACAACTGTAGTTTTTATTATGGGTACCAATTTTGAATATTATTTTTTTATTTGAATGCTGTTTCATAAAATAGAAATTTAATCAAAATCTGACCAGTAGTATTTCAGTTATCTTGAATTTCAAGTGAAATTTAAAGTGTGTTATTAGGATTTTGGAAAAACATAAAATGAAACCAAAATGAAAACATAAAATGAACCTAAAGAAAAACTTTTTCACACACATGAGAAATGATTAAAGAAAATAGCTTTTTAAATGTTTTATGAACTTCCGCGTAGTTTGATTCATAATTACAAGGCAGGTCACATTTCCTTGGCGTTAATAATATGTGTGGTACTTCTAAATCGTAAATCAATAGTTTGTCATTTCTTTGATACTTAGACCAGAACAGGTAATTATTATAATAAGGCTTATTAGTGTTTAGGGATCCGTACTTGAAAGGCTATATTGCTGAACCTTTGATGATGAATGTTTTTTACTTCATAGAGTCGAAACTTCTGAACAGTTTATTTCTAAAATGATTAACACAATGTAACCTGCAAATTAAATAACAAGTTCAATGTAGGGTGGGTGCACCAGTGCCACACCAGGAACCAGTAGTACACCATTTCTACCTTCACATCAAAATAATAACCTTCTGTCAAATTTCACGCCACTTTTTTTTAAATTTGATAGCACTGTTGTATTTCTATCAATCGTTAAATAAAATATAAAAGCGGTAAATATGCCATCTATATCACTAAAAAACGCATAATGCAAAACAAAAACCATTCTTTTCGTTCAGGGCGGCCATATTAGTAAGCTGCACTTCGACGATAAGTTTTTTCAATCTTTTGAAATCTTTGTTTGTATCAATCGTTTTAACTTATTTTCCAATTAATTGCGGAATATCATGTGTAAAGCAATCAAATTTTATTTTCTTTCATCAGAAAATGTTAATTTTAATCAAAAGTTGTCATTGGAAAACTAATGGAACACGAATTCAATGCTTTTCCAGTATTATTCCATTTGGTCTACAACTCGTGATTTAGTCTGTAATGTTTTTTTACAACATGACCTCGTCGATCTCCGTCTCCCCCAGCAGCAGCGGGCGCGTGTCTCTGCGCTGGTGCTGCACGAAGGCCTGCAGGTCCAGACCGAAAGCGTCGGCCGCGGGGAGCTCCGCGCCTGCCGGAATGCTCTCAATCAACATAGACACCTCCTAAATACTGTAAATCAACATAGACACCTCCTAGATACTCTAGATCATCATAGACACCTCCTAGATACTCTAAATCATCATAGACACCTCCTAGATGCTCTCAATCATCATAGACACCTCCTAGATCCTCTTGATCATCATAGACACCTAGATCCCCTCAAACATTATAGACACCTCCTAGATGCTCTCAATCATCATAGACCCTTGTCTCCCCTCGTTCATTCATACCTGATGCTCTTAATGATCATTGACACCTCCTGGATGCTCTCAATCGTCATAGACACCTCCTGGATACTCTTTATCACCATTCACATCTTCTAGATGCTCTTAATCATCATAGACACCTCCTAGATGCTCTCCATCATCAAAGACACCACCTGGATGCTCTCCATCATCAAAGACACCTCCTGGATGCTCTCCATCATCCAAGACACCTCCTGGATGCTCTCCATCATCCCAGACACCTCCTGGATACTCTCCATCATCCTAGACACCTCCTGGATGCTCTCCATCATCAAAGACACCTCCTGGATGCTCTCCATCATCCTAGACACCTCCTGGATGCTCTCCATCATTCTAGACACCTCCTGGATGCTCTCCATCATCCTAGACACCTCCTGGATGCTCTCCATCATCCGAGACACCTCCTGGATGCTCTCCATCATCAAAGACACCTCCTGGATGCTCTCCATCATCCTAGACACCTCCTGGATGCTCTCCATCAAAGACACCTCCTGGATGCTCTCCATCATCCTAGACACCTCCTGGATGCTCTCCATCATCAAAGACACCTCCTGGATGCTCTCCATCATCAAAGACACCTCCTGGATGCTCTCCATCATCAAAGACACCTCCTGGATGCTCTCCATCATCAAAGACACCTCCTGGATGCTCTCCATTATCAAAGACCTCCTGGATGCTCTCCATCATCCTAGACACCTCCTGGATGCTCTCCATCATCAAAGACACCTCCTGGATGCTCTCCATCATCCTAGACACCTCCTGGATGCTCTCCATCATCAAAGACACCTCCTGGATGCTCTCCATCATCAAAGACACCTCCTGGATGCTCTCCATCATCAAAGACACCTCCTGGATGCTCTCCATCATTAAAGACACCTCCTGGATACTCTCCATCATCCTAGACACCTCCTCGATGCTCTCTATCATTAAAGACACCTCCTGGATGCTCTCCATCATCAAAGACACCTCCTGGATGCTCTCCATCATCAAAGACACCTCCTGGATGCTCTCCATCATCAATACACTGAGCCAAGGGCCGCCTGCGACGCAGGAGGTTGCGAGTTCGAATCCTGCCGTGGGACAGATGTTTTTACGATCTACAAATATTTGCTAAAGAGCTCTGGGTGTCTGTGTATGTTAAAAAAATGTATCTTTGTAATTTATAAAGTAAATAAGTCATCTAGTACCCATAACACAGGAATTGCTTAGGTAGATAATGCTGTGAGGATTGCCAAAAAAAGCTACAAGTTCAAGCAAATCTTTTTCCCAAACCAGTTCCCATAGAATAGAAAATACGCTTAACATTTTACCATAGAAGAATTATTGAGTTGGAATAACCTAGGTAGTTAATTTATCCCAAAAATAACAAGCGCAAAGCCGCACGGGAAAACTAGTTCATTAACAAACGTGCAAACGACCAATTCAAGGAACCGTAAAATTATAGTTTACGAGTCTCTACTCCATCATAATGAACTAACCTACATGTGGGAGTTCAACTCTTACTTGGTCACTTTGTAACATAATACATGTATATACCTTAGTAACTGCATGTTATAAATAATTTAATGGATTTTAAAATTAAAGGACACTTTTGACCCGAAGTGTGTGATGACGCGTGTCAAAGACTTTAGTTCGTACTAGCTGCGCCCCGCAGCGTCGCCCGCGGGGTAATTTATTTATTTGTCAAATATCATATTTTTATACATAATATGCTATTCCCGACGAAGACAAATCCAAAAACACAAAAATCATAAAAATCGGTCCAGCCATTCTCGAGTTATAAGTGTTGTAACAAACACGACTTTCTTTTATATATATAAGATAATTAGTACATAATGGTACAAGGGGCGAAATAATACTTCAGTTGCGTTGCTCTGAAAGAATTAATTTTTTATTACAAACACAATACAAAAAGATACAATAAAGGTAAGAAAAATAAGTTTAACAAACACCAAATACCTGAAAGAAACTACATCTGAAGCTATTACTTTACAATAATCTTATTTCTGTAATATTTCACAATAGCACATTGTGCAAGTTTACTAAAAAGCGGTGTGGTTTTTTTATCAAGTCAACTTCTTCTTTATGCACCTGATTTGACAGACGTCTGCCATCACTCATAACGTTGACATTGACATATGCTTCCAAAGGATGCTTCACAGATTGGTAGCCATAAACAAAGACTTCAAGCAGGTTCGCGGCAAATTCAAATTAATGAAGAGTAAGGGCTTCAAAAAAAATAAAATTTAAAAACCACACAAAAAACTATACACTATGACATATAGTAAAAACACATTCATCCAAGATCAAAGATGGACAAAAAATGACAGAATGGAAGGGACCAGTAGGAAATAGAAAGAAAGAAGACATTGCATCAGATAGGAGGATGAAACAGCAGAGAAAACTGGCTCAATTTGGAGGAGGCCTTTACCTGCAGAGGGGTTCTTACGGAATAATTATATTAAAAATATGTCTAAACTATTAGACCTATTTAAATTAACTGTAAAACTGTAACTATTTCAACTAAAATTTATTTATTAAGTATAAAAATTGTTTACCAACTAATAACTTTAAAACTTACAAATTATATTTACTAACAAAACTCAGTATGTAACTTGTAAACTAGAATTTTCTGTAAGAAATAAAAGGCTTTTTTATTTTTATTTTTTTATTTTATTTTATTTATAAGGGCTTCATTAATTTGCGCTATGGCGCTCATTGGGGGAGGCCTATGTCCAGCAGTGGACTAATATAGGTTGATGATGATGATGAAGGGCTTCATTACACATATATAAGTATACCAGTAGAAACCATTTATTTGCCATAATATCTGTACTTGTCCTAACTTCGTTAATTCCTATCTTCATTATCACTACATAGTATAAAACAAAGTCGCTTATGTCCCTATGTATGCTAAAATCTTTAAAACTATGCAACGGTTTTCGATGCGTTTTTTTAATAGATAGAGTGATTCAAGAGGAAGGTTTATTTAATAACGTATAATAAAACCATGTGAAACCGGGGCGGGTCGCTAGTATAATATAAAAGCCAAAGTGTTCGTCTGTTTTTCCTTCCTTCACACCCTAACCCTAACTAAGCAACCAATCGACTTGATTTTTGACAAAGAGTTAATTGAAAGGATTGAGAGAAACATTAGGCTAGCTTTTTCTCTTGGTAAAACTTCAAGTTTCAGATCGATGAAATTCGAATTATAGGCGGTAGAAACCGCGGGGAAAAACTACTCAAACTACTACGAAAAACTACTCGAAAAGTACTCTACAAGTAGCTTATTAGAATGGAATTATTGAGCTGATATTCTACCTACGATATCGCTCATTAGTTGCTTGAGTTTTCTTTGATAGTAAATTTAATAATATTCCAAGAATGTATCGAATTCGATAAGACTTGAACCAATTGCGCTATGTATGAGGTCAAGTACCCGACTAGCCGAAAATCTTTGAGACTTTCTGTGGACTCTAGCATCGTCCGCTCCATCTATAGGGGATCACTTATAATAGTCATGTACGTACAAAGACTAAAGTTACATTTACAGTGTAGCGTTGCACATTTCAATTTGTTGTTCTATCAGTCATCTAGTACCCATAACACAAGCTCTGGGGCCGAATTCCATTAAATTCAAAACAAAGGTCTCAATAGTTGCCATTCAATGACGTTCGTGCATTAAGTATTCCACTATTTTTTGCGCTTTCATAATTAGAATGTCAAATTGGTAGTCATAAACGTAATCGTCACAGCTATGAATGAATCTCTAAAAGTTTCTGGTAGTAGAATACCAAAAAGAGTTTAACACTGACATTTTGACACGTTCCTATTTAAATGGTGAAGCGATTTAATAAGTGGAATTCGGGCCCTGTTCGGCTCAGGGCTAGATGATGCTGTGTGGAATTGTCCCAGCTTTATTTATATTAGTTACTAGCGACCCGCCCGGCTTCGCACGGTTTTATTATACGTATAAACCTTCCTCTTGAATCACTCTATCTATTAAAAAAACCGCATCAAAATCCGTTGCGTAGTTTTAAAGATTTAAGCATACATAGGGACAGAGAAAGCGACTTTGTTTTATACTATGTAGTGATGTAGTGATTTATCTCTTACATAAAAAAGATGATCTTCTGAAGTTTTATTATCTTATCTTATCGATAGTTATATGAATACACTAGCGACCCGCCCCGGCTTTGCACGGTTTTATTATACGTAAAAACCATCCTCTTGAATCACTCTATCTATTAAAAAAACCGCATCACAAGCAGTCAAAGGGACACAATGACATAGGGACAGAAAAAGCGACTTTGTTTTATACTATGTAGTGATATATCTTAGCCAATGAAAATAAAAATATGTGATTTCTTAAATTGACCTCTTGCCTATAAAAGTTAAAGCCTCAAAGTCAATGTAACAAAGGAGCTTTCACAAGCAACAAAAGATCCCCTAAGAATGTAAATATACTCCCCATTACCATTCCTGTAATTGGAGGGCCTTGCGATGTCCCAACCCATGGCAAATAACCGAAGACCGTCTTAAGTCAAACAATGTCAGAACCCATGATTGAACGAGTTATTCGTCCCAATTGCTTCGGCCCATAGTAGTTCGAATACGATAAATCTAATTTTATGCAGATTGAATTCCTGATTCATCTCTCTTTCAGATTTCTAACACTATTTTTACATCTTCAAACACTTAAATTTAATTATTATTAATAATAATTATTATTATTTAATTTAAAACAATTTCACACGCGTCTTATTGTTTCCGGAAGATTTGTCTCATTTCGTTTATTTCACGTAAAGTACCAGGAAAGTAGAATATTATCGGATATTAAGGTACTTAACACTATTACCAATATAGATTATATTGAACAGCGTTGTATCTCACTCAAAGTAAC
Organism: Eupithecia centaureata; assembly: GCA_944547425.1. Taxonomy (NCBI): domain Eukaryota; kingdom Metazoa; phylum Arthropoda; class Insecta; order Lepidoptera; family Geometridae; genus Eupithecia; species Eupithecia centaureata. Next base: position 2,016,544 of record OX155683.1, read on the forward strand.
AGGAGAGTAGAAATGTATAAAGGATACACAACACTCGTATTTTGAATTTTAGAACTAATGAATCCCCTCACTACCTAACTGTTATTTAATTCAATTTTATTTTCACATCACTTGTATTTTGAACCTTAGAACTATTGAACTTGCTTATAACTGTTCGATTATACCATGTTTTTTATGTATGATGAATTACGTTTCTTTGTGTATGTATGTGATATTGTACTCCTTAGTGTAAAATCAAATTTTGATGAACGCTTTTTTTTATTGTAGCTTGAATTTAAACCAGGTTTGCCGTAGACAAATCGCTGTATAGGGTGATCTAAAACTTCTGTTATTAATGGACAACGAAGTCAATGAGCGCGTCCTAATCAAATAGCCCGGCACAAAGTAACCACGGACTCTCAGTTGTTTCGAGATGTTTCCGCTTGGAGGAGTAGACGGGCTATTTCAATTTCTGAGAATGGTGTGTGGTCCAAGTTCGAGAGTGAAGCGGGGAGTGAGTATTGGCTACTTACTACTGTTACAAAAATAGTTTTGACTGCACTGTTCTTGCTTCGTTTTGAGTCAAAAAAATATTCTCAACTACAACTACTTATTGTCAATAAAATACGAATTATTTGATAACTAATACCTTAATAATGCTGGACAATCCACACAGTATCATCTGGCCCCAAGCTATGCTAGCTTGTGTTATGGGTACTAGATGACTGATATACTTAATACAATACATTACATTTAGTTTACCAGTGTGTGTTACAAAAATTATTTAAATCATTTACACACATATTAAAGATTTATAGCCTATTGCACAACCAGTTATAGATGGAAACTGCATGCTAAATAGTACGTTAGCAGAATAACAACTACTTTTTTTACTCTTCTTTTATTATAAGAATCACAGAAGAACTCATCATAAATCAAACACACTAACCAAATTTCACACAACTAATATTATAAATACGGAAATTTCATTGAATCGCTGAATAGATGTTTCCTTGTTTACAACAAACATAACGAAATATAAATAAAAGATCATGTAAAATCGCTTTCGCTTATAACTTTCACCAGACACTCTGGGCAGTAGGTAACGTTCTAGCGGCTTCCCGCACCGAAATGAAACCGAATATCGGCGTCTAGAAGCGGACTTAGATCGTTCCTTGTACGCTGAAGTGCACGGCTTCATTACATTTTACATTCAAATTATTAAGCCCGAGCTTAACTAGCGTAGCAATCATTTTAAGAGGCGCATGACCGAATATTTAAACGCTACGTGTAGATTAAAATACGTCTCCTGTCGAGACATTTAGAGAAAAATCTGACATTTTCATTTAAATTTGAGATTAGTTTGAGTATTATAAATAAATAAATAATTCAGGACAATTCACTCAACATCATGTAGCCGCAAACTAAGCAGAGCTTTTGTTATGGGTACTTTACTTAATAACTAATATACAAATACATTACAAGAGAGATATTTTTACTAAACCTTCATAGAAAACAACCAAAAAACCCTGGAAAAAATCGGCATAGAAACCACAATTTCATGCGTCGCAGGTAAACCTTCGCTTGCTGTGAACAATTAGATATAATACTCACATTTATACATAAGCCTACAGCTTATACATAATACAAAATAGGTTAGACGAATCTAGTAACAAAGAAGGTAATAAAGCCTTCATATGAACGGCTGAAAGACCTTGTGGAAATTAAAAACGCTATGCAATCATACATTTATACATAGTAACAAAGAAAATTACAAAAAAGGAATATAAAAAAAATTTAACTAGACAATTGAAACCATTCAGCCGGTTGCAAACAGTCTACAGGTTATTATACAATTTTGATGTTGTTTCGAAGAACCGTGGACCGATAGTTCTGCAATTTTCTGCATACGACAGTGGGGCTTCGTAACGCGGATGCGGTGGATGCAAGCATTGCGGTCTGTAGCGTTTGTTCGATTAAATACACCATGGAAGTGGTTTGGCAGTTCCTTTCGCATCGGAAACGGTCATTGAACAGGTGTGAAATCAGTTTCTTACTACAATATATGCATCTTCATCATCAACCTATACCAGTCCACAGCAGGACATAGGCCTACCCGTAATCTGTGGCCTACCCAAATGAGCGCCATAGCGCCTTTTCTTCAGCTTGCCGCATCCAGCATCTGCCTGCATTATTTCGTAAATCGTCATTTGGCCGGGCAGCGTTCTACACTAGTTTGCCGAGTCACAGTCTCCACTCAAGATTATGTTCACCCCAACTGAAATTTAAAAAAGAGAGTATTTTGTTACTAATTATTTATTTTTGTTTCAGGTAAGAAAATAAATGGCCTAATCTTTATCAAGTTGGTGAGTTAACAATTCCCGCGTCTATATTTTTTTTAAATAGGTACATAAGTACATGGTCTGCTAGTTTCCAAATACTATTATAGTGATTCTATCTCTAAACTATTTCATCTACCTATTTGATTCTACCCCTTTATGATTTCAACTATTTTAAATCTAGTATAATCAACTTTAATTAGGTAGACTGGAGTCTAAAAATCGTTTTATATAAGGACACAATTCCAGGGGGCAAAAATAAACCCCAAGAGAATATTATGTAGATACCTAACCCGCCGTATGAAAACAAGGTTCAGCTTTACAAATATTCATTTGAAATGGTCACATGGGAACGACTGTCCCATCAATCACCCAGTGTGACACTTCAACCGCTGATAGGGTATTCGGACCGATTTCAAAGTCGATTGCGGACGACCCCCCTAAATTACATAGATGTTGACCGGTCACACATAAAGAATGCGCCATGCCTACGGTTTTCATAACACGGAAAAACAGAACATAAACATTGGCCGAAGACTTCTATGACGAAGTGGACAAAAGTTATTCTGCAACACAGGCGGTTGCTTGTTTAATTCCCCTCATAATATGTAGTACAATTTCAAAGCTATTTTTTTAACTGCAAATAGCTCTAAAACGTATATCTAAACATTGAATCTGAATTTGGTTATTTGCCGACTAAAGGTCAAAGCATATTTAGACAGCATCGCTGCCGCACCGCATCTGAAAGTCTGCATCAAATCGTGCTGACTCCACGGTTTCCACGAGGTGACGCGTGGGCAGCCAACTCGTCGTCACGCAGCTACAACGCACTGGCGACTTGCTTGAAGCTGCGGTAAGCAAGTCGTAATGGCTAGGTTGCCGCAATCTAGCTTACTGCATTGTCTGCTGTTTTATGCCATCACTGTAATATGATTCTAAGAAAAAGTCTTTACCTTTAGAGCGTTATAACATTCAAGTGCTCATTTTAGAGCCGGTGTGGGATATGTGTGCTATGTCCTTTAATGTTTGTCGGCCGAGTGCAACAGGCGTGCTATAGAACAAAGCTCGCTTTGTTTAAGGACGTGCCTGATCGGACGGTTTTCTATTTACCATCCTTGCCTGAAATCTTATTTGGACTGCTAGAATAACGCTAGACATATTCTCAATTCTCGTTATTTATAAGAATTGCTTTATGACTTGAAAAATTGCTGTTGCATAACAGGGGAGCAGAAAATAGGTAGGAGTTTTCTAAGTGGATTGAACTTGATCGTAAAACGTGTGCCAAAAGAGGATAGCGAAGATGATTTTCCTTGACTTTTCCGATTAAATAAACGCCTCGAAAAATAAGAGATGAGATGGTTTTAAAAAGCTAAAACAGAACAGCAACCTCGGAAACAATTCTACAAAGTCAAGGACACATCTTGAAATTAAACAGTTTGTGTTTTGATCTATCGTGTTTGACAAGTACCAGGCCAACATGTGATCTTAGTTCTTGAATTACACGCGGTTTTGAACAGCCGCCTGACTATTTATCATCGAATAGCTCCTACGCCTTTACTTGCAATTGATATCAGCTATTGTGCCGCGTCGAACGAAGGTCCACCTGGCAACGCAGTGGGTTACTGGTTCGATTCCTGCCTCTGGACAAATGTTTGTGCGATCTGCAAACATTTGTTTCGTCGATCTATGTGCTTAATAAATAGAAATAGATGATGTTCTGCGAACAACCAGCATTCTTTATTTATTCGTATTTATTTTTATATAAAAAACGTTTTCTTACAATTTTGTAACGTTTTACAGTGTTGACTAAACTAAATACCTTCATTTCCCTTTTCCCATTATTAATAGGAAGTGAGACTATAAATTTCTGTCCCCTTACAACTTGAAGATTTCAATATGAAGGTACCAGGCTTGCAGAAACAGCCAAGAGGTCTGAGACGCTACACAAGTTCTGTGATTTACTCGCGGTCCGCACTGTCGCGATGTAAAATGGTCTGATAATTAATTCATAGAGCTGTAGGGCTCGAATAGGGCTGCCAAGCTCTAGGAAATAATATTTACCATGTTATGTTGGTAGAGAAATGCTAATTTTATGAGTCTAACCTGTCTAAGTTGAGTCTAAGTCAAAGCGGAGCGGATTGAGGATGTGTGAACTTTAGCATTATCTATTTTGTTTTTTTTTTTTGTAAATAGACTTGGGTCGAACGGGGAAGCACTCAGCAGGCTGTGTTTAATGTGTCTATATCACACAGTGTTATATTTAGTAATTGCGTCACTTTTTAAAGTTTGCTTCTGGTCTCGTAAAAAAAATGCCCAAAAATAAACTTTTTTTAACACTTTTTTATCATTATTGGAAACCCTAGCTTTAAAACAGGGCTCTGCGAGATTCAGTACAATTAGTTTCAACACTCGTTACTTCATACTTACAAACAAAGAGACGCGTTTGCGTATATGTAGAGATTTTTGTATACATGCTGAAAGGAAAGGGTGCGGGGTTCCAATTGTGCAGTGCAGCCGAAATTTGACGGCGCAGTGAAGTGAATTTTCGACTAAGCTGAGCTTTCGCGTTGAAATTTGCAAGCTTGTTTTAGGAGTCTTTAATACTGTGTCTGCTGTGTACCAAATTTTTAGGTGTGTTTTTGCAAAACTATGTAACTTAGGTGTTTTATTTTAAGGAACTGGTAATAGAACCAAATAATCGGGTTATGATAACCTACGAATCTAAACATAAGTAGACATAAGTTATTTCAATAAACCACAAGGTTCCTGCCACCACCAAATGTGTTTTATGTGGTAAAAATGTGTTTTATCATAATGTATAAATATAAGATTAGTCGTGCTGTCAGGATACTTCTAACGAGTTAACATTACACACATAAAAAATAAGTCCTATATTTATTGTAATTCTTTTGTGTGTCAATTTTCACATTCGAAAAACTGATGAAATAATAATTTTTAAAACTTTATATTATTTTTTAAACTTTAAATTAAAAACTTAGTATTAACACACCGAGGAAAAGAAAATTGAGCAGACGATTCTAATGCTTATTGGGGGAACTGTGATCTGCAATGACATCATGTATGGGAGTGTATTGTACTTAATCCCCATGTACTGCAGACGGTCGCAAACAGTCTAGGAGTAGCTCAATTGATCCATATAAATACCAGTCGGAAGCGCCTTCTAAATGACACAAATCTCAGGTCCTTTGCTTTGTGTCTATTATTACTATTATCAGTACTTATATACAAATAACTACGTATAATCATCTTACACTTGAATTACATCATCACTACAGATGACGTCACGCCCTAATCTCTCCCCCCTTCTTATCCCCTTCTCCTTCTTACCCCTCCCCTTAATGCCTACGCGATGATAGCTACAGTTATTAAGTCACATTACGCGGGTCATTTACTCCGTTTTAAGGGACGGTGGTTAACTCCATGATTAATTAAAGTAGTTAATTATGGTTTATTTTTAGAATTGTTTATGTGAATAGCTAGAGATGAATTTCAGTCAAACGAACGATGAACTAGGTAGACATTAGTTTTTTTGTAAAATATAAAACTAATTTTAATCACTTATTCTCTTGTATTTGGAATGGAAGACAGATTAAATTGATGAATAAAACCCTCATGTTGGATCTAGCAATTAAGTAGGTTTTTATAAATGGTCTGTAATCTGTGTACCTGCAAAAAATGTAATTATACAATTTATTACAAACTATCGATCCGCCCCGTCTACGCAATATTTGTTATACGTATAAACCTTCCTCTTGAATCACTCTATCTATTAAAAAAACCGCATCAAAATCCGTTGCGTAGTATTAAAGATTTAAGCATACAAAGGGACCTATGTCCCTTTGTATGTCCCCTTTGTGTGAGAAAGCGACTTGATTTATAATATGTAGTGATGCTTAATATTTAAACGTGAATGATTTAAAAAAAATACTCGAGGGATTACTATTTTGTCCTGCAAAACTTATTCGAAGTCTGTTTTTTGTTTGCTTGTAAAAACATCAAATTTTACCTAAAAAGCAAAAAAAAAAAGTACCCTTAAATTCCCACCTGCTATTTTCCGACTCGTGCAAAACAATAAAAACAATAGAGGTGCTTCCAACATGGCCGATAATTAAACGAAACATCCGTAATATCGTTACATCCGTTGTTTTGTGTGAGATGTATGGAATGCATGCAGTTTGTCAAAGAGTCGATGAATTATAGAGCATGCAGTGTAATTTGCAAATGGATATCAACGTTACACTACAGCCAGTGTAGGTACAGGTTGACACATATCTATCGGCACGAGTATGTTTGCGTTTTAAATTCTAATACCAAATCACAACTATACCTTCTCATAGTTTTTCAAAGAATTTAATAAAATAATCGTTATCAATTCGACTGTATCATTTTTTTAATGGGTTTTACCTTAGACTCATAGTTTTTCAATCGATTTCAAAAAGACGGTTTTCAATTCGACTGATTCATTATTTTTTAAAATGGGTTTTACCTTAGTTTTTCTTCATCTTATCTGCGATCAAGTGACGCTCTGAAAAAGCATTTCAGCTCAGAGCAAAATCAAACGAACGAGCAGCTAAGCTGTTAGGAAAATTCTTTGAACAAAATGTTTTTAGTTGAAATGATCTGCGAAAGACTTGCTGATAGCGGCGAGATATGGCGCTTGTTAGGAGAGTGGGATGTCCAACAGTGGACTGTTATATATTGACGATAAACATTTATTTCGACCCTTACATATTTGTAAGCTATACACAGTGTGCTTGAGTCTGCAGAATGCCGTAATATAGTGGTGTGTAGTTGTGCTTATATATATGCGTCGGCCATAACTGTCTAATCACACAAATTACACGCAAATTAGAACACTGATTGATTTGCTCTCGTACTTAAATACTGGCTACAGTTGATTATACGATGGTCTATAGACTGCTCTGTCATTTTGTTGTCTGTTTATCTCGAAAACTATTTCATTACAGCGCAGTGTAGGAAATTACATAATTACGCTATTTTTAGGGTTCTGTACCTAGATAAGAAAAACGGAACCCTTAAAGGATCACTTTGTTGTCTGTCTGTCTTTCTGTCAAAACCCTTTTTCTCAGGAACTTGTGGAGGTTTCAAGCTGAAATTCAAAATTATACCTCTTACTCAGATTTCCTGTACCTAGGAGCTAGTGTGAAGAAATAAAAAAAACTTCTAAGCTTACGCAATCAAAACATACAGCCGTTTAAGCTGCAAATTTTTGACACTCTCAAAATAATCAATACCCACTTCCTGTGAACTCAGAATCTTGTAATTTGGTTCGAAGTAACATCTCATCTCATAGCACATAATCACTACATAGTATAAAACAAAGTCGCTTTTTCTGTCCCTATTTCCTTATGTCCCTTTGACTACTTAAATCTTTAAAACTACGCAACGGATTTTGATGTGGTTTTTTTAAATAGACACCGTGATTCAATAGGAAGGTTTATACGTATAATAAAACCGTGCGAAGCCGGGGCGGGTCGCTAGTGTATTATAAAGTAAAAATGCGAACAGCACACATTTTAGTTTAGTTACATCATTATTATATTAAAAATATTTTTGTCGATAATGGTACGGTACCCTTAGTGCGCGAGTATGACTCGTATTTGGCCAGTCAGCATACGAAGCAAATCAAAGTTTTTGAATCTGAACCTAATTTCAAGCTTCTTAAAACCTTGGTTTGCAAGGCCGCCCTTCGGCCCTCTGGTTATTAAAGCACGCTTCACTCCCGCCCATCAATCTTAGGGCTCCAGCACTCATTAGTTTCCCTTCAACTATCCAACGGTATTTGAGGAATTTCACTTTCTACCCAAGAGTTTTTGCATGCTATTGGGTATGCAAGGTATTCGATGATTTTAAGACTGGAATTTTATTTTCAACTAAGTTCATAACAGAAGGTTCTCAATTTGACTGTATTTTTATATTTTTCTATCTGAACCTGTTTTGATGACTTATTAAAAACAGGTGCTTATTAAAAACTTGTTTGGTCCTATAATATATTGTATTATAATATCGGAGAAGCTATATAGAAGCGTTATAATAACTTTCATCATATAATTATTGATGCTGACGCATTAAACCAGCTCTTTGTCAGGAGGCTGCTAATTATTTGTGCTTATACGATAGGTACGTCGAGTTTACACACAAAGACTCTTTTTAAGATATTTTTAACGTAGGATGTTTTTATACATTTTGATATAAAGCAGCTTCATATAGAGGCAGCTTTTTATAACAATATCATCCGAGGCAGAGCGAAGATTGCCTTTCTTTACAAAATTCACAATAACATTACTTGTTTGACATCATTACGGCAAACGAGTGTATCTACCTTGAAGAGTTTCCCCAGCCTCGTAATAACCTCCGATAAAACTCGAGAACACGTGTTTATTTACAAAAATGGGATCTCCAATGTAATATTTGTCTTTGAGCACATCAAATTATTTCGCTGCTTTATCTGCGAAGAAAAACAGCACGAAATTGCTTTGTTATTTTATAATATTCGTATTTAAAGAAGATCGCATGTGTATTTTCTTACGCTGAATAATAATTTTAGGGCCCTTAGTCAAATGAAGAACCAACATACCTAATTCATTTAACAGATCTGATAAGATTGAACTGAATATTTTCTTCTCTTAAATGAAAATCAGAACAGTAATAACTAGAAATCTTTTCTAACTATTAATTGTTATTTATATTGTAGTAAGATGGATTTACGCCAAGCTACACCGGTATATAATTGAATATCATAAATAATGCTGTACAATCCACACAGCATCTTCTAGCCTCTAGCCAAGTAGAGCTTGTGTTATGGGATATATCTTCATTACTCTACATATGTAGATATTGTATACATAGAAAACACCCAAATCATAATAAATATCTACAAGCACGTATAAACGGTTGCCCCAATATCTATCTATTCAATGTATTGTAATAGGTTGTACAATCAGTCATCTAGTACCCATAACACAAGATTTGCTTAGTTCGGGGCTAAATAATGCTGTGCGGATTATCCATGATTTATTTATTACTAAAAGTAATATAGCAATCGCAATGACTCTTCAAAGAGTCGACAACTCAATCTGAGATTAATGGGAACTTGTAAAACAAAATCTCTTGGTTCTGTAAAGACGGGTGGATAGCCCAGGTGCATTGAAGTTCTCGTCTTCCGACCCCCCGAGTTGCTGAAAGGGTGGGAGACTCTAAAGTAAGGGTGGAGCAGCCACAAAACGAAGTATTTTACACATTTTTGATGGAATAGCATCATTAGTACAAGACTTGTACTAAAACAAAACATACTTAGTATGTTTTGATTGGACATTTCACACCGAGTCATCTACCTTCGCTTCAGCCCCAAATTAAGCACTGTTTTGTTTTGTTAATAATTTTGACGTGAAGAGGTTACAAACATCAACTATCCATCCAAACTTTCGCTTTTAAAATATTAGTGCGTTATATTAATACAGTAACTTGCCTCACATTACAAAACACCCTGACTAACAAAAAAAATCTTTATTTACAAAAGATAAAACATCAAGGTTTTAATAAAATTCACAGAATCAAGCCACGAGCTAAGCAAAGCTATAACATTACACGAACCTAGTGTAATACCAGGAGTTACCAACTTTCTCGTTGAATAGGTCGCAGCTAAAAGCCGGGGTGGCAAGTCAAGCTAGGGCGTCGCTGCCCCTACAAGATGACATGCCGGCGCTCTTTTGTCCCTCACCTCCATTTAAATTCATCTGAACATTTCGCCCGCTTTGTTTCTATGCAGCAGCAGCGATTTTAATCACTTAACCGAGGCGCGTCGCGATGCCTCTTCAAACAAACCAGTAAAACTCGTACTAAAAGCCTGCCAACGAGATGGCTATGGCTTTGCGGCAGAAGGTTCACTCCATACTAGAAGAATTGTTCGTCAAAATGGAGGAAATAATTGTGATTTATCTTTTTACTAGCGACCTGCCCCGGCTTCGCACGGTTTAATTATACGTATAAACCTTCGTCTTGAATCACTCTATCTATTTAAAAAAAACGCATCAAAATCCGTTTCGTAGTTTTAATGATTTAAGCGTTCAAAGGGACATAAGGATCATAGGGATAGAGAAAGCGACTTTGTTTTATACTATGTAGGTGAAGTATAATTTACTCTGTATTTCCCAAATAACATAAATTGACCATCTCATCATCATGACAAATTGATTCTCTCGAGACTTTTCACATATTCTTTGAACTTAAATAAAATTGTGTTCTCGCTCTCTCTTGTTCATTGAATGAGATTTGATTGCACTGGACTGAATAGAGTCTAATTTGTGAGCATATTAATAAAATAGATAGAGATTGCAGTTGCGTCCCATATGGATCGCATCGTCTCAGATCTATTTTTTTAAATGAAAAGTAACAATGAAGGTTTTTCGATGCACTCCAAATCCGACTTTTTCTTGTATCAGATTAGACTGTACGAAAGGACTTTTACTAGGCCATATTTTTGAAACTACCACCATTCTGTGTCACTTAATTACCTCCATGTTATTATTATGTTACTGTTTGTTAATTTTATGTACTGTTTTTTATTGTACCTGTGTCCAAATAAATGTTTTTTCTATTCTATTCTACTATAGGTATTTATGAAAGCTACCCTTCTGTATGTCACCAGCCCTTTCGTGACAGGTTTTAGGGATCTCGAGCTCATTATTTGGACGCTCTCGTATTATGCTTGATGGCTGCTGTCCTACCAATTAACTGGAGATAGAAATTAAATGGAAGGGCGAAGTTTATCTCGCAGCCCTTTGATTGGAAACGTTTGCTCGGTCCAGCGATTGTCAAGCGAATGAAGATTGATGGGACTATTTTTATTAATTTATTTTATCTATTTTTATTTTATGGGATTATTTTAACTGGTTGGCTTAAATTACGTTAGTTGTTCAAATAAATAATGCTGGACAATCCACATAGCATTACCTAGCCCCAATCTAAGCTTGTGTTATGGCCGTTATGGGTATTCAATGACTGAAACCTATGTATACGCAAAACAAACTTTACTGTTTATAATTATTATACAACCTACACATCAATAAATAAGTAATTTCATTACACCGCAGGTTTTTTGAGATCTCGACAAAATTATGTGCGAAACTGTGCACTTTAATGATTTTATTATATTTTATTTTATTAATCGTGTTTTCAATTAGGGGAACCGAAGAAATAATGTTGAATTTTATTTAATTCGTGTTTTTTCCCTGGTTTTCCAATAAGTCATCATCATCAGCCTATATTAGTCCACTACTGGACATAGTCCTCCACTAATGAGCGCCATCACTACATAGTATAAAACAAAGTCGCTTTCATTGTCCTTATATCCCAATGTCCCTATGTATGCTTAAATCTTTAAAACTACGCAACTGATTTTGATGCGGATTGTCTTTAATAGATGAGTGATTCAAGAGGAAGGTTTATACGTATAATAAAACCGTGCGAAGCCGGGGCGGGTCGCTAGTTTCTAATAAGTACTGAGTTCTTAGTCTAGCTTGATTAAATAAATCTGAACAGGCGCCCTCTTAATGTAAGAAACATTAAGTGCGATGTCATATTTACTTTCTTAACTTGGTGCATTTAAGTAGTTTAGTATCTTACCCAGATCTCTAGCGAGTTATTCATAGTTCTCAGAACGAACGGAAATGAAAACTGGGGGCTAGCATGAGTTCTATTTCCGTATTTTGGTGAAATGTAGTGTCTATTAAATAAACTTAGCGTTTAAAGAACTAGAAATCTCGCAATTCAACGTACTTAGTTTCAAACAACACAATGTTAAAAAAGCCTCTATATAAGTAGTCTAGGTAGTCAGACAATTTACAATTTTAGGTTTAAATCAATTAGATTTCATTTTAAACAAACAATTAAAACTCGTACTAAAACGAGACCTGCTAACAAGATGGCTAATTGTAAATCGTATTTAATAGGAAACATGACTGTAGCAGCCATCCTCCTACGTTTTTGTTTTTCTGTTTTTACTAAAAGGCAAAAGTTAAGTAAAAGTGCTTATTTTCCTATAGATCTTATACAGGATTTTTGGACACGTCAGGAAATCAAACTAAAAGATATACTTTAAGATCCTGATAGATCCTGATATAAAGGTGCAATATGACACATTTACGAGACTCGTGCTAAGCCCACTCACACTAGCAATCTTAGGAAACATTCTCATGCATTTATTTCCTTTAAAATGTAAGCTCTAGGTAGCTGTGGTTTTTCATTGCGACTTGCGAGACTCAAGAAACACGAGCCATCCGGGCAATAAACTATACTTAGATGTGAAAGTAAAAATTACCTTTCGAAAGAGCCATTCACCACACTAATAAATGTGACAAATTTTATTATTTTATCAAAGCACATACTTAGCTACATCTCAGTTTCTATCTGAAATTATGCAAGAGTTTTTCCGGAATAAGAAAATAGCATAATATATTTATTAATTTTGTTTGTTTTTCCAGAAATAAATACTATATATCTGCACAATTTTATTTATTTTACTATTTTTAGTTTAACGAGTTAGATAAACAGATGGAGCACTGTTTGTCGACGAATGATAGATAGACCTGTATCCGCTTTCATCATAAACTCGATTTATTGCAATTACCTCTGTATATTTAATCAAAGTCTATCCTCATCAAAAGAATACGAGCCTTGTGTGCTTTGGTCTCCATGAACAAGCATTTGTTTAAAATAAATGCGCAAAGCAGTTTCGTATCTACACGTAACCGTTATTTTCTGAACGTAGAAGTCTCGCAGTTGGCGGGAATTGATGTCGGCATCGCGTTCCGTAGATTATGCATGCATGTAGTGCATGAGCTTTGATTAAACTCCGAAAAAAGGAAAAAAAATAAAAAATGCACTACATTACTCGCATAATGTATTTATTAAGTGATATCACGCGAGCGGGGCGGTTGTTTTGTTGTGGATTTGCATTTGAAGTATTGTCGAAGTAATGTTTTTAATCTCTGAGGTTCAGGCGAGTTGCGTTTCTATTTTTGTGTTTATATGGCTACTTTTAAATTTTGTTTAATATTCTTTTATTTGTTGTTATTTTCAATACCTAAAAATATGTGTTTTTTTATGTTTTATAAGGTTTGCATGCACTCTACACGTGCTATCATCACTTTCTATCAGACTTCGTTGTCACACCGACACCAACTGCGCGTCGTTGCGCAGACAAAAAATAAACCTTAGCACCTTTTTGGATACTTATCTGCAGAATCCGCGGATTTAATATAAAGGCTTATAAATCAATTACGGCTCGAGTACTTAGAACAAACTTCTCTGAAACCCACCACGCTTAAAAAGGATTTCTAACTTTCGGGGAATTGGGCTGTTTTGGCGGTTTTTCATTGTTTTATACTTAAACTTTTGAAGGGTTATGTGCCTTTAGTACCACGTTATAAAGACTACCCATAAACGACAAATAAGTCATCGCATGCTTAAAGCAGGGCTGAGTGACGTGAGTCAAAAATATATTTAAAAGTATACGACTGAATAAAAAAGGTTATATATTCCTGGATAAAAATACTTGGGAAGGGTTTGCTCCAACACGAAAACTAACAACCTAACAAAATAAAGGTTAAGAAAACCTTTACCCTTAAAAGATTAAAGTGATCACTTTATTTCCTAGTTTTTACTATATTTCGAATTTCTGACGTATCCAAGACTCCTGTTTGGTCAAAGGAAATAAAGCACTTTGAGTTTAGAGTTTTTTGTTCGTTCAAAGTACAAGTAGGTACTTTCTCAGAAAGCATCGTGGCTAAGCTAAATGTATTTTGTTTCCTAAACGAAACGCCGAATTCTTGGCTTCCGTGTCGAGTATGCAGAGCCGGAGTAATGGGGTACCTAGACAAATGGTACCTGGGCCCGCCCGTTCGTTGTACCGCCGGTATCGCTCTACATAGCTCGATATCTCGTTATCTACATTTCGTGTCAGCCTTGCATTCGAATCTTGACCTTTTTGGTCGATTCAAGTAGTACAACTCCTTGGGTTGAACGTGGTAATTTTGAGTTTCGAATGAGTTTAAATTCAAAGATGATTTTCTTTTCGATCTGCATTTTGAATTTCGAATAAACGAATCGGAGTTGCCTTAGTCATCCGATAATCTTGATCCAGGGAAGAAGAGGTGATATTTTAGTTGAAAGTATTCTGAATTACGTTTTGGTATCGAAATAAATTGTTTTAATTTAATGTGTATTTTATAAGAGGCAATTCGTAAATATTTCATCTCTGCGTACATGATGCTGTGTGAATTGGCCAGCATAATTTATTTTAAAACATTGAGTACATAGATACTTTATTTTTTTGGATTTTTCGTGACAATTGTTTGTACGATCTGCACATCAGGGTATTGTTTTCATAAAAAATATTTTTCAATGGAGTAAGTAATACGTATTTGTTATAATGTCATGTGATTTGAAAATAAAATGCGGTGTACATTATGTGATTCATACAAGGAACGAGAAAAACGTTATTTCCCGCCAAAATGCCAACGGGTCTGGCACTAGCCGCGCGGCCGCCATGTCGTTTCGCCGCGGTCACCAAGATGGCGAAAACATTCATAACGGCCCCATAAATCTCACATAAACGCCTAAAAATACAACCGCAAATACAAAACGCCGTCACGCAATTGTGCGTATAAATTACCATACAAAAATTGTCCGCTAATATTTTTCTGCATCATAAAACATGGCCGCGTAGCTTGCCAAGCGCCGGCCCGATTATCTCTGGAACAACTAAATAAAAGTTTTTTTTATTTTTTTCGACGGATAAGGATAAATCAGGTCTCTGTTAAGTTTTTCAGACGGGGGGAGGGTGAGTACTACGATACAGGAATAATTATCTGTGATCGGAACCTTAGAACTACTTTGAAACGAGAATATCTGCACAAAGTTGATAATCCTTACTAATACTAATACTGTAACTAATAATAAATGCGATAGTTTGTATGGATGTTTGTTACTCTTTAGCGCAAAAACTACTAAACGGGTTTGGCTGAAAATTTTATTAGACGTAGTTCTAACCCTGGAATAACACATAGGTCTCTAAAATACAGGTTTATCCTTAGTTTTAGGGACCAATGATTTGCATTTGCAACTCTTAATTATTTTTCAATAAACGTTAATGATCATTTACTAGTTTTGAGGCCTCTTTGTATCCCATTGAAACTAATATAAGGGATGAAAAAAAACAAATGTATTATTCCAGAGCTAGAATAACGTCTTTTCAAAATTTGCCCTTTTTGAGTTAGAGTATCAAACATTCATACGTCCATTTGCGTGATATTGTCTATGACATAAATAAATTAAAAGCTGGTAACACTTTGTTACCAGCAACTTTTAGATTCCTGCGTTGTAAACACTGTCGAAAATATACTTCCTTGTAATCGAAGAGTCGGACAATACAACAGTTTGGAATTACAGCTATCTTTTATTTATTCATCCAGTAAAATTTAAACTGCACATCCTCAACAATCCAAACCATTACAGATATTATCTAGTAAGATGAACTTATAAAATCGTAAAATATTTCAAATTTTCCACTATCATCCTTCCTCCGGAATAAATATTGCCGAAAGGTAATATGAACGCTTCAGAAGCAAGACGCTATACAGGGCAAGTTGCCTTTTGCAGACCAATGATTTACTACCATAGAACCAGTTTGCGATAATATAGGAGGAAACAATGTGACCTTTTTGGGTTCTAAAGGTCTTATTGAACGGCTTAAGCTGAATAAGTTGCTAAGGAGTTACGACTTTACCATAATAGTACGGAGATAATCTATTTGAGTTTTTTTTTGTCGAAAACTATTTTTTTTAATCTTTTTTTTTTCTGAAATTGATTTAGCCTTTGGCCACTATCTCACGTACGTAAGTGAAGATTTGGTCGAAGTAATAAACAAATGTCTATGTGAAATCTTGGAAATCGAAAATGGTCAGTAAAATAAAAGCTTTGAAATCATTATTCTAAAATGACATTGACATATTGAACCTAAAAATCAACGCCTCATCTTGGGATGACTCCAAGATTTAGAGGGCGAGGGGATAATCAGTATGCTTAGTACGAGTGTGCAAAATGCGAATAAATAAATAATTCTGGACAATCCACACAGCATCATCTAGCCCCAAGCTAAGCAGAGCCTGTGTTAAGGGCACTTGATGACTGATATTCTTAATACATGATACCTACTTAGAATTTTTAATTATTCGTAGAAAACACCCAGAACCCCGGAACAAATATTTGTCTCTAGATGGTAATCGAACCCGCACCCTCCTGCGTCGCAGCCAGACACCGCGCCACATGAATGTACGAATAAGGTTTTAGAGAGGTCGATAGACTATAACTTCTATCTCGCTTACACGTTCAAAAAATAATGAGACAAATACAACATTCCGTGAAAATATCCTCTGCCAAATCTCTCAAAACTATTCCAAAACTATAATCAGGATCAAACTACGCAAAACAGATCCTCTCTATCCGGTAGAAGCGCTGAAAGGCGTCTAAAGGAAACAGACAAAAACTTTTATTGTCATGGTAAAATACACAACTCATACTAAGGACTCGGCCCAAGCTCCGTTGATTAACAAAAATGAGACTTGAAGTAGACACCCCATCAGTCTCGAGAGGGAACTCATTCGTCTAATATTTTAATTTGCATGCTCTGATTAATAACTGTAATTCCTTTTTTAAATTACTACATCCAATTTTTGGCGAAAAAAATAACATCACAGATTTTTAAATCTTAATTTCGCAGTCCGCGGCGTTTTTCGGAATAATAATCGAAGCCTATCTGTTATTTCAGGACCAAATCGTACAAACATAGCATAGATCTTAGCTCAATCGATTCAGTATTTTGTCCTTGTTTTTGAGAAAACATTTTGACAAAGGCTCAAATCAGTATGAAGTATATCAGGTATTTAGTGTACACATACCTAACACAAGTCAAATTCAAAGTCTAGTCAAAGTGCTTTCCTTTAGCCTTTGCAGGACTCTTGGACACGTCAAAGAATTCATCTAAATAATCTGACTTTTTATAGTAGATCAAGCAAGCTATGCTTAGGTTAGATCATGCTCCATTGATTATCCTTCATTATTTGTATTAATTAATAATAACTATATTCGTTTGTTGTTATTGTATTAATCTTTCATGTAAAATATTTTTACTGCTCAAGCATGTTTTATGGCAGGCTCTCATGCATAACACGTTTTAATAATCACCGAACGAATAAAGGGTCAAAACCCATTTTAATTAAATTCACTGGGTTGTAATCTATCAAATTACATGTGTAACTTTATTTGGGACACATCTGTGTGTTATAGGACTCAACGAACCTAGAAATCGAAAATTACACTGAATTAGGACACGCCGATGGCTATTTGGCTGTAAATTACAACTGGACTATGCTTGTTTTGATGGTGCTGGATGCGGCAAGTTGAAGCCAGGGTGCTATGGCGCTCATTAGGTGGCCTATGTCCAGCAGTGGACTAGTATAGGTTGACATTGATGATGATGATGCGTGGTAGTGACGCGTTGTTGCATTTTGAACTGTTGGATCTAAAACGAGGAACTTGGAAGGTTTCATATTCACTTATTCACTTCACCTTAAAAATTAAAGTGACCACTTCTTTTTATAGTCTTACTTAATGTATTTTGAATATTTAAAGGGTGTTCAAAAATGAAATACTTAGATTGTATTGAATAGATTTGAGATGAATTTATTTATTTTAATTTGACAATATCACATCATGATTCGATTTTTAATAAATAATAGTAAGTCTGAAAATTACTTACAATAAAACTTTTCTCTTTACCATTTATTTAGGTTAACTGCGCTTGTGCCTTATTACCCTGTATATCTATATACATGTTAGTAATTCTCCACTTTTATTCCCTACAGCACGATTTTACTGACGTGAGAGAGACACCTTTGAATGAAAAACATTATTAGATAATTTTAAATTCTAGCTCGTACTGATTTATGGCCTGCCATTAGCCACTTATCCAAGTGAAACGTGTCCATTAAGGCAGCGCAGTGTTCCGCTTTTACACTCTTCCAAGAACACTAAATTGTCAGTCCCAGTGATTTCACTGTGATTCGTGGAAATACATTACGGTGTGAATGTAGCCATATGTTCAGATTGTATTGTATTACGAATATGTCATTTCATCTTAATTTATAGTTAAAAATAAATGAGGTTCAAAAGGCATTAGGGTAGGCTTATGTCCAGCAGTTCACTAGTGTAAGTTGATGATGATGATAATCATTATATTAAAATTTAATAATACATATACAATACATACAATAATAAAAAATACATACAATAACAAAAAATATTGGAATTAAAACAATGTCGGTAAAGTTAACCTACATTGAACGTAGCCTATTTTTCCTCTTTCACACCGTCGTCGTTGGGATAATATGAGCTTAGTACATTTTAATTTGAAGCAGGCAAGCAATTTATTAAAATAAATTTAGTTGGCCGTTGGACTCATCTTAATTAATGTGCCGCTATCTAAGGGACCGGCTACACCGTTGCGTAACAGTAATTAATTTTCGCGCAAAAAATCTGGCGAAAAGTTTGATTAACCTGGCCCGAAAATTGCGAGTTTCTAATTTTTGCGCTATCCGCTGTTTTCCTCATAATTTTTATGATGAGATATTTTTTGTGTAACTTTCAAAATTGGATCATCATCTTAATCGACATAACTCCTATTATCAAGACCGTTCTATCTGTTAAATTATTTAAAAAACGAATAGGCTGAAAAGACCTTTTTGGGACAGTCAACTTAAATAGGCCTTTGTTTAATTTGACATAACATTCCATTGACATCCTTCCTTTCGCAAAAGATATATAAGAATTTTTCTGGTTAAAGTTTCATTACAAGATGTCATGCCGAAAAATGATTCGCTCAAATAGTTTGAATATCTAAACTAATTCCGAGACTTAAATATTGCGCGAACGAGCCGACACAGAAAATATTGTACACGCTTCAGAAGCAATCTTCTGTGAAATTTGTCTTAATTTCGCTATTATTTATCGCTGTACGCTCGCAAGATTATGTTTCCCAGGAATGATCTACTTAGCGCTTAATCTTTTTAAGTGTTACCGGGTAGACTTCGTTGGCCTTAAATGTAGAAATATAACGCTTGAATAACAACTTTCTTGGTAACTTTTTACACGAAGTGGTATGAGTTTTCTCTCTACAACTGTGGGAAGTATTTGTATTTCGCGGAACGTAGACTTGGCAAATTGTCGGTTTGGAAACGCATTGTGATAATTGTTTAAACTCTGCCCAGATAATGTCCAATAGTTTGAGCTGTCAAAGTATCAACAAAAGATTGTTTTACGGTTGCCGATGCACCTACAAAATATATATGATAGTAGTTTCATACTAACAAACTACTATTATAAAAGAGTAACTCAACATTTACGAAAATGACTTTTTATTTTCTCGCCACAACGACTGGACAACGTGGACTGAACAAATCTTAATGTACAAATGGTAAGGAATTGTCCCGGTAAAGGACATAAGTAAAGTTTTATCCTGAAAAAGCGCGTACGAAGCCGCACACGATTCTAGTTACTTGATATTCTATGTGACAATATGTATTAAATAAATAAATAAATACATAATACTAGACAATTCACGCAGTATCATCTAGCACCAAGCTTAACAGAGCTTGGGTTATGGGTACTAGATGACTGTTTTAATTAATATAATACATTAAACAGATAGATATTTTTATTACACATAGGAAACCCAGAGACCCCGAACATTATTAATATTTGCATATCGTACAAACAATTTGTCCCAAGGTGGAAATCGAAACCGCAACCTCCTGCGTCGCAGGCAGACCTTCGCCCACCGCGCCACATCGGTCTAAATCAAAATCAAAGTGCTTTTTTCCGTCATCGTATCTGAATGCATTTACAATGAACCAACCGCGAATATTTTTTCGCGGTAATTCCACTCCAGTCTTTCCATGTTATTTTTAATATTTTTACCTCATTTTTGTCATACAGTAGAGTTGGTCATGTGTTAAATTAATTTCTTGGCAAAGCAGCCAAGTTAATTATGGCTTATGTCCCTTCTGGGAACGTAACCGTGACGCTCCGCTTCTCTACATTTTCAGTTTTTATCACAAATTGAAAACCTGAATATGGTGTAGGTAACTAAAAATATTTTAAAAGAAATGAAGAAAATAAATCATAAAATTGAGAGGTATTAACTCGATACTGTTCCTAGAATATTGCTTTTTGTAGGTACTTACCTTTTTCTAGTTTCCATTTGGTTTCCGCGGGCAGAAGATAGATTTTAAATACAAGCGACACTTAGGGAAAATGTATTCTTACCAACATTTTTTAAGTTTTTAATAAATAATAATAATAAATAAATAAATAAATAATTCCGGACAGTCCACACAGCATCATCTAGCCCCAAGCTAAGCAGAGCTTGTGTTATGGGTACTAGATGACTGATATACATAATACAATATACTACATATGTTATAATGTTAATGTTTAGGAAATCAAACTATTTTTTTGTAGTATTAGTCATACTCGTAACTTTCACTTTAAATGATGGTTTCCTGTTTTGTACACCAACAAAACAAAAAATAAAAAAATTCGCCTGAACTAACTTTGGCCATCGTTCGACATCTTTGCCCAAGGCTTTACAAGTTTGCCCACAACACCAACACACAAAACTCTGTCTATAGATACCCCGTGTACTTTAATAAGGGCAGTTCCCTATTTCTGAAACAAGAGATGACCTTTTCCGTTTCACGGCTGCGCTGTGTCGTGGGCTTATTAAATTTTCAAACTGATAAAAGGTTAATGGTAGCATAAATCTGCCACGTGTGCTTTGGGGCCGGAGATTTTGCACTGTTTTGGTTTTTTGCGCGTTTTGCGCTGAGCTTTTAGAAAAGCTTTACTTCTATTGTCTTGCTGAGATCACTCTTGAGCAATAAGGGATTCGCCATTTTAAATAATTTTTGAATCTGTATGGTTCTTAATACTTAAGTCATATGAAAAGGGACTTCTATCATAAACAATTAAAATCATGGTAAATATATCGTTTCAAATTATCTCAGTGTTTAATTTTGTTTCATTTGTAAATTACTTCTTAGTGTGAGTGCAAAATATAGTATTTTCTTCCTATTTAATTTTCTTAATTTTTGTTTTCTTAGTATTAAATACAATTTGTCTAAGTGCTTATTTTGTAAGCCTAAAGAAATAAAGATATTGATTTACTTAAAGCATTACAATCTGACGAAACATGGATCATCCGATTACAAGTTTTCATGCATTCAAGTATCAAAGTAAAGTAATAAAGGTAGGTAAGTACAAACGGTTATTGCATTCAGGTTATTGAATGAATTAATATATGAACACTTTTATCATAAAATTATTTTTAGCGATCAACATAAAAATATAGTCAGCGATTAGCAAAATATACCCAGTTCATTTTATTATTTCTGGCATAGTATCCACAAAAAACAAAAACTAGTACCAAACGCTCAGCACCCCTTAGCCGGCAAATTATTTATTCAAATTCTTTGCCATAAAAGTCGCGAGCCAAAAGCTGGATGTAATAAAATTCACTTTAAAACTATTAATATTAATCCATCACGGTGCATTAATCCCATTAAACCGTTTTGTTGGGGCAAAGATAGGGAATGGTCAGATGACGTATTACCATAATGTGGTCATTGAGCGGCTTAATATGACACCCCCTGATTAATGTCCGCTGCACTTGCGATCCGCTGATATAGTGGTGCTTACGTCCGCTCAGCTCGTTTCCACACCTGGTGGATGAAGGGTAGTGCCAATGGTCTTTAGCAGTTTAGCGAGCAAGTCATATCTTTACTTTACTCCATTTTTGTCTTCATCCCGTACCCTATATGTATCATTTTTGTAAACAAATAAATAAATTAAGTACCTAACTGTTTATTGTGCCCAGAAAAAAATCACAGATAAACTTACTCGACGAACGATGTGGTGCTATGGCGAAATTGTGTTAGACTCCTGCGTCTGCGGTTGCGGGTTCGATTCCTGGACTTGGACTAATTTTTGTACGATCTTGTGGGATTTCTTGACGTTTTCTATGTATAATAAAAATATATATCTATGGAATGTAAATACAATACATTACATTAGTAGGACCTATCTAGCAATTGTTTTTAGAAACTAAGAAAAAAAAGCTGTCTAATTTTCTATTAAAAAATTCATTACAAAAATAATAATTAATGTGAAGCCAAAACGACTTATCGTATTTACTAGTAGCAGCAACTAGTATCTAAACTTGTATCAATTTCCTTCAAATCTAAGCCGTCGCTAGAAGGCAGAATGCCCAGAATGCTGAAAGCATTGTCACGTTGAATGGCAATGCTATTTCGATTACCGAAATAGAAGCTAATTTAGATATTTAATCAAATACCTAATATCATTCCCGTGAAATATGATACCATCCAAAATATGGTGGCAAAATATTTCAATAAAAATTCCAGTAATGAAAATTCGATATTTGAAATAACAACTTCACAGAATAGATGATAGTACAACTCGCAGACGTATCACTCTCTGAAAATATTATTTATAAATAGTATAAACACGGGTTTTTGAACGCAATATACCTTAGCAATCAAAACAGAACTCTAAATCAAGCTTACTATATTATTTTTGAAATATTTGACGTGACACGTAATCTCATGGGTCATGGTTTACTCTTAGAAAAATGTGAAAACGATAAAATGCATCGAAAGCGAACGAAATAAAGTCTGTTTTATTTTACCGGTTGACTTGAAGTGTCATACCCAGCCACGGGGTGGAATTTCATACTCGCCAATTTCAGGGGTGGTTTGGAATTAGGGTTTTTGCCGATTTTCAGTGAAGATCGGATTATTTGCCCGGGGCTAGTAACACGAGCTGCGGACAAAGCCATATAAAGGGACATGTACTTGATGTACTTTCTGTGAGATTTATGGCCGAACGCTGACTTTTGAGTTTAGAACGTTGAATAGTTCGAATTTTGAAAATTGAATTTGTTGTTTTACTGGATGAATTGTGTCTGTATAAATTCTCGTTCTATACTCTATGTTTTGTGTATGTTCGAATTTTGAAAATTGAATTGTTGTCGTTGTTTTGCTAGATTTGTCCTTTCTGTATTAATTTTCGTTCTATTTTATGTTGTGTTTCCACAAAATACATAAACCATCCACAAAAAAGTAAAATGTGTAATTTTCGAAGCTTCCTGTAGAAATCGTACAAAACATGTTTCCTTAGGGGAAATTGAAATGGGGTTGATTTTTGTAACCAAAAATATAAAATAAAATACAACATGACACATTTTTTTCCCTTCGAGTTGACTGGTCGTAGGTATCTGGGTCGAGGTTCCAGAAAGGAATGACATCGAATTGTCATTCATCGCGTAAAATAATTTTATTTATTTCTACAGTAGGTACATTTAATTTTAGGAATAAAATAAAATTAATACCCTATCATTATGACAAACAATTCTATTTATCTTTGACATTTTCACCCGACTTCTTCTATGTAAGTACTTAAGTAAATTACCTTGATATTCGTTTTTCTTCAATTTAGAAACTAACAACCTATCGAGGTAAAGGTTTTTTGGTTAAATTTCTTTACTTTATTATAAAAAAAGATTGAAGTGAACGTAAAATCAAGATGACCACTTTACTAAATGGGTAATAATTAAATAATGATCGATTTTTATTATATTACTAGCTGGTACCCGCGACTTCGTCTCTATCTCTGTGCCATTTCATCCAGATCCGTTCAGCAGTTTTTGCGTGAAAGAGTAACAAACATCCATCCATTTATCCATTCATACTTAAAAACTTTCGCGTTTATCAGTTCAATTCAGTTTGATTCCCCTGGGCTATACGGGTTTTCAAAAATTTCTCACAGCATCTGAACGACGCGTTGCACACGCGTCGTTCAGATGATGTGAGAAATTTTTGAAAACCCGTATAGCCCAGGGGAACCAAACTGAATTCCGGGATAAAATGTCTCCCATGTCCAATCGTCCCGAGTTCCATTCGAATTCATTCAATTCCGTCGTGATGCGTGATTAAAGAATTTTTCTTTCACCCTCTCTCCCAGGGATATTCCGAGGATAAAAAGTATCCCACGTCCTTCCTTGTACTATGAACTCAAATCGTCCCGAGTTTCATTCCAACTCATTCAGTAGTTTCGGCGTGATGCGTGGTTAAAAATTTTTCTTTCACCCTCTCTCCCAGGGGAACCTTACTGAATTCCGGGATAAAAAGTATCCTATGTCCTTCCTCGTAGTATGATCTATAATCATGCCGAGTTTCATTTCAATCCATCAAGTAGTTTCGGCGTGATGCGCGTTTACGATACAGACAGACAGACAGACAGACAGACAGACAGACAGACATGAATGAAAAAAATTACAGTTTTGGCTTGAGTATCGATAATAGAGTGCCCTCCAAAAAAAATTTTCAAAATATCTTCAATGTACAGAATTTGACCTGTTACAGTTTTATTATAAGTATAGATATACTAAAACAACAAGAACAGCCAGAACAAATATCTGCAGATCGCACAAACATTTTTCCCGGGGCAGGAATCGAATCCGCATCAAATTATTATTATCAAATTAGTATATCAGTCATCTAGTACCCATAACACAAGCTCTGCTTAGCTTGGGGCTAGATGATGCTGTGTGGACTGTCCGGAAATATTTATTTATTAATTTATTATTACTCCGTCAAGTTATAAATATATTTATGTACTAGTTTTACTTAGGTGATTTAAATTTACAACATTCTCTCTAAAAGGGGTATTACACTACACGTTATTCAGGGCCTGGTAGTTAGGGAGATTAGTGAGCAAGGCTTGCAAGGTCCGTCCCTTGGGGACCCTAAATCTTATTACTCCACTCTTAGTTAGGGTTAGGGTCCCTGAATAACGTGTAGTGTAATACCCCTTTTAGAGAGAATGTTGTAGTGAATCTAAATCTGAAGATGTTTCCAACTACAAGCTCTAAGCTAAGCTCAGTAGTAAAATAAACCGCTGCAATTCCACGGAGACGTGCAAGTAGTTTGCAAAACTACAAAATGCACGCTTGCAATACTTATTTATCTATCTGACAGGGTTGCCATGACAACTGATTTTTTTTTATAAAATTGACTATATTCTTCCCCCTCCACAACTTCCTTGCTAGGATTCGTCTTAAGGTTGGTGTGAACACCCGAGCCCCCATACAAACGTTGCTTTCGTTTCATTTGGAAAGTACCGGCTCGATTTCAATGAAATTTTGCATACATAATCGGATAACAAAAAGCTACGGGTGCACCGTTTTAGATTTTCAAAAAACGTAATTAGCATTAAATGAGAGCGAAATTAATTTGCCATATTTTCACACTAAATCGAGTCATTTTCAAGGGATTTTTTATGCATGATAAACACCTGTATTCGAAAATCTGTCACGGTGCACCCATCGTAAATATATTTAACTTTAGGGATAAACAATAATATTTGAGAAAACAATCGGTAATTCAAAATAAATCCAAACGAACGAAAAAATATTAAATTTTTTAAAAATCATTGTCGTTTTTGCCACCGCTCGCTCACGCGAGGGGGGCGGTAAGACGCAGAGGAGGTGGAAAATGTTACGATTTCCGAAATAAGGCGAGCTCAGCCGAACGGGCCGAGCCGACCGACGACGAATCGTCATCGTCAGTCCGCTCAGCCATTCACCGACATGCAGCTGACAGGCTCAATCAAATATAGCGTTCACCGATTGACACCTGATAGACCCAGTCAATTATTGCATCGAACGATTGGTGGAAATATTTCAATTCGCGAAAGAGGGCGAACGCAGCCGAACGGGCCGAGCCGACCAAGCTCGACGGGTCGTCATATTCTATCTATATATAAAAACCATCTGACTGACTGATTCATCATCATAAGAGCCGAAACCGCTGCAGCGACATAAAAAGTTGAAATTTGGAAAAAAGCTCCCTTTTCTAGTAAAAGCACTAAGGCGGGTGAAAAGAAATGAAAACATTGTTATGAAACTTTTTAATGCGTACCTAGTCTGACTTTATTGAACCTAGACTATTTTAAATACAAAATAAAAGTACATGTAGAAAAATTCATATTTTTTCGATCTACCTTGAAAAGAGGTATAAGATAATACCTATGTTAAAGTTTGCATGAGAGTTGTTCAATTAGTAGTGAAGTTTTAAGAATGAAAGAATACGTATTTCAGGATTTTGATATTTAAAATGGGGGTTAAATGGGGGCTAAAACTACGCGGACGAAGCCATGTGGTTTTGATAGTAACTGAATAAAATCCAAATTCATAATTTTTGATGTAGTTTGAAATTAAGATTACGTCATTAATTTACTGACAAGATTTCTTGACGTTAGTCAAACGAACTTCTGAATTCATCCAATCCAGAGTAAAGGCTATTATTTTGACGTTAATGACGAAAGTATTTCGTGACACGATCACTTTGACTCGTTTAGACGCCCTTTCTCACTCATAACGCGCTCCATTTCATTCGACTTGAAACAGCAACAAATACACACGGATCGGCCACTGAGATTTAGGAGAGGTTCCTAGCCTTCTTAAGTTTTTGGAATGCATAGCCTTGTTTTCATAATTTTTCTTTTTTCATCCGATTTCAGAAATGGGGGAGGTCCTGATCTTTGTGTTTTGGATGGTATATGATTTAATGGAAAAAAATTAAAAACATATGATTAATGATAAGAAATTGAATTTTAGTCGTTGTCATTATTTTTGTAAATTTGGATATAGTTACATTTAATTATACTTATGAAGATTTACATTTATGATTTAAAGGGACATGAATATGAATATAAAACATATTTCTTGGCCATGATATTACCTCTCTTTAAATTACTTTGCAGTGTCCCTACAGGGTGCATGGACTATTGACGTAAGCTGGTATTTAGACCTAATCTGTATACAAGTACAGGTATAATAAATTATTTTTGTATACTTAGTGTCATTCATAAGCTCTATAAGTAAATGTCCTTTATCTTAGTTAAATCGTCGGGAGTTTCTGCTTATCTGGAAATTAGCTTGTTTAAAGTTGTTATTTTTAGTTGGCAACCCTGATCGCAAGGCGTCGCGGCCAAATTAAAGTGGAAAACGACAATCCCCATCGCAATTACGGTTCGGTGTCACAGCCGGCCGTTAAGCTCGCCGTCCACTGAGTGCGGACGCGCCGCTCGAATAATTAATTGAATTATAATTAAATGAACTGCTTGTAGAGATGTTGGATGCTGGATAGTTTTACTTAAATATTTGCAAGAAGGTATAGGTACAGTAAAAGATAAAAGTTAGTGAATAGAGTCGATCATGCGAAAACTTTTTTAGGATCTTATGATTCTTATTGGTTAGGTTGTTCCGGGATGCATGAAAATACGACGAAATGGAAACTCAAAACACTACAGATCATGGTGATGTATTATTTGAGATGCTCTAAAAACCTTCTATTATTGTTTTATGTCTCCAATATTGAAAAGTATATTATGGAGCTCTACCCAACAGATAAATATCCTGAAAAATCGGCATTTAATGATCATAGCTTTCAAAAGTTACAAATACTTACACAATTTTAATTGTACACTAGAAAACTTCTACTTAACAATTGAAACATCCTGAGACAACTTGAGCACTGACTTTTACGCGGCAACATGTTCATCATCGCCTCAGTGGACAGGGACCTTTACCCCAGTTGGGCTACATCTTTACAGCGCCAGTAACAGTGCGCATGTGAGCAGTTCTCTTATCTACCGGACGTGTAGCATTGTAAGTACTCGTACTTTAGTTGCTACTATGCTTGTGGCACTGTACGTACGGAAATATTTATCCTAAAAGATTTTTTGTATGTTACAAAATTTGCTACAGGGAGATATTATTAAATAAATAAACGAAAAAATAGCTGAACATTTCACACAATATCATATATAAAATAAAATAAAATAAAAAAAATAAAAAATTAACTCTGAGCTAAGCAAAGACGGTATTTTGAGAACTAGATAACTAAAATACTTAAAATAGGTAGAAAAATATTTTTTGGTATACATAGAAAACACCCAGAACAAATAAATGCATATCGTACATTTGCCCCGAGACGGGAATGGTATCCACACACTGCGCCACTATGTTCGTCATAGTAGTTATACTTTGTCGTGTTGGTTACATTATTTCTACTATCAGCTGGATGTTGTACTGTACTATAACACTGGGTAGTTACTTCTACACTTGTGGCACTGTATACATGTTGTATTAAGTTTATCGGATGCAATAATGTTAAAGTAGTTTAGTACGTACAACTGCTAACAACAACAGTGACTTAAGTGAAAATATATTGCTTTGTTCTTTTTGGAGAACAGACATTTAATTCTAAGTGGGGCAACTGGAATCTGCACTGACATCTCGCATGGGAGTGAATTGTGCATTATCTCCCTGCCTCATCATCAACCTATATTAGTCCACTGCTGGACATAGGCCTCCTTCAATGAGCGCCATAGCGCCCTGTCTTCAGCTTGCCGCATCCAGCATCTGCCAGCAGTTTTTCGCAGATCGTCATCCCACCTGGCCGGAGGGCGCCCCACACTACGTTTACCCCTGCCTAACCAGGCCAACTCCTTGAAGAATAAGGACTTTCGGTGATAATCTCATTATCGAAGATCATCTCATTGAAGTTATCACATGCGATGAGTAGTTAAAAGGTTACCAACCCTACCGTCCAAGGCGTCTAGTTCAGTCTGAGTCCATCTAATATGCCAAAAGTATAATTTCGGCGTTCGGGTTCGTTGCATTTATCTACCCAACCATTTTGGTAAAAGCATGTAAACGTACTTACCTTTCACCAAATAAACTTTACATTATCCTAATGTTCTTTATCTTCTTGTTTCAGGTAACTGGCAGCTTATGAAGAGTTATTGGATAAGTGATACCAATATATATAATAATGACACCAATATAATAAGTTTTTTTAACTCAAAAAAACTCAAAGCTACTAAGTACCTACTTCCTTTAAATCTTACAGGACTCTAGGACCCCTTAGAAAATTCAAATTACCCTGAGTAGATATAACTAAAAAGTGTTTACATTGTTTATTTAGATAAAGTAAAGAACTGAACAAGAAAGCTTTTACATGTTGGGTTTTTATGCGTATAGCGAAACCCTTTCACAATCACAACACCTTGAAGAAACTTAAATATACCTAAATCAGTTCCATCCATCGATTTCGTACACAATACCTATAAATAATTGAATTTCTCCGAATAAATCAAGTAACATTATAATAAAATTGTATCGAGTTCAATTTGGAGTCAGCGAGTGAATTGTAAAGAAGCCGTATACAGTCAGCCAACAAAAGATGGTAATAAATGTAGAATGGTAGAACCTCAGTGCCGATAAATATTGCGATTCAATTTCGTACATGTACCTTCTGTGCAACACCTATTGTGCTTCGGTGGACGAGTTACTAGGGTACAGTCGGCTACTTAAACTAAAAGATGTAGAAATATGATAAATGAACGAGTTCCTTCAGAACTTGGTTGACGATCTGAGATCCATTTATTTTGTCGAAAAAAATATCATAACCTACAATCACTTTTGACTATTGTTTTAATGCTTCTGTAATATGTAGTTTTATATTATATTGAGTAGTTTGGGCGAAATTGCCCTTGGTAACCAAGAAATTGCTTCCGCATATACAAAATAAACATATTTTTAAAACTTTTAAACAGAGGACTTTTAGAAATCCCAAAGTCTTCTGTTTATATAAATTTAATAGGTTGCGGCGCTAGTGTAAGTCGGGGTTGTGCTTTAAGTTGTGCCGTTGTCACGCACAAAGGCACTACACACCCACATCAAAATCACTACCACTTGCCCTAAACTACCTTTTATCGGCGGATCCGAAAACCGAAACCGATCAGTAAATCAATATTTTTATTTCTTTAGGCTTACAAAATAAGCACATAGACAAGTCCTCTCCTCTTTGTTTATATACTCCTCTTGGTATCTAGGTATTGAACCTTGTGATATTCGGCCGAGCGTACCGAATGCCTGACTTGAATCGGCAACGGCACAAAGGGCCACTATATTGCCACGTTGCATTCTATTGTTCTCTATTGTTCGCTATCCACTGTTTATTATATTGCATTGTGTGCCAATTGCACGCCGCATAGTTGTGACATGGCTTTATTTAATCATCAATTAATTATATTTACCTCAATGTAATTCTTCGTTTATACATTTATACAAAAAAATGTAAGCATGCAAGTTTGTTTCTTGAATAACGTACTATTATATAATTAAAATCTGAACTATAAATCTCCTTAGAGTTATTATTATTAATTATATAAAATTAAGTAAAACATAACTTAAAGATCATTTTGAAACATTCGACACAATTTTACAAAGACTGTGGAATCTGTAGAGAATATGGAAACTGTATTTCTTCAGGATCCAGGGCTTCAATATAACAAATATTATCTTAAAAAGCAAAAAATATAACAAAAATTAAAAACTCTGCTAATAAAGGTTGGATGGGCCGTATTATCCCGAGGGAGTGAAAATAAGTGAAGGTAACGCAAAATCCAGTGAATTCTGAAGAAAAATTACTAAACTCACTTTGGAAATAAAGAATGCACTGAATTTTGTCCGGATTCTGGTACATTTTTCGCATCTCCGAATTTTCCGAATTTTAATCTCAATCTCAAAGCATTCCGAAATTCTTTAAATTTTCAAAGAATTTGCAGTATTTAAAGTCACCAAATCCAAATATTGCTTCATCACTTTTATTTTGAATGGCTTATTATTTTGTTTGGTTCTCCATTAGGTTCAACGATTGATTTTGAAATTACTTTCCACCAAAAAAGGCCAAATAATTAAACTGTAACTAATCAAACTTATCTCTCACTCAATCACCGGTAAAACTTAGTTTATACAAAAGATACAATCGAACAAACCGAAGCAATCAAGTTTACACGCAAACCTACCTCTACACAGGAATATATCTGGGTGTGCAAGAACAAATTGTGGGCAACACAACTGACCGATAAGCAGTAACCCCAGTGATTGTCAGTAGTGTTATTTTAGAATAGCGTCCGCAATGGAACGCGAAACTGACTTTGGAGCGTTTGTCCACCTTGGTACCATTAGATAGTTTGTTGTTTTATTTTAAGTTTTACAAATAAGTACCTACTTATTTTATTTAATAGCTCGTGATTCGATTTGTCTGAAAGCCTTTTTTTTTTATTATTAACAATAGACCTTCGTTTGACCACAGTCTCACCTGATGGTAAGTGATGACGTGGCCGAAGATGTATCACGAAAGTCTAGAAGACACCTATTCACTCTCGTCTTGAAGAGACCCTTTTATAGGGTGTTCACCACAGCCTGCCTGAGGCTAAATGTATACAGAGTTGCAACAAGGTAAATTCCCGCCCAGCGAATCCTGGGCGGAAGCACGCCGCGTACCGGAAATGAGCTTTCGATATCCGCCCGCCCAAGCCCACTTTGTCCAAATCAATTTCGCCTTTCGTTCCCCCTTGTAGGCTTTTGTTGCTAGATTCGATGATGATTTGCTGGATTTGGTTCTTTCTAGACTTTTCTTAACTTTGCTTCTGGAAAGTAAGACAGAGTACTAATGGAAGAAGCTGGGTTCCTTATACATAGATAGAAAATACACACTTAAATAAAATAACAATTTACAATAAATTACTAAGACTAAGTCACAGTTAGCGGTCGTGTCTATCAAGAGCAATCTCTACCAGACAACCTTGGATTGATTTAAGAGGTGATGCTTCTCATGTTTTTCATTATAAACTTGAACAAGATCTGTATAGTATTTTGATTTATCCTTAAAAATGCGAATTTATTGACTTAAACTACATTGATAAAGTTTTAATTTCAGTTTAAAGGATACGAAAATTTAAAAAAATATCGCAATAAGAATCATTTTAAAGTCTCTTTATAATTGTATAAGATACGCCAAATTATATTCAACTAGCAGCGCCTCGCGGTTTCACCCGCGTAATTCCCATTCTCGTGGGAATTCCGGGATAAAATATAGCAATGTATTATTCCAGACTATTATCTCTCTGCCAAATTTCATCCATATCCGTTCAGTAATTTTTGCGTGAAAGAGTAACAAACATCCATCCATTCATCCATACTTACAAACTTTCGCGTTTATAATATTAGTAGGATATATTTTCCGGAATATAGCAACAAAATAAAAAACAAAAAAAGGAAAATACTATGGCCACGTGACACGAAAATCAACAACTCCAAAGAAGGTGAATTTGAGCTGCGAATGATAATGATTTCCAGCTTCATCATCGATGCAACGAAAACATTTACCCGCATGTAAATTAAATACCAGTTTTTTAAGCCGCGACACTGTTTCCCTTCCACCAGTATTAAATTCAGAAACGGCAATTAATTACACATATATCGTAGCGCTTCCCGTTTAATTCAATACCGAATACATATTCACGGTAAATGAGTATCGTAAAACAAATACATAATCACGGCAAATGAGCAGCAGAGATACCGAAATATGAACCGCGCGTAGTTGGAATGGGATGGAAACATTTTGAAACTTTGTAACGTATCATAATTTAACTGTTCTATTTTAATTTGAAACTCAGATAAATATTTTTCTATTCTAGTATCCCACTATAATATTATAAACGAAAGTTTGTAAGTATGGATGGATTGATGGATGTTTGTTACTCTTTAACGCAAAAACTATTGCACAGAACTAGATGAAATTTGGCACAGTAGATAGTAGTCTGGAATAACACATAGGCTATATTTTATCCCAGAATTCCCACGGAAACGAGTATTACGCGGGTGAAACCGCGAGGCGCTGCTAGTAAGGGCATAATTCTATAATCATCACGCAATGCATGCGGATAGAAGATTTACAAAGTTGATGTGTTGAAAATACACACCCTTTCGAAGCAACGACCTATGTGGCGCAGTGGTCAAAGGTCTGCCTGCGACGCAGGAGGTTGCTGATTCGATTCCTACCTTTGGGCAAATTATTGTACGATCTACAAATTTTTGTTTCGGGGTTATGGATGTTTTCTATGTATAATAAAAATATCTGTCTATGTAATGTATTGTAATAAGAATATCAGTCATTTGGTATAACACAAGCTCTGCTTAGCTTGGGACTTGATAATGCTGTGTGGATTGTCCATTATTATTAATTTTATTATTTCACTTTATTTATTTTAATACTCGTTAAAAAATACATTATTATTATTATTAATTTAATTAAATTATTTACATTGACCCGGTTCCAAGAAATTCTGATTTATCATATATTGCAGAATATTATGGAATTAGAATAGGGCTTATAAATGAGTAACATAATGAAATACCGAACTAAATATTTACACTGGCTGGCGATTCAAAAGCTTAACATTCCACTGTCAACAAATTCCAACTACCCGCAAAATGCGGGTGAAACTGTATATCCGTGCATTTGAAATAAAAAGGGCTAAGTGAGAGTACTCGAACGCCAGGGGTTCCTACCACTCTTATTTTATTAAATAGATACCGTACTTTCGATTCCACAGGTATCAAACTTAACTCTTAACTCGGCATAGTGGATCTCTATTTATGTGCTCTTTCCTTCTTCATTTGCCCTTTTAGTGGTGGCTAAATACTCATGTGTCGTGTGTGACAACTCTAAACTAGATTGGTGGTATAATGCACGTACTTACTTATTTTTCATTTAATTTTTAAATAGTTGTATAATAATGTTATGTGTTTAGTCTAGTTTATTTTAGTATATATTTCGTTATAGTTCTATTTTGTAGTGTCAAGGTGTCCGTGACCTAAATGCAGCCCTTAGCAGAATACCAGCGCTACGGCATGGCAACATGCTCTAGTATTTAAGCTGAGCTATGGGCCATTTCTCTGCCACAAAGATCAAACTAGTTTGTTAATTTTCTTTTGTTTTTTTTTTTAAATGTTTTTAATCCTTAATGTTTAGTTTAGTTAAAGTTTTTTGTGGATATTGAGAAATAAATATTTTTCATTTCATTTTCATCTCATTTCATTTCATTTCAAACTTTTTGTTTTCATACTAATTGTCCAGCAGTCTATTTTAAAGCCTTATATATATTCTCATAGATTAGTGCGGTCAAATATTCTGTTTAAAACTGATCTCGCTATTAATCATGTGTACAATGATAGAGAGGCTCAGTCAAAAATGTTGGAGTAGCGTCGCGTTTGTAGCTCAGCTAAGAGAAAGGACCACATTGATACGGAACCCTAAAAAAAGTGCAAAGTGCGGCTAACCATGTTTGTTTGAGAGTTTCAGTTAGGAAAAATCCAGTGTAGACTGGATTGAATTTACAAGTTTTGTAGGTGGACACCAGTCTTAGGACTAACAAATCAACACGGATCATGTCTATGTCGCCAATGGACCGTAGAATCAGCCCGTTTGTAGAATGGCTAGGCCGATTGCAAAACGGCGCAATTACATTCATTGCCTATGGTGATTTTTGTGATCGTTCTACAACATCACCCCAAGCTAAGAAGAGCTTGTGTTATGGATACGTACTAGATGACTGATATACCTAATACAATACATTACATAGATAGTTATTTTACTAAACATTTTCCTATCATCATCATCATCAACAACCTATATTAGTCCACATCTGGACATAGGTCTCCCCTAATGAGTACCATAGCGCCCTGTCTTCAGATTGACGCATCTAGCATCTGCCAGCAGTCTTTCGCAGATCGTCATCCCACCTGGCCTATTTTCCTATATTACAGACAAACACGAAGGTAAAACCAAGTATTGTAAACTACCGTCACCTCAGTTCAGCAAGTCACTGGAACCTGTCGGCGAGTCAAGCGAGCACTTACCGAAGAGTTGGCGGGTTGTTTTTATTCTAGTAACAGCTCAAAGTTCGCGCTTTTACGTCTGATCGCAAAGTTTCCAGCTGCCTGCGGTGTGGCGATTCTTATACAAACTTATTGAAGTAGCTGCTCGAGCTTTACTTAGATCTGAAGTTACTGCTTGGCTTTGACTTTTTTAAACCAAGATATATTGATATATCTGCTTACTTTGTGGCTAGATGATGCTTTGTGAATTGCCTTCTGAATGTTAATTATCCTTTTTATTAAATTAAATGATAATTCATTTATTTAGATAGATGGATGATTTATTTATTGCAGCATCAAAATAAATTACAGAGCAGCTTATTACTAACTAGCTGCGCCCCGCAGCGTCGCCCGCGGGGTCAATTATCATATTTTTATACATAATTTCCTATTCCCGACGAAGACAAATCCAAAAACACAAAAATCATAAAAATCGGTCCAGCCGTTCTCGAGTTATAAGTGTTGTGACAAACACGACTTTCTTTTATATATATAGATTGCATCTAAAATTGCATAATTGGCGGCCTTTTCGCTAAAAGCAAACTAAACTAATAACTTTAGTAAACATGTTGTCATTTTTATATTATTATCATGGAGTCACAGCGTTACGATTTTCATTCCAAACTTTTGTCCCAAGGCGGGAATCGAACCCGAAACCTACGTTGGAGGCGGATATTCGCCCGATGCGCCACATTTGTCGTCATAGTAAATCTTCATAAGTACCAATCTAAATATGCTTAATTTATTTGCTCTTTTGCTCCAATACAGTTTATGGGCGATTGTAATACAGAAATAGTTCAACATTGCCAAAACGTTCCCATAAACAAATCCAGTCACATAATAGATAGTGATTACTGGAACGCATACTTAGGAACTACCATCGTGCTGCCAAGGAGGCTCATCACATGTATCACAGTAGGTCTCGTGACGTCACAAGACAAAATAATAGGATATCAGTGACGTCACAGGATATGGACAATATGGACATCATCAACATCAGCCCTTTTTCGTCCAAAAATGGACATAGGACGAAGATCAAGGGTTAAAGAATGTATTGTCATTAAAAAGTATACAGTTATAATGAGACTACATGTGATAAATACCTTTATAACACTAACACTAGCGCGCTAAATCTTAAGAAAATATTAACAGTTTGTATTTACATAGAATATCGAGTTTGGCGCTGTGGCGCTCATTAGGGGAGGCCTATGTCCAGCAGTGGACTAATATAGGCTGATAATGATAGAGGTTGATTCCAATATTTTAAACACATTAGCTGTTAGATCGCGGCTTGAAGGCGTGTTTCCGGTTTAAAAGGGTTTTGGTTATTTCAGGTTAAAACTACACTACACAAAATGCATATTTTTTTATAGTTATACTAAGATCAAAAACATTAAAAGAATGAATGAAGTAGAAAGAACTAAAATTTAATAAATTAAGAAATAATGTTGAAATTTAATCTGCAAGAATCAAAATTAAGAATTAAATAATTAATAATCCAAGCAATATAAATAAATAATCGTACTAGAAGTAACAATATGATACTTGGCTTAACGGCTCATGCAATATTTTTATTGCCTCGTAATCCAAACGACTTCATGATTTTTACGAATAAGAGCGTTAAATTTTATACGAAACGAGTCACGGAAACGTTAACTGAAACACTGCGCGTCTAGATTTAAGTACCTAATTTGTAGACGTGCTGAATTGGCAATGCTAAATTAGCCTGGGTACGCCGATGGACCCTTGTGTTATAGGAACTAGATAACAGGATATAAACTTACTAAATATGTCTATATTAAAAACGAAAATTACAATCAAGGATTTCTATTCCTCAATTATAATTTTCGTTTTTCAAATATAACTAGTATATAAAATTGAAACAATTGAACTAACTGCAGACGGTTGCAAGCAGTCTAGAGGTAGCTCAAATGATCACATACCAGTCGGAAGCGTCCCCAAGATACTGGCTGCATTACTGTATGGCAATGCTGATGCGCTGCGCCAGATATTCACCAGCTCTCGGGTCACGCGGTCATTGACCAGACTCTTAGATATTTTTTTAAAAACCTCGAAAGCTTCTGTGTCCCACAGACCTAGGGGTCTGGACTCCAAGGGGAGCAAATGCGTAGGTTCTGTCGAGACCTGTATATTTGCGTCGACAAATATGAACTTAATAAATACACTAGATAATATTTCAACGATATATATTTTTAATGTACGTAGAAAACCCCCAAAAAAACAAGTATCTGCAGATCGTTTCAAACATTTTTTCCGAGGCACGAATCAAACTTGCTGAGTTTGATTCGTGCCTCGGAAAAAATGATGCAGCATCAAGACAAGAGATTCGAAGTTGCCTTTGGTGGCCACCAAACTTTTCGTATCTCTCCCTAAAATAGTCAAAAATAAACTACTACAGATGCATTAAAAAAAGCTTATGATAGGTTTAACAAACTGTACGTGCGAAATTTGGAGATTCCTTTGTTTAAATGATAAAATAAGTGGGGGCGCAACTTAAGGTGCTGTTTGCGCCTTAACAAGCTGGGCTCAATTTCTTATCATCGGAAGTATCATTCGTACGTCAATCATAATAACGGCGGCGTCTCAAAGATTTCTGAGACTTCCAAAATTTCACTGCGTCTTGAAGATACGAGTATGACTTGTTTACGTGTGAATAACTTTATAAGGTGGATCTCCTTCCATACAAACATTTTTAATTTTCAGTGTCAGTCATTTATTTATCCAGAAACCATTATCAACGCTGCTTATTTCGAAAAAAATTGAATTATACAAAATGTATTATACAGGATTATTAATCGTGTAGATTAAAAATGGGACATTGCGAGTTGTATTCACTATTTCCTTGACTAAAACTATAAATTTTATAGAAAGCTACAAAAATCAGCATTCCAATTCGACTGTCACGAAGATTTTGGAACATCTGTTTTTAGTTATTAACCCCTGAAACTCAAATCAAATATAAACAAAGTTTTTTGATTGCGTTTTTTTGTAAATAATTATAAAATACGCAAGTTACAAAAAAACGCTTTAGTAGCAAGTAAAAAAACGTGCTCACATCTAACTTGTATTTGTGTATTCACACGTTATAGTTAACTGTTGACGTTCAATAGGTAACTGTTTGTATAGGAGACAATCCTCCAGAGCTTGAGTTTCGTATCGTAAGCTTAAGTAATGGGAAGGGTAGGTATTCTAATTAATGTTTCGGTATTACGAGCTCGAGTTTGATTTACTCCTTGTGTAGCAACCAGTTCCTTGAATAAGTGTTTTTTTGTTACCCGCGGGTACAACTTAGTTATTAATATATTGGCACAACTAGTATCTGCCTGCGGCTTCGCACGCGTTGTTTCTATAGAAACGTCTCAAGGCTATTTCTATCCCACGAGAACTGATTTATGGGGTATATATAAGTAACAGGACATCCAAACACAATAACCAAACATACTATGGCCATGAAACTTCCTTGATTACACAGAATTCTTTCATCCAAAGACAAGCGTAGTGCGGGTAGCCCCATAAATCCCGCCTAATAAATGGCGGGCCGCTTAACGGGGCGGCGACGGATGAGGCTCCGGAGACCCATCCGCCCTGTGCCAGCTAAATATAAATTGATGCTTGTGTACTGTGACCTTCATTGTTGAGTGTCCAATTGACTACTTACAGGAAGGCTTACAAAAAGAAACTGATTCTCGTAGCTTTGCTCATATGGAAGGTTAAGTAAAAGACAATCCTAAGAGTGTAGTTTTTTGACCCATCCGCCCTGTGCCAGCTAAAGCGCTGGTTCGATGCGTTAGCATCATCACAAATTTTATGATGCGAGTAATTCTCATGTAAACGTGTTATGTAAATTTAGTTGAAAAATTGTAATTGTAGTGTTAAGGTTATTTTTTGTGTAAAGTAAGGTTCTTTTTTCTTTTTTCAATTTTATCTTCTTATAACTTTTTCTGGAGGTTTAAAATGCAGGCAAGCAAGTTATTTAGCTTCTCTATGCGAGGACATGTTAATAGTTAAGAGTTATTTTAATTTATTTTTAAGTACTCTGTTTGTACAACTGTTTGTTCTCCGAATAAACTAAAATAAAAATAAATGTAAATTGATGCTTGTGTACTGTGACCTTCATTGTTGAGAGTCCAATTGACTACTTACAGCAATGCATACAAAAAGTAACTCATGCTCGTGGCTTTTCTCATATGGAAGGTTTAGTAAAAGACAATCCTAAGAGTGTAATTTTTTTATCGAACACTACATCCCGCTCCTGCTTCGCAAGGGTGTATATTACTAATATTATAAACACGATAGTTTGTAAGTATGGATGTTTGTTACTCTTTCACGTAAAAATTTCTGTACGCACATGGATGAAATTTGGCACAGAGATATATTATATAAACACAAGGAGTCCGGAAAAACACGCAGGCAATTTTTTAACCCGGAATTCCCACGGGAACGGGAATTACCGCGCGTGAAACCGCGAGGCGCTGCTAGTTATACATATAAACCTTTTAAATCATTCTTTCTGTTAAAAAAACGCATTAAAATCCGAAGCATAGTTTTATAGATCTAAGCATACATAGGGATAGACACAGCGATAAGCGTCTTTGTTTTATACTATGTAGTAATTGAAATTCGTATGCCCACAATCTTACCTGATGGTAAGTAACGACGTGGCTGAAGATGTACCATGTAGGTCTAGAAGACACCTATTCACTCTTTAAGATAGGCGGGTTATAGTTTGTCGGGCAAATAGAAGCAGGCAGCGCAATCCAATCCGGCGGTACGAATGATAAAGGTGGAGGAGATAGTATGAGTGGATGGAATATGCACAAGGCAGGGTGGAAATGCACCGTAGGTACGTCTACTCGTCTTGGATTTTGATCCTTGTTATTGTTCTTTGCTAAATATTAGTCAAGAAAACTATACAATGTCATACAATCATCGAAAACAAATCAGCGAAACACTTGCTTCATTCTAGTTTGCACGGATGATTAGAACCACGGCAACATTTTCCACTCGTATTTCTACTCTTCTTTACCATTGATACAATAGAGCTAACTGCAGACGTTTGCAAACAGCCTAGATTTAGCTCAACTGATCTATATTAAAACCAGTCGAAAGCGTCCCTAAGACAGATGTATCTTTTTTATATTTATCTGTTCTCATTTTGCACCAAAATAAACACATGTTTGCTTTACTTCTTTAAACAGGTGGGTTATTCGATCTTAGATATTCTTTAAGGTTCTACTAGGGTGTGTGTACTGGTAAATTCCTGTCAAATCGAACAAAGATTGCTTAAAATGCACACGAGCTTTGTCAATATTTACAAAGTACCGTCATACACGTATTCTGTACTTGATTAACGAATGAAATTGTGTTCCTTACCCTGGAGGGTGTATAAAACGCGTTTAACGTCCCCACGCCAACGCTTTACGACCCTAGGCGCGCATTGCTGAAGATTGCAACTAACTAATGCATTTTGTCTGTACAAAATGCATTAGTTGTACCCTTACTTTTGTTGTACATGATTGTGTTACAATGGAATACCATGAATAGATAGATTGTCAACAGTTTTATACCGCGATTTAGATTGAAATGTCTACCTCGAGCATTGCGTGGTCCACATATGATAATGCACTCCTGTTGAGAGAGCATTGTCATTTGTGGACCACAAAAAGTAAAGTTTGGTAAAGTAACTTAGTAGTCATAATTATATAATTATTGCCTATATTTATTCGTATGGAAGTTTGGAGGCCTATACCTAGCCGTGGGTGAAATCGGGTTGCGGATGATGATGACGATTACTTATATACAATACTTACAAGTTTATTACTATACATAATATATTAACTTAGTAGTTCACCTTGGTAAAGTAACTAAATAAACTGTGATATTATTTATTTCGAAAAAAGTATGCCAGACAGTGCCCTTTTATAGCAGTACTATGAATTTATAATGATCGCAACTTATTATAATTATTGCACTGTCATATTATTTATAACTACATAGTATAAGACGAAGCTTCGCTTCTCGCTGTCTGTTTGTCCCTATCTATGTTCTTTAAATATTAGATAAAAATTTCGTCATGGTTACAAATGCTTCGTACTACTTAAACAGTCCTTTGTACAACTGATAGGTTTATCAATTGGAAGACTTCTTTAAAACTTCATAAAGATTCTAGGCAAAGTTTAAAACCTTCGTAAAGTTTAAAAAAATAAAATTGAAGGAGGTGTTCACAAACACCTGTGACTATCTTATTTTTCAGCGATCACCGTTTCATTAGTTCACGACAACTGCACAGCGGCGCTGTCGTCGCAGCTAACTTAGATTAAACACTTACAGGTGCAGCTTTACTATTCATTAGACTTCCAGTTCTTTATTGGATTGGTTTAACATAAGGTCGAATCTAAAACAGGGGGTATTCAACAAAAAAATACTTTTCTATTGAATCCTTCATCAGATTTGTCCAAATTTTGTATGCGACCATCAATTAGGCACCATTTTCCGAAAAACAAATAAAAATCCTCTAATGAAAAGAGCAATTAAGGCGCTTTTTATGCCAACTGTGGACTAGTTTAGTGTTGCTTTTAAAGGAAGTATTGTGATCGGTCAAACGTGAAGGTAATATCACTGAACATACATTTCATAGAAAAATTAAAGCCTTGTATGAATAATGGGTAGTTGTGCTTCTTTCTATTAGTCGTCTCGAGTCTCGAATTCTGTTGTATAAATTCAAACAAATTATCAAAACTATTCTTTGTAAAAAGGCTTACTATAAAATATCTGATTATTTAGATGATAAAAAAG
Organism: Eupithecia centaureata; assembly: GCA_944547425.1. NCBI lineage: Eukaryota > Metazoa > Arthropoda > Insecta > Lepidoptera > Geometridae > Eupithecia > Eupithecia centaureata. The sequence goes on from OX155683.1 coordinate 2,058,709, forward strand.
CTTGGGACGAGATTTGCTCCAACTCTAAAACTAACAACCTAACAAGGTAAAGGTTTCTTTTCCGCTTCTTTACTTTACCTAAATAGACCGAAGTGAACAACAATCAAAGTGAGCACTTTATTTCATAATTTCAATTATTTTTTAACATGTATTTTATGACGTGTCTAAGTGTCCTGTAAGGTCTTAAGGAAATTAAAGCACTTTGAATTTTGAATAGAATTTTGAATGTTGTATAGTGGTTGAATAACCGACAAAATCGAGGCAGTGAGTTTTGTTCCCGTATAGAAGGAAACATTTGGATATCTATACTGGGACGAATGGCTAGTCATGATGATACTATTGGTCGTTCCTGGTCGTTCCAAATAGCAATAGGCCTAAATAGCATCCCAGCAAACAATGCTATCCAAACGCAGCGGGCATCTTTATTGCGCAGATAACGGCCGCATGGCATACACTGACATACATAGTGGCATACACGGCATATTGAGATTCCGCCACTAATTGCGGCTAGCGATATTTGTAAAGATATGCATCGTTTTGCATACAGATTGGTCGCGGAGCGTAGTGGAATATGGCACTTAGGTTTGGTTGTTTCATTTGTTGGTAAAGAGTGTTTTCATTAGTGGGATTCTTAAAATCATCAGAATCTTTTTAGGTCATATTTCAGACCAATCTGTTTTATAGAAGCAGAGAGATTTTAAAAATATCCAGGATCTCCCGAACATTCATTAATTAGAAAATTTATTTAGATTGTTCTATGCAAAAACATGTATTTTTTTCAAACGACCAAAACAAAAAAAGGCTTTTCTCAATGCGGCTGTATTTTTTAGTGTATGTTACTCAGTATCTTCGCTAATTGATGTCCTATTTTTACGTCTCTTTTTCTTTTTTTTAGATAATAATCCTACGCTCACATATAAATTATTCCCGGCTGATTACTATCTGTCTCTTAAAATTTAAAAAAACTTAACAAATAAACAGAAATAAATCGGTTTGAAGTTTATATTACACTTACAAAATTGCTTTACTAACCATATAAGACTAATTCACATAACACTTCCTCCCGCTAGCTTTGCTCAGAAGAAAAAACTTAAAAGGGAACTGCTTTTATTAGGCATATTTAAGAAGTTAATACGGCTTTAAACAGCTGCTCCCTTTTAAAAAGGCAAAATTCTCAAAAAACTTGATCGCAACGATCTTGCCTCGTTGCTAGAATACCTATTTCCTCAAAATTACAATACAGCACGGCTGCAGTCGCGTGCGTGCAGTAACTCGACAGCAACGCCAGTGACGTTTCATTGCCGACGCGTGTTGCTGCTGCTAATTACCCTATCAGCCTGTCCAGATAGGGCGCTTTACGCGCGTAAAGCGCTGGACTCTCGACTCGCGCGTGCTACGCGCGAGTCGAAATACTCGGGCGAACAGTGGAGCGCGCGTAAAACGCCGCATCTGGACGCAATATAAATTGAAACGCGCGAGGGCACTCGCGCGTAAAGCGCGCGTAAAGCGCCCTATCTGGACAGGCTGTATTGCTTACTATTACCTCCGGCAGTTGGCCTGAACTGTCTTACTGGTCGTTTGGATACGTTTGAATCGGTATTGAAGTGTTTCGGTAAGAGCTTTTTGATGCGACAAGAATAATCTATTTCAAACCTTATAAAAAATATTTTAAACTATGTGTTGTAAAAGCAACTTATAATTCCTGGTATTTCAGCTCTTATTCTACTGTTATCTATTTTTTAAGAAAATGAACATTATTTTACATTTTATTGTGTATTATACTGAGAAGATACTTCATCTCCAATTTTCTGTTCTAGCTTTGTGTAAATATCTATCTTCGTAAATTCCAATTACAACTGAAAAATAACGCAATTTAAGTTTAATTTTCTTAGACTTGTTCGCAGCACTAAAACCTACTTTAGAGAGCGGCTTACAATTTTATAGTACCAGTGAGTGTACAAGTTATGTTCATTGCCTCCATAATGTAAGATAGTTACTTACATTCTGAAACTTCACTTATAAAGTGCCACAGTGCTTCAATTGTAGCTAGAATACTGCAGTAAGCTACAGTCTAAAAAATACTGGCCGATAAAAAAAAACAAAAAATCTTCATTCGCCCAATAGGCAACTAAGGTCGTCAAATGCCTGAGCAATGCGCTTCCGACGTAGGACGTTTAATTTGACTGATAGATGACGGTGTATGGATTTTCCAGCATTATTTATTTATTGATTCCCGCCGCGGAAGAAAAGTTAGTAATAATGATCTGAAGGTATTTGTTATAGGTTTGAGATAAGTTATGTATTATTAATATCAATCAACACTTTCATTCCTTTTTTTCGTTCTTTTTTAAAATTATTATAAATAGTATCTATAGTATTTGAAAGAAAAAAACAATAACACCATAGTAATAATACCGGAAAATATCCAATCACAATTAAAGGTAAAACATATTGTATGGGGTAGATAGATACGGGCTAATGATGATGATGATCTCTCAGAAAACTGCCAGTATTGTGTTTAACTTTTAATCATAGGTAAGTTATTATAAATCAGTAATTGTATTTAACTAGCTCTTTATTGAGGACTGTAGCAAAAAAGTCAGTCAGTGTTATTTCTCGTAGCACGTGCTACGTCGTAGATGAGCTACGCGGCTACGGCGTAGCATATCTACGGGGCGTAGAAGATCTACGGCGTAGACGTTTCCTATATTCTACAGTCGTGTTTAATCCACACGCGATCAGAATGGGATGGAACTATTTTGAATTGAAACAAAAGCTATGTGAAATTAACTATGACAAGGTTTCACATCATATTAATAACGCGGGAATTGTATGAGAAATGTTAGGATAAGAGTTTTCTACGTTTTCGTTCTGTTTCATCCTTATCTCAATAAACAAAAAAAACAAGTAATTTTGCTTTTTTACAAGCTTTTATTTAGTTTCGCCTAATTGGTCTTGTTCTATGGTTTTATCTGTATGTTGTCTGAAAATCTTAATGATAAATTTGTCAAGTTTTGTATGCTTATGTAAATCGCATGACAATGCAACATTATGACTTAGCTGATGACTGATTTGGTAAACGAGTCTGAAAATAACCATGTACCTCTGTTACAAAAGGACGATTTCCAATATTTTGTTTACTATACAAGCTATGCTATCTTTTAACATTTTCTACATCTGTATTTTTGTAATGAAACGCTTAACTCCAGTGTTAAAGTGAACGCACACGTTTGTCGCCACCGTAAAACGTTATTGTCGTTACGTTTGCGAGTCGTAAAGGCGATGCGCCGCAATATACCGCGATCACGGGATAACTGGTAACTTACGACATCCAGAATATATGCTGTGTTATGAAAGTTTGTTCAGACATCTATGCTTGAACGACGGTTATGCCAAGAGAAGGAAAAAAATGGATATTAAAAATTTCATAATGTTAGATAGAAAAAGAAATCAGAGTAGACTATTTCAAAGATTAATATTAATAGATGGGAAGATGATATTAGCAAAATAGCCGATCTATTTTGGATGCATAATATCTAGAGACACTTCTTTACATAATAAAAAAGCTGAATATTTTCAAGATAATAATAATGATAGGACCAACATACAACTGGTTGAGTCTTAGACAATTTAAAAGAAGCCTTATTTATACTCTGATATCCAATTTAGCACTTCCAGAATATTTTTCAAACAGGTCTTCTAACAAATTAAGAATTAGGATTATGAGTGTTTTCGAAAACCTTTAATTAGGAATGGAGCGTTGAAAACTACATCGTCTCTTCCAAATGATCTTTCTGAATGCCGTAAACTACATCCATATCGTGGTAATACAACATGATGGATAGCATCAAACTCCCGTTTTCGTCCGACGTCAAATGCTCGCACCATAGATGACATCTATATCATAAAATTCTGGAAATGATCAAATCTTCGCTTCCGCTTTACGAGAATACTATTTGACGGTATCTTTCTGGCTGGAATGGGGCACGGTTGATTGAGCTTCGTAATAAGAATTTTCATCTTTTGATGAGAATTGACGGAAGGTAATTTAACGGGTTTTTGTTGATTAAATGTGTGAAGTGATACTTTTAGTTTAATTACCATTTACCTACAATGAATTCCGGAATTCGAGTGTGGATGTTGAATACGCAAGTTTGAGTAATGATGAAATAAATAATGCTAAGCAGAGCATAAATAAATATATTAAATATTAACTATAATTGTCATGTGATGTATCAGTTTTAACAGAGGGCCAAATCCCTACTTTATTTCATGGGCTTAAATCCAGAAGGGATTGTTTTAATCCCACTCACAAAATATACTATGTTGTCAGATTAAAAACGTTTATTTTTATTGCGGTCCTTTCTATTGTCAATTATTCGCGAAACGTACTGTTTTGTTAACGTTTTATTAGAAAGAAAAAATAAGAAAGAAAGAAAAAAAGATGTCAAAATCAAGGTGTTTCACATCGATCATACACAATTTCTAGTTCTAAGATCGCTGATATACTTTGCTATATCGATCAAAGAAAGATTGCCTTTGACAGAGGAAAAGATAAGTCAAATAAGTGTTCCAAAAACGACTTTCTAAAATGTAATACCTTGTGCAAGACTGCGCACTAGGGTGGGGACACACCATTTCCATAACTTCCTTTGTCTCCCCTTGTCTAATTTCAGTAATAAGGTCAGCTCTATGACCAGAAGTAACAAATAAAGGCAGTTATTCACGTGGTCACAAGCGTGACACCGTGTCGCAGCTCATGTTTTACTGCGAAAGTTTCATCGCGTGCACAGCGGGAGGTTATTGCGAGATGACCTCGAAGGGGTGTCCTTTAAAGATCCCAGGAATATAGAAATAGGAACTTTTTTAACCTGCAAATGAAGTTAATAAAAGACGTCATGTAAAAACTATTATTTATTGACGAATGAATTATGAATAATAGCGGAAAATGTAACGAATTCATCAAAAAAATACGAAAATTTCATTTAAATTGGCAGAATTTGATCGCTGTTACTAAGAAAAATATAATATTATAATAATACTTCGTTACCCGGTAGGGACGCTCCAAGGCGCTTAAACCTTAATGAATCGCACGGGGTCAACAACTTTGAAAAAGAACAGGTCGGTCAGAGCGAAATTGGTGAGACTAACAGTATCTTCCTAGTTCACGCCAATTTTATTCATGCGAATAATTAAGAGTAAAGGTATGGGAAAGGAACGAGAACGTAAAATAGTATTCGTAAATTATGCTAAACCCATACAAACTGTTCTACTCCAAGGTAGTTAAGAATTTTATGTATGGGATATATAATCACTTCGTTTAATTAAAATAAAATTACTCTTAAACGAATCGCGTACTTTTAATCGACGAATCTCAGGAAAAGTAAGTTTTGTAGATCTTCAATTAACAAAAATCAAACACAGACACATCGATACCCCATCCCTACCCTGTCTGTATGTTTGTCCAGGCATCATCCTGCTACGTTATAAATGCCGTCGTAACTGTGATTGCTAACTTGTATGTGCCATATTTCAGCTTCTTTCTTGTTTTGTAACTTTTTACTTGCGCATTTCTCTTCCGGGCGCTACGGAGCGGAGAAAGGTCACTGAATTAGTTTTACTTTGTTTTAAGAATTACTTTTATTGTTTTATTTTGTTTGTACGTATGTTTTTGTGAAGGGCGAATGAGGAAAATTTATCATCATGATGAGTTGATATTTATTTTATTTTATTTATTTTTTTTTATTTATTTGTAAAAACAGCATTACATCATTACAGGTTTTTTTTTTATCCCTAAAGCGATGTAACATGTAAGTGTTAATGTACTAATCTAAACATTTTGTTTCTATAACTACCTGTGCTATTTGTAGTAGTTTCGGCAGGTTATTGTGAAAAATATCCACACTGTTCGCAGATAAGATATTCAGCAGATATATAGCGAGTGACATGGGGGCAAACTTAAGTAGGTTGGTCCTACAGCTGGGCACCTCCAGCATGGCGGGGCGGCGGCGCGCGCCCAAGTAGTCGTTGGGCGCGCGCAGCCGCAGCGCCGCCAGCACCGCCGGCTGGTGCAGCTCCCCGCGCAGCACGCGCACCATGAACTTGACCAGCGCCACGTCTCTCCGTACCGACAGCCTGCAGTACCCTACCATCCCTAGTACGAACAGACTCGGGTACATCAATGGGTAATATGGATATACTCCATATTCTTTTAGATATAAAAAACGAGTAAACTTATTCTGAATTTTTTCTACCATAAGTTTGTACTTAGCTTCGTTAGGATTCCAAATAATTGCATTTGTTTCTAACTGGCTTCTCACAAGGGCATTATATAAAATTTTAATGACATTTATGTTTTTAAAATTCACACTCTGTCTCAAAATGAAACCCAGACTTCTAAAAGATTTGGCGCACACATTCAAAATATGGCTCCGGAACCTTAAGTCTGGGACCATTTCGAGGCCTAGGTCGCGGACTGAGGTCGTTCTCGGAAGCCCTCTCCCCTCCACCTCGTACTTGTACTGCGCGGGGGCGCGCGCGCGGCTGTAGCTCATCACGGAGCACTTCGCTACGTTAAATAGTAGCTTGTTGGACCTGCTCCATTGGACCACCCTATCTATGTCGGACTGGAGCTGTTCGCAATCAGATGTATCCGCTACTGTTCGAAACACTTTCAGGTCGTCCGCAAAGAGTAAACAGCCTGCTTCCTTCACAACCCCTGGGAGATCATTTATCATAATTAAGAATTCAAGGGGCCCGAGATTGCTGCCCTGACTTACCCCCGAAAACGTGTAATACGGGGCCGATTGGTACCCCGCGTACTCCACATACTGTCGGCGTTCGCTAAGGTAACTCGCGAAAAATTTGAGCAGATGGGGCGTGAAACCTATCGCGGAAAACTTCGACAGTAGGATGTCGTTATCAACAGCATCAAAGGCTTTCTGAAAGTCGAAGTACGCGCAGTCCACTTGCCCGCCTGCATCCACGGCTGGCACCAGATGCGATACAAACGACAGCAGGTTGCTGGCCGTGCTGCGCCCTGGTCGAAAGCCGTGCTGGGCATCGCTTAAGCGATGCCCAGCACGGCACTTATGTTCCATTGAAACAATTTTTAGATCATCTGATTAAAAATTTGATTCATGAAAACAGTTTGTAAGAATCATTACATCATAAGGCGCTCTAACGAACGGTTAATTTAACTACGAACAATATTACATAAATAGATATTTTCTGTAACACCCGGAACAAATATCTGTAGATCTTTCGAATATTGGTCCCGATGCGGCAATCAAACCCACAGCGCGCGAAGATCTGTGTCACAGCGGACCGTCGCTTCGCCCACTGCGCCTCTGAGGTCGATTTACATTTAACTCTGGATGATTGCACTTTTATCAGTAGACTTGACATGTGTTTCCTTCACAAACGTATCGACACCACGAGTAATGAAACACATGTCAAGTCTTCTCATAAACGTGCAATCATGCCGCGTCGCAACGCGCATTTTACATGGCTAACACAATACCTAAGGACCTAGTACAATGCGTGATCGCATGGTACTAGGCAAACATAACACCAAAGGTATTTCATTTAGTGAAAGTTGCGTGGCGTCCCCAAAACATTGTTATCGAAGCTCGAGCGTTTTACGGCCCGTAAATTACGGGACTCGAAAACTCGTAAAAAAGTCATCAAACTGAAATTGGGCTCACTTCACTATGATAATGTTGTGGACTGGGCGGTCGCTGTAATTAAGGCAGTCCACTTGTGGGCTTCTGAAGGGGTGCGAAACCTCTTTGCACGTGCCTATTGAACTATTTTCATTTGTAAGCTCTGCGGCGCAGTGAGCGAAGATCCCTCTGAGACGCAAAAGGTTGTTAGTTCGATTACCGCTGCGGTACTTATTTTTGTATGGCCTGAAAATATGTTATATCTGGTATCGCTTACCTTGGGACCAAATGATGATATGTAAAATTTGTTATTGCAACTATTGTTATAGCATTGTTTTATTATACTTAGTAAGTAAAACGTATTTATTATTTGTCACAAAATTGGAAATATTAGTTAACAAATATAAATTTCAGCAGTGGTTCTTCGTTGTTCCAATATACATTGTGTATTTTCATATCCACCATCATATCATTCCCTTGTTCATTGTCTGTAGGTTAATTAAGAATACAATGTATTTATCAGTGGCTTCTTTCCCCACTAAGTATCATCGTAAACCATATTGGCACTCCCGAATGGGTGGATGCCATTAATTTAGACAATGTCGCTTAGTGTGCACTTCGGTAGATAATACCCACATCTACCTTCACGTAGCTTGTATACAGGGTGTTTCTACAGCGAATTATAGTCAAATATGTCATTTTACTGAATGATTATACATCTTACATGAATCCAGCGTTTTGGGACGTTTCTCACTGGGATTGATATGGATCAGTTTAGCTCTAGACTCTTTACAATAATACGACTCTGCGATTAGCTTAGTCGTAAATAGGTAATCGTTATAATTTGTTAATAAATTCTCTTTAACATTAATACTCTTATGACGATGAAAGTTTAATTTAAATAAATTTAAATCAGATTCACTCGTGATGCTTGAATACTTACTTACTGGTTCTTCAATTATTGAAATATCAAAGATCCTGTCTAATAAAGTTTTTACTTTGGCGCTTGCTTTAAGCTGAATCGAACGAGAATCGTCGTCAGTTGAACAGTTAAATTCGTACCTAACCAATGCACAGTTTAACATTTTTATTGTGACATTTCTGTGTCAAAATTTAACTGCCCGTGCGTTTTAGGAATATATGTAGGTGTAAATACTAGTTGTAATTTGTGGATTATGTTTTTAATTTAACTTTAGTAAAAATAAGACAGACCATGTTGCAAATCTAATAAAACGATCCTTCGATCGGATAGTTAAAGAAGTCAGTCTAGGTCATAAATTCTAAAAGTAAAGCACCCTGTACACCTCCATACGTCTCATGGCTTCGTAATTACTCAGCCATATCCTGTAATTCTTCCTCAGTTTTATCTCTCTCGTAAAAGCTAGTTTGTAAGTGTATTTTCTGGGAAATAACTTATGTTGTTATTGCGAGGAAAAACCACAAATTGGGTGGTCGTATGTTTGTCCGGGCTTGCCTTGAGGACGTATGGTTCTTGTCCGCCCCACGAATTTCTAGCTCAGGAATATAAATAACCAAATAATGCTGGACAACCACACAGCCTTTATAGCCCACAAAATAAGCAGAGCTTGTGTTATGGGCACTAAGTAACTGTTGTACTAATACATTAGCATGGATAGATATGTGTTATATACATACTTAGAAAACACTATGTAATACACACTGAATATCTGCAGATCGTACAAAAGTTTGTCTTGTGGCGAGAATCGAAAGCTGCGTCGCAGGCGGTCTTAGCCGATCTTAGCCGGCTGGGACAGAGGTCGTCAGAATTATGAAAGGTTTCTTTCCATTTTTAAAACAAAAGCGATAAATCTTTTGTAAAGTTACATCGTCCATTTCGACAACATCGCCATCAACGAATGAACACAAGCTCTGCTGATTTTGTGGCAATATGATGTTGTGTGGATTGTCCAGTTATATTATAGGGCTCTATCGGCACAGTGGCTTGCACTCATCCGTTGCTGATGCAAATCCTGGTAACTGTACCGGGGGCGTCTGCCGGAAATTGCCTTCTCCCGCCCGCCCTGTCGTGCTACCGCCCGCCCTGTCGTCCTACCGCCCGCCCTGTCGTCCTGCCGTCCGACAGATATAACTGTGGTGGATAATTGTTGAAACAGAGCGATCGGTACGGGTATATTGCTGAGGTGGCGTCGAGGGGAAATATCTAATCAATGACATTTTTTTTTCTCTCTTCGTGGTAACGTAAAGGACATAAAAATACCGTGGAAATTCCTTCGTCAAATCTCTCAAAACCTATTAGGATTATCAGGTAACTAAAAGATAATTTATAGCTTGAAAATACAATGTTGTAATGATTTAAATATCGGATACAATTCAATCACTGTCGGAAGGTGGAAAGCCTTTCGGCATGCAATCATTTAAAATTAAGAGTAAAAGTATTCAGATATTTTTCAGAGTTTAAAATAAAATCAATAAATTACATTACAATAGACGTGGTCGAGTGAAATCAAATTTAACATTTTCATTATTCACTAATTCATTTACGGTGTAACTGAGCCTTGACGTGTCCAAGAGTCCGTAAGGTCTAAAGAATATAAAGCACTTTAAGTGTAAGTTTGAATGAATACAACAAATAGTGGCATGCTTATTACCTAATTAGAATTACACTTTCCTTTTGAAAGTACGCCATTTTTAACCTTTGAAAAATCCTTTTGAAATATTAGACTTCGTTCAGACATAAGACCAAGACGCATACTTCAGAGAGTATGTAACCTTCGCAGTGTGCATCTTTGTAGCATCTCAATGATTTTCTCAGAGATTCCTTTAGCACTAAAGCTCATTCGGAGGTATTACAACGTTACGTAAAGGCTTACGTTCCTACAATGTCACTGCACTTGATTCGACACGATAAATTGACTGGTTTATAGAGATTTGCGAATAACAGTAAACGGAGGGATTCGAATGTAGTCATTTTGCTGAGTGGACTCTCCGAAGCTCTATTTTATTGAAATGAGGCTTTACATTGTAGCCGTACTTTGTAGAGAGAACCTTCTTGCATTTAAGTGAATAAATTTAAAGCTCTTTTTTTAAATTTTCGAACTCTCTGGTTTGAATCATTCGAAGGCATTCTTGTATTTGTCTCGCCCCGAATATTTAGGCATTCGCCCAAAACAATAGTATTTTATAAGTGCTTACAACATAGTTGATTAAAATGCTGGTTTTAAAAGTAACATGCAGAGTATTTTAAATCTCTTTCATACACGGAACACGAAACGTGATTTATTCCAATAATCCGGGGTTTCAATGGCTCCCGTTCTACGCTTACCAACGGGATTCCTGGAATGAAATATGCCTGAACAGGGATAAATGGAATCTAGGTATTCCATATTGATTTTGTTGGCTAAAGGTACGTTTAGCCAATATTATGGTACCGAGGTATTTAATGTAAACAAGTTGTGTTTTGTTAATACTAAAAGTCTGAAAGATTCAGTTCTTCCTACCTTTCGACAATAAACTACAGATAGAGGGACGCGCATCAAAATTGTCAACGATTATCTAGAATGGTTCAATTTTCAATTAGCACCGAACATAGTTCGTTAGAATTTCTTTCATCTAAGAACTCTACGTGACGATTCTACGAAGAAACTATTGTCACAGTAAAGCAATTTGTTAGCGGCATTAGGCTGCAGGTTACTTCTACACCAATTGTAACACAACAACACAAGCTTTGAGTAGCTTACTTTAGGGCTAGATAGTTCTGCGTAGATTGTCCAGCATTATTATTAATTCAGCATTTGAAACAGTGTCCATTAAAGTCTAAAAAGGTCTTCTTTAAAGACCTCCAAAAAACAAAAGGAACGGAAACAATTCGAAATATGACAGAGGAAAGAATAAAACGAAACGTAAAGCGAAACGCTAAGCGAGCTCATTGCAGCATTATTGCACTCAAACGGCACTAAATAAAAGAAACAAAAAGATATAAAGAAACCCATTATCTCTCGAGACATTTGAATCCTAGACTGCATTCAAAGCTGAATAAGATAATAACGTGCAATGTACTGGAAATCCTTGTTACATTAAAAACAATGCAAGTTCTTTTGTTGAAAAAATAAAGGGGAATGAAATTAGTAGATGTAGAGATGTGGAGTAAAGCTGGACGAAGCCGGCGGCGGCGCGCTTAGTGCAACGAACGCCGCGAGCTAACAAAGCTTATTTGTGCCCCTACTTTGTGAACTCGAACTTATTCATCTTATTACCTTCGCAACCAAAGGCAAAACAACTGAACGGATTAGATAAGTCCTTTTGCTGTTGTTTGTGGCCGAACATACATATCTTATTATGGGAAAACCATACTATTTTATGTTGGAAAATTTGCCTTATTACTAACTTTTAAGGAATTAGTAGCAGCGCCCCGCGATTTTAACAGCTTGTAAAGGTGTGAAGAGGTTACAAACATACACACCCACCACTTTATCTATTTAAATTATTTTATTTTTTTTATTTGTGATAATTATTTCTATCCAAAGGTTGTTGGGTTCCCGCTAGTTCCAGCTGTGTGTCTGTCTGTCTGTTCGTATACTTAGATCTTTAAAACTACGCAATGAATATTGCTGCGGTTTTCTATAGGAGTATAGTGATTAGTGATTGATAGAAGAGGAAGGTTTATTTGTATTAATCACCCGTGCAAAGCCTGGGTGGGTAGCTAGTCCTAATGTAATAATGAAACGTCCAGACTTTCGAGACGATTCAGACATTTATGATATTATGTAATATAATAATTAGAGTGCGTAAGCCTTCGTACTCTGGGTAATTATAAGAAATTTAATAATATCCCAAAACCTTCTGTCAGTACGGGAAGGCGTCAAGTCCCACCGAAAGCGATATTTTTACGCATGTTATTTAATATCTGAAACATTACTTACTTTTAGGTAAACGAAGTAGTAACAGAAAACGAACATTAGCTGCAGCCAAAAACTCTCCACAGAAAGCTACAGAATATAAGTTTCCTAACTTAAGGCCCCAACTTAAGAGTGATATAAATGTTAATATGTGACATAAGCGTTCATTAACACAAACATGTCGAGTAACATTGCCTACCTTCCTATTTTGTAAAACATATTTTTAAAAAAGATATAGGAAACAAACAACAATAACAGAAAAATACGCCCCAAATTCCTCAGGGACCACAATCGATGTTGATTCCCACAGATAGTCATCTCGTCATAGCGCAACTTTAGATTACACTTGTCACAAAAATAAAACCTTTCGAATTTCCCGAATCCTTACCTCCCGAGAGGAAAGGTATCCCGGAAAAGCCCCACCCTTTTCCGGGGTACAGCATACCCCCGGAATACCTTCAATCGCGACTGTAATCGAGTTATTGGCAACGCTCGCGAATTAGCATCAACGGGAATCTACGTGAATCAATAAATCGAATCGCAAATTGTCAAGTCGGAGGCGTTAGCGATTCATTTCACGTTCGTTATGGGGATCAATCTATTTTGCTTCCTTTTTTCCGCTTTGCGCTCTGTCTATTACTGACTGGATTAGCCTTTCTTAGTGGCTAGTATGGGTTTGCACTGTACCAGAATGATAAAAAGTTTTCGTTTCTTACCTAACCCATCATACTTTTCACATATGTTTCAATCACTCAAATCATTCGAAAAGCACAAAATACATAATCCAGGTAAATACCTAGTCGTAAAAGCCACGAAACAAGAATTCGTATGATTGGGATTTTTTACTATTTAGCCGCTGCCATAGTACGAAAAGTAATATCTCTATCTTCCTAGTAGGTGCGCTATAAGGTGCTAAATATATTAGAGTAAACGGAAACATTTTTCGTTAAGGTAATCCTTGAGCCCACAGTAAAGTCCCTTTTTGTTACTTAAAGCCGTATTCTAGAACAAACATACATACATTTTGACATTGTTGATATTATTATATTATTGTATAATAGTAGTCAAATGGTTAGTAACATACATATGGAAAAAAAATGAAAAAAAATAATTATTATTATAAACACAATTCATAAAAAAATACATTTACATTACATGTTGTACCTAGATTGTTACTCAGTTGAGACTTATATTGATCATTGGAGAACGTATAAGGGCCGATGACGATGATGATGATTCTTATTACTTACTAATCATTACCTACTCTACTTCAATATATTTCTAGATAACTATATTATATTGAAGTGGTTTGTTTATTGTTATATGATACAATTAAAAGCTTTAAGAGCCATAAGCAAAATGATTTTACGTTTTAACTGATTTTAGTTTTTGCACTGTGCAAATCAGTTTGTATTTATACGAATTTGCAGCCCTTACCACCCATGTGCAATACGAGTATTGATTTCAGATTAAACTCGAAATCAATTACGTCATTAACAGTAACCGGTAGTAGCGGCCGAATGCCGCAAAGCGCGCGTTTCGTTTGTACCCAAACGGAATTGTAAATCCTTACTTCACTACATAGTATAAAACAAAGTCGCTTTCTCTGTCCCTATGCCCCAAAATCCCTATGTCACTTTGAATGCTTAAATCTTTAAAACTAACCAACGGATTTGAATGCGGTATTTTTTTAATAGATAGAGTGATTAAAGAGGAAGGTTTATACGTATAAAATGAAACCGTGCGAAGCCGGGGCGGGTCGCTAGTATATCATAAACGTTAAAGTTTGTATGTTTGTTCCTTTTTCACGCAAAAACTACGAACGGATTGATCTGAAATTTTGAATAGACTCTAGCCCTGTATTTTATGACGTATCCAGGAGCCCTGTAAGGTCTTAAGGAAACAAAGTAAAGCACTTTGAATTTGAATAAATTAGGCTACTTTTCATACAATTCATCATCATCAGTTCCCATGGGATAGAAATACCCTAGAAACGTTTCCATAGAAACAACGCGTTCGAAGCCGCGGGCAGATACTACTCTACTACAACACACGCTTATGAATGTACCTACTACATTTACTTAAACTAGTATTTCGTACGGCTTTACTCGCGGAATAAAATTCACATAAGAACTCAGTAGAAGAGCGAGAATACAGATTTCTGTCTTACATGCTAGAGGTAGTTTTTACTTTTTTGTTATCATTATAATACTACCGAGGAGAAAATCAAAAACAATAAAGATTTGTGCTAACTTCGTGACAGGAAAGTGACGATATTTTGGCGTTTATTTATTCATTTACTAAACGGTTCACCAAACAAATACATATAACACACTTATAACAAACTTGAATAGGTCCTGTCCTGATTTGCATGTATTTATCATGTGAAGTGAACACGACATTTTAGTTTTAAATTACTATAATTGGTTATATCACAGATTGTGGTGTTTTGGAGCTGTGTTCACAAAACATGGTAAAATCCTTTATATACAAACCCGAAGATTCAAAGTTTTACAACTCTATACACAAATGGAGATATAAAACTAAGCCATACAGTCAGACATTTAAAATAAATAGATTTACAATATCATTACTCACACCTACTAGTATTAGATGTATGTATATGTGTGTATCGACACAATTAAGGCATTAAGGCTTTGTCTGGCGTTCGGTAATAGTATTAGTTACAAGGGTGCGGATAATTTCTATTATTTTCGCGGCTTTCTTGGGGAATGGAACAATGGTTTACCCATTTCCTGGTTTACTATATATGGAGCGAATGTCTTTTGCCACGTGTTTACTGTATACGTTGTAAACATGAAGTAGATACTTATAATAAGTAAATGTTTATTTATCTATATATAGCTAGTGTAACAATTATAATTACACAACAATAATTAACAATTATAACCTTGTAGTCATGTTTTTCAGTCGGAAAAAGGTGTTGAAATTAAACATGGAGTATAATTTACTATTTGCAAAGCAGATAATGTTTCAGATAAGTGTGTAAAATATAAAGGGTACTTCATTTACTATGTATTCATAGTTGAGTAAAACTAGATGTATCACTATTTTAACTAGGTTATGTTTTAAACTTAAAATTACTTGTTTTTCTAGAAGTTTCTCTTTTACATCGTAGGAAAATGAAAATAATCAAAGCCATGGTCATGTCGCATATTAGAGCTTTGATTGTTTTTTTTTACGAATTTCTTCCACTTTATTTTATGAAAAGATACCGTAAGTCAACATGTTCTAAAGTTCATTTTTCCTTTGTTACAGAAGAGCACACCTCAGAACTTGCATGGAAAAGTTAAAAGACATGGTTCCCCTAGGCAACGAGAATGCTCGGCACACAACACTAGGACTATTAACGAAAGCAAAAAGGTTTATTAAGGTAAGAGTATATATTATAACGCAAATCATGAGGATATAGGTATAAACACTGCTATCTGATAAAAAGTATGACGAATTCATTCTCTGTCGATATTTTCCACCGCTCTGTCTGGCTTTTAATGATGAAAATGATGGCGGGGTATACCCAAAAATATACGTAAGGTTTTTTAATCCACAGCTGAAAGGGAATACCGCCGAATAACCGAAATGCATTCACCAGAAATATTCAGTAAAAACTGGTTTCATCCCAATTTCGTCATTCAATACTCCTTTTTTTACTGCAAACTTTTTCCATAATTCAATTAACTTATCCTCGACTGAGTTACGAGATGTTGGAAAGCCGACAATTGATAAATTAGCTTGGACGTGCGAAAACGTTCGTAATTACATAAAATTACGAAACCTTGAAACTACGCCCTCCGTCATAATTCCAGGCATTGTCTATTTGATTTATTAACTGGGCAACCAACGCGACGGCTGAAATTGTATTTTAATGTGGAATCGTTCCTTGGCGAGAGAAAATTACAATTTAGAATCAAAAAGCCATTCTAGTTTTTAATTAATGTCTTTATGAAACCCTCCGCTACATGGGCCAAATTTATATTCGCTTCGCTGGGATATTTTACAACCGCGCCATATTTTACACTCATAAGATGCTAAGCAGGCGGGGCGTGCCGCAGACATTTCGAATACTTAAACTACACATCGCATAATAACACAATTGTGTTTGCGATGCAGCTATCCGTCCGACATAGAACTGACAAAATATGATGGTAAGCAGCTAAGGCGAGGCACATGAGCGCTAAATCATACATACATTTCGCATAATCACACAATTGAAAATAAACACGGGTCCGTTGGATGGGAGCCAAGATATTATCCGGTTTTCTCGCTGTTTGTAACCGCCGGATGAACAATAGCTTCTGAATCGGAAGCAAGGCACGCAAACTGATGTATGGGGAATAAGTAAATATGCATAGCTGTATATGTTTAACAAATTTGCATTAGAAACTATACCATCAGGGTTTATTAGATCTTTAACTTATATACTTGCTCTACATAAGAGTGTAGAAGCACCATTTTCTCAGCAACATACACTGCACATACTTTTTTCTATAAATTCAACAAACATTTGAAAACAAAGAAAAAGGTACTTTACCGGTACCAGGACAAAGCACGTGTCAAAAATATCGCGTGCAAAAACATTTTACAGCAATCTATATGAAAATGTGAGGTTCATTTTCATCGCGAAATAACAGGAAATTTCAACGACAACAAACCTAAAAGGATTTTTGAGTTGTTTAATAAATCTCGCGGCACAAAGCACTTGATATTTCTACTCCTAAAGGAAAGTTGAGGGGTTCTTTAAATGGCCGGTGACATTTGATATTTAGAAGCTTCAACGTTTCCTGTCCCGAACATCATTATTATTAACTAGCTCGAAACGTAGGAATAAGCTATATAGAGAGTTTTCTTTTAAAAAGTTTTTTAATTATCTTGAGAGTTGGATTGGGCGGCGGTGTCAGAGGCACGCCGTTTCCCGCCCTGAGTATAGTTGCGCTCGTGCTTCGGTAAACAAAGGTTCGAGGCAAAGGGTTCTTCCGCCCGCCCCCCGCCGCGTCCGGCCTCTCTTCCTCTCTAGAGACTCCCTTACGTTACTCACAGTCGCCATGTTTTTTTTCTTGCGTACGCTTTCAGCTGGTAATGGTAAGTGCTTTGTCATTGAAACGCCCGCCGGAGTAGGTTCCGGGAACACGTTGCGAGGATCTGATATTTTTCTTAAAATAATATCGCTGTTCGACTCGCTTTTGCTCTCCGACAGATAAGTAGCTATCTGTTTACGTGGCAGCCGTAAATAGAAGGGAAATGGAACTTTGATCAGGTGTTTTTGTTATAAACCGTCTCGGGGCTTCCGTTCCCACAAAGTGCCGTGACAGGCGGTCGTGATTTCTGCTCCATTTCCTGCTGCCTTCCGTCGAGTTATTACTTCGAACGCTTTAAATCGCAGTGTCCGCCCATCGGGTACGCCACGCTGTCAGTACTTCTTGCTTTACAACGTTAAATTATTGTACGAGACGTCACAAATCATGTCCTCCGCGCCCGGTAATAGCTTTTTTAGGATTCAACACTTGAACATTAATTTGGTATGCAAAGCCGACGGCGTAAGGTAGCCCGGTAGCTGTGGGGGGTGGAGGGGGGCGTCCGGTCGGTCCGGAGTCCGGACGGACCTGACCGATGGCCGGACGGACGCTCTGCGCATTCGTCACTCCATTGTGCGCCGGCCCTTACGCCCGCCGCCGGTGCATAATAGACGGTTTGTTGTACTGTCATAAGATAGGCAGCGCTGCGGTTGAGGTAACAACACGTATTGGCCGTTACACGAGGAAAGCGCCGAGCGTTTTGAGGGGAAATTTCGGGTGAATATTGCAGTGTTGATGTTTTGATGAAGCGATGTGGTGGAGGCGGAATTGAGTTCCTTCCTGGGTACCGTTGCTAATATAAGCTACGTTTGCTATTTTCCTTCAATTTCAGACTGAAATTGTTTGTACAAAATTTGTATGATAGAATGATATTTTAAGGTAAAACAGGATTCGTAGATAAAGTATCAATCAACCCTTAGTGTATGTTCAAAATTTTGTTGCACTAAAGTACAAAAGGTGGATTAAGTGCCGATTAATTTTCCTCTTACCAATTATTAAACCACCTACCAAGTAATCGAATATTAATACTACCCAGACTCAGCATTTGTCTCCCATCGAGAACCCGTAGTTTCCCTTCCATTTGCCATTAGTCCTGGCAACACTATTCGTTTTACACGTCACATTAAGCATGATGCTGACGCTCCAGAGTTATGACGCGATATAACTGTTTTTGCTGACCGTACAAATGGGCAGCGCTATGTTATTGTCAGGACTGAATAAATGGCAGTTTTTCGGGTGTTCATGATCGAGGGCAGGAATTGCCACTATCAAGTTTATGCCCTAATTTACTTGTGTAGTTACTTTTGTCTATTGCTTTTCTTTATAGGTGTAAGCTAGCGAGGGTTGACGAGAACATGTTTTTTCTGTTTTTATGACTAAATTGCCTTCCTGTAATATCTTAGGCGAGTGATAAAACATTCCTCGACATTCAAGTTCGAAATTGACTTTAAATGGATTAATCAGGAGCGGATAGCTAGCAATTGAAGTTGCAGAGAGCGGTTTAACTTGGAGAATAGTTGAAGTAAGTCACTGCAGAGCTAATAAGGCCCGGTCTACACGTTCCGGTGTCAGCTTTCTCTCACTAATTAATAACTCTATTGTTCCCGGTTATTGTCGCGCCCCATTCTCCCGTCAATGCCAATTCTAGATCCAGCACAATACGCTTATCCGGTTTTAAACCGGGTTGGAGCGCAGCGTGAACATGTAGTATTCAATTAGAATCGGATCCGGCAGCCGGACAGGCCCTGACATATTGAATTTCAGTGGAATTGAAGCGGCCTGAAGGGCGCAAATTCCGGGACAAAGGCAGTTTATAGGGAAAGCCGGAATATCTATTTAATTAAATTTAGGTGCGGATGACAATTGGATTCTGTCCGGTTGTGAATATTTTTCTTTGTTGTGTTTCGGTCGCCGTTTTATTGGCACAGTAAAGTGGTACATTTCCATTAACTTTCAGAAAACAACGTCTGTTCTATTTTAAATCCGGTTTGTTCCGGACCTGACTATAAATTAGGTAACGTATTTAAGCAAGATTTAAAAGTTCTTCCTCTAATCCCCTTTAAGTTTGCTCACCAATGTAAACACCTGTAATTTACGAGTATTTGCGCGTACAAAAATAATTATCAATTTTCCCCTTTAGCTATGTAATGGCGTAATAAATCCACGGGCAGCGTCAAGATTTACAATTTCCGCGGGGTAGGTACTACTTCCGGTAGGAAGAAGTGAAGAGGGAGAGGGAACTTCCGATGTTACATTTCGGAACGGTACTTAACACTTGGTATACTAAGTGTGTAATTCGGTATTAGTTCCAACAACTCTGAAACTCAAACAAATAAATCCATCCAAAACTTTATAAAACATTATTATAAAACTTTTAAAACTATCATGTTATTAAGGCTTAAGTCATTTAAAACGGAATATAATCTTTAAACCGAAGGAACTCTTGTTCGCCCAAGACTTCGGAAAACTCAAACAAATAAACTCATGGTAAATATCCTGTTTTAAATGACTTTAATCCAATTCTATTATCTGAGCTTAGTTGAGGGGTCATTTCCGGCAAATATGACGATTTCTTTTGCAATGGTATTTTGTCAGAGATGCGATTAAAGATCTTTTTAGTTGTAGATTAATTAGACTGTGGGCACTGCGAAAATCATCTGTGCTTTATGATCATCATCAACCCATATTAGTCCACTGCTGGACATAGTAGATTAAAGTGTCTTAGAATTTATTTATTTATTTGAAAAAACAGCATTGCATCATTACAGGTTTTTTTAATCCCTAAAGCGATGTAACATGTAAGTGTTAATGTACTAATCTAAACATTTTGTTTCTATAACTACCTGTGCTATTTGTAGTAGTTTCGGCAGGTTATTGTGAAAAATATCCACACTGAATTAAAAATAGTAAAAGTTTTAGATGAATAAAGAAATACATAGGTCCATACATTTAGTTACCCGCTATAATGTGAAAATACACGTGTGAATTACCCAGTGGAAACGAACTTAATGTTTCGTAATTTCATATATTTTATCATACCTACTTACCGGAAATGAAAATTCCCAAGCTGTATATCCCACAGAATACCTGTTTATACCACTTAAACAATACAATTCATAAGCACATTAACAAAACACAGGTGTGACTAAACTAATATACTTAGCTAACTAATCTCCGAACATTATCCTAAATAATGAAGCCGCGTTTTAAAAAGGACAGTGGATCGGGATAGTGCGGTGGATAGTGTACTAAAAGCTATTAATATTAAAATATTATATCAGTGAAAGTCATTAGTGTGTTCTCGGGGAGCAGAATAAAAGTAAAATAAGTGTTTTATTTTAGCCCTGGATAAAAATAGGGCATTTAGTTAAAGTAATGTATACCTGTTGTAATAAAAGTAATGTATATAAGCTTGAATTGAGTCCCGAGTGTTTTTTCGTATTATTTTATAACCTAATTATTGTTTTATTTGCATCTTATAAAAATTTCTTAGTTTTTAATTGACGCAAAAAATGGAATTCTTTAGTAAAAACCCAAAAATAAAGATCGTCTGAATATATACATTTAATTAATTCGTTGTTTGCAAACATTTCTGGTAAAATGTTGTATACCTAGCTTATATTTGGTGCTTTTGATGTTTTTGAAGTTCCTCTTACAGTACGAAACTAAACCGTCACGCTCAGGTCAGTTACGCTTAATTTGGTACAGTCGGCACCTTAAGGCGCAAAAAGGAGTTAAAGTAGCGCCACCACTTATTTTATCATATAATTACGTTAAACAAAGGAATTTCCAAAATTCGTATGTCTTTTTTAAATAGACAAAATAAAACTACTACAGATGCATTAAAAAGAGAACATCTGATCTTATTTTCAATCTGAGCGGCGTTTGATTATTCAAGGGTCAATCTATCAAAAAATCAAACACTTTAAAGTGTTCAAATCTGCGTTTGAGTCAAAATCAGTGATTTAATCTTAAAAACCATAAAGGACTTTTAATCATAATATTTTGTCTCGTCTTATATTTCAAATAATTTACTAAACGAATGAATACTAAACATATATAATATATCACTGACTATGCTACTAACATTTCGTTAATATCCGTATTAATCAAACAAGTTGTACAGACATTTTATTTTAATTAAACAATGCAGTCAACAATAATAATCACCATTCGTAATTAAGGCTCGGATATGGCGTGAGTCGCTCGCATGTTCTCTGCAATGTGTCTGATATATTAATAGCAGTGTTGATAAATGAACAAAACTTTGATACCATAAATATACAGCACGCTTTTACTTGGCATTAATAATTATCTGAAATATTAATATATTCTTATCAGCACACACACTTTCACTGCTGAACAATCTTTAATAATAACTTTATAAACAAAACTAACATAATAACATTGGACATTAGAAAAGTACACTAAGGTAAATTTAGGCTTTTTAAATATAAAATTAAGATTTATTCAGCAGTATCTATAGAAAATATATTTAATATTACAATAAGTCAGAAACATTGCTAATACGAAGTCCCTTCCAACTGAGTTTTATCATGTTTCAGCCGTAATAAGAGAAGTATCATTAAATTACTAATTGCATTATTCTTACACTGTGGCCATTGAACAAATATGCAAATAATAATTATTATGATAATCCAGCATTATTTAATACTTACATCGCTCATCGTTCGTTGTTCGCGTCCAAGTTTTTCGCTGTCATGTTCATTTTTAAAATGAAACCCGTAATTATTTCTGGAACAATTTTCCGTCAACCGCAGGACAATTATAATTTCTGTGAAAATTTCACCTGTTAATAAATTAACGTTTTAGACTTGTTTAATCTATAATAACGTTTCCGTGCCGTTAGAAATCACTGCCTTCCAAATAGATACGTACTATAATTAACTGAAAATAGCTAAACAGGCAACTTATCTACAAGTATAAAACCGCCCGCCGCCGCCCCGTTGCTAGATCATTATCGCCTTTTAAAATGAACTATGCAATACGTAGGTAGACATAGGTACCTAGGTACGTAGGCAGAGAACATAAACTTTACCTAAGTACCTATCTATACCTATGTCACTACCCTATGTCCTACTTATCTAGGTACCTATATGTCAAGCTGTAGGATAAGCAATGACATAATTATTTGAAATTAGCTGTGCCCCGCTGCTTCACCCTCGTGTAAGTTTATTTTTCAAATGGAGAACATTATGGATATCGAAGACTGAGAATAACACGTTAGATTCTGTGATGAGATGGGAGGCCACGTTTTGGATCGCGAAAGCAAATTCGGGCTTTTGCATTTAGAGCTGTGCCGGGGCTGCGCGACGCGGCGGGGCGCGCGGCGGCGGCGGCAGGGAGCGGACGCGCGCTACTAGATTTCACCAATCAACTTTGAGCCTTACTTCTTGTGTGCTTGCTTGTAAATAAGGTTCCTAACCACAGAAATCCTAGCACTAGAAAAGTTATTTCTCTGATTGATTAGTTACCTGCCTCCGAAACGCTTGTCGCCACCTCTACTAATATTATAAACGCGAAAGTTTGTAAGTATGGATGGATGGATGTTTGTTACTCTTTCACACAAAAGCTACTGAACGGATCTGGATGAAATCTGATATAGAGATAGATTAAATATAGTCTGGAATAACACACACTTACGCTTTATTTTATCCAGAATTCCCACGGAAAATTCCGGTAATTTCGCGGGTGAAATCGTACCTACCTACTATTTTAATTGAGAAAATAAATAAAACAATGAAAAAATATGAATGTTAATATTAAAGTTTATGACAGTAAGTGTGTAAGTCCTCGCACTCTGTGCAGCACATTTTGGGATATAACTTTATTTCTTTATTCCCAAGATTGAGAGATAGAGATCATCTGTAGGAAAGCCCCAAAGATTTTAAACTTTGCTTTGTATTTACTAAGTTATTCTCGGTCTTAAAGTATCTACTTACATACCAAATTTCATCTAAATAACTGAGTTTCTACATACTTACCACCACCAAATTTGTTCTCAATAACTTAAGTATCTACTGAGATTATTTATAACAAACATTTACACAGACTTTCAATAATAGTATCTACCTAAAATAGTAAGATTTCAAACGCAGTACCAGTGATTACGGCTTATTTTCGCTTTTTTCTGCTTTACTTTTTTACAATTCTTTTGCCCATAACATTTATTATGCACCTCAAAAATTTAATTACTAGCTGTAACATAATAATGGTTTATTATTGCCCATTTTTTTTTATTCAGTCGCCCAAAAGTATTAATTTCATAGACCATACCGCTATATATTCACTTACCAAAAATTTTATATTTGTCAGCCAAGTATTGCAGGTCGTTTTTATTTTACATCCGACCAAAATTTAGTAAGCTGCCCAAATATTTATTTAGCTGATTTTTACCGCTTACCCCAATATTTAAAATAACTACCAATAAATTTACTCCCGTATAAAACATGCGTGCTTATAAGTAGAAGTGTAGAAACTAATGTAACTGTAATATTGTAATATGTATGTGTAATATTGTGTATGTGGAAATATTTTTAGACCTGGATAAAAATTAAAGATAAATTATATTTATTGCTAAGGTAGACAATCACACAACATAATAAACGCGAAAGTTTGGATGTATGAATGGTTGTTACCTTTTCACGCCAAAACTTGTAAAAAGAATTGAGCTGAAATTTTAATAGTCGTAGTTGCCTGGACAAAAAACATATAGGCTTCTTTTATCAATTATAACGCGGGTGAAACCGCGGGGCGGCTACTTAGAGAGAAAACACTTTCCCAGAAAAACGTATACTAACCCGCGGAAGACGTATCTCAAAACCCTGTTTCTAGAAAACATTACAAAAATACCTCACGTTTGGATAACACTTAACTAGAAAAAGCACTCGCACCAACCATTAGCGGGAAAACTAACTCAACCTGCCAATAACCCTTTTGTATCACCGAAATTCGTACACGCAAAAGGTTTCTGCCGGTAATAGATCACTGTTGACTTTCGTCTAAAGAATAAGTTATTTATTTCATGTCGATTCGGTCGGACAGTGAGCGATCGCGCCGCACCGAGCGAACACGTATCGAAGCGAGGACACTGGAGATGATAGGGTGTCCTACATTAGTTTGATTTAAAAATAATAGTCTCACTAATATCATAAATGCCAAAGTTTGAATGGACGTTTTTTACGCCAAAACTACTGAACGAATCTGGCTGAAATTTTAATAAACTTAATTTCATCTGTGGGTCTGTCAATTATAGGCATCTTATCATTACTTTTCACACGGGTGAAGCCGCGGGACACAGCTTAGCTTAATTATTAATGATACTGATTATTTTTAATGTCTCATGACATGAAAAAAACGTAGGTTGTGTGTTCAATTCTCGCCGAGGCACTATTTTATGTTTCATATGTCCTGTGTTTGTTCTTATAGATTTTGTTATACCAAGTTTCCAGCATATTTTTACAAAAACTGTAATTTATTCAGTTACTTTACATGATCCGAAGATTTTTTTCGTACAAAAATACACTAAAATGAGCCTAATGTCTAACATTATTCTACGAGCGATAATCTAAAGGCACTTTGGTAAATTGTCCGTGACGTCATTTAGACATTTCAAGGCAAAAGGCAAATTGTTACTGGTATATGTCAAAGGAACCAGGTTTTTATGTTTATTTATGTAAAGCTCAAAATACCGTCCTCATTCAGTTGATGGTTTCAGCTCATGACAATTACACTAAAAACCCGTGTATTTCTGCGGGTTTTTAGTGAATCCAAAAAATATAGTGATTATGAAAATCTGACAAATGTCACGGGCTGCATAGAGCCCCAGTGTGTGACGCTTCACACAAAAATCAGGAAAGTCCAGTACGCAATAAAATATTCTGTTTTTGACACAATAAAATATTAAGTACTAGCGACCCGCCGCGGCTTTGCACGGTTTTATTATTCGTATAAACCTTCCTCTTGAATCATCTATCTATTAAAAAAACCGCATCAAAATCCGTTGCGTAGTTTTGAAGATTTAAGCATACATAGGGACATAGAGACAGAGAAAGCGACTTTGTTTTATACTATGTAGTGACTAGCTGTTTAAAAGATGAAGAGAGACAAAGATGACAAAACGGTTTGTGTTACATCTTTGTCTCTTCAATCTAATAGAACTACAAATTTGTGTAAGTTTCCAATAAATTGGGTCACTGGTTACAAAAAAACCTCATAAACCTTAACCCCCATTTAATAATATAATTATTTTTGTAAATTCCTGAAACGAAGCCATGGGACGCATCTATAAATCTTTATTTACATTTGTCGAGAGGTATTAAACCTACTAACAACGTAACAGATCTAAGATTTCTTAGATCGTAGGTATCCGTACTGACCCGGAAGTTCGCTAGAAGGAAGAAGCAGTATTATCCGGTGAAAAAGTGCTTTTAGTTAAGTCCAAATCCTACTCCCAATTATAAATTCTCAAAGTCCTTTTATCTTCAAAGACAGAGTGTAAAAAACTCTTCAACTGAAAAAGTTGAAGAAAAACTTGGTCTGTTGACAGCAGGGCACAGAAAAAATAACGTTACAAGTACAATGAGAACTAACTCAAAACTTTTAATTACACTACCAACCTCAACGGATACAGTGTTCTAAGTCCTAAGAAATAAGAGCAAGATTTCCGGACACTTGTACCGAATATAAATGAAGCCAGTCGGTTTTTAAGTGCTCAATCAATTTTCTCCAGTTGCTTGCCCAAGGGAAGGGAAATTCTCTATTTGTAGTGAGAAATAATACAAATTCTCACGGCTGGGAGCTTTGAGAATGTAATTCGACTTTTTCGACACAGAAATGGGCTTAAGTAATTTATATTTACCTTTTCCTTACATACTTACATCTCGTTACATTTAATGCCTAGAGCTTGCTTATCTGATATAGGTTCTACGCATGACTGATGTCATAAACGTAGTGCTTTCTACTTCTAAAAGCTTTTATGAAGTGCGCATAAGTGGCTGGATTGGAATGATTGATTCACTTTTCACTTCTGAAACTTGGAATTTCTTTTTCAATGGTGCATTTAAGCACTATGCTAAGCATACTAGATGATGTTTGGACTGTTCAGAATTTATTTATTTAGAGTATCTAATTTTTGTCAGTAATTTAGTTAGATAGAAAATAGATCAGTTCACCAAGCACAGAGATGTCTAATGTCTAGGGTGGAATAGAAAAAAATGATAACGTACTGTTATCTTTTTTATATTAAGTACAATATGAAGGAAGGAATTTCTTATTTGTATTATACGCATTGAATAACGATCTAATGCAATTTTTTTCGAAGCAACAATCAGAGTGATTCTCTAACTAGGCTGGATAACTTTTCTTTGAATACTGTGAAAGTTCATTTCCGCTTCCTCTCTCCCAGCCTATTGCAAATGGCCTCCAAGAATTATTATGATGAAATTAAATAGATAAATAATTCGTGCTGTACATTATTGTAATATTTATATTAAGAGTATCAAAACCGTTTCCTGTACTTGCTGTGCTTAAATAAATAATGAATTAATACATAATACAGGACAATCCACGCAGCATCATCTAGCCCAAAGCTAAGCAGAGCTTGTGTTATGGGTACTAGATGACTTATATATTTAATACATTAAATTACATTAATATTTTTTATATAGTAAACACCCAGAACCCCGAAACAAATATTTGAAGATCGTAGAAACATTTGTCCCGAGGCGGAAATCGAACCCGCGACCTACGTCGCAAGCGGACCTTCGCCCATCGCGCCACAACAGTCGTCGATGTCATACTAGAAACTAGCATCCAAAACATGGTCCATACTTCAGTAACTTCAGGAGATTTATGTATATCAGTTATCGTAGTTTAGCACAGTTTGTCTGTATGCGGCCAGTCTAAATCATGGAGCGCAAGCCGCACTCATTTCCGAACTGCGGTGCTCTATCACTGGAATGGTTATTGCAAATTGAAACTTTCAGTTATAACACTTAGGTGTAGATTTATCTGGGGGGTATTACGCACGATTTGGTCATATTTAAAATGGGTGTTGTGGCATAGGCATAGGCAAAAACATAACATAAGCTTTGAGTAGCTTTCTTTGAGGTTAGAAGGTGCTGTGTGGATGGTCCAGCAGTAATTATTTATTTATTTATAGGTAGGTTTTGGTATGTGTATCAATAAACGATGTGAAAAGTAAGGCAAAGAGCTAGACTGGGCTTTGGAAAACTACGTTGAGTTTTCTCGTCATCCATACTGCAATGTTTGAAAACGAAAGTTTTCAATCAGTGCGTCGTACCCGTAATGACTTACGGAGCTGAGACGTGGACACTCACGGTAGGGCTGGTCGAACAGTTGAAATTCGTTCAGCGAGCCATGGAAACATGGCTCTTTCCAAAGCCGAATTTCTATAAAGGATAGGATTTGTAAAGAATACATCCGACAGAGAAGTTGTCCAGAAGGATCGTCCAGAAAATCTTACTATTATAATAAATGGGAAAGTCTGTTTGAATGTTTGTTATAAGTAATCTTTGTAGCTACTTAAGTTGTTTAAATGAAATTTGGTATGTAGATAGTTTAGGACCTAGAATAGGACATAGGCTATTACAATTTGGAAATTTTAACCTCTAAAGGGGTTAAATAGGGTGGTTAAGTTTATATAGAAAATAATTTTTCCTTGGTTCGATTCACTCAAAACTCGGTATAAATAAACTATGGAGTGAATGATTAAATAGGTATTTTTTATTTTTACACAATAACCCCTAGGGGGTGTGCAATAAATTTCTGAAATTTGTACGAAAAAAAACTCTGGATGGCAGGCGAAGCCGCGGGGCGCATTTAGAATTTTAATAAATAAGATCTGTCGACTTTGTACATTGTATTTGTATTTGACATTGTATTTGTATTTGACATTGTATTTGTATTTGACAAAGTATTTGTATCTAACATTGTATTTGTATTGCTAAGTTACCTGTCACATTTACCTCACGGGCGATATCCCCCTGTTATCTGGTCGATTCCAATCGCCTGGTTGTCTATGGCTGGCTTTTATTGCCATGGCAAATGGCGTAGATACGAGGGTATTAGGCGATAGAGAATTGACTTGTGAAGTTTAGATTGATTGCCACCCTAATGGACTCTTAATCCATAAAAAAGTCATTTCCTTTTCAAGTCTATTTCTTGTTGAATAAAACCTATTGATTTCTTACGTTGCCTATCCCGCTTTTTAGATAAAGAATACTTTAGTATGATTTGTCACATGGACGCTTTCTCAAATGAAGAGTATACTTTTGTATGATTTGTCACATGGACGCTTGTGGTAGTGTTTTTATAAAACAAAATCGGATAATTACATTCTAATTGACGTTTTAACAGAAGTTTTCTGATACATTTTAAAGTTAACGGACAAAGCTTCTATATAATCGTATATTTTCTTATAAAGGAGAGATGGTGATAAAAAATATTGTGTGGAAAAACTTACTTAAAATGAAATAATTTACAATAGAATAACTATGACTGAGACATTTTGACGGTCTTATCGCTCGCTCAAGAGCCACCTGTATTTGTAGCAATCCAGAAAACCTTGAATTGATAAAATCATTGGGTAGTGCAAAGGGATCAGTGTCTTTATGTAGGGTTTATAAAATACTATACTTATGTACAATGATATTATAATACATTAAATACCATACTACACATAACATTTAACATATTACATATTATATTTACACGAAGTACATAAATACATAGGGACTCAGGTATGCATTCAGTGCTATCAGGACAAATAGTGTTCCTTTAAGATTGGTAGCGACTTTGCGAAAGAACACCACCCCTAAAGGTATCTCCCGCACTAAGCTATTCAAGTAGCATTGCTCACAGACACACTGCTACGTCGTAAGATTTGCTTTATTCGAATCGCCAATGTTTGATAGGAAATGGAACCTCTTAGCCGGATCCGTCTCGAAGTTCGTCGAGTGCTTTTTTTCTTTTAATCGCATTAGTTTCTTTACGACTGCCTCTATATTTTTCCCCCAGTGCCATTTCGGCCCAAACGCTCCGCCACTTAAAAATACGAGAAAACTTCTTAAACGACAGTTTTTTAAGAGATCGCCCCGCGAAAAATGTATAATTAAATAATCCCCGAGCAACAGGAAAAGCTCTAAAATATTTAATTATTCTCTTTTTTATGATACAACAAAACGCAGTGATCCAGGGTCGCTATTCATAAGTTGGGCAATAAAGAAAATTTGGGCAATAAACGGGAAGATAGGGGCATTAGGGGAGGGTAGGCCATTAACCGGGACTTTGGTATTGTGGCGAAATTAATATGTGGCCTGGTACGGACTTGGGTACATTCTGAGGGGCAAAGCGACAAATCCAAGTAATGTTGCACCTAAATTAAAAAAAACTCAGCTCTCTGTTGTCTTCATTACATAAATATTAAGTTATCTCAGCGAGAGAAGAAGTACTTACTTGAAATCTCAGATGATTTCAACCTTCGTTCTTATATGACACCATGAAACTTTAGTCATTGAGTAACGGCACAAAATCCGTATCTGGTAGTGTAATTTATAGACTGCCTAAGAAACCTTTCTTTTAGACCGTCTCAAGTACGGCGCCTGTAGCCCCCCTACAGGCGCGTTGCCTATTCGCTAGCCCCCATCGCCTCTCTCACTCTGCGCTAAGATCATCCCGTAAACCTTTTCCTTAGTCTTTCCCACGTGCCACACCGCCGGTAGCCTCAAATAGACCTATGTTATCAGTAGCTTACCCCCACCGCCCCTCACTCAGCGCTAAGACTGCCCCAGAAACCCTTCCTTTAGTCCTTCCCACGTGCCAAACCACTGGTAGCCCCACATAGACCTATGTTATCACTAGCCCCCATCGCCGCTCTCACTCTGCACTAAGATCCCCCGGCAATCTTTCCCTTAGTCCGCCCACGTGCCACACCACCGGTAGCCCCATATAGACCTAATATTATCACTAGCTTGCCCCCGCCGCCGCTCACACTCTGCACTAAGATTGCCCCGGAAATCCTTCCCTTAGTCCTTCCCTATTGCCACGCCGCCAGTAGCCCCATATAGACCTATGTTATCACTAGCCCCCATCACCGCTCTCACTCTGCACTAAGATCGCCCCGGAAATCCTTCCCTTAGTCCGCCCACGTGGCACGCCGGTAGCTCCGTATCGCGCCTATATTATCGCGAGCTCGACCCCGCCGCACAGTGGATCGAAAAAGCCCTTCCTATAGACATAGAACTTTTTTTTTCTAAACATGCTTTTTCTTATTGGAAACCAAGACAGAATCTTATTAGAAGCCGAAACTATATCATATTTTATGAACCTAGGTGATAATGACGCAGAAAAGATTTTTTGAACTTTAATTTGTATGGAGAAAAACATGAAAATCGATATTTTTCGGCTCTCGTGCGAGTGCCCGTTATTTCCTCCGGCATAAATAATGTTCCTATTTTTTACTATCTTTTGACATATAGCACATATGGGGCACTCGATGGACTTCAGGTGAAAAAAAATTAAATATATTTTTAAATTTTCATTTTGCATTTTATTCATTATACAAGGTACATTACTTATTTATTTTTTATAAATTATTATATTTCAACTCACCTAATTATTGTTACAATTTTAATGTAATATTTCACCTATCATAATAATGAAAATATATTAAATTTTTATATTTAGTTAAAGTAAAAGCATAATTATCAAATACAGTCATTATTTTTAAAAAGAAAAGAATAATATGTAATTACAAACTACAAAGGCGATTAAACAATTCACACGAAATAAATATTACTATTTTTTTAAACACAAGGCAATTTTTTCTATATTACAACGGCTAAATATCATAAAACCACCATATAATATGGAATTATCAGGTAAAATTATAAAGTATGGCTGGTGAAATATTGCATTAAAACTGTAACAATAATTAGGTGAGTTGAAATATTATTTTTAGGTCGTAATGTACCTTGTATAATGAATAAAATGCAAAATGAAAATTTAAAAATATATTTTATTTTTTTTCACCTGAAGTCCAACGAGTGCCCCATATGTGCTATATGTCAAAAGATAGTAAAAAATAGGAACATTATTTATGCCGGAGGAAATAACGGGCACTCGCACGAGAGCCGAAAAATATCGATTTTCATGTTTTTCTCCATACAAATTAAAGTTCAAAAAATCTTTTCTGCGTCATTATCACCTAGGTTCATAAAATATGATATAGTTTCGGCTTCTAATAAGATTCTGTTTTGGTTTCCAATAAGAAAAAGCATGTTTAGAAAAAAAAAGTTCTATGTCTATAGGAAGGGCTTTTTCGATCCACTGTGCGCCGCCGCTCTTGCGCTCCTGAGTTATGTTAATGTGATCCAAAGGTCGGCTCGTACGAGCCTTGTAGGGCACGTGTAGCCAACGTGGCTTAGAACCTTGTCGTTTTAACTACTGATGCTAAAAAGTGATACTTAGTAAGTTTGACGCGTGTATCTGTCTGTAAAAAAACAATATCAAATTTGTGAGCTTTTGAAAAGAGAGATGTTATACAGTTTCTGGGTAAACGAGTACTGGTTATGTGTCTATGTCTTTGTGTTTGTTTGGTAGAGATTGCTCTTGAGCGATAAGACCGCTGATTGTCACATTTTCTTTACTTATTACGTTTTTTGTAGATTATTTCTAAGTGTGCAATAAAGAATTATCTACCTATCTATATGTCTGTTTGTATCGTAGCTCCCAAATGGATGAATCGAGATTTTTTTATAAAGTTTTTCATCACAAGTAGTTCTTAGCTGTCCTCATCAACCTATATTAGTCCACTGATGGGCATATGCATCCCCTAATGAGCGCCATAGCGACCTGTCTACAGCTTACCGCATCCAGCATCTTAGCTATGTTTGTTGGAAATCAATGCAGTCGTTCTTATAAACTCTTCAAGTCTCGTTCATTTGTTTGAAAAACGCATTATTTCACAAGCGTTCGCTTGACAAGGCCAGAAACTATTTCTGACTTCAGATGAATTCAGGAACTATTCTACAATTAAGGTAGGAATAACATAACGTAAAGGTAGAATACTTACAATAACATAAAGGTATGGTTCGACTTTGTACTATGCGGAAACTTAGCACGATGTTGGGGTGTTTGTCTAACCTAACTGAATTTTAGACTAGTGTTATTGTTGTAAGTAGTTGTTGGCACGGATATTGGCTTCTTTACGACTGAATATCAACCGTATATCCTTATAATAAACTCGAAAGTTTGTAAGTATGGATGGATGGATGTTTTTTACTCTTTTACGCAAAAACTACTGAACGGATATGGATTAAATTTGGCACAGAGATAGATTATAGTCTGGAATATCACATAGGCTAAATTTTATCCCGGAATTCCCACGGGAACTGGAATAACGTGGGTGAAACCGCGAGGCGCTGCTAGTATATTACAAACGTGAAAGTTTGCATGTACACAGCATTCTTAATCGTTTCCTTTTATAAATTCCATCAAATATTTGTAGGAACTTTTCCCTATTCGATCTTAACCTCGTTAAATGAATCTCGTCCCTAGATAATAATTACGTGCCGCGGTCTCGTATAACACCGCCATTTAGATTTCTGACACTTTTTCACGGGAAATTTAATAAGCGCCTCAATTCGAAGTCTACCCGTAGGCCTTCGCCGTAATTCCGAGCCAGGGTTGCCATTAAAATGACACAAAATATTGCTAGAGAGCTTCTAATCTTTCCAATGTAATCTACCTTCATTGTTCCGGACAGTCAAATCAGATGATTTACAAGGAAATAAGAAATAAGAACTGAATAAAACAAGGTATTTTTTATTCGAAGAAAATTCTCGATTGACTTTATAAAAGGACGTTGACCTGTAGATAATTGACTTGTGATTATTATTAATATGATTGATCAATTTAGTTCAATTGTATGCTGCTCTTTTCTAGGCAAGTTGTTAGACTAGTTAAGATTAATATTTGACCTGACTAAGTGTCAATCTATAGTAAAAATAAATAAGTACAAAGCAAGCTGTTAGATAGTATTTTGTATTTATTTCAAAACATTACATCTATTCTTACAGGTATTACCTAATTCAATAGAGTAGTCAAAAACATTAAAAAAATCATAAAAATAATAAGCAAATAATTAAATAGGTATCAAAAGAAATTATCAAATTACAATTACTAAATATTATATATACAATACAAAATTAAATGTCAAAAAGCAAAATAGAATAGAATTAGTGAGGTAAATACATATTTGTCGTCGTATATTTAAGTAATAAGAAATATCTTTACATTTATTGATACATATTTCTTTTCTCGGTCCACCTACGTACGACGCATGACGGTTCGATTCCCGCCTCGTGACAAATGTTTTTACGATATGCAGGTTTTGTTCTGGGTGTTTTTCGTAAATAGAATAGAATAGAAAACATTTAGTTCCACACATACTTAGATAAATTACAAAAAACTAACAATGAACATTATAAATCTAATGTAGTTTAATGTACAAAGTAGATATTTTAGTTAGGTATCTAGTATTCATAACACAAGCTGCTTAGCTTGTGGCTCGATGATGTTGTGTGAATTGTCCAGCATTATTACTTATCTAGTAGGGCTAGATAAGCTATGTAGGACGTCTTAATTTTTAAGCTAGTGAAGATAGTGTAGTGCTCTATAGATCTATTCTAGGAGTGCACATTGGCCCATCTACGTTATAAAAGGTTCCATGAGACCGCCTCGGCAGCCCTAACTATTACACAATTACGTAGGGCGCCGAACGCTTCTTGCTCGAGGCGCAACGTGACTAGTTCAAACAAGAAAGCCCTGTGTAGAGACACATTCATTGATATCGCGGTTCCAAAACGGTCTATACACACTAATTGATTTACCAAACCATTAACATAATTGTTTACGCTTTGGTTTACAACAAAACTAGCAGTGCCTCGCGGTTTCACCCGCGTAATTCCCGTTCCCGGCGGAATTGCGGGATAAAATATGGCGTTTGTGTTATTCCAGACTATAATCTATCTCTGTGCCAAATTTCATCCAGATCCGTTCAGTAGTTTTTGCGTGATAGAGTAACAAACATCCATCCATCCATCTATACTTACAAACTTTCGCGTTTATAATGTTAGTAGGATTTCTGTTGGACGAAAACTCAAATTCTGATTGGAATCATCCCACAGAGTGTTTTCCATCTATACTAAAAAACTATCTATGTAATTTATAAAGTATATCAGTCATCTAGTACTCATAACATTAGCTCTGCTTAGCTTGGGGCTAGATGACGCTGTGTTGGTTGTCCAGTATTATTTATTTAATGCAATTTGTGACCGCCTTTTCTCGCCTTTTTTCGTATACCAATATACCACTTTACAATACCTTTCCACCTCACTCGACAACCCACCGACCGTGTGGAGCGGTTGTCATCGTGCCCTGGGGTAAGCACGAACTAGTTATCCGAACCAGCCAGAGAACATTCTGCACAGCGCTTACAAAACTCCTCTACAAATAGTAAACTTTCATACAAAAAGTACTGTAACATTGGCTTTGTCGGGTCATGCTACCCCCTCGAGCCGAGTTCACGTTACAATCCCCCGATCATTCCCCAAGCATCGATGTCGTGATTTATTTTTGTTTTCACGTTGTAGAAAAACTCGGAATTATTAGGTTGGGACCGCGTTATTGCCCATAAAACCCATAATGACTCGCGCCGCGCCACCGCGTGTATATATAAGGGTAGTGTTTATTTTAAAAATATACTGCCTACTTAAAATAGTAATCGTCGGGGAAGTTTGACATCGCATTTAGGAATTTTCCGGGTAAAAGCTACTTTGACACGTGAAGTCACGAAAGTCAAGGTTGGGGATCTTAATGGTTTGATTATAGGTTAGGTTTTCAAAACTAAGCTTGCTTTTATTTCTATTATAACATATTAGAATATGGATTTATCTTTAAGCAATTTATTTATTATTTCTATAAAACTTATCAATAAATATTACGTACACTGAATAAAACAATAACATGAAACACATTTACAGAGTTTCGTAGTGTTTGTGTACTTCTAACAGGCATGCACAATATTATAGTTAGTGTAGCAATTAAAATAAAGCAAATAAATAATAAAAAGGTTACTTCATTAGACTATTCCTGAATCAGATCTCGCCATAGATGTCCCACCGCTAAATGTGTACAAAACTCCCTAATAAAAACGTGACCAACTGCTTATTGGTACTTTGAATAAATGCTTCGTCGAGATTAGAATAGCCATTGTAATTGGAGAGATTTGTACGTCGATAGCGCATCAGACACTTGGTCACGTTTGCGGAAAACGGCAACCGGTTCCCATCTTTAATTTAACCTGACGCAGGCATTCGACAAAGTACTTCAGGATGCCTTTGACGAGGATGCTTCACTTATCAAATTCAAATTCAATAATGTCTTTAGCCAAACCCTCCACATCCTACTTTTAATAAATATTAACAGTAATTATCAACTCTTAATCCTCTAACAAAGTTATTTCAACATTACGCAGAAGGGCGT
Source organism: Eupithecia centaureata (assembly GCA_944547425.1). Lineage (NCBI taxonomy): Eukaryota > Metazoa > Arthropoda > Insecta > Lepidoptera > Geometridae > Eupithecia > Eupithecia centaureata. Next base: position 2,094,931 of record OX155683.1, read on the forward strand.
CCTGTAAGGTTCGTATCTTGTACCGCTATTTAATATTTCATACACGTAACACATTTCATCATAATTTAAGCGAATTCAGTGCAAGCGATTTGTTCCCAAGAGCATTAATACAGGGAAACTCGGAACAACTGACGACTGGATGAGTTAGGGGGAGGTGGGTGGGGTGGCGAGGGGATTCACGTATGACGCTTCACTAATTGAGTGTAAAGTAAACCGCTGTCATCGGAGCGGTGGTGTTATTAAACCAAACTTGCTCCTTCGTATTATTGAGTCGGATATCGGCACACGCGCTTCGACATTTCATTGTTGTTCGCAATTAATACTGCTTCGCCCCGTGTGCTTTGATGTCGGATAAATTATTTTTGTATTTCGTTACGCTTTCATTAGCGTAATGAAGTTGCTTTTAGGTTTTTGGTTTCCATTATTGCTGACTTTGCTCGACTAAATGGAGCTCGTGTTATTTCAGCAAGCTTCGTTTCGATTAAGGACGGTTCCTGAAGCTAAGCTAACTAAAGCTGCTAACCAAACACTCCGACGCTCAATTTAAATTAAACAATGTAAGTTTTCCAATCAAAATGTATTTTAAACCATCGCGATGTAATATTTCATTAGGGCACGTTCCTGAGTTAATGTTTACTTTGCATTTTAACGCCGGCAATTTTATTGAAATTAGGTATTTGAATCTCGATGGATTTATATTTAAGTTAATTCCATTCCTACCTTTTCAGAACCACGTAAATGGATACAGATCAAATATGCATTATGATGTTTAAATTTTCGCCCCTGAGGATTCTCGGCGAATTCGCGCACTTTGGATCTCAAACCTATTTACCATGGGGATGAAAGACTCAGCTTATTAAATTCAAATGATTGAGGCTGAATGTTGCCACTGTTGAAGAAAAGCAGAAGTAATATAATTTGTAGTTCGTGACATTACAGAATCGAAATTGTCGGGAGAAATAAAATTCCTTCGACATTTTTGCGACCGGCTGTTAACTGGCAATTTAACTAAAGACAAAATTACAGACAATCAGCGCCGCAAAGGGAATGGAACTACTGTCCTTCCGAACGAACGGATCTAATATGTTAATGGCGCGGTTTTGTTAAGCAAGAACATTGTAACGGACGCGATTTTATGTCGCGCTTCTCGAGAAGCCAGTGCATCAAATGTCGCAGCTTATTAGGTCAATAGTTCATCAGCTATGTAGTTTTTTTCATGTTTGTTTACCTGCTTTTATCATAAAGGGTAAAATCTAGATAAAGATAGATAGGCGACTTTCAGAAATTAAGTCTTCGAGCAAAAGGGAAAGCCTCTGTATATATTGTAGTTACTATCCGGAACATTAACTTCCTTTCCTTACTCTATAGCTTCATGAAACGATCTAGTCTTTTAAGCTAAATTAATAGCTTGTTCCTAGTGAGAATCGTCTTTGTTTTAATCTGTTGCAGAATATTTCAATTTTGTCAAAAGTCGCATCCCACAAAAAGTCGGGTCTCATCCCATCGGATCTTTATTTCCTCTTCGACTGATTAATATGCGGTACTAATTAAAAGGCATCGCTCTGGTACTTTCCGTCGGGTCTCCAACAAAACAACATCTCCGGTAATTGTTCCAACTTCGTAACAACTGTATGTCACTCCAAACTCTTCTAGGAGATGAGTTTTGATACTTGTTTTATGGGTCTTTGCAACGAGATCGTCTTGTTAGATAAATAAATAATGCGGGTCAATTCTCACAGCATTATAGATGACTAGCGACCCGCCCCGGCTTCGCACGGTTTTATTATACGTAAAAACCTTCCTCTTGAATCACTCTATCTATTAAAAAAACCGCATCACAATCCGTTGCGTAGTTTTAGAGATTTAAGCGTTCAAAGGGACATAATGACATAGGGACAGAGAAAGCTACTATATTTTATACTATGTAGTGATGCTTGGATCTAGAGCTTCAAGCTAAGCAGTGTTTGTGAAATGACTAATAGATTGAACGTTATTCATTCATTCATAGATAAGTATAACAGATATCACTATCACTACATAGTATAAAATAAAGTTGCTTTCTCTGTCCCTATGTCATCGTGTCCCTTTGAACGCTTAAATCTTTAAAACTACCTACGCAACGGATTTTGATGCGGTTTTTATTAATAGATATAATGATTCAAGAGGAAGATTTATATACTTATAATAAAACCGTGCGAAGCCGGGGCGGGTCGCTAGTATAGTATAAAACAAAGTCGCTCCCTGCTGTCCGTCTCTCTGTCTCTGTGTATGCTTAAATCTTTTAAACTATGCAAAGGATTGTGATGAGTTTTTTTATAGAAGAAGGTTTATATGTATATTAAACCCTTGCAAAGCAAAGGCGGGTAATATTATGAAATAAGAGTCCAACAACTGATGAAGAGAATGAACAACTTACCATGTTTATGGTTTAGGCATATTTATTTGTTTAATTAATTTATTAAATAAGTAAATTTAAAACAATATTGTGACTTTTTTCCTAAACATTTTGCCATGCAGTCATTACAAGATTCTGGATCTTAATTTATGTTAGAAGTGAATCTTGTCTCTTAGTAACTGCAGCTTCGTCTGTGATGAGGGTTCCTTAAATTGATGGTATTTGTTAAACTCTCGTACCGACGTAACGTCGTTACTAAAATCCCCGTTCTTCGATTCCCTGTTTGTCGAACGGTAAAACATGTGTTTTGGATCTTTTGTTCTCTGGTTTACTTTTCTAGGTCACATGTTTGAACTCTTATGTTATTTACGTAGTACGTTACGGTATGTTATTTTATAGGTACTTAGTAGTTAATGGGGTTATTTCGGAATGTAGGTCACTTAGTTAAGATGTTTAAATCACGAGCTCGACGAGACGAGACGAGATCAATTCCCGTTCCCGTGGGAATTCCGGGATAAAATATAGCCTATGTGTTATTCCAGACTATAATCTATGTCTCAAATTTCATCATTTCAATTCATTTCATATAGTAGGATGTCACAAAGACTAATAACCGAACCTAAATCTTCTACAGAGAGTAGACCTTTAGAAATGGCTCATTAGAAAAAAGCCCAATAGAACCGATAAATGCTTCATCTTGATTTTTTTCAAACCATGCAGTCAACTAAATTGTATCGCGGTTCGATGTGCCCATAGATAGTGCCTGTACATAGATACATTCGTGTCATCCGCGTCTCTCAAGTTGCCGGCAATTCACTGAGCTTATCGGCTCACCCGAGCAGCTTAGGGTTGCCAACTGTATTGATAATTGGAAGACGCCGAGCTGTGATGTTTGGAAAAGTTTTACTCTATCTTGGCCGCGGTGGATTCTTATTTTAAAATCGTTGAGCGATTGGTAAGGAAAGGTTTATTCTGTTTTTTCTTGCTGAACTATCTGAGAGAATTTTAAATACTATGAACGCATGAAGCGTTTTTCAACTAAAGTAATCGATTGTTTTTGATTTTGTTGTTATTGTGAATGTATGAGTATAGATAAAACCTAGACGCTTTTCTAGGTGAACTTGGGCGTTATAATCTCTTAGGAAGCAAACTATAACAAAAGACTTTTGGATAGCTTCAAAATTTGAAATCTCCTACTTTAATCAGCTTTTGTATTGCATGGCAAATATATAATAAATAAATAATGCTGGACAATCCACACACCATCATCTAGCCCTAAGCTAAGCAGAGCTTGTGTTATGGGTACTAGATGACTGATAGGTATACTAAATGTCTTCCTTCCGTTCTTCCACTTCTCACTAAACGCTGTATCATTCCACGTGCTCAGGTTGAGCAGCTCATTCCTCGATGACATTTCATTCTGACAAACTAATTTTTTTATTGAAAGTAGCATTATCCGACAGCCCTAGTTGGTAACACGAGGCGCTATGGCCCGGTACTCATTAAAACGTTCGCATGGAGCACATAATCGCGGATTTACGAGCCCTATGCATCCTCTTTACATGCTGGTGGATCGAACCGCATCCTAATTAGAGGTTATAACCTCCTTCATCTTTTAGGCATACAAACGTTCAAGAACTGAATACAACACGCAAAAGGTAACAGCAGAAATGAAGTGGACCAAAAAAATTTACAATGTGTCTTAATATAATTCGATTTTAGATTTTAGGAGTCCGTACCCAAAAATAACAGTAAAACGAGTCCCTATTTACTGTCCATCCGTCTGTCACCAGGTTTTTAATGAACCGTGATAGATAAACAGTTGAAATTTTCACAGATGATGTATTTCTGAAGCCGCTATAACAACTGAAAAAAAAATCTAGTAAATACAATTTAAACAATTGAGCTAACTGCAGACGGTTTCAAACTGTCTAGCTAGAGGTAGCTCAATGGTTCAATATACAATGTTTATCTATATGCAGCGTATACCAACGTTTTTATCATTATTGTGTGATGTCGAAAGGCGTGTTACTTTAGGCGAACGCGCGTTCACGATCGAACTTATCTTAATTATAAGGGTAGCTGGGAACCCTAGCACGTAGGTTCGGGGGAAAGCAATTTTCTTCGGCCCGTAATCTATTCGTTCAATGGTGATTGATAACAAATGTTTTGGTCATTAATTTCTGACTTAAAACGTTTTATTGCTTGGCAACTTGCGGCCGGTTCCCTTGCCCTTTTTTACCCGACTTTACGAAAGGGTTGCTGAAGAGAAACGTGAATGAATTTAGTATAATTTTTGTAGACTGATGTGTAGTGTTATTTAGAAGAAAACAGATAGTTTTATATAAGATACCTACCTAATAACGCTTCTTATTTTTAAACAGCAGCAAGTTCTGTATTATTGAAAGAACCATTAAATACTTGTTAAGCCCCGCGGCCTCATTCGCTGGAAAATTGATGAAACGTAGCCTATATTTTAATGCACCAGCTATGACTATTCAAAATTACAACCCGATCCATTCAGTAGTTTTGCCGTGAAGAGAAACATCCATCCATCCAATCATTCACATTTACAGTATTAGTATGATGGTCTGAAAAGTTGTCGAAAAAACATCATAAAATAGAAAAATCTAATGTTAAAAATACCAACCGTCACACTACAAACAAAGATGATATATTACAGCAGACACGCAAGCGTAAAACACCCTGTATATGTGGAGCACTTAGGAAGTTGGTGAAAAACTACTGCGGGAATGCGATAGGGCATCAATCTATCATTTTCACGACAAACTTGAAAAAGTTTCCTGAAAGTCATTCATTCGCCATCCGCAAGATTCTTTCAGTGGCGATATCTTTTTCGGAGCTAATCTCTCTTTGCGGGTAGATGATTACTCGATGTGTTTTTGGTACGAAATAAGACTCTATGATCTATCAAGATAGAAATGAGAGTTGTTTTTCGATCCGCACGCGCTTTTGATGTTTAAAAACAATCTTAGCAAAGCATAGATAATTCTATTATTGTCACTAGTGTTATTATTATAGTCCCAATGTTTTCCTTAACAAGTTTTATTAATCAAGAACCATAAGCCACTCCGTCGTGAAAACAACAGAGAGACACGGATTTATTTTCTCATCAATTATTGTTCAAAGAATCAACTAAATACAGCACAAGCTCTTCTTAGCTTGGAGCTAGGTGATGCTGTGTGCATTATCCAGCATCACTACATAGTATAAAATAAAGTCGCTTTCTCTGTCCCTATGTCATTATGTCCCTTTGAACGCTTAAATCTTTAAAACTACGCAACGGATTTTGATGCGGTTTTTTTTAATAGATAGATTGATTCACGAGGAAGGTTTATACGTATAATAAAACCGTGCGAAGCCGGGGCGGGTCGCTAGTTATTAAATAAATTTGTATTTATCCATAATATCAGTCAATTATCTGGTACAAGTTTTACTAAAAATTTACCACGTAACACCTCACAATAAACAAACGCTTAGTAATGGACACGCTATGTAATGACACGCGGAGAACATTCGAGAACCTATGAATAACCTTTCGAGCGTGAATCTTTATTATAATATTTACTTGTCCACACTTCAATCAAAGAGTAACGGAAGTAATCAAGACAAGTATTCAAAAGAATAAGACCAATAAAGGTAATTAAGAAACCTTCTCTAACTTTGTGGATCAGTTGCAACTCTTGGTTAATTTTATGAAACCCGCCATCCTGATTTCCCATATAAAATAAAAAACACAAATTGTGAATTCTGTTTGAAATATTTCGATTGAAGCTAACTTTTTAATAAGTGAACACCCTGTGAAAACCATCGAGTGACGATCAAATATCTCCGCGACAGGTAATCGATATTTACTGCGCACTTCTTTAAAAACTTGCGATGTTCTCCCATACGGCGGTCATTGGCAGAATTAAATAATAATTAATAATGCTGGACAATCCACATAGCATCTAGCCCCAAGCTAAGCAGAGCTTGTCTTAAGGGTATTACCTACTACATAGTACCCATAACACAAACTCTAGAATCTAGAATATTATTTATGCTTGTCGATTGTAATGACATGACCATCGCCTTAATCGCTAGCCTAGACTAGCAGCAATCCCTATCAAATAAGGCTTAAAATAAACTATGAAAATCAGAAAAGGAACAACGTAGTTATCATTGCGGTCAAGACTTTCTTTGACCATTATTAAAGTTCAGTAGTGTCAAAATGTCTTAGTAGTATGAATTTAAGTTAAAAACAGGCCAAAATGTTCAATTTCCCCCGAAGTTCGGGTGGAAGGTGGAATCTACATTATTAATGCCTATCAAAGTGATAGAACCGCAGCAGTTCGCATCAGCAGTCGGTTTCGTTAAAGATGAAACCTCATTAGCTAGGGTTCAGTATTACCAAATAGCACGGCATGGAACGGAACAACTTTAGGTAAATAAATAACGACTAAACATAGAACATCTCATAGGTTTTTATTATACGACTAGCGACCCGCTCCGGTTTTTCACGGATGTTTAATACATAATAAACCTTCTTCTTGAATCACTTTATCTAATAGAAAACTGCGCATGAAAATCCGTTGCTTAGTTTCAAAGATCTAAGCATACATAGGTACCTACAGACAGACAGAAAAACAACGGGAAGCGAATTTGTTTTATACTATACTCTAGCAGCGCCTCGCGGTTTCACCCGCGGTAATTCCCGTTCCCGTGGGAACTCCGGTTTAAAATACAGCCTATGTGTTATTCCAGACTATAATCCATCTTTGAACAAATATTTGTCCCGAAGCGGGGATCGAACCCGCAACCTCGCAGGCAGGCTTTAATCCACTGCGCTACAGAGGTCCAACAATGTAAACCTGTTCCGGCAATCCTATATAGCATGCAAATTACCTCCTGATGAATTTTAAACATCGTACTCGAGACAAGCGCGCTATCGGTTATAAATATAATTGGTTATTCGAAAAGTTTTCCAATCTGCATGGGGAATGAAGACTTTTTGCTGTTTCAATATCCAGTTAAGGATTGGTTAGGGTTTGTTGATTTTGTTCGCTGATTTGCCCGAGGCTGGGCGGCTGAAGTTAGAACAATAAGTTTATGCAGGATTTGTATCGTACCGAAAAAACAGAATACTTTACCGTACAAATACAAATTATGAGGTTTGTTTGCTTGTGAATGGGAAAAAAATTAAGATTATATGTACCAGAGTTCTACTTCCATGAATTAGTCGTTGAAACTTTGAACTGTTTTATTTGACAGAAAGATCTACATAATGTCAAATTTATTAACTGATTATTTATGATTCATTACCGAACATGTTCCTTTTTGACACCACATTTAAAGCTTGCAATGCAATTTTATTACCACTCATAGAAAACAAATAAATATTGCATACAAAGTAAAATAAATTACGTTTTACACTTCTCAAACATCATTGTATAAAAATTATCCGTTATCTGATAAATATATTCACCGGATTTGTTCCTTTCAGACACCATATTTAGAGTCGTATACACATTGTAATAATTTCATTATCACTGACAGGAAAGAAAACAAAAAAATGGTACTATTGCAAAATTAATTGCGTTTTATACGTTTAGAACATAAGGTCAAATTTATCCGATGTCTGATTACTTTCATACACCACACGAGTTAAAACTTGACACATATCAATACTTTCACACACCAATACTTTCATTAACACTGACAGGAAACATAAAAAATTGCATCCAACGTAAAATAAATTGCGTTTTATACGTCTCGGACAATACGTCGTACATCTAGCTGCTTCACAGTCTATGTTCACTTTTTGCTCTCTCGTATATACGGAGCGGCATTCAATTCGATGAAAAGTTCTCTTTGTGGTGCATCGCACAGCGGACCTCCAATTTGGTTGCTACCTTTTGCCAGTCAGTCTTTAGAGGGAATTGTTACTGAGTTACATTTATTGTTCAATACGGAGCGTAGCAAGCTACGGCGTACGGCGTATGGCTATCCCTGTTGGAGGTTTTTGCAATTCGGGAGTTTCAAAATGAGTTGGGTGAGTTGTTTTGCATGATTTCTACAGAGAGTATCCAGTTGCTCTTCCTAATTTTACTTTCAATGTATTTGTTTTTTTGATAGAACTGAGTTATCTTAGAGTAAAATCAAATGAAATTTGAAATGCTATAAATATAAGGTCGTAAAACTCTACTACGAATTTTATTAGTTTGATCAAAAATGTATTGAAAACCTTCTGATATCTAAAACAGATGTAAAGTCCAAGTTAATTTATCTGTCTGTAAATAAAAATACAATTATTCTAAGCAAGCTTTCGCGTCTGATGAAAAACACTTAAACCCTAGCCGATTGGAGTTAGACACGTTGGTGAGCACTTAAGTTATCATCAAATTTTCTCTCGGTCTATTTAACAATCTTTCTCAAAGCCTACAAAAACCTTTAGATACAGCTTAGCGAACGTTTAAGCTACAGTAATTCATAAAGATTGCGAGGGGCAGCTAAATCAATTTCGTTATTAATGCCCTGCGTAGATTAGGTCCCGAATTTTAGATGTAAGGCTAGGCTCAGAAATATGGGCTTAGGTAATCTAAAATACGGTGCGCCTGAATTGGGTTTGGATTACATTGCGTGAATATTCATATTGTAATTTAAATGTCTGGAATTCTCTCTTATTTAGCAATGTCAAAAGGATTCTCGAGCTATGCTTGGAAAGAGTGGATCGGATACTTTTAATTAGCTTTGGCTATGCCAGTGGAATTTCATCTAGATGTTAACTGGAATTTTATGTAAATAAATACATAATCTAGTATCTATAATACAGGATCTGCTTAGCTCGGGGCTAGATAATGCTGTGTGAACTGTCTAGCAATATCATTTATATTTATAAAAGAGAAAACTGGGTGACTCATTGAGATATTCGAAAATACAAGAGATACGAAGCTGAAGTTGAGGTTATTTCTAGGAGCTAGGCACCCGTTAAGAACATATTTTCGGAAACTCGTTAAAGTAGTTAAAATAAGATCAATGGGATATTACTAAAGTCCACGAAAATGAAATCGCGAGCGGCTCAGCTAGATTATTTACTAACCGAAAGATTTCCGGTATTTTGGTAATTATTCTGTTACATTATCGTTACCTGTAACCGGATTCTACCCACTTCTTATACAAACTACTTTCTACAATAATTTCAGTTTACTGACATGCCTCGGCAATTAAGTTGTACGAATGGGGCTAGTTCAAGTTGAAGCTCCAAACTCCAACCCGAGTACACCCTACGTTGAAACAACACGCGGTGCAAGCGTATTCACACCACAGCTACACTGCACACTGCTTACTTTTTACCGGACAACTAGAGTTGTAGGATTTACGGAAAAAAGTTAGATGTCCGGCTTTTATATCCGACTTTTTGTGTGAATTTCGTGTAATATATGAAATATCACGCTTACTTTTTACCGGACAAGTAGAGTTGTAGGATTTACGGAAAAAATGTAGATGTCTGGCTTTTATATCCGACTTTTTGTGTGAATTTCGTGTAATATATGAAATATCACGCTGATATTATGAATGCGAAAGTTTGGATGGATGTTTGACCAACAAAACTTCTGAACGCGGGTTCTGAATTGGGCTGAAATTTGAATAAGCGTAGTTCTAGGCCCGGAAAAAACCCTACTTTAAATCAACATTCATGCGGATGAAGCCGTAGCTAGTCTTTTATGTGTATTTTAGAATCGAGTCAAACAGCCTTTTAAATTTTAAGATATAAATTTATAAAAGAAAATTGGTGAATCAGTGAAGCTGCAGGCTGACGAAAGATGTGGTTTAAAAAACCTCCGGCCTTTCTTCAAATAGCATAACAAAGAGTCCGTGTAGGAGGCGATATCTCTTGCTATGATTTCAAAAGCTAGGTTATTTCAAAAACCATCCGGCCATTCTTTCGTAGCCCTATATGGGAGGCTGGGGGGAGGTCACATCTCGCTATCGCCGGCCGCCGCAGATGAAATATCCGCACATAAATCTGCCACGACTCAGCGCACGGTCCGCCTCACAGCGTAACATATCTACACTCACTGTAGGCTGTAGTGTCCAATGTTCCTGTGTAAGTCTGCAACTCGAAATGCAAAATGCAAAATCTACAATGAATCTAATCGCGATCAAAACGCACATTCTTGATTTGCGAAAGATTCTACGAAGCATACAATTCGAAATGCAAAATTTACAGGAAATCTAATCGCTATCAAAACGCACATTCTGGATATGCGAAAGATTCTACAAAGACTTTGAACATACAATTCGAAATGCGAAATGTAGGAATCTAAACTTTTTCAATACCTACACGCATTCCGAATATGCGAGAGAACTAATTTTTTTTGTTTGAAATTACAAATTCTAAACTCAAAACAATCTACTTCGTGCCTAGCATAAAAAGGTGATGGTTTTGTTAGTTTTCCGATTATACTATGTCTATTCTAGAATGATTTATTTCAGCAACATTGAGCTTTTTGTAGATTCTTTGTCAATAAATATGGTAGGATCGATCCTGTCCAACAATGTAACGTTAATGTAATATTCTCGGAACATATTAGGATGGGAATCTTGGTATAAACTATGTAGATGATTTAGGTAGAGGTATCTATGTTAATTCTGATGAGCTATATTAAGGCAGGCGTCATCCTTGTGTAAATGGTAGGTACTTGTGTATGAAATAATTTAAGTAAATGGTTACTCTAGTAATGTAACCAACATCACATTCTTTTTTTATTTGTGTCATAATCAGTTACGCAACGGCATTACAGCGCAGTCGGTTGGATTACAAACTAGTATCAATCCCCACAATACGGCGCAGTCGGCTGGAACAAAACCAGCATTTAATATATACCTCCTCTTTCCAGACCTTGGAAGAGAAAGACAAGAGAAACGCAAGCCACAAGGAGCAGCTGCAACGCGAGCAGCGCTTCCTCCGCCGGCGGCTGCTGCAGCTGCGCTCGGCCGTGCCTGCGCTGACGCAATCCCACCTGCACGTGCACAACACGCGCTCCGACTCCTGCTCCTCGCTGGAGGGCTCCTCCTCGGGGATATCCACTGCCGAGCGGTCGCCTTCCTCCTTCTCTGAGAATGGTGAGTGGGATCTACCAACACTTAAAGCGGTACACTACACGTTATTCAGGGCCCTAACTACCGGGCCCTGAATATCGTCCGGGTCCGGGTCCGGGTCCGTCCCTTAGGGACCCTAAATCTTATTACACCACGCTTAGTTAGGGTTAGGGTCCCTGAATACCTTGTAGTGTAATACCCCTATTACGTTCATCATCAACAACAACATGGTGGGAAAACGATCTCCGAAAGACTTCAACCTTCGTAATAAGCACGGCCAGAGAGTGGAGCTTCCTACGTCTGTTTTCCCGCCAGAATCTCGGAGTCTTTATATAAAGAGTGAATAAGTTCCTTCTGGGAAAGCGTGCTCCATCTTAGGCCACATCTTCAACTTGCGTGCGATAGTGGCCAAACGCTCCCGATAATAAAAAAGACTGCTGGCAGATGCTGGATGCAGCAAGCTGAAGACAGGGCGCTATGGCGCTCATTAGGGGAGGCCTGTCCAGCAGAGGACTAGTATAGGCTGATGATGATGATGATTCACAGGTTGCTATGCTTAAACTTAAAAGACTCTTGAGCTTCTTCTGCTGTCCAGTTTCAGTGACTATCGTCTCTTTATGAAATAACATCTTAAATAGTTTTAAACTTGCACGATCAGACACATAATTTTAAATGTATAACGGGAATGTATAGCGGCGTAAAAAAATTCTACATCATCGGTGATGAATTCAATTTCAACTGTTAACTATCACAATTCATGAGATACCTACAGCCTGGTGACAGACAAAGAGACAGTGAAATCTTAGTAATAGAATCCCGTTTAACCCTTAAGTACAGGATTAATAAATAATAGTGCTTGACATGTGTAGTGACATCACAATGCAAAGATCTACATGAAACTACATTTCCCACCCCACACAAACCTTCGCAACATCGCCTTACATCCGTGTATCAACCTCCCCTCCCTTACCCCCTATCAACCCCCACCTAATTCTTTCAATAATATTCCCGGAACCCAATCAATTGCAAAGCCATAGGCCGCGACCCCTCACCTATTGTTACCGTTTATTTATGCATTAACTTTTGCAATAGAACCATTGCGGCCATAAATTTGTAATCTATTGTCGGTATCCAGTAGGAAACTTTCCCTTTTCTGCGTTTATTGCGTTTTTATTCGCGGAGAATTGATATGGTAAACAGGGCGGTAGTTCGGCGATTAGACGACTCATTACTTGTGGTTGTTTGTGCTAAATGGACCCGTTCGCATCAGCCTATTTTTCCGGAAGAAAGCTTGGATTTCTCTTACTTTTAGTCTGGGGGATTTAAAAATGTTTTCAAAATCTAAAAAATGGCCCTTAACAAAAATGTGTGAAAAACTGAATAAAAAAAACCGTAAAAGAAGAAAGTTTTGGATTTCTCTTACTTTTAGTCTGTGGGATTTAAAATGCTTTTCGAACCTAAAAAATGGACTTTAGCAAAAGGGTGAGAAGAACTGAATAAATAAAACCCGTCTATTTCTAGGAAATGATTTATCGGGTGATAAAAACAAAATCAACCTGATACGTTTAGAAGTTTTTGCGTGAAAGAGGAACAATCATCCACACAAACTTTCGCGTTTATAATATTAGTAAGTATTCTGGAAGCTAGTATAGCTAGTTAGATGTGGATATTCGTCGGATATGTCCCGTGCGCTGGCTCTAATAGCACTCAGGGCGCCTCACCTCACGCGATTAACGTAATGCGATTTCGTCGCCCGAGGCGGTGTGCGCCTGCCCTATAATTAATATCACAACACATGAACAACACTGTGCACACTAAATTGTATATTTCGCTTCTACCCGCATCTTCGCACGCTTTTACGAAATACGCAGATAACATGTTGTGTAACAATGCATGTTTGTTCCTCTTACACGCAAAAAATACTAAACGGATCGGGCTGAAATTTAGAATAGATGTAGTTCTAACCCTGGAATAACACAAAATACAAACACAATGATTTATTTGCAAATACGGGTCACAAAGGTGGTGGTTAGAAAATAGAACTAAACATGTTTTGCCTTGATCTAGGGATTCTAGGGCATGCAAGTTTAGGTTTCCTTGGGTCTTAAATACCAAGTTTAATAACAAATAAAAGGTTGAAATAAACAAACAGATAAAAATTTAAAAAGGCCTGAAGAAATCTTAAAACCCTTAAAAGTTAGCGAATAATCAGAATTTAAAAAACTTTAACCTAATTTTCGTTTACCCACTCTATCATTCGAACAATCTCCCACCGCGTTCACCCACCAGCCAGTGGGTAGTGGGTAGTCGGATATCCTTTATCTTGACCAAACTTCCAGCGGGCACGGATTGGGCCCGTTGATAACGCTATACGAATGCTTATCATTCTTATCAGCTGAACACGCGAGCTGCTTGAAAACAATTTGTCGAGCGCAGTGTACGTGTTAATGAAGGTTTGTTTCTTCATTTGTGAATCATTTATTTATTGTCAATTATTCATTGTAATTTCACTGGCAAAGTTGCGCGGGTGTTTATCTAATTATATCATTGTAGGCCATGTTTCTTACGTTTGATTTTATTTTGCAAAAGAAAATGTGTATTTGTTTAACGTGTGAGTTGTATTATTAAACACAAGCAGCGCCTCGCAGTTTGACCCGCGGTAATTCCCGTTCCCGTGGGAATTCCGGGATAAAATATAGCCTTTGTGTTATTCCAGACTGTAATCTATCTCTGTGACAAATTTTATCCATATCCGTTCAGTATTTTTTGCGTGAAAGAGTAACAAACATCTATCCATCCATCCATACTTACAAACTTTCGCGTTTATAATATTAATAGGATCGTATCCATGGCTTAAAGTTCAAAGAATAAGTATATTTATACGTTTATATGTGAGCATTGTAAACGTTGACGACTACGTCAACGTTTACAATGCTCACATATAAATGTGAAATGGGCTACAGAAAAACACTAGTTTTTCTGTAGCCCATTTCACATTGGAATGGTTCCCTAAAGGGTACCTTTTTCTTTGTTTCACGCGTAATAACTTAGTACTCAAATTATCTTAGAACAATAACACATAATTAAACATTCCTGATGTGTAGGTAGGATGTGAATTATAACTTAGTTTATTTATTTATCTTAGGAAAACTTACTTTATTTTTTTATTGTACGAAAACTTAAGGCTTAACAATGAAATATAAAAGTTTAAGTATAAGGCAGGCCAATTACAAATTTTCATAGATAGTAAAAGAGAGTAGTGGAAAGAATAAGTGGTGGACAAAGTACATTATTAAGAAACAAAGAATTTAGTATTACAGACAGATACGATTGAAGTTACATGGAGAGTATTGAGTAAATCAAATCAACTTCCTATTAAAATTAATCAACTTCCTGCGCTATTGCAATGAAATTTCTGTTTGCTCGTAGAAGATTATGAGTTCTACTCAAATCTTGATTTGATGATGGGACATATAATCAATTTATATTATGCGAAATAAAACAAATATATTATTTTCTGGAACGATATTCATATAGCATGATTTTAGTACAAAGTCAAGGACACTAGGGGGCTGAGTCCAGTTGACGAAAGAATCGAGACGTGATCGTGACGACTCTGTATAGATTTGCGTAGTTCTCTGTCCGAAGGATAGAGGCGCTTTGTACCAAATCCCATAGAAAAAGAGACGTTACCATCGCATCTCTATATTAACATTACCTGGACTCAAGGCGATAAGAAACCCAAAAGTACGTCGTTTAAATCTGCAAATGACCATTGAGACTGTGAAATGCTATAACAAAACTTACAAATACGAACACCTTCTACCACAAACCGCTCGCATGACATGACATCGCTTCACAATCCGGACCGCAGCGTTCTCCAGATTCCATTAAATCTGAGAGTTTACCCCACAATGGCACCCATACCATTTATTTATAGCTAGATACCGCTACATATTATGAAACAAAAGGCCCATCGCGTCTGTCTGTCTGAACGCGATTGACTCAAAAACTGCCAAACGGAACGGAATTTTAGACTGTTCTCATCAATGGACAAAGTGTTTCGTAAGGATAAATGAATGAACACTTTAAATTCCTTTATTTAACTTACTACTACTTTAGTAAATAAAAATCTTATCAGCAGGACTGAGAACGCAATTTCTTTATTACTTTAGTATTACTTGTGTAATTGCTTACAAAATAAGCAATTACACAAGTCCAATTTCAAAATATAATTCTAAATTATTATCAAACTAGCGACCTGCCCCGGCTTCGCACGGTTTTATTATACGTATAAACCTTCCTCTTGAATCACTCTATTAAAAAAAGCCGCATCAAAATCCGTTGCGTGGTTTTAAAGATTTAAGTATTCAAAGGGACATAGGGAAATAGGGACAGAAAAAGCGACTTTGTTTTATACTATGTAGTGATAAGAAATTAACTGGTAATTGATTCTCTTTGACATGGTCTTTTGTCCATTATCTATTGGAAGAATAAATAAGGTATCTTAATAATTTGGCATGTTTTAAAGTACTATTAACCGACTTATGATGTATTTGAAGTCAATAAAATACGCAATATTACTCACTACTCTAAAAAAATTGCTGTCAAATCTTGATCAAATTTTAATGAGACACACCACACCAGCTTTTAATAAAAAAGAACATGATGTACCATAAAAATAAAAAATCAAGTAAAGCCTCCTTCCTTTTTTTGAAGTTCTTTGATAGATCTTTTTAAACTCCTCAGCTACGGGTGCGAATCCGCGGCGGGTCGCTTGTATATGTATGTGTATTGCGTATCGCTGTAGGTGTAATTAATAAAGCAGGAGGTGCCGAGAGAGGCGATAAGCCGGCAAGCACTCGTAAATCATCCGCGCTAATGACTTCGAGTCGAACGGACACGGTAATGGTAGGAGCCAGTAGTATTACTTGAACCCTGTGCAACGGGTTTTAAAGGGTACAATGACGACGTAAACAATATTGTTGATGCAGTTTTTAATGAAAAAGACTGAAGACTGAATGCTCTATACTCAAATGCAACTTAGATTGAAGCATAAGCACATCTCAATTGATCTTGAATAAGCCCTTCCTTTCTACTTCTCGCAACCTAGTATTTTGTCATTTCAAAACATTGATCTGTTATTTGATACTCGATATCCACTTTTTGGTCAAATTTTTTATTATTTATCTATGTATATTTAGTACCCATAACACAAGCTCTGCTTAGCTTGGGTCTAGAATCTAGCCCTATCATCTAGCCGCTTGATGATGCTGTGTGAATTGTCCAAAAATTGTTATTATTTATTATTATTTTGTTGACCCATATCCAGGTCTACCCTCTCAACTCTACCATCCCTTCCGTTACATCCGCCCTCCACCAGGAAGCACCGAGCTGAGTTACCGTTCTCCCGTTAATCTGACTCTGTGCCCGCAATGCGTTACCTTAAAACTTCAGCAGTTCAGCATTTGAACTCTTGGAACTGTTTAAAGTGCAGCTTTTAAAAACGATCTGCTTAATGTGAGTTATTTGAACGAATAAACCGTTTATATCGAAGTTTACCGCTTAAGAGTTTAATTGTTGGATATCCTCCAAGAGGATTTACGGTTATTGTAAGGCGAGATGCGGATTTGATGCAGATTTTTTAATAGTTTTGTTGTAAAGTTTATCGCCTTTTTGTTTGACACTTCCATCCATTGTTTATACGATGTAAAAATATTTTTAAAGCGGGGTTCTTGTTGTTTTCTTTGTTTACTAAAATTATGTTATATTTACTATAATTATCAGTCATCTAGCACCCATAATATAATCTATGCTAGCTTGGGACTAGATGACGCTGTGTGGATTATCCAGCATTGATTACTAGACGCGCCCCGCTGTTTCACGCGTTCGAAAATTTCTGAAAAGTAGCTTGTTTTATTCCAGGCCTAGAATTACGTCTATTCAAAATTTCAGCCCGAACTGTTCAGTAGTTTTGGTGAAAAGAGTTCACAAACATCCATATTCATCTAAACTCATTTATATTATTGGATAATAGTTTTCTTTAGAAGCGTCTCTTGTGATGTACAACAAAGACTACTGAAGTGATATATTGCAATCATGTTAGAAAATGACATGTTCATAAAAGCATAACGTTAATCGGATATAGTAGTTACTACTTTCCTATCATATTTCAATAGTGTATAGCATTATTGTAAGCATAAATTACGACTGAATCATAAAATTAAATGATTTAAAACTACGACCATCACAATACGCAGTTTTCTGTCTAATGGACTGTAAAGCATAACCCAATCAAAATAATTAATGTCTCCATTTGTTGATGGAAATAAATGAAAATTACGATTCACCTACTTTACGCGAGCGAACTGTAATGGTTTCGGTAGATTTCCTCATTTTATTTCATTTCATTGTTCGCATCCGGGAAAATCGTTGCTCCATGATGGAACTATTATTTTGGGAGCATTTATTATTAACGGGTGTGGTGGAAAAAGCGTTATCTATCCATCTATATTGTTGATGGATTTTTCCCTAAAACAGGGATTCCGGTGCCAATCAATACGCAGGGTTGAAGGTACATACCCCCCGGAAACGTAAAAATGATGACACGTGACACAATTTTAACTTTGATAAGGTTACAAAATTCACGTGCCGTAAATAAACTTGGGCTTTTGTGCGTGTTTTACGAAAATTCTTTGGACGCCAGCGGTACTCTCTTTTGAGGGTAGTAAGCATTTGAAAACGTAACCAAATAACTAACCTAACCAAAACAATAATATTTTCATCATTAGATGGTATTTGCAAATTTGTTTATTTATTTAAGCATTCTAAATCTTTATTAACAACGAAAATTGCAAATTAAAAAACATGTAATAAAAATCCTCTACGATTTTCTGTAAACTTTTGTAGGTAGGTACTCATCCTGTGTTTTTTTATTTAAATGTAGATAATTTTATTAGGTCACTTAGATTTGAACTTAATTGTTTTTTAACAAAATTATTGTTGTTTTCTATGACATAGAAATAACTAACGATTCCATCGGCAGATGCTGAGTTTTTCTATGTGTGAATGTTAATAAATATAAAATTCTTTGAGAAAGTAAATATCTTTAACCGCATAAGCTCAAATTCCGTCTTCAGTCTTTGTAGTGAACTCCAGACTTAGTAGACTTCCTGTCAGAAAAGTTCTGTCAAAGTTCCAAGTATTCCCGTAAAACTTCGACAAACAAACCGACATAACTCCTCTGTATAGAGGCTATATTAGCATGGCAGTGCCGAAGGCCCAAGCGGAGGGATTCGGCCTAATTAAAGTTGGATAGTTAGTGTAATTAGCGGGGTTGTAGCGCCCCGCTTCCGGCGGAAGTGCCGTGTAGGAAGGCTGCGGGAGAAAATGCGCTAACTTTTCACTGAAAACAAACGTCATGGGAGCGGAATTGTGTGACTTGAAATGGGATGTCGGGTAAAGAGATTTTTCACTTTTTATTTATGAAGACAAGGCGCTTGGTGCTCATTAGGGGAGGCCTATGTCCAGCTGTGGACTAATATATTTTGGTGATGTTGATGATTTATCATGTAATTGATTTCCTAATTCTTAAGTTAATATAAATAATACTGGACATAAATAATACGGGACAAACCACGCAGCATCATCTAGCCCAAAGCTAAGCAGAGCTTGTTATAGGTACTAAATAACAAATAGTGAATACATTATACTATAAATTACGTAACATTTATAAAATACTAGCAGCGCCTCGCGGTTTCACCCGCGTAGTTCCCGTTCCCGTGGGAATTCCGGGATAAAATATAGCCTATTTCATTTAGCCCAAATTTCATCCATATCTGTTAAGTAGTTTTTGCGTGAAAAAGTAACAAACATCCCCCATACTTACAAACTTTCGCGTTTATAATTTTAGTAGGATTATTTCTTTATGTTTGTAATTATGACGAGTACGATTTCAATATTTAATAGATAATTATGTACCTTCGAGTGCCGTTACAATTCTTCATTATTGTTTCTTCATCAAGTTACAAACTTTAGTTACGTCAACAACAAAACCCTTAGGTACAAATTATCTACGAGTTCGAAACAATTAATTTATAATCAAAATCAAAACAAACCACAAACCTCTATTCAGTCCCAGAACTAAGTTCCGTGGAGTTCTGTTCAAACATTAAATAAATTTGAACTGTTTTGTCAGTTTTATTTGCGTTGAAGCAATTTTGAGACAATACGGTATCTCTGTTTGGGGAAACTTGTTCTCAAATTTAAAACTTGTGCGATTCCTACGAGGTGACTAAGATTTCGTAACAGGCGATAAAAACTTGTTTTGAAAAAGTGAGAATTTGCGAAATATTTTTGATATCGTTTAAATTTCCCTAGTTCTAAGTAGTTTAGTCGATTTGGCTGGCATAAAAACTAAATTTAAATAAAAATCCTGGACAATCCACACGGCACCATCTAGCCCCAAAGTAAGATATGGAATGGAATGATGAAGCTTGTGTTATAGGTAAGTACTAGATAACTGATATATTTAATACATTCACATCGGTCGTCATAATAAAAACACATAATTTTTTGTCCATTATCAATTAACCAGTATGTTTACTAAGACATCTGTAGCGAAACATTTTCTAAAACGACGTGATCGTCGTCCAGAATTTTCGATACTTCGTAAAAAGTTCACTACAGAAAATTAATTAAAAAACGCTAAATTAGGCACCTGCTCGTTAATATCAACTACTTTCTTATACACCCCCTCTACCCCAAGGGAAGGGTAAATTACCCCCTCATCCCTTTCCCGTAGGAAACTAATTTAATAGGACGACGAGTTTTGTTTACGTTTTTCACGAAGTTTTCGGAAATTTTCAACAGCTGAGAAGTTCAACAACGAATTTTCATCTGATTTTGTACTGAAATCATCTAGGATGAGAGCGTTTGTTTCTACTATTGTGAAAAATATTGTTCTGTTTGATCTTTTAGTCTCTTACGACTAAAATACAATTTGAGAAATAAACGATCTCAAAGTCACAAACCTTAACTCGCTTTGTAGAGTTTGTGGGACCACATAATAAGTAGGACTTAAGGGGCCGGCGGACGATGAACTCCCCATACAAAAAAAATAATTTAATTTAAAAATTAATTTAATATACATTTTTTTTTCTATTTTTGTGATAAAGAAAACTACTTAGGAGCTTAGATAAATACAATTCAAACACAAAAAACGCCAAAATTTTGTGGAAATATGCTCGACTTACAAATCATTTTGGTATTCCTTTTGTATGATGAATTCATCCATCCGCCTGCCCCTTAACGCATTCAATGCTCAGTGAACTACAAAGGCATGCGGATCATCTACACGCTATATAACTTCACAAAGCACGGGCATTTAATATGTAAAGACATGAATTTATAAGCTAAGAAACATACAAGATAGCAAAGTAAACAAATCATCAAAAAAACATCCAAGATTTTTTTACTGCATTCCTATGCTACTTTTTATATCCACCAATTATTTTCTTCATTCTCTTCTTTTATTATCTGTGAAAACTTGTAATTAGCCTTCCTTATATTTATACCACCCTGTTCCATTGTTTATCCATAAGTTTTCCTTTAATTTAAAGGTTAATTAAATAAATAACGCTGGACAATCCACACAGCATCATCTTGTCCCAAACTAAGCCTAGCTTGTGTTATGGATACTAAATAACTGATATAATTAATAAATTAAACTACATAAATATTTTTTTTTATTAAATATATATTTATAAGGTTATTGATAAAAAAATAAAAATAAAGAAAACACCCAATAAATAAATAAGATGTATTTCAATCGTCTGAAAAAACTTATGATCGTAGACAGTGCCTTCTCTAATAATAAATTCTACATAAAAAAAATTGCGAAGACGAAGTCGCCTAATGGGGCGACCAAATTGAAAGGGGAGGGCATACCCTGTTTAATTTCATAAAACAAACAACTGCTGGACCTGAATTGATTAAAAAACTTGGACCTTTTTACCAACGTGACTTTAGTTCCGTGTTTGATCATGATGATGATAATGATAAGCGTTGAATAACGAATCCTACAATAAATATAAAAATAAGCAATAAATAAAAAAGCCTTTTATTCCGTAACCATGTACCATCATCATCATCATCATCAGCCTATATTAGTCCACTGCTGGACATAGGCCTCCCCTAATGAGCGCCATAGCGCCCTGTCTTCAGCTTGACGCATCCAGCATCTGCCAGAAGTCCTTCGCAGATCGTCATCCCACCTGGCCGGAGGGCGTCCTACACTACGTTTGCCGAGTCGCGGTCTCCACTCAAGAACACGTTTACCCCAACGGTTAAACGGCCATGTACCATATTAAGTCGCAAACAGCACCTAAACTGGCGCCCCCACTTATTTTCTCATATAATTCCGTTAAACAAAGGAATTTTCAAAATTCACTCGTACAGTTTGTTAAACCTATTATAAGCTTTTTTAATGCATCTGTAGTAGTTTCATTTTGTCTATTTAAGGAAGAAATACGACGGCTTGGCACGGTTCTATTATACGTATAAACCTTCCTCTTGAATCACTCTATCTATTAAAAAAACCGCATCAATATCCGTTGCGTAGTTTTAAAGATTTAAGCATACATAGGAATATAGGGACAGAGAAAGCGACTTCTTTTATACCATGTAGTGATAATAAGATGCCGAAGCTAAATAATATCCATAATCTAGATCTGTAGCAGTCTTCTCTCTCAATCTAATCGCCCTTCAATTTCACCAGAATTGAATTTCCCCATCAAACGTCTGTGAGTTCGTAATTTTACGCAAATAGCTTTCTGTTTTTCTCTCATTTTTCCCCTCCGCAGTCAATAGTGTCTATTATTATGTAATTTTATGGAAGAAAATGGATATTGTGGAAATTTTAGTCGGGTAATTTTCCGCAACTTTACTAAATGTTTTTATTTTTTCTTTTATTTTCTAGCATACCTACACATTTCAAATTGTAATACTAGAGAAATATTATAATCCACAGAATTGGCGAATGGGCAATATGGCTTCAATTTAATTTAATAAAACATATTACCTACTAATAACATAGGTATTAAAAATAACGTGTCCATAAGCACTTTTCTTATTGTCTCTGATTAATAGGGAGACACTTGGTTCATGTGTTCATTAAACTAGCACTTATGCACACCACGATTAAACTAACTAGACTTTGTGGTTTTGAACTTCTCAATATATACGTGTTCTTCAGCTTATTTTTTAACAAATAAACATTTTATTCTTCGAAATAATCCAATACACAAGGACCCACAAAGATGTAGGTACCAAGTAAACAGATTAAAAACGTATTCCTCACCTTGGCTTCCTAACTCACTAAATCTATAAAGGATCGGCGGAAAACAAAACTAACAAAGTAAAAAGCTGACCAACAAAACCCAAAACTAAACAACTGCTAACATTCCCTAACTAAGCAATTTGTTAGTTATAAAAGAGTTCACAGGAAGCGCCGACCCCCCGATACATAATTTGTACAAGCAAAACAAATAAATAACCAAACTTTTACTTTACCAAGTTTACCTACTTTTATCTGAAGGTGCACAAGTGGGGTGGACCTTGTTACGTACCGTAAAAAAAGGTTTCATTCAATTTACGCACATTATAGCAATGTGAATAAATCGAATGAAACTATTTTTATACGAGTATTGCAATCTGTGAAAATCGTTTCTTTATAAGTATTTTCGTAAGTTTTCAAAAACTATTTCTGAAACCTACCCCAACATTTTGTGATGGCCACTTTTCTTTCTTAGATTTATGTGCTCAGGGGACAATCTCCAAATTATCGGCCGTAGATTTACGGACTCTCGGGACTCGACAGGTGTCCGATTCTGCTGAATGAAAAACCTATAAATTAAGAGTTAGTCGGCACCTACTATCTACCACTTTATTAGTTAGGAGAGCTTCAAATAAATACTTTGCATTTATTCTGCTTATTTCTGCTGATCAAGAAAATCGTAATCGACAAATCGAATCTGTAGATTGATTAAGCATATTATTGTAATTCCCTTAATGGCTTTAGCATGTTAGTAAGAACCAGGAAGGTCCCCATCTATTCCCGAAATTCCCTCATGTCTACCCACTTCAGTATCTCTATTAAGTTCAGAATTAACTCGTTTTTCATTGATATGCTGTCTAATCTAATGGATCTTAGACGCAGATCTGATGAGTTAAGTTACGGGACTACGCTTGCGAAATCAGTCATTATAATGCCTCGGAACCCGACATTTAAATTAATAGCGAAGTTGTACAAAGACACGATCCACCCCAACTCATTACCCCTACGTTCATACGTACATACAAAATGCATGAAGGCATCAGACATCTAATAGTTTGCAAGTCGTGAGCGCAGAGTGGTAAACGTTAGGCTATAAAGCTCGAATGAAGTAGGAATTTTCATTGTAGATTTTCAAGATTGTTTATTCGATGCTTGTAGTAAAAGTTTTAAGAAATTAAATAATATCCCATTAAAATACGATTTCGAAAGAACTTGACCTTTCCAAATTACGGGACGCGCTACCAACTACGCTACAAGGTCAATTAACCGAAAAGTCGAAAATCTTTGTACTCTAGCGCGTAACTTATCTGGATATTATTTAATTTCATAGAAATACCTTGAGTGTGAGGGCTCTCGTACTTTAATTACATAAACCTTAGAACTTATGACTTTATAGGCTTCGACGAAAAACTCTAGCTTGAATAAATAAGGATTTTCCCCTAATTTCACCCTTTCCCAACATTTGCCAATACTTATAAATTATGTAGGATTTCGGTTATTTTATTTTAAAGACAATTTTGCTATCCTATAACTGTCTGTATCTACAAACACTAAGGCTTTGTATCTTTATATCTTCACAAAATAATCGAACATATAACAGCTTCGTCATCGGTTAACGTTGACTTCTTATTTTTGCATTTAATGTAGTACCATGTCTGTACGATAGAGGCGCGATAAATCCCATCACTATCACTACATAGTATACAACAAAGTCGATTTCTCTGTCCATATATCCCTATGTCCCTTTGTATGCTTAAATCTTTAAAACTACGCTACGGATTTTGATGCGGTTTTTTGAATAAATAGAGTGATTCAAGAGTAAGGTTTATACGTATAATAAAACCGTGCGAAGCCGGGGCGGGTCGCTAGCATAGAATAATGAGACGTAACGATCACGTTTCGATACTATCGTCAAACCGAACTGAAAGAATGTTCATATCAGGCTTACTACACCTAGAGCTTGCATTACTCTCCATCTTGAGACTAAGTTAAAGGCAACATGAATAAATCAGGGGCATTCGAATGGTAAAGTGGCGCACAAGTTTTCGTGCGCTTGCCATTAATAACCAGCCCCATTAGAAGTCCAAATATCGGGGATTTAGTGTACTGAATTTGAACAATATTTAACAGTATAAGCTGAGATTATCTCAGTAACGTGGCTTAGAACAAATTTGGGGCTCTACGACAATCCGTAGAGCAATCAAATAAACTTATTAGTGACTGCGGTGACTTTGGGTGAGTCTCGCACATGATCGATTAGTCTGGTGTGTGATAGAGACTTTAAATATAAATCTTTGTTACAGACATGAGATCCATGTTACAAAGGTTTCAGGTCAATTCTACTTTATAATAATCACTTAAAATAAAAAGAAAATTTAAAAATTACGTTCGTTAAAAATAATATACTATTCTAGGTAAAGCCCGTATTTTTATGCCCCACATAATTATTCAAAAGTGGTTTGATTTATTAATCATCTAAAGCGAGTGTCAGCGGACTGATTTGATTAACTATTCGTTGGTAATAGGTACTATAAATATTCTCTTTTCATCCAAAAATTAAATCCGGTTTTCACGTGATCGGAACATCCCCTTAAAAATCTGTTTATTATAGAAAAAATGCGCCAATATGGCTGACACGCAGCGAATCGCATCGTTAGTGATAAACCTATTTCGCACACGACCCGTTATTTTTCCTGAAAGAGTATTTTTCCAATAACCGAATTACTCTCGGCTGGTAGTTATCGGCACGGAAAATGAGCCCTCGTGCGGTGGCAAGTATGGGAATACTTTTCCACGTAATTTTTTATGTTTGAGGCATGTCATGTCAACCTTGCTGGGAAAGTCTGTGAGTATTCAGAAACCAATATTCGCGCCGAAACCTGTAAATTGTATTACAAACTACAGAAACAACACTTCAGGGCACATGTGTGATATTTTAACAGCGTTTGAGCACGGCTCTGCTATTCAATTTCTGTTGGAAATAAATTCCCCGTCGAAATATTGCCCCGCAAACTGTAAACCGACGATGCTACGGCCCAAACAAAACGCTGAATTCGTGCTTATTTACCTAAGCGCTTTACGATCTACGGACGCCATTCATACTTCACACAAGTACTGTCGCAATAATCTATCAAAGGGAGTAATAGAGGATTGCAAATTGAATAGTGAATAATTTTGTAATGAAAACCGAAAGCCCCACGTTTGGGCGCCAACTAATGAACTGGGACAGCACCTCGTTGGGTGTCATTATTGTCACTTTGCTTACACAGCAATATCTGTTCACAATGTTTATCGAATCCATCCATTATGACATTCCACCCATAATGACTTTACTTTGTATTTACCGAAGGTGAAAATTACTTTCCTATTTAACCGAAAAAACAAGCCTTATGAAGTATTTTTATCTAGCGGTCCCAAAGGGAAAATGACGAAGTAACGAATCGCAAAAGTTCTCCCTCAGAGAGAAGTCACGAGATAACTTTTTAATGTGTTTTCGTGTCTTATCACAAAAGACTTCCAACCATCGATGAGCGGCGCGTCACATTGACGAAAAAAGTCACTCGCGGTCGACAGAAGAGAAACTTTTTTTGCATCCCATTTATCAGTGGCAGGGCTTGAGGACGCCGGAAGGGGCGGCGCCGGCAGGGGTCCGGGGGGGAGCGGAGGGGCGTTCGATTGCCCGCCATTTAACGTGTATTGCAGGAAATTGGCGCGAGCTACCACCGCCGCCATTGCAATCCGACCGTTGCGTTGTACTATAATTAGTCACGACAAACTCCGCACTTGAATGGAGCTGGAACACACACCGGTGTATGAATGGCGAATTAGCGACACGTGTTCCTCAATCTGGCGAAACTTTGAACGAGCACTACCACAGGGTTTGTTAGCACGTGTACCCAGTTAATTTCGGCTAAGACCGCTTCAATGTGCTTAGTTAGCGAGCGGAATCAAGAGCTTCGAAACTCGAGACGCTCACTAATGTTTATTGAATTCGGAGCTCGACTCCAACTCGGATAATTAAAGCACTCGACAACAAGAAACATTAGATAAATTTTGAATATAGAATTTAGCGTAAAGGCGTTTGAAGAAGTTACGCTTAAAACTTTCGCTGAACAAAATTGATGACGGCCTTTGACCAGAAAGAATATCCCTTCTCCGAGCCTAGAGCTTTCTACTCAATATAAACGAAATAAGGAATGAGTTTATTAACATTTTTATACCTCCTTGATAAGAAGTTTTCCCAGAATTTTCCGTTCTGATATTGCTTTTACGCGCGCTCGAATAGCTAGATGCGCGAGTTTGCTTTAGTTAACGATGGTATCAAAGGAATATCATTTTCTTTTTCAATAAAGAGCCAAAATCTCGTGAATCAAATTTCCATAGCGGCTTATCAGGGAATGGGAGCGGGAGCTTCTACCTACACTAATCCACCACCCGTCGCGCCGTGAGCAGACACGGACAAAATAAATATCATCGGGAAATGCAAGGGGATTATTGTGCGCATAAAGCGACGGAAACCCTGTTCTTATTTTGATACACAAAGCGCAATTACAGCAGATAATTTGTGCACCAGCCATATATTCTGCTTAGCCTGGGTATTGAGGGTTTGATCCTTTTGTAGTCGTGCCGAGCTTACACTTTTACGGGGTTTTCTTTCATGACTTTATTTTAATATTCGATCCTTTGTTCTCTTTGCTTTTTATTGCTATTTCTAATGAGCCCTGCTACATTATTCACATACGGTATCGCGTCTGGACATTGATCGTGAATCTTTGTTACTTTTGTTATGGTTTGCCTTTAGTTAATAAGAAATATAAAAAACTAGGACGTAGGTACTAGGTTGTATTTTTCTGAAAATATCTCTTGATTTGTTTCAGTTTATTCCTTCACAAAACAATAAATTTTGTGTCGGAATATCATTATTTTACTTAAATTAAACTAGTTAATAAGGTGATCACTTTCATTTGGTTCACTTCTATCTTTCAAAGTAAAGAAGCGAAATAGAAACCTTTACCTGCCGTGTTAGCTTTCGAGTTGGAGCAAACATCGTCCCAAGCTTTTTCATCTTCTTAATAATCTGATAAAGTTGGTGAATGAAAGCGTTAGGTACCTAATCACCAGCTTTTCATTATTTCTGTTGTTTTCAGATGAGGTGGACGTGATCGGGTATACGTCAAACCAGAGCGACAGCGAGTCTCTGGTCTCGAGTCTACACAGCTTCGACAGCGGAGTCGCCATCGGGGAAGGCAGGACGCGTTCGCCCGCGCATCTGTTCAGGTACTAAAACTATTATATATATATATTATCCTCGACCGTTTTCCCATTTATTTGGGGTCGGCCTTCCTTGTCCTTTTTCTCCATTGCGCACGGTTTTGTGCGGTTTCTTTGTCGAGATGAGTTTCTTTTAGGTCTTTTTCAACCGTCGTCAACCAAGTGGAAGGTGGTCTTCCGCGTCCTCGTGTTGTTGTTGGCAGATTTAGGGCAAGCTTGACCATATGATCCTCCGGGCGTCTCTGTACGTGCCCGTACCATCGAAGGCGTCTCTCTTTGACTTTGTCGGCTATTGATACGACCTTGAAGCTTCCTCTTATGTAGTTATTTCGGATTTTGTCAAGAAGTGTGACACCCCCTGACCAGCGTAACATGCGCATCTCTGTAGTGTGCAGTTTATTTATGTGTTGTTTGTTGGCTGCCCAGCATTCAGACCCGTATAGAAGAGCTGGTCTTACTGCAGTCTTGTACATCTTGCCTTTTACTTGTACTGGCATCCTTCTGTCGCACATTACGCCTGTGAGTTGTCTCCATTTCATCCAACCCGTAGTTGTTCTATGAGTTACATCGCCGTCGATCTTACCGTCATTGCTTACTATTGAACCTAGGTACTTAAAATGACTTACAGATGGAACTTGTGTGTCGCCAATATAGACCTTAAGGTCGTTGATATTTGTAACACCGTCAAATACACAAGACATATGCTCTGTTTTCTTCCTACTTATTCTCAGACCGTTCTCTTCAAAGGCTTTTATCCATGAGTTGAAGTTTTGTTGTAGATCTAGTAAGTCATCAGAGATGAGCGCTACATCGTCTGCGTAAAGGATGTTCCAAGGTAGTGGTTTCTGACAGTCTTTTGTGAGGTAGTCCATTGTTGTGTTGAATAGTAATGGGCTTAGCGTAGAGCCTTGGTGTACTCCTACCCCTATTTCGAAACGATTGCTGGTTCCAGCCGGACATAAGACTTGGGTAGTTATGCCTTTGTACATATCTTGAATTAAGCTGACGTAGTATTCAGGAGTTTCTTGTTTCCTAAGAGCTTCCCAAATAAGTTCACGCGGGATATGGTCAAAGGCCTTTTCCAAGTCAATGAAGACCATGTGGAGATTCGATTTGTTGGTTCTTGCTTTTTCGACCAAGACTCTAATTGTTTGTATCGCGTCTGATGTACCTTTTTCCGGAACAAACCCACATTGGTTTGGTGTTAGAGATATGACATTTTGAAGTCTATTATTTAGGATACGTTCCCAGATTTTGAGTGTATGTGACATCAGCTTGATAGCTCTGTAGTTGCTACACTCTCTAACATCCCCTTTTCCTTTGTAGAAAGGTATTAAGAAGCTATTCCGCCACGAGTCTGGAATAGCTTGGCCTTGTATTAGTTTATTAAACAGTTTATATAACCAGAGGATTCCAATTTCACTTAGGCTTTTCCAGACCTCTACCGGTATTTCATCTGGACCCGGGGATTTGTTGTTCTTCATTTGCTGAATAGCTTTCTTCACTTCTTCCGGGGATGTAGTTGGGAGTGGTCCTTTTATTATTTGGGGGTGTGTATGCTCATGAGCTCTAGGATGTGACACATTTAAGAGATGTTCGTAGTATTCCGACCATCGTAGTTTTATTTCTTTATCCTGTGTTAAGAGTTTATTGTTCGCGTCATTTATGTATTTAACTGTAGTGATGTCTTTTGTAATATTATTTCGTGTCTTAGCTATTTTATAAATGTCAATTTCTGAAGTAGCTGATTCTAATTTTTCATAAAATGTGTTATTTGCTTTTGCTTTGCAGATTGCTACTTGCTTTTTAGCATGTTTCTTTAATTCTCTGTATATGTCAAGGTCTACGCTATCCTTTGAGGCTTGCCATTGTTTAAATGCTAACTTTTTTGCTTCTACGGCCTCCTTTACATCCTGTTGCCACCATTGGGTGTCTTTAAATGGTCCCATTTTGGCTTTAGTTCGCCCTAAGTGCTTTTCCGCAGATTTTATGCAATAATTTTCGAATTCGTTCCACATTTCTTCTGGGGTCATTTCCTCCGTGTTCATGGCACTTAGGTGTTCTCCTAATTTTTGTATTAGTATCTTACCCTCGGGTTTCTTCAGGGAGTTCCATTTTAATTTAGGTGTTTGTTTTCGATTTGGTTTGATGGGGCGTGGAAGTTTGTAAACGGTGACCAGTATCCTGTGTTGTGTTGTAAGTGGTTCGCCGGGAATGACCTTACAGTCTTTGTAATTACCTAGGTGTTTTCGTCGTGCCAGTGTATAGTCGATTTGGGTGGTATTTCCTCCGCTTTTGTATGTTATCAGATGAGAGTGTTTCTTTTTGAAGAATGTGTTTATAATGGCTAGGTCGCAACTAGACGCGAATTGGATAATAGTATCTCCATCGCTATTTCGCGTTCCAAACCCGAAGCCACCGTGCCATCTTTCGACGTTTGTGTTATGTTCACCGACATGACCATTTAAGTCTGCTCCCAAATGCAGGGATTCCTCAGGTGGTATGTTTTGGGTTAATTTGTATAGATCATCCCAGAATGCTTCTTTTTCATCATCAGAAATGCCCGTTTGAGGGGCGTACGCTGATATAATGTTAAAACAAGGTTGGTTCTCTAAGGCGATTTTTACTGCAATTAGTCGGTCGCTTATACGGTCAATGCTGACAAGTCGTTGTGATAGTTGTTCTGATAAAATTATGCCCACACCGTTTCTACCGGTGGTTGTTCCGTGGTAAACAAGTTTGAACCCATTGCCAATATGTCTTGATTTTGAACCCTTCCACTTGGTCTCTTGCACACAACATGCATCTATTTGACGCCGTTTCAAAACGTCACTTAGTTCGGCACTTCTGCCTGTCATAGAACCAACGTTCCAGGTAGCCATTCGGAGTGATGTTGTGCATGTGATTCTTCGACCGTCGCTTTGGGGGGACGCCCTAGTATTTTTCGCATTGTCGCTTTGATCGTCGCTTGAGGGGGACGCCCTAGTGGTTATACTCAATCTCTTTTTGTTGTACTTCATTTTTTGGACAGGAAAGTTTTGTTGGCTGTGATTTTTCCGGCCGGCTGCCGCCTGACGCCAAGACAGTAATCCTCCTTAGGACTGTGAGCGCTGCCGTTGGACCACTGGGGTCTCTTCCGCCACCGACTCTATTACACCACCCTGCCTAGCAGTGTAACTCCAGTGTGACCTGGGGCTCCAATATGTGGGGCTAGCTCACACTGGGTGCCTCTTCGCCTGCTCCGCCGTATCAATGGACTCCATCTGCGCCTTCGCAGCCGTCGAGGACTTCACCCGTAACCCTGGGCATGGGCTCCGCGTAATACCCCGCGGTACTGGGTCCCTGTCTGAACTTTGCCACCTCGTACTCCGGCCTACTGAAGTGGAGATGTTGCCCGCCCCCGCAGCGTGGATGCGCCAGACAAGAGTTGCCTAAGTGGAGCATAGAGAAGTCACTCTATGCTCCCAGAGGCCGGGTTAATGGTCTTGTATTTGCCCAAGACCAAAGGCGACCGCTGCAGGATAAACACAACCCAAGAAATATCGATTTGAATAAACTTAATCCGTTCCTGAAAAGCTTTCTAACATTTCTTTATGTATACAGTGGTGGCTCATATTATTAGAGCCACCTGTTATAATATCGAAATTTTCAATTAATCTGCTTTATTTCATTCCAAAATTTATTTCTAGTTGTTTTTTATTATTATAATGGAATTGGTATTTCTGTAGATTCTAAATTTGTACTTGAAAACACTGTGGATGTGCCATTTGTTACATAGGCGCCATTTTATAATAGGAAGTCAGTCAGCCCTTCAGTCAGTCGACGTTTGCCAGCCACGACCCATATGTTTGGGTAAGTATTTTTGAGGTTTTATGATGTGTAGGCTTAGAATAAAGTTTATTTTTGTGTAGCCTTTGTATTTAGGAAGTATATTTGAACTGTGTTTGCTGTGTAAAAATTACGTTTTTTGAATTTATTGATTTTCCGTTGCAGTGCATATTTTTGAAATGGGAAAAGCTAAGGACCTCTCTCCAAGAAAAATATCCGAAATTATAACTTTATTGAAGCACACCAAACATTCACAGAGACAAATTGCATCAATTAGCAACGTATCGCGTGCATCAGTCCAACGAATAAAAAAAAAACTCGATGCAAATATCCCTATGACACCAAAACGAGTGAAAAAGTGCGGCCGAAAAAAAATTACAACACCACGTGACATGAGAAAAATAAGGGATATTTGTGTGGAAAATAGAAAAGCCCCTCGTAAGCTTCTCACAAAATTGGTTCAAGAAGCTGGCGTAAACATTTCTGAAGGCACAGTTCGTCGGTGCGTCAAAGACTTGGGCTTCACCTGCCGCCGGCCAGCAAAAAAACCACTTTTGACTCCGGCTATGAAGGAAAAGCGCCTCAAATGGGCAAAAGAACACAAGAACTGGACTGCTGATGACTGGAATAAAGTGAGTAGGCAATAGTTAATACATTAACAGTTTATAAAGGCTAAGTTGTATTATGAATTTCAATTGTGAGCAATAAAATAAATATTTTTCAGGTTTGCTTTTCGGATGAGTCAACGGTGCAGATCTTAATGGACAAGTCTGAATTTGTCAGAAGAAGGCCTGATGAAAAATATAAAGAGGACTGCATCGTACAGCGAGTGAAGCACCCTCTCAGCATAATGGTATGGTCTGTGATCAGCAGTCAAGGCACGGGACGGCTCTACATCGTAGAGGGGACCATGCGGCAGGACCAATATATCAAGGTGCTCGAAACCAAGATGCTGCCCCAGGTTCAGGAATGGTTTCCTAATGGCAATTTTACCTTTATGCATGACTCTGCACCCTGCCATAAGGCGAAAAAGGTGACAAAATTCCTTGCTGATAAAAAAATAAAGGTGTTGAACTGGCCTGGAAATTCCCCAGACCTCAACCCTATAGAGAACCTTTGGGAGCTGATGAAGCGTGAAATTGCCAGAGAAAATATCACCAACAAACGCCAATTAATAGAGCGTTTGATAGAAGTGTGGCACAGGGTTGAATCCATCAAAGAAAATTGCTTGAAATGCATTGAGAGTATGCCCAGAAGGATTGAAGCCGTAATTGCTGCAAAGGGTGGTGTCACCAAATATTAATTTTATTTATATTTTTTTATAGTTTTCATAATGTTAGTTCGTATTTGGATGTTATTATTGTAGATAATCCATAACCCAATTAAATTTTATTATCAAAGTATTTATATTTTGGTTTTATTTCATCATAAACTCAAAAAAGCATATTTTTTAAGGTGGCTCTATTAATATGAGCCACCACTGTATTTCCAGCTCGGGGCACGATGCGGGGCTAGAAACGGGTGTTGGCATGGATGCGATGGAACCGGTCCTAGGGCGGGTGCGAGCGGTGCAGGAGACGACGCACGTCGTACGGGTGGAAGCGGGTCGGGCTCGTGCGCCCAGCGGGGCCGCTCGGCGCGCGACTCACGCGCAGCGGCCTCGGCGCTCCGCCCGCGCGCTTAGAGTCTAGGTCAGTTAAGCTTAGAGTCTAGGTCAGTTATACCACCAGCACACGATCTGATGAAAATCCCTCCCCTATCTCCTAAAATCCCTCCCCAATCCCCTAAACAAGGGAAGTTTTGACCAGGCTTGTTGCGAATATCAGCATCAGCATCGGCACCCGCATTGATCAAAAAAGGCATGATTTTTCGATAGTCGATTTGTATTGGAAGAGCCTCCTTCATTAAGTTAGTATGTGTAGTGACACGTGTCCACAAGTGGCCAAAATCAGTATCAGCATCCGCTGAGATCAAAAATCAGGATCAGCATCCGCTGATGTGTCAAAAAACGGCATCAGCAACATACCTGGTTTTGACAGAACCACCACGCTTGATCGTGTTTAAAATACACAGAACGAAGCTTCCCCCTTCCTATGGTAGGTTCCCTTTGTTGATTCTTAAGAAATCCAGCATACATAAAAAATATGTATGTAGTATTTCGTATATCAGTCATTTAATACTCATAACACAAGGGCTAGATTATGGTGTGTGGATGGTGGTGAACATTATTATATTAGGTACTACAAGCGACCCGCTCCGGCTTAGCACGGTTTTATTACCAATACGTATAAACCTTCCTCTTGAATCACTCTATCTATTAAAAAAACCGCATCAAAATCCGTTGCGTAGTTTTAAAGATAGAAGCATACAAAGGGACATAGGGACATAGGGACAGAGAAAGCGACTTTGTTTTATACTATTTAGGTATATAAAGTGTGTCCGTGTTTTTTCCAGGTGTGCTGAGGCGCGCCGGCTGCTGTCCGATGCAGCTCCCAATGCGAACGACGTAAATAGAACATTAAGTTGCCTCCGGACTAGTGTTGCCATCTCTCAAATTTGGCAACCAGGACAAGACGCGTGAAAACCCCGGATTTTCCAACCGGACTTTAAACACACTATAATAAAAACAGTTGAAAGAGTCCGCACCACCCTACGGGAGCCAGCCGGCGTCAGCGGCCATCTGCACACACGCGTGTTCTAACACATCTACGATCCATCATCAAGTACAAAATTGCCAAAAATTTGTTCAAATTTTATTTCTCTTTCTTTCAAATTTGTTTATCGTATCTCTCTGTCTCTTTCTCTACGGGCTAGGCTCGTGGCAATTGTGGGTCGGTGTGTATTCCATTCAACATCGGCGTCGCTCATTCCACTGTGTTTTAAACACTGTAATGTGTGCAAATATCTTTTTATCTTCACTATATTATTCTATTATTTGAATTTTTATATTTTTACTATAATTGGGGCTAGTTTTGGCTTTTGATATAAACAATTCGTAGATATGACAATGTAGATTAATATGCCCTCGATATAAATTATCAAGTTTTTAAAAGTTCACCTTTTTATTTATATTACATATTGACATATTGCAAATGATGCAAACAAAAATTATTAACTCTTTAGGTACTTATTGTTATTGATTTCCACAAAGTTGCTACTATAGCAAACGTTGTAAAAAATATCAATTTTATATTTTGTATATAACTTTATTTTACTTTTTTTTGTATAAATTAATCAAATAGAATTAGATCTGTGAATGTTTGTACGGTCATATTCCAGTTTGGGATTAAATTTGGGTTCAGTAAAGCAAAGATGCCCACCAAAAATTGTTTTAATAAGTAAATGTTTTCTATAATATCATCTTGTATGAATTAAACTAACATGTGGCTATGAAACTTGTATACCCATCGAGATCAACACGAACGTAGCCCGAAATATAGAAAAATACAAATTTAATCAATTTACTACCTTACCTTCATTTACTACTAATACTTATGACTTATTGCAACTCACTTTTCGTTTACGTCTGTTCAAATAAGATTTCATAACATATTTTAATAAATACTTAACAAAAACAATATATCTAAATCTTAATATTACCAAAACAATTTCCTAAATTTCATTTCATCCTTTTTTAAAGTTGAATTTTAATATGAAGTTGTAACCAAACCCACGGTTGGTTACAAACCCACGGTTGGTTACAACTTCATATTCCAATTGCAATCGGGTCAAATGATGGTCAATTTCCTTACGTAGTTAACCATATTCTTGCAAATACACAATTTACTTTGGCTACGCTCATGCGGATCGTCATTCATTCACTTTATTTTAGGTTTTACGTTGTAGCTTTTTAAGTGATCAGTTGTTTAGACACTTTTTGTTGGTTCAAGAAGGATTCGGATCGAAGCAAATCTTATACTGCTTTCATTCAAAAAATACGAATATTTAATTGCCTTTGCAACTGGTCACAGTGTCAATTTTATGCATTAGACTTTAGGTGATATTGTCTAAAATACAATGAATAAAAGGCATGTTGAGCTACATACGCGTACCTAATGTCAACATCACACAATACTTACAGTAGTATTAATGTTGCATTGTATAAGATCTCACTTCATTGTCACACAGCTTTGTAAACGTGTCAATCTTTTATTTTAAACGGAAATGAGGAAACTTAAGTGGGGCGGTATTAATATCAAAGGGCATTCGGACTGACACTGTTTACTAAGTTCTTTTTATTCATAATGAGAAATTCACAAACCAAAATGTGAAATTGGTCATTTTAAAGTTATCAAGGATGCGTAGTACACGGTAATTTGGTTTTAAATAAATGTAATTTGATGGTAATTTGTAATAAATTGTTAATTTTGACATGTTTGACTGAATTTATTGTATTATAATTGTTTATAATTTCAATAACTATCTTCGGGCACTCGAGTCACTCTGTGACGACAGTCTCCATGATTGTTATAAAATATTTTTTTCTAATATATTACACGATTGTAAATTGTTTTAGGATGTTATAAGAAATAGTTGTAATGTATTATCATTTTGTAAGTGTAATGTTTGTTTTAGAAATGATCTCTTATGGTAATGGATGCGTGTTGACGGGTAAGGCGTGTCATCGCAATGGGCCTTTATGACATGCCACGCGATTTTATGACCTACCGTGCATTGTTTAAAGTGTACTGATTGTAATTGTTAAGTAGGTATATCAAAACATCACACTTCTTACCTTTATGCGGCCTTATTTGAATAGGTGGTTAGGTTGTCCGCTACTTCGTTGTTGTATCGCGGATGAATCTTATCGGATTTATAATAGAAGTGGCCGAATTTTAAATCTAATGTTTTTTGTATGTTTGAATAAGTGCACGGTAAAGGTACAAAACAGCTATGGCTTACAAAGTTACGACATCCAGAATGCTCGCTGAGACCAAACGGAACGCTCTCTACA
The DNA here is from genome assembly GCA_944547425.1 of Eupithecia centaureata. Classification (NCBI taxonomy): domain Eukaryota; kingdom Metazoa; phylum Arthropoda; class Insecta; order Lepidoptera; family Geometridae; genus Eupithecia; species Eupithecia centaureata. The sequence continues at coordinate 2,131,816 of OX155683.1, forward strand.
ACCGATTGAGCAGTCACGTCGACTGCACCAGGATATAACTTGGCATAGCATTTCTTCTGAGTCAGAGCGAGACAGATTTCGGCGTTTGGTCGCGGTGATGCGCTGGGTGGAAGCGTATTGCTTTAGTTTTTTTGTGGTAAAGTTGCCCGGCCAACTGCCAGTCAACGGTACCTCTTATACATGTCAATACAAAAATATTACTTATTAATTTGGAAATTATTTATGTATCACAAAATTTATTTATTTTTTTATACATTTAATTCCGTGCCTCGTTGAATGTACTGTGTTTTGCTTCGTTCAGTAACATGATGTTCACGTGTTAGACCTTATGTACCTAAGGACGCTCATTTCTGTGATTCGAGTGGGAGAGCGGCGACGGGACGCTTTAAGAGTACAAATTCTGTATAAGCTCCTACGTGTTTCATGTTTACTTTTAAACACGGATCGAGTGAACCGAAATCTGTTAGTTTTGTGTGCGGACCGCCGCACGGATCATCTGCTATTGATGTTGTCTCTTTAATACTTTTTCTGTATCCTATTGCTACAGTGAATTTGATTTGCCGTATTTCCTCTGACTTTCGTTCTGTGGTAGTTGTGTCTGCGTTCAGCCGCTTCTGCAAGCTAATTTTGATTTAGGTTTAACTAAAATTTCTAAACATCTGCATGGGAGTAAAATTCCGCTATCAATCTTAAGCAGGCAGTATATGTACGTTATTCATTAAAAAGTTCATTGCCACTTAAAAACTACTCTAGCAAAAAACCATTTCATGTTTATTCGTTTCAATCCTAGCACTTTGTCAAACCTCAATTTTAACTATCTTTCAGGTACTATCTTTTGTAAAATTTTAAACTCTGTGAATCGGGAATAACCCGTAATAAGTTATTCATTTTCTAGCGTTCATTGTTAGCTGAAACCCAGTTACGTTTGAAGTATATTTCTAGGAATACAAAACTATATATAAAAATTGAAACTTTTGGGTACAACAAAGATAGCTGTGGTAAAAACTACAAATTGAATATGATAAAACCAAAACGAACGAATTGCCCAAATAGGGTTGGAATCTGCCTTGATGGCAGACTGACTTGATTTGAAATTGAATCTATAGATCTCAGGCCTTTGTACCTATTTCAAGATAAGCTTGCTGAAGCGTGCTGCGCTATAAGTTAAGACAAGTGTATCACTGTAACGATAGGGTATTGACAGTGCGCGCACTATACGCCGCACGTCTTTAGATAAGAAATGTTATTAGAAATGAATTTGTAAATTCAATGTCCAATAACACCGGCGCCACAACGACTCCGCCGCTCGACTCTACTTAGTCGCTATAAAAAAATTAGTCCGGCATTGTAAAAATATCAGTATCGTTGTAAATATTGGAGCCAAAATTTTTATACAAAATTATTCATAAATATATTCTTGGACCAAGTTGCAAGCGGAGTCGGGGCGTACGTCGGTGTCCACTGCTGGTGCGCTGTGTCGGTTTTGATTTTGGACCACGGACTACTTTGTGAAACGATGTTGTATGAATAGTAATAAGCTAACAATACATTCCAATTATTACTCGATTATCTATAATAACCCGTTTCTCTATTCAAATCAGCTAAACCAATCCCTTATTCGACTTGGTAGTCATTCTTCCAAACAGTATGTAATTGTAACCAACGGATGAAGTTGTAACCAAAATTTAACCAATAAATGACACTAATTCTTACTTGTAAAACTGGTTATGCTGCACATTACAAGACTGTCATCGAACTAGAATATCCTTAAGTAACTAACCGTAAGGTCCAAAATAACCAAAGCGTACCATTTCACTTCGAACGTACAAAACAGCAAGACAGCGCTTCATTTTATTGTAATAACGCTTGTAGAAGCGCTTTCTTTCTGTATTATGCGTCCAAGTTGAGAAGCAGCGTTCGTTGTGGTAAGTAGAGGCAAACATTAGGTACTTTCATTGTGACGCCGCCGTAGCAACATGGCAGCATGATGCGTCGCACATACCTATAATAAATGTAAAAAGGTTATAGAATTAATTTAATAAAATTATAAATAAATTCCGTTGTATCATTTACTCCTCTCCTTAACAATTGTTGTGGTTCGAGCGGGCGGTGTCATATTGTTAACCATTTAAACGCTTACGTCGTTTTTATCAAACAATTAGTAACTAAAGTAGTACTTACCTATAGACAATTTTCGTCTTCATTTCGCCAGGGTCAGGTTAATCCACGGGCGCTTGCTGGGGCCACGACAAATGATTTAAAGTACCTTATAAAGGTTTTAAAATTATTAAATAAATAGGTAAATTATCATTTTGTTTAAGTGTCAGTGACTTTGAGTAGGGGAAGGAACAAATAATCAGTTTCCCCAGTCCATTCTCTACCTTTCCTAAAAGTACTTCAACAAGCCTAAGCAATTGTGACCGTTTTACACAAGTTTCACCTAGCTGAACTATTAAAGTGGTGCTTTGATTTAGGGAGTTATCTTTCTGTGTATATAATCGGTGATTCTATTTATATTAGAATGTGGATAACAATTATTTACTACATTTTGTACAAGTAGGTCACGCAGTTTTAGACCCATACCTGCACCCAACCTAACCTAACTAACCTAACCTATCTAACCTAACCTAACCTAACTAACCCAACCTAACTTTTTTTTTTTTTTTATTAGCCTGAGGTAAATGCGCACGCATATCGCACTGCCACGGGGAGACAGTACGATTATGTGGGACTCCAACCCACTAAAACCCTCAGGGTGTTTCCGCCTCTGCCACTTGTGGTGGGAGCATGGGAACGCTTTCGCTCTCTTCCACGAACCCACCGCGGCTGCCCGAGATCGGGCCCCTCACTGGGGGATTAACACCCCCTTCACGACGCGCCAGAAACACATGACGCGCCGCGACTACCACGGGGACCTATACCGTCACAAGGGCGCTGGACGACCCCGTGTCCGAACGCCCTTGGTCCCCTTGCGACGGGTCAGTCGAGTGGCCCCACCGCCTGCCACACGGTCGCAGAGGATAGGGAGAGCGGCAATCTCAATACCGACACTCCTCTTCCTCTGCGATCCCACCGCGTCCGCCATCAAACGGTGGCGACCCCGCCAAGGCCGCGGAAGGCAGGGAGAGCGGCGCACCTCGATACCGACACTCCTCTCCCGCCGCGGCCTCCACCTCTCAGCGGCCATGCTGCCCATACAGCACGGCCGCCCGCCTCAGTTGTGGTGCCTCCCATACGACACCACAACCTACTACCACTCCAACTGGGCTTAGAGGGCAAAACCCAGCGGAGCGGTCCTTCCCGGGGCCGGCCAGTTCGCCGCCTGCGTTGGCACGGCCCCATGGGTTCCTGTTGGCTTCATCGCGGGTGACGAAGCCGCGATTACTAAGCCCCCCCGCCACGGCAAGGCGGGAACCCTTCGGGGGGGAACCCAACCTAACTAACCTAACCTAACCTAACCTAACCTAACTAACCTAACCTAACTAACCTAACCTAACTAACCTAACCTAACTAACCTAACTAACCTAACCTAACCTAACTAACCTAACCTAACTAACCTAACCTAACTAACTTAACCTAACTAAAGCCCTTGGTCCTTGGGTTCCCGGGGCACACTCAATTTTTAAAGATCTTATTCCAATCTTCTAATACAGGAGTCCACAGGAGATCAGAATGCTGGCTTCTATTTCTTTGAACGAATTAGCATTGCCATTCTTCAACGTGGCAATTACTGCGGCCAGCATTCTGGCTAGCACTTTGCATTCTGGTGTCGGCTTAGATTTTTAAGGGTTTGCTTTAATTGTAAATACTAGCTGTAATTTAATTGGTCCTTTCACACCACTTTACTGGCCCAACCGTAGGTACGACGTACGACTGTATGATAGTACGACCTGTATGTACTGTAGAGAGGTCTTTCAGTACGTATGAGTATCGCCAAAGATAAGATATACCTATTGAAAGCCGAAGTTCTAAGGAGGTTCTGCCAGAACCCACGCCGGCTTCTCCTAAAGTATAATAATACGAAGTTAGTTAATCTACATATGTAAAACACAACGATTTTTTGAAGACAAGGCCCAGCCCAACCAAACCGCTAAAGCTATAAAACTGAAATATTTGGGAGGGCAGGTACCTCTTACTACACAGAAGCCCGATATGAAGGGATTTTTCGAAATTCCACCCCGAAGAGGTAGGGGGTCGATGTTTTTAGTATCTAATAAAATTCTTTAACCAGTACCCGATTGTAATTTATAGCTTAAAACTTCTGAAAATGGGGTAAAACATCAGTAAAGTTTGAAATTCGCGGTTTGGCTCTGTCTTGAAATATCTGTAATTTTTTAATGTATGATTCTTATGACCGAAAATGTTCAGTGAGTACTGAAATAAAAATAATTAAATCAAATTAAAACACCTATTTCAAGAATTTAAAACAAAAACCTATAAAAATATTGATAGATTGAAGAGCGCGACAAATCGAAAAGACTACGCGGGCGAAGTCGCGAGCGGGAAGCTAGTATCCAAATTAATAAACAACCTATAATACAATACCTATGTTTAGTTGTTTACTTACTGTACCAGAAAGTCCTATAGATAGAAATAAACCTCCAAATTGATTGATTTCCAATTTGGCATACGTACGCCCAGAGCCCAAACGGCTGAAGTTACAGACACATTTTTGGATGGGAGATTTCGTGGTGTAGGAAGGTGAGCAATAAGAAAGTGTTTTGGATAATTTCCGCCAGAGTACGATCTCGGAGTCTTCAAATCAAGAGTGAATAAGTTCCTTCTGGGAAAGCGTGCTCCATCTTAGGCCACATCTTCACTTACCTGAGATAGTGGCTAAACGCTCGACCATTTTCAATAAAAAATAAATAAAAAAAGAGCGATGAACACACCAGTTTCAGTGCAGACAAGCCAGAGCGGCGCTTCCATTTATATACATATCACCGACGCTAACAAATCGCTTCCTTTAGCTAAATAGATTGGACATGCATATCCTGGTGGGAACACTAACGGGACGGGACACTGCCCACTAAATAAATAGTTATTCAAAAATGGAGCGACGGACAGTCCTCTTTGCACAGGATGTCTCAGCGACGATGAAACAGCTGCCCAGTAGGTAATCCTTGAATGCAAGCGAATAACAACACAATGCACATAAATCCACAACTTGCCGAGGTCATTCTGCGAAACCTGTGAAGATCTCAGGAAGATTCTGCGCTTCGGGATGGAGTAAGGCTGGCCATGCTAGCAAAATGAACGCGTGATGGATCAAACTGAGTCCACATACGGAAACTAGAGTACTTCAATCTAGGTTAAACGGTTCACTTTTTTATTATTCAACAATAGACCTTCGTTTGAACACAATCTCACCAGGTGCTATCTAAGTGACGACGTGGCCGAAGACGTATCCCGAAAGTCTAGAAGACACCTATTCACTCTCGTTTTGAAGAGACTCGGGTTGTAGTTGGCCGGGAAAACAGAAGCAGTTAGCGCATTCCTTAGCGGTACGAATGATAAAGGTGGAGGAGAACGGCTTAGTTCGAGTGGATGGAATATCCACAAGGTAAGGGTGGTAATAAATAAATAAATAAATAAATAATGCTGGACATTCCACACAGCATCATCTAGCCCCAAAGTAAGCTACTCAAAGCTTGTGTTATGGGTACTAGATAACTGATATATTTAATGCATTATATACATAGATAGATATTTTTTATTATACATATTAAACACCCAGACCAACGGAACAAATTTCTGCAGATCGTACACAAATTTGTTCCGAGGCGGGAATCGAACCCGCAACCTCCTGCGTCGCAGGCGGACCTTCGCCCACCGCGCCACATCGGTCGTCAAAATAATGCACCGTAATGCACCGTACTCGTCCTGTAGTGGAAGGGAGATGGTTGCATCAAGTCGTGAAGTTCCTGTGAGCGTTCTCCAAAATGTAACCTAGGCAAGTGACTTTGCGGCGAAGTTCAAGACTTTATATCTTAATTTCCTCAAGGTAGGTACCTACTGTTCGCCAATAAGTGAGAAAGCTCTACGTTCTATCGAGTCTAGGGACGCTAGCTGATACTTAGCCGAGCCATCCCAAACGTAGCAGCAATACTCCATACCAGATCGGACCTATGCTTGGTATAACGATACAGCTGTCCCGGTGAAAGTATCGCTGAACCTTGTTTAGGATTCCTAGCTTCATGGCTGCTATTTTAGCCTTCGACTCGATAAAGACACCATAGTTCAGAGTTAATGTGAGCGTGACACCGAGAAGCTCTAGTTGATCCTTTATAGGTACAGACAGGTACATCACGGAAAATAGGAGCCTGGACTAACGGACTCTTTTTAACAGAGAAAAGACAGCTTGTGTTTTGGTGGCATTGAAATCGACCCGATTAGCTTAGCCCCAATCTGAGACTACCTTCAGGGTCGAATTCAAGCGCTGCAGCATGTCTTGTCTGAGCGCCCGTATCTCATTCTGGCTGGCTCTGGCGTTAGACAGTTACCTGTCTACCACGGTGCTGACGTCTGCGTACCCAATAATACCGGTCTGGCGTCTCATTGCCAGGCTTCAGCGATACGACCGGGAGGTCGCTTCGTCACTGCTATACGTGCAGTGCAAGCGTGCCTCGATGACACTTGATGTGGTACCTAGGTAATGAAAGTATTTTAATAATTATTATATTTTGGATAATGGAAATCACTTTTCCGACTCTAACTCTACCTGTAAAGGGACTCGCAGATCTCATTATCCTCAGAGAATGAAAGCTATATTTTCTGTCTGAAATCCGAAATTGAGCTTCCGAATTTCGAAAGCCCATTTCGAAATTGAAAAATATCGAAACTGCACCCCCTACGTAACACCCTCGGTGAATAATCTGCTATTGTTTTCTGTTTCTGCTATTATTGCTTCCAAAATAAGCAAATATGTAGGTTTAGGCTAGCAGTCAGTGATTAGCTGTGCGATTACGGAAAAAATAAATATCCAGAATTGACATATGAAAACTATTTCAGCAGCTATCAAAGAAAGATCAGAATCTGAATCTGATGATAAATTACCATACTAATCATTTATAGTAGGTACATACATTGTTACCCAAGGGTTGAAAGTAACTTATTTAGTCCCGAGACGGTAACGAGGGCGCCAATACTTCGAGGGACTAAATAAGTTACTCTCACCCGAGGTAAACACTGTGCTTTTCATTACGAATACAAGGAAATATAAATAAAAACATGTCAAATTGCCGCTATTTTTATATTAGTCCATCTAGGACAGGCGAATGCCATAAAGCCATACTGCCTTGTCTTTCGTATTTTTTGAATTCAGTGAATTGTCGCTTGGGCGAATTTTTTTTTTTAGCTTCAGCACCATTATCATGGTTCAATAGTAACATGAAACCTATCATTTGAAAACGATTCTCCCTAGGGCTGAAAAGTATCACTTTCAACCCGCTTTTCAGGCATGTTTAGACCTACTTTCCGAATATGAGTAATGACAGTACATTGTTACCCAAGGGTTGAAAGTAACTTATTTAGTCCCGGCGGCCAATAGTCGAGGGACTACATAAGTTACTTTCACCCGATGTAAACACTGTGCTTTTCATTACGAATACAAGGAAATATAAATAAAAAACATGAGAAAACAAATTAATCAAATTGCCGCTAATTTCTTTTTTTATTTATTAGTCCATCTAGGACAGGCGAAAGCCATAAAGCCATACTGCCTTGTCTTTGGTATTTTTTGAATTCAGTGAATTGTCGCTAAGGCGTTTTTTTTTTAGCTTCAGCATTTATTCTGCCACTAAAATGGTTCATGGAACGTAGTAATTGATCTTAGTTCAATAAAAATAAAATAAAATAAAAATAAAAAAGTCTTTTTATTCCGTAACCATGTAACATAATATTATATAGGTATCAATCATTCTTAAAACTTGATGTATAATGTATTATAATTTAAAATATGAAATTCATTATTTAAATCTTAACATGCGCAATATTTTATTTATATAGATTTATATTAATTTCGATTGATTTTAATTTACAATTTTTATTTAAGTTGTTAGGACCCCTCTCGGGTAATGGCCTCCTCCAGACTTCAGAATTGCAATTTTGTCAGATACCTAGTTCACGAAAACTTTCGAACTCTGTTTTATATTTCTCTTCACTATGAAAACAACGCCTATCCCTTTTTTGTTCTATTTATTTGATTTGTCTTCTTGAATGTTTTATACATCTCTTCGAATCTTAGGTCCTTTTATTCCGTGTTTTAGGTTTTAAATTGCTTATTTATAAGCGGTAACTTTTCAATTAAGGTACATGCGGGTAATAAGGCCTAGCTTATGCAATTCTTTGTTCGGCAGGAAGTGATCTTGCGTTGTATATATGTACAGATGTTGATGTTTTTCTTTCTCCTTTGATTTCATGTATGTAGCCTGGAGGGTTTTGGTCTAGCTCTCCCGCGGTGACCAGCCGTATTGGGATGCTTGCTTGTTTTCTTCGTTTTTTTTTGTTTCTTGATCTTAGTTCAATAGTAACGTTATATCTGTCAGTTGAAAACGATTCTCCCTAGGGCGGAAAAGTATCACTTTCAACCCGCTCTTCAGGCATGTTCAGACCTACTTTCTGAGTATGAGTAATGAAAAATTATTAACATGTGTATCTATCTGATTCCGTTTGTCGTTTTTTTGAAGAATTTTTATAAGTATATATTACTTATGTTTGTTAAACTGCATGTAACGACCAATTGCACGCCCATAAAGGGCAAATTACATTGATACAATATTATTTTTGTGTGCCATCTTTTAACATGTTATTATGCAATAAAATATATATAAATACTTATACTTTGACTTTGATTCGTAATGTTTCTTTGAGACTTATTCATAAAGGTGGCATAATAATTTCAAATCCTGTTTAAATCTTTCAGTCTTGGTGGTTAGTGTCAGTAACCTGTCGAATTTTTAATTATCCAGACCTTCTAGCGGCAATCTATTGAATTATTATGAAAGTTCAGACCATACTTGACGTGACGCGGCCAATTGTGAATAATTTCAATGAGTGACAATTCAGTTGCTTTGAATTGATTGTTGCGGTAACGTACGTCTTTCGATGCTTTGATACAAAACTATGTGAAACAGGTAAGTAACCTTTTATCTTGATTTTTTATTATTCAATGTGTTTTTATATATCTCTTTTATACATGTATCGGTAAAAAAAATATTATTTTTTTGTTTTCAATAAGTATTTACAACAAAAGTGTGGTGGTTAGTAACGCGAAAGTTCAATAAACCTTATAATTTTAATAAATAATACACATCATTCATGTTAGTTTCATTTATATCAGTAGTCAGTCATGGTGGTTAGTGTGACTAACCACCTCCTATCTCGAAAGCCTTAATACCAAAATTTTATTTTCTTACTTTTTTTGATATTTTATTTGTAAATGATGCTAAAATAAACACAAAAATGTTTATAATATTCTCAATGTAAAAGCGTGACTGAAAGAGTTAAAAATATAAAGATGAAAATAAAATAGCCTTCGTAATTTGCAAATGTATGGATACAATGCGATGGCCATGAAAATGGCTTTCGAATGTCCTGTTTGGATGTGCGGTTTTTGCGTAATCGCACAACAGATATGGTTTTAAATCTGTTGTCAAGTTCTCTAATTAAAACAAATAAAATAATTTGCATATTTCTTTATTATTCTAAAGTTTGCTGGTAACATCGACCCGCGAATGACCAGAACAGTTTTTGAATTAACAAATACTTATTATTAAAATTAACGAGCGCGCGCCAGTTATCAATGCGGCCAAATTCGGAACTAATGTGAAACGAGGCTTTAGGATGTGCAATAATATCTAGCACGCACTATATCATGCCTATTTCAATAGCAAAGTTACATTGTAAAAGGATAATCAAATAGTAGGAAACAATCCAAGATAACTGGCCTGCAAAACTAAGTACCACACTTTTTTTTCTAAACCACGCTTTATTCGCTTTCTTTGCAACTATAGCAAACTATACATTAGTCTACAAAGAAATTATAACTATATTTCTTCGTAGACATTAGTATCATTTTTAAATAAAAAAAACAGTAAATAGCCGTTTTTAGCCCATTAAAAAAAAACAATTTTAATAACATTGTCTCCGTACAATTTATTCATATTTGCTTTACAACATTTATTGATTTTAAATTTTCTATGAAATATTTTATAAGTTTTTTTTTTTTTTCCGGACAGTCCACACAGCATCATCTAGCCCCAAGCTAAGCAGAGCTTGTGTTATGGGTACTAGATGACTGATATACTTAATACAATATACTACATAGATAGATATTTTTTATTATACATATTAAACACCCAGACCAACGAAACAAATTTCTGCAGATCGTGCACAAATTTGTTCCGAGGCGGGAATCGAACCCGCAACCTCCTGCGTCGCAGGCGGACCTTCGCCCACCGCGCCACATCGGTCGTCACAAGTTACTTAGTTTTGCAGGCCATTGTAGTTGAAATTTTAAAATTCACCTATGCAATGGTTTAGTGGCACAACTTATCTACTTAGCTTACTAAATCCCTAATATATTCTGAATTGACTAAAGCTATGAGTATTTGGAATGTACTTAAATAAAAACAAATAAATAATACTGCACAATTCACACAGCATATTTCTTTACCAAATAATATTGCCTATAGGAATTTAGGTATTTAGCCCATGTCAATCTTTTACTACATAGAAACGGAAGAACTAAAATTAATACGTACCATATTAATCATGTTTTATATTAGTAGTATTTATGTAAGTATACAAGGACAAAACATTTTAGTGAAGAGAAAATTAATTAACCCTTTATTTCTTAATTAATATTGTTTATAAATTAAAATGTGTCTAAGTATTTATTTTGTAACATAAAGGAATAAAGTGATTGACTTCTAAGTTCTGATATAGTTTACTATAATGATGAAAATGAAAAATTATATTAAAAGATAATATAATGTAGGTAAGTACTTATATTAAAATAAATAATTAATAAGAAATCTTTATTAACAACGAAAATTACAATCAAGGAATAGAAGCCGTTCATATATGTACATTTATAAGAATGTTTATTAAAGAAATATAATGTATTTTTTATAAGAATGTATATTAATAGATAATTATATGAATGAAAACTGATAGATTCATAACTTACATTCAGAAACAGGTAACACTAAATAAATGGTAGATTTATTATGCGAATACAACTATTTAAAATGTTATAATCTAAGCTCGACCTTGAATATTATAATGAGCACCAAATAAACAGTTTAGTTAACAGATAACTTAAATAACCAACAATTTAGCCTGCTTCAGGAATATTATTAGGATAATTTCAGAATTTTATAGAAACGATTGATTAAAATATTTTAAACTTAAATATCTTAGGATGAACAAGAATACATTGAAAAAATGTTTGACTAGCAAATTATATTTGCATTATGAATGTGAGTAGGTTAACTTCGAACCTTATGTGTTGGAAGAACTTTATGCCTTTACCGGGGATAGGGTCATTGTTAACCCACATCAATTCACAATGAATTCGAAAGTTATCTATACAGGGTGTTAGTGTGAACACCGTTGTCCTTGAAACCAGAGGTTCAGCATCATGAGTAGAATCCAAAACGGATGAAAAAAAATGATTCTATTTTTTACTCATTTTTAAAGAAAATTTTTATAAACACTAAACGTTTGCTCACAAACACGTGACACAAGTAATTCGACCAGGCGACACGTGGCATGTGCACCTCAGTGTCGGATCACCTTCTGTGCGAATATCCCGTCTTTTGAAGGGCACAAGTAATGAAGTTACGATCCAAGTAAGGCGCGGGTATAAGTACTTACGTAGGTAGGTACTTAAAGTATGTAGAGTGACTATGGCATCGTGTACGATAGCGAAGTCATGAAATATCAAAATCATGCAAAACTAAAATAGGTGTTAAGCTTTTCTCATCGGTTTTGGATTCTACTCATGATGCTGAACCTCTGGTTTCAAGGACAACGGTGTTCACACTAACACCCTGTATAGTCAAATTGTGTTTGTTGTGATGAAGACATATTCTACGTAAAATAGGAAAACTTAACGACAGTAAAAGTATGGTAAACTAAATATCATGACTTCAATAAAGGTAAATAAAATGTTTTCAATTATTCACTAGTAAATAAAGATATTATGTACATTTGAGATACAATGATACAATTAATATATATGCACACATATTATGAACCTCTATTCAGTAAAACATATTTTAAATTCTAAACAAAGCTTACTAATAATACTATTCAAATACGATTTTTAACTATTATTCTAGACCTAAAAAACAATGTTTAGGCGATTCAGAAATACATAAATTTTGGCCTCTTTACTTGGGCAAAGTAAGTCATTACAGTTTTACCCCGCTAAGGGCGAATTATGTTTCTTTAAAGATCTTTCAAATCAGCATTCTTTACGTTTTAGGTAGGTTAGGTTTTTTTTACTCACTACTGTAGCTTTTTCGTGACCCGCGAATTTGTCTATGGCGTTTAAACTACTCGTAATTATTTAATACCAAAACAGTGAGCATTTTATTATATTTATGGTGTTGTCAAATACTATCTACTTAATTCGTGGGGCTACTAAGAGCGATAAAAACGGTTTATTTGTAAAACCTCTTATAATTTCAAGCAATTTTTTAACCATGTAGTGTTCGGTGAAAAGATTTTTCAACCAAACCTATTCTTAAACAATTCCGCAACATTTTTTTCGTTTTTAACTATTTTTAAACAATTCCTAGTATCTACCTACATAAAATTTGGTAACATCAAATTTTTTGTAACATCATTTCCCTTTTAGGCTGACATAATATATCCTCCAGTTTATTAGACAAGAATTAATGGTATCCATCAAATGTCATTCAAGGATAAGAAACAGAGCCGTAATAATTAACTTGTCTGTAGTTCGGTTAGCCAAGTCACCGGACTGTTAAAACATTTTAGTATTCAGCTGTTCGATAATACAACAGGCCTGGACTATACATTATAATCACGATCAAAGAACATTGACTTCATTACCATTCAAAAAATTATCTCCAAACTCCAACCCCAGTGGGTATATTCATAATCTTAGCGACGAATCACATACTGGCCTCCCAGCCTGGCTAAAGGCTTGCCCACACGTCGCGGCTAGTCGCAGTGCCGCACGAGTCGCAGACTGTCATCGTCGCGTCGCGAGCTCGGCCGTCGTAACTGGCGGGAGTGAGGGAGAAGGGAGAAACGCTCACTGGATTGACAGGACTTTTTGTTGAGCGCCGTGCGGAGGTGGCTTTCACCTGAAATGGGAGATGCACGGTCACAGTATTGCTCCTGGTATAAGAACCATAAACAGATAGGTAAGTTTTCTCTTACTAGGAAAAGCCTTAAACAATTTAAAAGCAAAAAAATCTCTCCTTTAAATAGTTAATTAATATAACAATGTATAATTCAATTCTTAACCATTGCCTGCTAGTCTTAGCTTAGTCCAAATCGTACCTTAATCAATTGCTGACTCTATAATATCTAGTATTGTGTAAGTTTACCTGGCAAAGACAATGGTCGTCCACAAATAGACAAGTCCTGAGACCGCGGCGACGCTGACCGCGACGAGCGCGGCCGACTCGGCGTGTTGTTGTTCCGGGATTCCTCGCATCGTGCGCGTCTAGGAGATCGCTCCGCACCGTCCTGTGTAGAGCGGGCTTTATTTAATACCATGTATATTTTTCAGAATGAGTCAAAATTATTATAGTCGTATATACTTGATTTTAAGCTAATTTGTTGTTGTTGTATAAATTTTTTTCGTTTATATTTTCTCATGAGTCTTATGTGACACACACGGTACACGCAAAAAAATAATAAGCCGTTTTAAGTTTACTGTAAAATTTAATTTGCTCAAATAACTAGTTACCTTATTAATTTGTGATCCTATGAGCTGTGATTTTTTTTTATATATTTAAATTAAGAAATCCACTGTAATTCCGTGAAGTTCAGATATTTTGGTCGTTTACTTTAACTACATATAGATTCCACTGCACTATACAGGAAGCCACATTTAAGGTAAAAACAGCACCTTAAATTGTAAATTTCATTTTGTCTATTTTAGGAAGAGATACGAAAACAGAGTTTGGTGGCCACCAAAGGCAACATCGTGTCTCTTCCTAAACTAGACAAAATAAAACTACAAGAGATGCATTAAAAAAGCTTATGATATGTTTAACAAACTATACGAGTGAATTTTGGAAATTCCTTTATTAAACGGAATTATACGAGTATGATAAAATAAGTGGGGCGCCACTTTAGGTGCTGTTTGGGCCTTAAGTGGACTAAGACGAAAGAAGACATAATTCAAATATTCAACAATATCCGAAATTCAAAAATAATAGAACAATAATCGATCCTTTCCTAGAGGAGAAAACGATTCCAGAATCACCACCTTTCGGCTTACATGTTACGTGGCAACTTGTATACAGAATACCAGTTATATTACTTACAAATTGATTTATTACATGGAAACTATGAATTTAAAATAGGATATAATTCATTTTAGTGCAACCTTGAGTACCTAAAATAAATGCCAAGGCCTCTTATCAGCATTCTTGAAATAATAAACCCCTAGAAAATATTCAACTGAAAATGCTGGCCTTGAAATTGGTATACGGTAATAAAGTAATTTAATAATGGAATCTGTAGGTAAGAATTTGTATTCGTAAAAGTTATTAAATTATAGTTTTTACGAGGATAGTTCAAAAAGTATAAATTTAATAACTAACGACTATTACGCCCTTAGCACACCGACGCATTCGTATGCGAAACTTCTGCGTAATTTGGCAGTTCCTTGCGTAACAAAGACGCAACTATTACATTTAGCCATGTGCCAGAGTGAGACATAGCGTTTGTTTTTTCGTTTCGTTCGCTGCAGCATGCGAACGCGTCGGTGTGCTAAAGGCGTTAGTTCCAATCATTTTTATAAATTACTAGCTGCTTTGCGCGTGTGATATACTTATAAAGACGGTATTATTTTTAAAATTAATTTCAAAGTACATAACTTTTAAATAATTATCAATTTTTCGTGCAGTCCTTCTGAAGTAAAGAGCGTACGTACATTTCGACGATTCATTAAAATTTATTTAGATAATCAAATATGAAATTAAGTGTTAATTGATTTTCTCTTCACTTCAATTCTTACTCCACTTGTTGAAGAAGAGAACAAGGAACCATGTAGCATGTTTATACATACATATATAAAATATTGGTCTATTAGTATAAGTTCAGTTAACAATATAAAGCCACAAATAACAAAATACTTACCTTACTATGTTCTAACAGCATGCATATTTCCCAAGCCAACAAAAAAAAATACAGCTGTAATGCACTAATTACAGCTTGCTTATAGATGTCAAATTTGTAAAATCTAATATTTTTTTTAAATAAATAATTAATGCTGGACAATCCACACAGCACCATCTAGCCCCAAAGTAAGCTACTCAAAGCTTATTCAATTCAGCATGCACTGAAAAAACATACTTAAAAATTAAGTCAAATAAAAAAATGTACAAGTGTACATTGCAAGTAA
The DNA here is from genome assembly GCA_944547425.1 of Eupithecia centaureata. Taxonomy (NCBI): domain Eukaryota; kingdom Metazoa; phylum Arthropoda; class Insecta; order Lepidoptera; family Geometridae; genus Eupithecia; species Eupithecia centaureata. The sequence continues at coordinate 2,147,435 of OX155683.1, forward strand.
ACAAAAATAAAATAAAAATTAAGTATGCGTAAATAAATCAAAATTTAGTTTAATCAGTTCAAACTACATTAATGTCCTAAGCCGTACAATTTATACAAAAAAATAAAAGAGAATCAGTGTACAAATACAATTTGTACAAAACCCTCATCAGTGTACAAAGAAAAGATTAGTGAACACTACACACGAGCACAAAATACAAGAAGCACACAGCACTAGTACATTATGACAGTTAGTAACCTTGTCGTGATCGACCGAGTACGCACTGACGGCCAAGCGGCTTTCACTGAAGTCGAAAGCGCTCGATGTCCGATGCGACAGTGTGTCTGAGTTGTAAGCAACAAACATATCATGTTAGTGAAGGCAATTATATGTTAAACTAAGTTTAAAGAAATTTAGTTCTAATTCAAGAGGTTAACTTAATTTCTTAGAACCAAATTTCTTTTTCCTACCTTTATTTCTACAAACATATAAGTTATGTTAGTGAAGGAATTATATAATATAATTCCTTCACTAACATAACATATGTTAAACTAAGTTATAGTAAATTAATTCAAGAGGTTAACTAAATTTCTTTCCTACCTTTATTTCTATTCTACAAACATTTCATTTCTACAAACATATAAGTTATGTTAGTGAAGGCAATTATATTCAAAACTAAGTTTTAATAAATTCATTCATGAGTTTAACTAAATTTCTTTCATACCTATATTTCTTTAATAAATAAATAATGCAAGACAATACACATCTAGCCCCAAGTTAAGAAGAGCTTGTGTTACCGATATGCATACTTAATATATAGATGTTTTTTTTATTATACATAGTAGAAGACCACCCAGAAGACCCTGAAGAGATATCTGCCATATCGTACAAATATTTGTCCCGAGGCGAGAATCGAACCCGCAACCGTCACAAGTCGCAGGTGCCTCACCCGCTGTGTCATGGAGGTCAAATTACGTCAATTTTAAAAATGGATCTGGAATTATACCTAATTTGATTTGTTTTATCGATTGTTGAAAGCTGAAGACAGGGCGCTATGACGTTAAGTAAAGGTCTGCCCTGTAGTGGACTAATTTAAGATGACCGTCATCTTAACTGTCGACTACAAACAATATGGTGCCATATTGTTTTTATACTGAATAAGCTAAATTACTAATTTGAAAGAAACTCTGAATGTCTTTATCTGTCTGCATTTCCTCGGCTAAACAACTATAATTTGGCACAGAGGTAAGTAGGTATAATCTAAGGCTACCGTTTCATCCAGGATAATCGTTTGCGAAACCGCCAAAAGAAACTATATTTCATACTAATAAATTTGAATTTCGATAGATGTAACATTAAGTTCTAAAAGTCATGTCACTTGTAGTACCGACATATAATTCTTATTCAAAAACCTATTTCTAATCTATAAGAATTTAATTCCACGAGCACGTGTTGTAAATAAGTAGATAAACAAATTTGGTCTCTCAATCCCTCTTATCAGCATTCTAATCGGTCGTTAGCATAACATAATATGTGACCTAGTTTCGCGTATTATTTAAGAGAAGTGACACGTAAATTTAAGGCTTGCTTGACTTTTTGTTGATCCTTTATTATGTACTGATTGGAGTTATCTTATTTGGAGTAGATATTTTTTTGTTTTCTGACTTCTGAGTCATAAGTTTCTCAGAAGTATGATTATAAGAAAACTTAAATAGTAAGTTTCGTCGTAAATTTGATTGACTTGATCTTTGAAATAGATTATATTATGAGGGAACGTAGAGATAAGTTAAGATACACGTTTATATGTATAAGGATATGTAGAATACACCTTTATATGTATAGGGAAGATTAAAGTTAGAGTTGTAGTTATAAGCGGATTTCCAAGCAAGCAGTAAATTTCAAAGCAGTCTTGACCAAAGCCCTGGGTTAGTCAGATTATTTTAATATTAGCATTGAACTATAGTCTTTCAAAGATTTAGTAATTTTCAGTTGATTAGGGTTATCCATATAATATAGTTGTTATAGCCTTACAAATATTGAGTCTTATAATAAATAGTTACCATGAGGCCAACAGCTGATTGGAGGTGGAGATCTGATCATATGCTCGTGGACTTCCTTGAGGGTCATAGGGTCATCCTCAACGAAGTCCAGTGCTGTGCTGCCAAACTCCTGAAAATTATATAAAAAATAGAGTTTTTTCATTGCCAGTTCATTTACATGAGACTCAGCGCAGTTACTAATAATATCACATTGGACTGAGCGAAAACACGAACATACAATTAATTTAAGCTACACAAGTATACAAAACAATCAATATGTAAGAGTGAATGTGCTATGTAAATAAATGGAGTTTATTCATTTCCAGTTACATCACATTTAGAGCAGTTACTAATAATATACTAATAACACATTAGACTGAGCGAAAACACGAACATACAATAAATTTAGGCTACACAGGTATACAAAATTATCAATATGTAAGCGTGAATGTGTGTGTGTCATAAACATTAAAGAAATGGTACAGACGACACATAAAAGATACAATCATTGTCTTGCATATTTAGCTATAATTTGGCTATGGCGCTCATTAGGAGAGGCCTATGTCCAGCTGTGGACAGGTTGTTGATGATGATGATGATAGTGGCGTAGGAATCGAGCCCAGCAACTGGAGGTTGATGTGCAAACCATAAGAATCTACTGAGGGGAACTACCTTTTTATTCATAAAGAAGGATTTGTTGTTAAATCGTCCCATAAAAATAATAACAAACAAACTTAATTTACAAACAAATAAAACTACATACAGGAGAAACTACTAAACGAAAGAAAATTAAATGTACCTGTGCACAAACAAAAAACAAACAATAATATGTTTTTTAAACTTGCTACTTTTTAAATGAAGTCATAAAAACTATCAGCTTTACAATATTTATCACTAGCGACCCGCCCCGGATTTACACGGTTTTATTATACGTATAAACCTTCCTCTTGAATCATCTATCTATTCCAATCCATTCAATCTCTATTAAAAAAAACCGCGTCAAAATTCGTTGCGTAGTTTTTAAGGATTTCAGCATACATAGGGATATAGGGACAGAGAAAGCGACTTTGTTTTGTACTATGTAGTGAAGATTATGACACACTCAAAACACAAGCATGATTTTCAGACATAAGTATGGCTAATTAAACCTGCGCCTACAACCCTAAATCACATACTACGTTTTTATAGCACCTAAGTGTATGACTATGATAAACACATCACTCATTTTAATAGACCTGATGACCTAGCGTGTTTAATGTGTGAGGGAGTGGTATTAAAATATGTTTGGAAAAACACAAAAGAATACCTGGTTTGTTTTATGGTAATCTACGGAATGAAATCCCGATCTCGCGAGTTCCCGGTCATACGAGATCTCGCCTCATTTTTAAAATCAATCTCGAAGCATGAGAAGATTCGGCCGAGATTGACAAGATCGAGCGCAGTAGTCACTAGTCAGCGACGGATGATGATGATTGACGAGATGTAATTTTACGGGTCTGATTTATTTGTGTTCTTTAACATAATAGAAGAAATTAATTATAATAATAAAGACACATTAATCACTAATTAATGAAGTATCTTCTTCAAATCATAATCACAACTACTAAGCAGTTTCAATCGTATTTTATAAACAATGCTTTAAGAAATCCATTGGAGATCTCGAATATGGCGAGATCTCACCGAAATCAAAATTCTGATCCCTCGAGATCTGGACTTAGCGATCTCTTCTCAAGATTGCATTCAATACATTGTCAGTAGGGAAATACAATTTATGAAATTATAAGTATTCATGAAGACGAATTTGATTAATTGTGAATTTGTGATACTAACTGCACAGTGACAACCATTTTAATTAAATTATACAAGCAACAGACTACACACAAAATTCAACCTCAGCTTTGAAGCCCTAGCAGAGTTTATTTCAGCATACCATCACAGCATGTTTTAGTTCCTGTGTAATAAGTAACTCAAATCATGAAATGGAAATAATCTGAGGCAAACCCTATTTTAACATGCAGAGAAGCCATTTATTTTTAGTCCCCCACCCCATATGTGCCTTGATTGATGCAACCAAATTAGTAAATTGACAAATCTTCTGAACAGAATGGGCAAATTTTTTTAATTATATTAGAATATTAGTTCTAGGCCTGGAATAAAACATGTGGGGTGTAGGTAGTTAAAGATTTATTGAATCATTTTAATCGTGATTATACATACCTATACAATATAAAAATTGAAAGTAAGTATGTTTTATGTGTAGTATTTACAATTGCAACAGTTATGGTATCTTAATAATATTAAATGTTTATTGATATTTTAAAAATAAAAGTTGATTGATGTTTGTTATTCTTTCACACAATAACTAGTGAACGGATCAGGCTGAAATTTGGAATAGATGTAGTTCTAGCCCTGGAATAACACATAGGCATACATTTCATGCCATAAATCAGTTCCCATAGGAAGGAATTAGTTTTAAAAACATTTCCATAAATATGACAAATGAAAAGCAGCGGCATATAATACATAATAATATAATACATATTGTAAATAAGAAAATTGATTATTTGCATGCTTATAACAAATTCACACCAAAACTACAGTGGATCTGGCTGATATATTGCATGTTTCTAGATTACTTTTATCATATAAAACATGCACAAAGTGGCGTTCTAGAACTAGTTTTGTTAGTAAGCAAAGAATGAGATACAGTACCTGGGACATCAGTATGGTGTCATCAGATTCACACTCATCCACATGGGTGTCAATGAGGCTTTCACGGCTTGCCATCACTTGCTGGAAACACCACATATCAAATTTAAACTTTAAGTTTAAAAAAGAAAAAAAGCATTTTTAAACTTTAAGTTTAAAAAAGAAAAAAAGGACATAGCACTTTTAAACATGTATAATTACTGTTTTGGATAGGATTCCTGTACACTATTTTAATTAGTTTTAACTATAGAATATATTCATATGATAAATATATAATAATAATAAGTTAAGTTAATCATCCAATTTGATGTGTAATAATATTTTTACCAATAAATGAACCATATGTTAAGTTTATTGATAAAAATCTATTAAACTTGAACAGAAATTTTTGCTTCTACTTATTTGAGTTCTTAAGAATTATAAGTCTACATCAAATTTATGTAAATATTTATTCTGCCCTGAAGAATAAAATTGCTGGATCTTATTTTATTCAAGTCAAGTAAATCTGCTGATTTATTTCTAGACTAGATTACATATACAGGAAATAGCAACTTTCATTTTCAGAATTTGAAGATTAGGTACATAAAGCATACTAGAAATACTTAGAAAGTGCAGTTTGTTTCCTACAAACATAGACTTACATAATTTCTATGTTCTCACCTGCAGATAGGGATTGTCCTGTCTGGATAGCCTGAGGGCTTCCATGTCTTGGGCAATGTTCCTGGTGCGTCCAGGAGTCAGCAGCACAGCTGGAGAAGCCCCCATAGTTGGAGCAATCACTTGGGATGATAAAAAGACCAGTATCACTCAATAGGTACATTACAAAATTAAATTTTCTCGTAAACAACGAATTTTAAAAACTCCTTTACCTGCTAAAGACTCGCTGCTTGATTCCATTATAACTCATAGATAAAAATTAAAAAGCAAAACATAAAACAGCAGGTAGGGAGGGTATGTAATTATTTGCGAAGATTATAATTTGAACAATGAAATGGCACTCAAAGTGTATCGTTTGTTGCAGAATCTTGTAGAATATGACCTTAAGTTAATGATTAAGGATCCCAACTCATTCGCAACTCAACACAATGAAAATTAGCAATCTACATTGAAACCGCAAAAACTGAGCCAGCCAGCACTTTACTGCCAAAGATCAAAAAACTGACTGATCAGAATGACACAATTGACACATGACATTGAACACTTGACTTTATGGCAACTAGTGTCTGGTAGGAAAAAAAGTGACTTTTGTTGTTTCATTCAAAAAAACAGGCTGCAAAGATTCTAATAAAGTAGGTACTAAAGCAAGCGATTGGCGGCTGCAATTTGCCACTTTTCTATGCTATATATTTCTATTCTTTGTTGTCATTTAAAACTAACATTGTGTTGTAACGTTGTGTTGTCCTTTTGTTAATGCAAAAACACTTTATTGCGAAATTCTGATCATTTTATATGCTAGAAGTTTAAAATATTAACACACTGGCAGAGTATGGGCGGGCAGAGGACAAGAGCAAAGATATTATATTATAACATCTCGCTCAACATCATTATTACAATATCTTTGGGCAAGAGTCGATGGAGCGAAAAGCAAGCGACGACGCCACGCAACAAGAAGTTGAAGTTGCATATTGTTGTCAATCAAAGTGTTGTTTATATGTTATTTATTATCTAAAAGAAAATAATACCACCCACTTGTATTTTAGAATTTTATCATCTGTTGCGGATTGATTTGCATTTCCTTTTTATCAATCCGTGAGTTGTTTATCCACAAATAAACATCAATAGAAGAGGTATGGTGTCAAGTGAAGAGACTAGAATAATTTCCGCCTGTAGAGTGTGCTTCGCCAGCAATACAACACTATATTCCTTGCTAAACAACTTGTTTCTCAAAGACGTTTACGAGAAACTGTCTAATACCAAGGTACATACAACTCACTTCGATACTGCCAGTTAATACGCAAAAACCGTCAACATTTACATTTTAAAGCCATTTCATAGCCCTCGTTAGTAAATTAAATGTGTAAAACCATTTTATCATTTAGGGATATTGTCTATAATCCCCACACTGATAACGAGGGTCGTGATTGCAGTCTGGTTGTAAAATCAATCATAAATTATTGTGGTCATATTCATGCTCAAATTTAGCTTAGGCAAACATTTAATAAGGCTCCACAATAGTGGTGATATCTATTTAAATCTCATATGATGATCTCATTTGACGACCGATGTGGCGCGGTGGGCGAAGGTCCGCCTGCGACGCAGGAGGTTGCGGGTTCGATTCCCGCCTCGGAACAAATTTGTGCACGATCTGCAGAAATTTGTTTCGTTGGTCTGGGTGTTTAATATGTATAATAAAAAAATATCTATCTATGTAGTATATTGTATTAAGTATATCAGTCATCTAGTACCCATAACACAAGCTCTGCTTAGCTTGGGGCTAGATGATGCTGTGTAGACTGTCCGGAATTATTTATTTATTTATTTATTTATTATATACTTACCTGTTTTTCGCTGGACTTTGCCAGTATCAAAACTCAGATCGCATAAATTATGTAAATTTCGAGCCACTAATGAGCAGCATCACCTTTTTTATTTAGTTGGGAAATAAACAGTACATTAAATATCTTAAAATTAATAAATTCCTTACTCCTATAAATGCTTCCTTTGTTTGACACATTTTCAAGGGTTTTTGTATTTCTGCTCCAAAAAAATGCTAGAACAAATTTTACAAGGATTAGGTAGTTACATGTCAGTTATAAAAAGATTAATTAGCAGGAGGATTGTTAATGAAGTACCAGCTGGCCTACCTACCTACCTACTGACTTCATCCAATTAAGTACAATTGTTTCAGTTCAACTGTGACGATGCAAGAATGAGGTCATTTTGCTTTTTTTGTTACCAGAAGCTACTGAGATGTCACAGCTTTTCCCAGATGGCTCTTAAATCTGAAAAGATTATCAGTAATTTTTGTGAAAGTGATCTTGAGGTACCAACAATAATATACAATTTAATTTACATAGATTAGTTATATATTACTATTTATTTATTATTATTTACCCATTTCTCAAACAAAGCTTATAAAATCAACTACGATAATAAAAAATAACTTAATATGCATTTAAAATTTATTTATTACCTATTTGTTAGCTATATTTAACTTGCAATAAATACAATTTTAAAGAAATTATATTATTTATTTATTCATACTTACAGAATCATATAATATTCCAAAGCGTCAAAAATTATAAATAACGTAATTTTTTTTTTATTTCAGCCAACAAATGAATGTATTAGTGAGGTCATCGCTAAGATGAAACATCACTTGTCTATGGCCACTATTCCGTTTAATACCGCTGATGGTAATACAACAGCTCAGGGTGCAACCATTGAAGATGAAACAATATATATTATTGATAATAAAGAAGTAGTAACCAGTGTATCCAAAAATATATTGGTTAAGGCTGAGTCTATAAGCCTAGAAGGTACAGAGAGGCTAGAACAAGAAAAAGAAGATACCGATCAAGGGAATGAAGTGGAAGAACTTCCTTCCATCGATTATGTGGAAGAAACCAAAGGAGTTGACTCAAAAATTGCTTGGATGAAGTCATTATCCTGCCATGATAATCAATTTACTTGTAAAAGTTCCCCAACTCACAAAGGAGAGAAGCCATTTGGGTGCAATGAATGTGGCAAACGATTTAATAGAAAAGATCTTTTAGTTGAACACATTAGAATTCACACAGGTGAAAAGCCATTTGCCTGCAATGAATGTGATAAACAATTTACTTCCCAACGTTCTTTTGTTCGTCATACGAGAATTCACAGGGGAGAGAAACCATTTATTTGCAATTTATGTGAGAAACATTTTATTCAAAAGCATGATTTAGTTACTCATATGAGAACTCACACAGGAGAGAAGCCATTTACCTGCGAAATATGTGGTAAACAATTTAGTACGAAACGTAATTTAGTTGATCACATGAGAATTCACCCTGGAGGGAAAACATTTGTCTGCAATATATGTGATAAACAATTTAATCGAAATTCTTATTTAGTTATACATATGAAAACTCACATAGGAGAGAAACTATTTGTCTGTGATGTATGTGGTAAACAATTCAGTAATAAGGGTAATTTAGAAAAACATATGAGAATTCACACAGGAGAGAAGCCATTTGTCTGCAATGTATGTGATAAACAGTTTGCTATCAAAACCTATTTAGTTTCTCATAAAAAAATTCACACGGGTGATAAGCCATTTGGCTGCAATGTATGTGATAAAAAATTTAATCGAAAGCTTCGTTTAGTAATACATATGAGAACTCACACAGGAGAAAAGCCATATAACTGCGATGTTTGTGGTGAAAAATTTAGTACAAAAGATAATTTAGGAAAACACATCAGAATTCACACAGAAGAGAAGCCATTTGCCTGCAAGTTATGTGATAAACAGTTTTCTCATAAAAGTTCTTTCGATTCTCATTCAAGAATACACACTGAGGAAAATTTGTTTTCCTGCGATTATTGTGATAGAAAATTTAACTATAAAAGCAGTTTTGTTTATCACGTGCGATCTCACACAGGAGAAAAGTCATTCGTCTGCAATGTATGTGATAAGGAATTTACTCGTCAGAGTTCTTTTATTTCTCATACAAGATCTCACACAGGAAAGAGGCCATTTGGCTGTGAAGTTTGTGAAAAAAAATTCCTTCAAAAGCCTCACTTAGTTACACATATGAGAATTCACACAGGAGAAAAGCCATTTGTCTGCAATGTATGTGGTAAACAATTCATTACGAAAGGTAATTTAACTGAACACATGAGGATTCACACAAAAGTGAAGCCAATTGTCTGCGCTGTGTGTGATAAACAATTTAACCGAGAGCCGTATTTAGTCACACATATGAGAATTCACACAGGAGAGAAACCATTTGTCTGCAATGTGTGTGATAAACAATTTACATTTAAAAGTTCTTTCGTATCTCATACAAGAGTTCATACAGGACATAGACCATTTGGCTGCACTGTATGTGATAAACAGTTTAATCAAAAGCATCATGTGGTTTCGCATATGAAAACACACACAGGTGAGAAACCATTTGTCTGCAATGTGTGTGATAAACAATTTACTTCTAAAAAATCATTGCATTGTCATAAATTAATTCACACAAGAGTGAAGGCATATGCCTGCGATGTATGTGGATATATTTTTAGCACGAAAGTAAATTTAGCTGGCCACATGAGAATTCACTTAGGAGAGAAGCCATTTGCCTGCAATGTATGTGGTAAACAATTTAATCGAGTACATCATTTGGTCACACATATGAAATATCACACGTGAAAGGAACCATTTTCGCTGGAATTTTGATGTGGTGTGACTATCGTTTTAATTGAAAAGGTTAATTACACCACCACATCTCTTCCTATTAGGTTGAGCTGTTTAGGCGTCTGTCTGTCTTGACATAAATCTATCAAAGAGAGTCCTTTTCACGAAAGAAGTCCCCTAGACGCGGCGCTGTAGTACGACCGAATGAAGCTAGCAAGCAAATGGCAATCTGTCAAATTTAGTTCCACCAGTTTCCGAGGGACTTTTTTCGTGAAAAGGACTCTACTATCTTCTCAGAGACTGCTAGATGTCACTTGAGCTGATTTAAAAAATCTTTATATGTCTTCCAGCTCAACAGAACGCGCAATTTACACGCCTTTTCGGAGTGAGAATCAGAACTTTGCTTACCTAAATGATCTTTGAGGCTTTTTTACTTTATAATAAAACTGTAAATACTAGTTGTAAGTACCTAGTCATTTCAATCACCTACATAAATAAATAAATATGGATTCTAAAAGGTTGATAAGTTGAAAAAGCACAACTAGATGTCGCTATTTATTATGTAATGTGTACCAGCAGCGCCAGATCATAATTACGTCTCACCTATAAATATATAAAAATTAATAAATGAATTAACATTGGAAACAAATAGTATTTTATTATTTAACCTGGTGTTCAGGTTAACACATGTAACAATCTAACTGCCTGATTGTGAACCTGTCTCTCTTCCTAAACTAAACAAAAAAATATTACAGATTCATCAAAAATAGCTTATCTATGACAGTTACAATCTGTTATCATATATCACTGTTTAGAGCCTTATTACACTACATCTTCATTCAGCCTTGCTAGCAAGCAGAGCAAGGCTTGCCGGGTCCGTCCCTGAAGGTAGCCTTAGAGGGGTATTACACTACACGGTATTCAGGGACCCTAACTAAGAGTGGTGTAATAAGGTTCAGGGTCCCTAAGGGACTGACCCGGACGAAATTCAGGGCCCGGTAGTTAGGGCCCTGAATAACGTGTAGTGTAATACCTCTTTTACGTTCCTAGCGACCGCGACGCACGACCGCGACCGGGTCGCGCGACCCACTGCTTTGTATGAATTTATATTGGAGCACTAAACACATGGTGCGACCGGTGGGCGTGGGTGGCTCTATAAAACACAAACCCGGTCGCGGTCGCTGGGAACGGAAGGCTACCTTTAGGGCCCCTAAATATTATTACACCACTCTTAGTTAGGGTTAGGGTCCCTGAATAACGTGTAGTGTAATACCGCTTTAGTATTATAGTTACAATCTCAGTTGTTATTATTACTGGCTACGATGACTGTCGATGCTTCAGTGATTATCATCAATCATGTGAAAAAAAACGTAACATAAACGGCTCTACTGTAGCTGTGTTTTCTTCCATTCTTCTAACGTTCGCGCGCGTTCGAGTAAACAACCCGTCCACACTGGCGCTCCGCGCACACTGCGCGCCCCTTTGTGTTCGGCGAAAAAACCGACAAATGGCGGATCGCGGCGAGCACGAGTTGAAATGCTCTGTTCGTGCGCGTAGTGTGCTCGGTTCGTGCGCGCGAGGCGTCCACACTGTGTGATTTCTGTTACATTGCATGATACATTGCGACAGTGTGGACGGCAATTTCTTTCATTGCGTGATACATTGCATGTTACGTTACAGCAATCTGTACGCGGCTTAAGTGACCATAGAGAGGGCAGGCATACAACTCTATGACTAGAACCCTTGGAAAAAGTGCAGCAGCGGACCACTGACCTCTATCTATACAAGCGTACTTGTATAGATAGAGGTCAGTGCAGCGGACGGATAGATATTATTTTCTTGTTAACGGTCATTGGCAAAATGAGTCAAACAAGTGAAACAAGTTAGTTACCAGACGCAAAGCCATAATAAGCAAGAAGTTGAAATCCAAAAATTGTTTTGATTTGAATTTAATTTTCTTATGTTGTATAAATTGGTATAGGTAACATAATTGAATTTCTTTATTTTGGTGCGTTTAATTTGAATAAGGTATAAATCCGGGAGCTGTTTATCTGAAGCGTCATCCTACCAAACAGAAATTCAGTAGAGCTAAAGCTACGTTTTCGGCTTTGGTGTGAAGTGAAGAGATATGAGTTTGAGTAGTTCTATAGTCTGAGGAGATGAGAATGTTTTCCGTCTGTAGAGTTTGCTTTGCCAGCAATAAGAAACTTTACTTCTTGAACAACAACCTTCCTCTCAAACATGTCTACGAGAAACTGTCTAATACCAAGGTGGGTACTAGAAACTAGAAATATGTACATAATGACGACCGATGTGGCGCGGTGGGCGAAGGTCCGCCTGCGACGCAGGAGGTTGCGGGTTCGATTCCCGCCTCGGAACAAATTTGTGCACGATCTGCAGAAATTTGTTTCGTTGGTCTGGGTGTTTAATATGTATAATAAAAAATATCTATCTATGTAGTATATTGTATTAAGTATATCAGTCATCTAGTACCCATAACACAAGCTCTGCTTAGCTTGGGGCTAGATGATGCTGTGTGGACTGTCCAGATTTTTTTTATTTTAATTCAAAGAACTGTTCTAAAGACCAGATGCTCTTGCTCACTAGTTTTTCTTGATTATCGAGTCTCGAGCCATACTCAATGTTGAATTGTTGTAAAAATATACTGCACAAAAGTTCAAATTCTGTTTTTGATGACAAGTGATAATTCTGTGAAAAATCAAAAGCAAGAAAGAACGCTAAGTGTGGGGGCAATGTTTACAAACATTTCTTCATTGAGTTTGGACTTGTTTTGGCCAGAATATAGGTACTGCCTACATAGGTATCTGTTATAATAATTGACAAGGTGCCTTGGCGTTCTTTAAAGCGGTATTACACTACACATTATTCAGGGCCTTAACTACCGGGCCCTGAATATCGTCCAGGTCCGGTTCCATCCCTTAGGGACCCTAAATCTGATTACACCACTCATAGTTAGGGTTACGGACCCTGAATACTGTGTAGTGTAAAATCCCTTTTAGGTGACACTTCACCCAAGGTATAACTGGCCATCTAGGGTTACTTGAATGATGATGTGAAAAGAGGTGAGTTTTTTTTTTGACACATTTTTCAGTAGGTATTCCTCTTCAGTACCATGAAAACTTTCCGTAGAGTACACATTTTACCAATCCAGTTATAACTCAAAACGCAGTGATTTTTTTAGAACTTACCTAGAGTCTTGGACATGTCATTATAATTCTATTTAAGTAGATACCTACTTATTATGAATACTTGAGTGGGCAGATGAAATAAAAAAAGTAAGTAATATTGATAGAAAAAACATACAAAATCACAAATTAAAAGCTAACATAAATTTGGAGGCTTCATGTTATATCAAAATCAACATCATCTACGTTTGAGGGGGTTAAAAGGCAAGAAAAACCTGTTATGTCCCATATATCAATACTTTTTTATAGATAGCTGTGCAACACAGCTTCGCCAGCGTAGTAAATCATTTGTCAAATGCAGAACAATAGGTATCGAAGACCTAAAAATTTCAGAGATTTATTGCACGCCTCTTTGAAGTAGTTAAATAAAATTTTATACTATTATTTTTAGTTTTATTTTATGTTATTTTATGTTATTTTATATATTTTTTTTTTAATTTAATTTAAATACTTAAGTGTAAGAAACGTCTTTTCATTTTTTGTGCAGTAGGTATGTAATGTTTTTATTTATTTTAAATTATAATATTCGCATTAGCAGAATATTTAAGTGCCATATTTCATCCTTGTTTGAGAAACTTCATTCTTTTGAACATACAAAATGGATATTTTGTCTAAGTGATAGGTGAAAAATGATCTCAAATAAAGCCTTTTAATAATACATTCATCCAATCTACCTTATCGTTATCATCACAAACGAGAGTGCTGACTTTTAAAGTTTAAGTCAGTGTTGTTTTAATCGAAATACTCCCCCGCTCGAACTTAGGACAAAAAAGAACATTTTCTTCTTTCCAAAATTATCTGGTTAAATCAAATGAGATGTTATGAGTTGCTTATTGGGAAAGTTATGCAATGTTTGTTCATAGTTCATACATTTAAATAGATATTGTTAATTTTGTTTCAGTTCAACCCTGAAGATGCAAAGAAGAGAGCATTTTGCTGTTATTGTTACCATAAGCTACTGAGATGTCACAGCTTCTCCCAAATGGCTCAACAATCTGAAAAGATCATCAGGATTTTTTCTGGAAGGGGTTGTGGGGTACAAATTTGTTTTACAGCTTTTAATTTTTGTGTTTTGATTAAGTTAATCATGAATTTTTTGGATTTTAATTTATATACAATCAATCATCAATGAATTAAATTTAAAAAAATATCATAAAAATATACAAAATATTTATTTCTTTAACTTAATGTGGGTAATTAGTTTTACTGTGGTTGATATTCCCTTTTAAGTAGAGAAAATAGCTGTTTGAGGGAATCTCACTCTTCCAAAATAAATAAATAAAATCAGTAAAGTTTAAGTTATATTTAAGTATTTATGATGAAACTATGCTAAGTTTTGTTGTAATATAAAAATGGTTTTAGTTCAGTAATGAGGCAGAGCCATTTTGTTACAGATTTACTCTTCCCATTTTAGTATAAGTTTAGTCTAATTTTATAAAGTGTTTCTGTGTGTAATTCTGGTAACAAATAAAACATATTCTATTCTATTCTATTCTAATGTTATTTTTAATTTCAGACAACTTATGAGTATATTAGTGAGTTCAACGCAAAGATGACACCACACTTGTCTGTGACCACTCTGCCATTTATTGCCATTGATGGTGATACAACTAATTCAGATTCTCTGGCAACCATTGAAGAAGATGGAACAATATGTACTCTTTATATAGAGGAAGAGGTAAATACAGAACAGGATAAAATGATAGAGGATGAGTTTGTCCTACAAGAAAGTTCAGAAAGCTTAGAAGATGGTGAGGAAGTGGAAGAACTTCCTTCTAAAAGTATTGATGAGCAAGCCGAGGAAAGTGTCAAAAAAATAGATTTGATAAAACCATTTGTCTGCAATGTATGTAATGAACAATTTAGTGGTCTAGGTGCTTTAGTTGAACACATTAGAATTCACAAAGGGGTTTCAGTGTGGACATATGTCTGCAATGTATGTGATAAGCATTTTAATCAAAAGTCTGATTTAGTTAGCCATATGAGAACTCACACAGATACCCAGCCATTTACTTGTAATGTATGTTATAGACAATATTGTCAAAGACCAGATTTTTTATCCCACATGAAAAGTCACATTGATGATGAAGTGAAACTGTTTGCTTGCAACAAATGTGATAACAAATTCAGTATGTTACGTGATTTAGTTGCACATATGAGAATCCACAATGGAGAGACATTTGTCTGCAATGTATGTGAAAAACTATTTAATACTAAAAGCAATTTAGCTGATCATATGACAATTCACACTGGAGAACAGCAATTTTCCTGCAATATAAGTGATAAGCAAAACATTAGAACTGCAGCCAGAAAGCGATTCGGCTGCACTGCAAGTGCTAAAGAATTCATTCAAAAACCTCAATTACAAAAACCACTTATGATAACTACCACAGAAGAAAATCCACTTGTCTGCAAAGTTTGTAATCAACAATTTACTTCTAAAAGATCTTTCGTATATCACAAAAGAATTCACACAGGAGCAAAACCAATAATCTGCAATGTGTGTGGCAAAGAATTTAAAGCGAGTAGAAATTTAGCTATACACAAGAGAATTCATACAAGAGAAAAGCCATTTCGTTGCAATGAATGTGATAAACAATTTACTCAAAAGCCTCATTTGGTTACACATATGAGATTTCATTCAGGAATAAAGCCATACATCTGCGATGTTTGTGGTAAACAGTTTTATACGAATGGTAATTTAGTTAAACACATGAGATATCACGCAAAAGAGAAGCCATTTTGTTGCAATGAATGTGATAAAACTTTTGTGGGAAAGTCTGAATTACGTCAACATATGAGAATTCATACAGGAGAAAAGCCGTTTTCCTGCAAACTATGTGATAAACAATTTGCTTCTAAATGTAATTTTGTTTCTCATACAAGAACTCACACAGGAGTGAAGCCATTCGGCTGCAATGTATGTGGCAAACAATTATCTAGGAAAGGTAATTTGCATGAACACATGAGAATTCACACAGATGATAAGCGATATAGCTGCGAATTATGCGATAAACGATTTTTCACAAAGAGTTATTTGGATATTCATCAATTCGTTCACACAGGAATCAAGCCATTTGGCTGCAATGTATGTGGTAAAAAATTTACTCAAAAGCCTCATTTAAATACACATATGAAAATTCACATAGGACTGAAGGCATTTGTCTGCGATAAATGTGGTAAACAATTTTATACAAAAGGTAGTTTAGATGAACATATGAGAGTTCACACTGGAGAGAAGCCGTTTGCCTGCAATGTATGTGACAAACAGTTTACTCGAAAGCGTTATTTAAATACACATTTACTAACTCACACAGTAGAATAGCCATTCGACTGTAGTCTGTGACGTAATGCGTTTCATTTTTTCATTTTAATGATTTTTTAGTTTGAACACACGAGAAATCACCGAATATAGCAGGCAGGTCCAACTTATGGTCTTATATTAAAGAATAAGTAGTTTCACAGTATATCTAAGTAAATTGTATCTCTAACTTGTCTTTATTATTGTATGTGACAAATTTATTTAATTGAAGACATTCATTAAGTCTATTAAAATTTAATGGCTCCGTCGAACACAGCTCGCAACTTCAATCGGTCCTATCTTTGTTTAACTGAAACAAATTACCTACATTATGTGGACCTGTTTTGCAGCCTTAGTAATATTTTTTTATTTCTTAAACCTAGTGTATATGATAATTGTAATAGGTTCTTTTAGTAGTTCCTTAATCAAAGATTAATAACTAAAACAGGTTAGTGTACAGTACTTTTATCATAAACTCTGCTTCTATATAAATGTATGTGAATTTGTGCTTAAGTTTTAATTAGTTTTGTAACCTAGATAGTAAGCATTTTGTTGTAAATTGAATGCTACTATAATGTTTTAATAAATTAATGACTACAAAATTTTGTTTCACTCCACTCTGTTAGTACTGTTATTCTGTAATCCGGGACGGAATTTTTCAGTATTAAACTTAAGTAATAAATTATCCTTGAATATCAAATAAGTAGGTAAGGTACATACTTACTCATTTACACTAATCGAGATTAACCGTTTTTTATACTAAATCAATCACCCCCTACCCCTTCCCGACCTCAGATCGCCCGTATATTATTTTTCCTTTTTTCTTCTTTTCAAAAACGGTCATTGGCCATGGCCAGTTAAACCAGTCACCAGACTAGGGTATTTATGTTCCTTGCACCAGACGCAAAGCCATAAGCAAGAAGTTGAAGTTCTACATTGTTTTGAATTTATTGGTTTATTTTATTTGAATTTCTTTATTTTGGTGCGTATAATTTGGCTAATGTATAAATCCAGGAGCTGTTTATCTGATGCGTCATCCTACCAAACAGAAATTCAGTAGAGCCAAAGCTACGGTGAAGTGAAGAGGCGAGAATGTTTTCCGTCTGTAGAGTTTGCTTTGCCAGCAATAAGAAACTGTACTTCTTGAACAACAACCTTCTTCTCAAAGATGTCTACGAGAAACTGTGTAATACCAAGGTACTAGAAACTAGAAATATGTAGGTACTTAATTCTATATTTATTAAGAGGCGGTTCACAAATCTACGTTATGCTGATTTAGGTATTTCGACACCGAGTGGGCGGGGCATCGTGCTACGCAAGCGAGTATTGCTATAAAATCTTGATCCACCAGTAATTTTTACAAAGTTTTCTTAGGATTGATTTCGGTAGATGATTTTTTTATGTGAATCAAATATCGCTTCCATAGATTTATAAATAATTTAATAGTATCTGTTTGTCTTATAGTTTTTATGTAGGTAATTTTATTTATACTTAATATGTTACTATTACATTAAAAGTGAAAGTCTGTGTGAATGTTTGTTATAATTATTGCAGTAACTACTAATTTATTTTACCTAGAATAACACATGTGAAGTATTATTTTGAAAATTAACCTTTGAAGGGGTTAAATAGGGTGGTAAATTTTGTACACAGTGCAAATAAATTTTGAAGTGAATAATTAAATACGTAGGTATTTTTATGTTTTACAATATAACCCCTAGGGCTTTCGCAATAAATTTTTAGAAAAAGAAAAATAACTTTTCCTTTTTCTCTCATTCACTCAAAACATGATACCATTACCTGAAAACCATTACGTATGTAAATAATAGATAAGCGCATCCGCTCTCCGCGTCGGCTCTAAATTCCAAAACGTGGCCTACCCACCAAAGAATAAAACGTAGTGATTATTCTCAGCCTTGGACATCGATATAGTTCTCAATTTGACAAATAAATTTACAAGCGGGCGAAGCCGTGGGGCGCAACTAGTAATATTATAATGTGAAAGATTTGTATGTATGTAACGAATAAACTCACAAAGTGACCGATTTCGAAGACTCTTTCACCATTAGAATGCTACTTATCCTTCAGCAACATAGACTATATTTATAAGTAAAAAAAAGGATCCCTACTAAAACTTAAATTATCTAAAACAAGGTGTAAAAAAGTTAGTCACAAAATGTCTTTCGGCGCGTGCGCTACGAAAACTATTGATGATAGAACAAAACAATGTACTACGACTTTGCAGAACACATTATTATCTACAATAAATATCGCTACAATATATGTCTAACTATTACAGTGACGTCATAATAAATATTCATTTAAAAAACGCCATCATTAACGCCGTCGTCGCAAGAAAAGGCTCTTTATTTGTACCCTGGTATAATAATAATAATAATGCAGGACAATCCACACAGCACCATCTAGTCCCAAAATTAGCTAGTCAAAGCTTATGTTATGGGAACTAGAAAACTATTATAATTATATAGGTAATACAATATGTATGTCGTAATAAAGGGGGGGTCCTCCCTCGTCAGCCATAGCGTATCCTCAGGGCGTGTAGGATGTCGGTTCAAAGAAAGTACACAGATTTTTATAATCACAAACGTTTAATCTCAAAATTAAATAGAGTTTACACAAAGATAAAGTCACATTACTAAGTACTAGGTTTCACTTGGTATTTACACTACACTGAACGCGAGACAGTTTCTACGACTGTTTTGTGCGGCTGCTGAACGAAGACTGACCGTCCGGCCCGCCGACCCAAACACGAAGACTCTGCCTAGCGCTGGCAGGTAGCTCGGCCAGGTAGCGCTTGCGTTGCAGTAAACAAGTACGACGAAGTACCTCGAAGTCAATAGCGTGTCTGTGTAGTCAATTGATCTACTATCCCGACATGTATATGGATAGTTTTTTTTTTATAACAATAAAAAACGTATGCGACTAATTATTATTTTTTAAAAAATGTATTGAATGAAATACATGTTGAGTTGATTAATTGATTCCAAACAATAAACTTGTTTTAATTTAAATATTGTTATTAATAAAATAAGTGAAACGATACCAAAGATTAATTTTAGGGACATGAATAAGGCGTATTGGATTAAAAATAATTAAGTAATTTATGTCATCAGTTTATACGAAAAAAAAAAAAACGCCTTAAATGAAAAATAAACTTGGAAAAATTAAAAACACACCTCAAATTCGTAGCAACATACCCTGGGTTTAGTCGGAAACGATCACGTGATCGAAATTTGTCTGGGTGTTTTTATAATAAAAAACTAATTTTTAGCTGCAAGCAGCTCGCGTCGGTTGTGTAGGCTGTTTTTTTTATTTAGAACCCCTTTTCGTAACCTACACTCCTGAATTGGTCGAAATCGAAACCCATGACAATATTTTGCGATAAAAAATGTCGAGGAGGGGCTCGATTTTTTTTCTTCCTAATAAAGATTATACCCTCTATACGATCCCGCCATCCGAAATTATCTATCGGTACGCTATCCGGTAGCAATTCAAAAGCGGGGGGTCTTGGGGGTCAAAAAAATTTCACCCCCCACAACGATTTGGAACCTTCCACACGACCCCACAAAAATCTGACCCACCCCCCTACACTGCCGAAGAACCCCAGGGGGGGGGGGGGTCGAGGGGGTTGTCCTGGGGGTCGTGGGGGGAACGCAGCTCAGCGAGCGAAGCGAGCCGTACTGATCCCGGTGTCGCATCTCGGCTCGCTTCGCTCGCCTCGATGCTCCACCTTAAAAAAAACCTCAAAAATGGGGCAAAAAATAGTTTTTTTAAAAAAAAGGGGGTCTGGGGGTGCAAATGGGTCTATTTTTTTTTGGTTTCCGCAATTATTCGTCCTCCTCTACGTGACTACGAAAAGATTTTTTTTCCATCGCGAGCCGTTCGGGAGATATGAAAGGGGGTTCTAAAAAGGGGTCATGGGGGGGGGTCGATTTTTTTTCTTCCTATTAAAGATTATACCCTCTATACGATCCCGCCATCCGAAATTATCTATCGGTACGCTATCCGGTAGCAATTCAAAAGTGGGGGTCTTGGGGGGTCTTAGGGGTAAAAAAATGTAACCCTCCAAAACGATTTTGAACCCTCCACACGACCCCACAAAAAAATCTGACCCATCCCCTACACGGCCGAAGAACCCCAGGGGGGGTCGAGGGGGTTGTCCTGGGGGTAGTGGGGGGAATGCAGCACGGCTCGCTTCGCTCGCCGTGCTGGTTCCCACTGTCGCATCTCGGCTCGCTTCGCTCGCCTCGATGCTCCACCCTAAAAAAAACCCTTAAAATTGGCCAAAAAACGGTTTTTTAAAAAAAAAGAGGGTCTGGGGGTGCAAAGGTGTCAAACTTTTTTTGGCTTCCGCAACTATTCGACCTCCTCTACGCGACTGCGAAAAGACTTTTTTTCCATCGCGAGCCGTTCGGGAGATACGAAGGGGGGTTCTAAAAAGGGGTCATGAGGGGGGGTCGATTTTTTTTTTCTTCCTATTAAGGACTTAACCCTCTATACGATCCCGCCATCCGAAATCCTCTATCGGTACGCTATCCGGTAGCAAGTCAAAAGCGGGGGGTGTTGGGGGTCTTGGGGGTCAAAAAAATTTCACCCCCCAAAACGAATTCTAACCCTCCATACGACCCCACAAAAAAATCTGACCCACCCCCCCACACGGCCGAAGGACCCCCGGGGGGTCCTAAAGGGGGTTCGAAATTTAAAAAAGTGGAAATTTTCCCAAACTCACCCCCACCCCCCCTACACATTTCCGAAAAAAAAACCATACCTCCCCCTCCACCAACAGGGAGAACAATCATGTCAGTCAGTGAGTGAGTGAGTCAGTGAGTGGTAAACCAATTTTATATAAAAGGGTAATAAAATAATACCATACCTTGCTTTCTTCAACGATCGAATTATTTTTTTTTGTTTAGTAACGCATTTCTATTTATTTTTCCCCATTTCGGCTTGTGATAAACCTCAGTTATAATTAAAATAACTATCTGGTATAATATGTAATAATAAAAAATTAATGAAATATACTATGCGAATGTAAATATTTACAACGATCAAAACGTTCCAACTCGCTCATAAACGCTGCATTTTTTGGGCGTTTCGTCCGACGGAGAGTGCGAGCAAAAGTGACATAGGTCCACCTTCGACAAGCGCTCGCGCGGTACTGAGGGCAGATTGCCAGCACAATGAAATATATACCTTTTTTAATAAATTCATTAAAAAAAATTAGTTGGGATTTAAAACGTAAAATTAATATTGTAGTTTAAGAAAACAATGAAGATTATTTTGGTATAAATTTTATGTCAAAATGATGTAGAACTTTGGAGATATTAGGGTTTGTTTCGAAGCCTTTTCGATCGATAGTTAACCTCGGTTCAGATTTTTTTTCCTTCATATAAAGGCATATAACGAAAATGTATTTAATTATTATCGAAGAATGGGATATTTGTTACCTTAAAAAAAATAGTTTTATGGTCTATATTCAATGGAATCTTCAAATTAGAGCTCCCAAAACAGGTCTCCGAGCGTTTTTGCCTAAACTAGCATCGGGAGAATGATTATAACTAAATAAACAAATAAGTTATCTAAAATCTGGTTAATTATTACTGAAGTTGAGGAAACAATCTACTATTAACAAGAAATTGTTATTTCAAGCAACGAACGAAAGCTATAGAATTTGGACGACGAATAAGTGCATTTTCGCCTTTTTTCGTAATAGGGGCCTTAATCTGGGCATAATTCATAGAACTGTCCAAATTACCAGATGCTCGACTTGCTCACCAGTTTTCCTAGATTCTCGAGCCATTCTCAATGTAGAACTATTGTAAAAATTTACTGCACAAAAGGCCAAATTCTGTTTTTGGTGACAAGATAATTCTGTGAAAAAACCAAAAGCAAGAAAGTGAATTTTACGTTAAAGAGTGGGGGCAATGTTTACAAACATTGTCTATTGAGTTTGGACTTGTTTTGGCCAGAATATAGGTACTGTCTACATAGGTACCTGCAGGTACCTGTTACAAGGTGCCTTGGCGTTCTTTAGGCGACAATTCACCCTTGGTATATCTGGCCATTTAGTTTGTTTTGTTTGACACCTTTTCCAGAGATAGGTATTCCTCTTCAGTACCAAGAAAAATACTGCAATTTTAATTTCTGTCTGTAGAGTACACATTATACCAATCCAGTTAAAACTCAAAACATGTTGATTTTTTTTAGAACTTAGAGTCTTGGACATGTCATTATAATTCTATTTACTTACATATTATGAATACTTGAGTGAGAAGAAAAAAAAAAACTAGCTAGTAATTTTGATATTGAAAGAAACATATACGAAGTCACAAATTAAAATCTAACATAAATTTGGAGGCTTCACATTATATCAAAATCAACATTATCTGCATTTGAGGTGGTTAAAAGGTAAAAAACGTTCCAAATTTTTTTTAAATGCCTGTCGACTAATGAGAAATCTGAGTGGAAGCCATGTTTGCCTTTACTCTGCTGCTCATACACTAACAAATGCAAGACATACCTGGTAGATAAGTTGTTAGTGCAATAAGATATAGGGCAAAAAAGAACATTTAATTTCTTTCTAAAATTGTCCGGTTTAATCAAATGAGATGTTATTAGTTGCTTAGGTATTGGGAAAGTTATGCAATGTTTGTTCATAGTTCATACATTTAAATATAATCAATAATCAAAATCTTTATTTCTTTAGGCTTACAAAATAAGCACTTAGACAAGTCAAATTTAATTTAATTCGCCTCAATTTATAGATATTGTTAATTTTGTTTCAGTTCAACCCTGAAGATGCAAAGAAGAGAGCATTTTGCTGTTATTGTTACCATAAGCTACTGAGATGTCACAGCTTCTCCCAAATGGCTCAACAATCTGAAAAGATCATCAGGATTTTTTCTGGAAGGGGTTGTGGGGTACAAATTTGTTTTACATCTTTTATTTTTTGTGTTTTGATTAAGTTAATGATGAATTTTTTGGATTTTAATTTATATAATAATAATAATATAATATAATACCGGACAGTCCACACAGCATCATCTAGCCCCAAGCTAAGCAGAGCTTGTGTTATGGGTACTAGATGACTGATATACGTAATAAATACATTACATAGATAGATATTTTTTATTATACATAGAAAACACCCAGACCAACGGAACAAATTTCTGCAGATCGTACACAAATTTGTTCCGAGGCGGGAATCGAACCCGCAACCTCCTGCGTCGCAGGCGGACCTTCGCCCACCGCGCCACATCGGTTGTCTTTTTATTTTGTCTTTTAATTTATATACTGGTCATCAATAAAAATAAAAAAAATGCTTTATATTGCTGATTGTATATCAGAAAAATATACAAAATATTTATTTCCATAACTTAATGTATATCAGTTTTACTGTGTTTGATATTCCCTTTTAAGTAGAGAAAATAGCTGTTTCAGGGAATCTCACTCTTTCAAAATACATAAATAAAATCAGTAAAGTTTAAGTTATATTTAAGTATTTATGATGAAACTATGCTAAGTCATGCTGAATTATAAAAATGGTTTTAGTTTAGTTATGTTATTTTTAATTTCAGACAACTTATGAATATATTAGTGAGTTCAATGCAAAGATGACACCACACTTGTCTGTGACCACTCTGCCATTTATTGCCATTGATGGTGATACAACTAATTCAGATTCTCTGGCAACCATTGAAGAAGATGGAACAATATGTACTCTTTATATAGAGGAAGAGGTAAATACAGAACAGGATAAAATGATAGAGGATGAGTTTGTCCTACAAGAATGTTCAGAAAGCTTAGAAGATGGTGAGGAAGTGGAAGAACTTCCTTCTAAAAGTATTGATGAGCAAGCCGAGGAAAGTGTCAAAAAAATAGATTTGATAAAACCATTTGTCTGCAATGTATGTAATGAACAATTTAGTGGTCTAGGTGCTTTAGTTGAACACATTAGAATTCACAAAGGGGTTTCAGTGTGGACATTTGTCTGCAATGTATGTGATAAGCATTTTAATCAAAAGTCTGATTTAGTTAGCCATATGAGAACTCACACAGATACCCAGCCATTTACTTGTAATGTATGTTATAGACAATATTGTCAAAGACCAGATTTTTTATCCCACATGAAAAGTCACATTGATGATGAAGTGAAACTGTTTGCTTGCAACAAATGTGATAACAAATTCAGTATGTTACGTGATTTAGTTGCACATATGAGAATCCACAATGGAGAGACATTTGTCTGCAATGTATGTGAAAAACTATTTAATACTAAAAGCAATTTAGCTGATCATATGACAATTCACACTGGAGAACAGCAATTTTCCTGCAATATAAGTGATAAGCAAAACATTAGAACTGCAGCCAGAAAGCCATTCGGCTGCACTGCAAGTGCTAAAGAATTCATTCAAAAACCTCAATTACAAAAACCACTTATGATAACTACCACAGAAGAAAATCCACTTGTCTGCAAAGTTTGTAATCAACAATTTACTTCTAAAAGATCTTTCGTATATCACAAAAGAATTCACACAGGAGCAAAACCAATAATCTGCAATGTGTGCGGCAAAGAATTTAAAGCGAGTAGAAATTTAGCTATACACAAGAGAATTCACACAAGAGAAAAGCCATTTCGTTGCAATGTATGTGATAAACAATTTACTCAAAAGCCTCATTTGGTTACACATATGAGATTTCATTCAGGAATAAAGCCATACATCTGCGATGTTTGTGGTAAACAGTTTTATACGAATGGTAATTTAGTGAAACACATGAGATATCACGCAAAAGAGAAGCCATTTTGTTGCAATGAATGTGATAAAACTTTTGTGGGAAAGTCTGAATTACGTCAACATATGAGAATTCATACAGGAGATAAGCCGTTTTCCTGCAAACTATGTGATAAACAATTTGCTTCTAAATGTAATTTTGTTTCTCATACAAGAACTCACACAGGAGTGAAGCCATTCGGCTGCAATGTATGTAATAAAACTTTTGTGAGAAAGTCTGAATTACGTCAACATAATGAGAATTCATACAGGAGAAAAGCCGTTTTCCTGCAAACTATGTGATAAACAATTTACTTTTAAAGGTAATTTTGTTTCTCATACAAGAAGTCACACTGGAGTGAAGCCATTCGGCTGCAATGTATGTGGCAAACAATTATCTAGGAAAGGTAATTTGCATGAACACATGAGAATTCACACAGATGATAAGCGATATAGCTGCGAATTATGCGATAAACGATTTTTCACAAAGGGTTATTTGGATATTCATCAATTCGTTCACACAGGAATCAAGCCATTTGGCTGCAATGTATGTGGTAAAAAATTTACTCAAAAGCCTCATTTAAATACACATATGAAAATTCACATAGGACTGAAGGCATTTGTCTGCGATAAATGTGGTAAACAATTTTATACAAAAGGTAGTTTAGATGAACATATGAGAGTTCACACTGGAGAGAAGCCGTTTGCCTGCAATGTATGTGACAAACAATTTACTCGAAAGCGTTATTTAAATACACATTTACTAACTCACACAGTAGAATAGCCATTCGACTGTAGTCTGTGACGTAAGGCGTTTCATTTTTTCATTTTAATGATTTTTTAGTTTGAACACACGAGAAATCACCGAATATAGCAGGCAGGTCCAACTTATGGTCTTATATTAAAGAATAAGTAGTTTCACAGTATATCTAAGCAGTGGCGTAGCGTGCCATCTCGGCACCTGGGGCGGGAGACCCATTTTGCCGCCCCCATTCTATAGGTGCTTAATTAAAATTAAATTTCACATGTAATGAGGTACCTTTTATTGAAGTTAAAATAGGATGAGCGGTTTTACAAGCGGACTCTACGGGCCTTACGAGCAGAGTTTCTTTTAAGCTTTAAGTTGATATTCAGAGTGCCTTGGAGCATTCGGTGATCAGATCCGGTATTGAACCTGTTGATCACTGAGACCTCTGAATATGTGCTTGCTATCCGTCATGATGAAGTCGATCTCATTTTTTGTCACAGTATCGGGGCTTCGCCATGTCCACTTCCGCTGGGGCTGTTTCATTAAGAAAAGCCCCTATTTTTCAAAGAAGTTGACAAGCATTTGCCCCCTGTGATTCCTACCTCCATAATCATGCTGGCTTATTTGAGATTCGTAACCAGTCTGGATTCCCACCTTGCCGTTAAAGTCCCCCATAACAACGTTGAAGTGAGCCTTAGTGGTGTTGTGTAAGGCTTTGGATTTTGGCTTTTGTCTTCGTACATATGAAGGATATGTACGAAGACAAAAGTCCATCATCCGAGAGTGCCGAAGTCGGTGCGTTGACCTGAATTACCTTCATGCTATACCGCTTGGATAGCCGAAGGATCAAGTACGCTACCCTGGTCGACACACTGGAGATTTTTTGAACGTTGCTAGAGAGGGCCTTATTGACCAGGAAACCTACGCACCCTGGGATGTTTTAAAGATAAAGATGAAGATCATTTACTTGCAGAAACATGTGTTATTGATTTATGATAAGATTTTTCAGGTACCTACCTATGTTGGTATCAACATGTTTTACCGATTTCGGTGTACAAATTTTGTCAGATGGCATGCAATTTTATGTCAGTAGGTAACTAAAGTAATAATTTTATGATTCTTAAAATTGAACACGTAAAAAACAAAAAAGTTAAAATTTATTATTTAGAAAGTCGTCAATTTTGTAGTAACATTTTTCAGTTAACAATTTTTTTAATTTGTTTTTAAATTCACAATCATTAAGTTTCTTTTTTTGTATCAACCTCGTGAAAGTAGAGAAGATGGCCCGAGTCTAGTGTTACGGTGTCCTCCCCCTCTCTACGGACTTCACATAACCCGAGAACATGCCATTAAATGTTCTCTAACTCCACTTCCAACTGCGCTAGATGATGGTCAAGCCTCAGAGTGCGTCCGTAGGACGTTGCCAGGGTCAATTTTGGAATCATGTGGTAGTCTAGGGCCCGGTGATTCTTAGCACCCCCTGCCCCGCCGTTACCATGGCCGCTGCCATGGCCAGGAATAGCGAGGCGGCCGGGAACTGGGGGGCATTTTTAGGCGTTTCTAAACATTGGGGGTAATGCCCATAATCCCCACGCTGGCATGCGGTTTGGGGATCGCAGTTTTTGCTGTGCTGAAGAGGTTGTTCTGCAGGGGCGCTGTTGCCCACTCCCGGTGTGTCCCTTAGTCGCCTCTTACGACACCCATGGGAGGAGTTGGGTGGTGCAATCCTAAGCCGGCACCACACGGCCTACAGTTTAGTTTTGGAGAAATCTGACCTTTGTCACCATTTTGAGATTATTGTAGTAGCTTCTAAGTGAGATTCAATAAGTTACAAAGGCTATTAAGAGACTGTTTTAGTTTTAATTAAGATTTTTAAGTTGTTTTGAACACTGTTTTGTGCCTTATATGAAGTAATATTGAATTGTGATATTATTCTACGATTGCTTTTCTAAAATTTTGATGGAAATTTGAAATTTGAAGGAAATTAGATTAGAAACAAACAAGTTTTTTTTTCCGGCGGCGACCCGCCGCCCCCGCGGGCTGCCGCCCGGGGCGGGCCGCCCCCTCCGCCCCACCCACGCTACGCCACTGTATCTAAGTAAATTGTATCTCTAACTTGTCTTTATTATTGTATGTGACAAATTTATTTAATTGAAGACATTCATTAAGTCTATTAAAATTTAATGTAACTAAGGAAAATGAATAATAACAAACTCTTATTATTGTAATTGAAAAATGTTTTACTTACAATGTCAGTTAAAAAATACCTGTGTCTTTATGATTCTTGTCACAATAGTCCATATTTCTTTAGCTTTATAAAAGCTTTCTAGAAGCATTACCAAAGTACATAAAATTTGTCATAATTTAATATCTAACAGAAGAAACTTAAAAAAAATTAGGAGTCCGCCGAACACAGCTTGCAACTTCAATCGGTCCTATCTTTGTTTAACTGAAACAAATACCTACATTATGTGGACCTTTTTTGCAGCCTTAGTAATATTTTTTTATTTCTTAAACCTAGTGTAGGTATATGATGTTAATAGGTTCTGTTAGTATGTAGTTCCTTAATCAAAGATAATAACTAAAACAGGTTAGTGTACAGTACTTTTATGATAAACTCTGCTTCTATATAAATGTATGTGAATTTGTGCTTAAGTTTTAATTAGTTTTGTAACCTAGAGGTAAGCATTTTGTTGTAAATTGTATGCTTCTATGTTTCAATAAATTAATGACTACAAAATTTTGTTTCACTCCACTCTGTTAGTACTGTTATTCTGTAATCCGGGACGGAAATTTTCCGTATTAACTTAAGTAATAAATTATTCAAGGAATCAACTAAGTAGGTAAGGTACTTACTCATTTACACTAATCGAGATTAACCGTTTTTTACCCTAAATCAATAACCCCCTACCCCTTCCCGACCTCAGATCGCCCGTATATTATTTTTCCTTAAATTTTTACTACGTTCTCATTTTCCAATGGGTTTTAGCCTTCTATTATTTTATTTCTCTTTTCATTATTTTAAAAGGCTTCTACCCTGGTCTATAATAATGAGTCGAATTCTTCGGTTGGTATGATTTTGGTTATATATTTTCTTTTCAAAAACGGTCATTGGCAAAAAATTTAGACAAACCAGTCACCAGACTAGGGGTATTTATGTTCCATGCACCAGACGCAAAGCCATAAGCAAGAAGTTGAAGTTCTACATTACAATTTATTGGTTTAATTTATTTGAATTTCTTTACTTTGGTGCGTATAATTTGGTTAGTGTATAAATCCAGGAGCTGTTTATCTGATGCGTCATCCTACCAAACAGAAATTCAGTAGAGCCAAAGCTACGGTGAAGTGAAGAGGCGAGAATGTTTTCCGTCTGTAGAGTTTGCTTTGCCAGCAATAAGAAACTGTACTTCTTGAACAACAACCTTCTTCTCAAAGATGTCTACGAGAAACTGTGTAATACCAAGGTACTAGAAACTAGAAATATGTAGGTACTTAATTCTATATTTATTAATCTGGGCATAATTCATAGAACTGTCCAAATTACCAGATGCTCGACTTGCTCACCAGTTTTCCTAGATTCTCGAGCCATTCTCAATGTAGAACTATTGTAAAAATTTACTGCACAAAAGGCCAAATTCTGTTTTTGGTGACAAGATAATTCTGAGAAAAAATCAAAAGCAAGAAAGTGAATTTTACGATAGGAGTGGGGGCAATGTTTACAAACATTGTTTATTGAGTTTGGACTTGTTTTGGCCAGAATATAGGTACTGTCTACATAGGTACCTGCAGGTACCTGTTACAAGGTGCCTTGGCGTTCTTTAGGCGACAATTCACCCTAGGTATATCTGGCCATTTAGTTTGTGGGGGAAACGCTTCTCACGTAAATGAAACTTGGCTGATATGGAACACTGTGTTTATTAACATCTTTTACATGGGTTTTATAGTCATAACAAGTTATATCTCGTAGGATCGTGGTGCCGCATCAAGCGAGAGAGAATTACCGGCCGATTCTGTCAACTGTCTGTCCCAGACTAGGGATGTACCCAAACAAATAGGGTTGTGCGAGTCAATCGATTCGCCACAAGTTTGTTTTGTTTGACATATTTTCCAGAGATAGGTATTCCTCTTCAGTACCAAGAAAAATACTGCAATTTTAATTTCTGTCTGTAGAGTACACATACCAATCCAGTTAAAACTCAAAACATGTTGATTTTTTTTAGAACTTAGAGTCTTGGACATGTCATTATAATTCTATTTACATATTATGAATACTTGAGTGAGAAGATAAAAAAAACTAGCTAGTAATTTTTATATTGAAAGAAACATAATTATACGAAGTCACAAATTAAAATCTAACATAAATTTGGAGGCTTCACATTATTTCAAAATCAACATTATCTACATTTGAGGGGGTTAAAAGGTAAGAAAACGCTCCAAATTTTTTTTAAATGCCTGTCGACTAATCAGAAAGCTGAGTGGAAGCCATATTTGCCTTTACTCTGTTGCTCATACACTAACGAATGCAAGACATACCTGGTAGATAAGTTGTTAATGCAATAAGATATAGGGGAAAAAAGAACATTTTATTTCATTCTAAAATTGCCCGGTTTAATCAAATGAGATGTTATTAGTTGCTTATTGGGAAAGTTATGCAATGTTTGTTCATAGTTCATACATTTAAATAGATATTGTTAATTTTGTTTCAGTTCAACCCTGAAGATGCAAAGAAGAGAGCATTTTGCTGTTATTGTTACCATAAGCTACTGAGATGTCACAGCTTCTCCCAAATGGCTCAACAATCTGAAAAGATTATCAGGATTTTTTCTGGAAGGGGTTGTGGGGTACATATTACATCTTTTAATTTTTGTGTTTTGATTAAGTTAATGATGAATTTTTTGGATTTGAATTTATATACTGGTCATCAATAAAAATAAAAAAATGCTTTATATTGCTGATTGTAAGTATATCAGAAAAATATACAAAATATTTATTTCTTTAACTTAATGTATATCAGTTTTACAGTGTTTGATATTCCCTTTTAAGTGGAGAAAATACCTGTTTCAGGGAATCTCACTCTTCCAAAATACATAAATAAAATCAGTACAGTTATATTTAAGTATTTATGATGAAACTATGCTAAGTTATGCTGAATTATAAAAATGGTTTTAGTTTAGTTATGTTATTTTTAATTTCAGACAACTTATGAATATATTAGTGAGTTCAACGCAAAGATGACACCACACTTGTCTGTGACCACTCTGCCATTTATTGCCATTGATGGTGATACAACTAATTCAGATTCTCTGGCAACCATTGAAGAAGATGGAACAATATGTACTCTTACACATAGACACAGTAGACTTTGACATACTTCTTGCTTTCCTTCGCTCTCTTAACATCTCTCAGGGGGTCATTGACTGGTTTTCCAGTTACTTGCATGGTCGCCGGCAGAGAATCCGCCTTGGAGAGACTGTCTCGTCATGGTGTGATATTTCTGTCGGAGTGCCGCAAGGTGGCGTCCTCTCTCCTCTTCTCTTTGCTATATTTATTAACTCCATCTCTCAAAATTTAACTTCTTCTTATCACCTCTACGCGGATGATCTACAGATATATGCACAGGCGCAGCCGGATCGTATTAGAGATGCAGTTGATACTACTAATACGGATTTAAGGCGTATCACTGAGTGGAGTCGTGCTCATGGATTAAAAATCAATCCTACTAAAACCCAAACAATCATCATTGGTAGCTCGAGACTGATAGATAGAGTGGATTGGCAGACAGTGCCCCAAGTTAACTTTGATGGAGTACCGATTCCTTACAGTGTAACCGTAAAGAATCTTGGGGTAACATTTGACCGTAAACTTTCATGGTACCCTCAGCTTGAAATTACCAGTAAGAAACTCTATGCTTCAGCAGGTTCCCTTAGAAAGCTGAGGTACTTTCTGCCAACCGTTACCAAAATTGCTTTAGCTGAATCTCTTCTTCTCCCTGTTCTGGACTATGCCGACGCCTGCTATTTAGATCTTGATGAGGTGCAGCTGGATAAACTTGAGCGTCTCCAAAACTTCTGCATTAGGTTCATATTTGGCCTACGCAAATATGACCACGTCTCTCCTTTTCGCACCATGCTCAAGTGGCTCCCTATTCGACTTCGCCGGGACATGCACGTTCTTACTCTTCTCTATTCTATTCTCTTTAATCCTTTTTCTCCTGTGTACCTTAAAGAACGGTTTGAATTCCTTCATTCTTCCAACTCTCACAATCTCAGGTCATCAGAAAACTTACTCCTCAAGTTTCCCGCGCATACCCAATCCTTTTATGGCAATTCTTTTAGCGTACAGGCTGTTCGTCTTTGGAACAATCTGCCTGTCGCTATAAGACTAGCTCCTTCCATCAACTCTTTCAAGTCCAACCTAAAGTCCCATTTCCTATCTTCTACTGTCTAACTAAGTTCATCCAATTCACCTTCATCATCATCCATTCATCCTTTTCCTATAACTTCAAAAATCATTAATTGCATGTTCTTCTTATTCGTTAGTTTTATTTTGTTTTGTTGGAAAGTTATGTATTGTATGTTCTTCATTTATCTGTTAATTGTTTTATTATTATTATTATTATTTTTACTATCTGTGCACTACCTACCCAATTCTTATATCTATGTTTCACTCACTATGAGGTTGCCTGGGAGAAATCGCTCTCAGCGATAAGGCCGCCTTTTGTACTAAGTTTATTTTGTTTTTAATTAGATATAAGTAAGCTTTTTATATGTATTTTCTTTTTAGTACAATAAAGTGTTCATTCATTCATTCATTCATTCATTCTTTATATAGAGGAAGAGGTAAATACAGAACAGGATAAAATGATAGAGGATGAGTTTGTCCTACAAGAATGTTCAGAAAGCTTAGAAGATGGTGAGGAAGTGGAAGAACTTCCTTCTAAAAGTATTGATGAGCAAGCCGAGGAAAGTGTCAAAAAAATAGATTTGATAAAACCATTTGTCTGCAATGTATGTAATGAACAATTTAGTGGTCTAGGTGCTTTAGTTGAACACATTAGAATTCACAAAGGGGTTTCAGTGTGGACATTTGTCTGCAATGTATGTGATAAGCATTTTAATCAAAAGTCTGATTTAGTTAGCCATATGAGAACTCACACAGATACCCAGCCATTTACTTGTAATGTATGTTATAGACAATATTGTCAAAGACCAGATTTTTTATCCCACATGAAAAGTCACATTGATGATGAAGTGAAACTGTTTGCTTGCAACAAATGTGATAACAAATTCAGTATGTTAAGTGATTTAGTTGCACATATGAGAATCCACAATGGAGAGACATTTGTCTGCAATGTATGTGAAAAACTATTTAATACTAAAAGCAATTTAGCTGATCATATGACAATTCACACTGGAGAACAGCAATTTTCCTGCAATATAAGTGATAAGCAAAACATTAGAACTGCAGCCAGAAAGCCATTCGGCTGCACTGCAAGTGCTAAAGAATTCATTCAAAAACCTCAATTACAAAAACCACTTATGATAACTACCACAGAAGAAAATCCACTTGTCTGCAAAGTTTGTAATCAACAATTTACTTCTAAAAGATCTTTCGTATATCACAAAAGAATTCACACAGGAGCAAAACCAATAATCTGCAATGTGTGCGGCAAAGAATTTAAAGCGAGTAGAAATTTAGCTATACACAAGAGAATTCACACAAGAGAAAAGCCATTTCGTTGCAATGTATGTGATAAACAATTTACTCAAAAGCCTCATTTGGTTACACATATGAGATTTCATACAGGAATAAAGCCATACATCTGCGATGTTTGTGGTAAACAGTTTTATACGAATGGTAATTTAGTTAAACACATGAGATATCACGCAAAAGAGAAGCTATTTGGCTGCAATGAATGTAATAAAACTTTTGTGGGAAAGTCTGAATTACGTCAACATATGAGAATTCATACAGGAGAAAAGGCGTTTTCCTGCAAACTATGTGATAAACAATTTACTTCTAAATGTAATTTTGTTTCTCATACAAGAACTCACACAGGAGTGAAGCCATTCGGCTGCAATGTATGTGGCAAACAATTTTCTAGGAAAGGTTATTTGCATGAACACATGAAATATCACACAGATGATAAGCGATATAGCTGCGAATTATGCGATAAACGATTTTTTACGAAGGGTTATTTGGATATTCATCAATTCGTTCACACAGGAATCAAGCCATTTGGCTGCAATGTATGTGGTAAAAAATTTACTCAAAAGCCTCATTTAAATACACATATGAAAATTCACATAGGACTGAAGGCATTTGTGTGCGATAAATGTGGTAAACAATTTTATACAAAAGGTAGTTTAGATGAACATATGAGAGTTCACACTGGAGAGAAGCCGTTTGCCTGCAATGTATGTGACAAACAATTTACTCGAAAGCGTTATTTAAATACACATTTACTAACTCACACAGTAGAATAGCCATTCGCCTGTAGTCTGTGACGTAAGGCGTTTCATTTTTTCATTTTAAATAATTTTTTAGTTTGAACACACGAGAAATCACCGAATATAGCAGGCAGGTCCAACTTATGGTCTTATATTAAAGAATAAGCAGTTTCACATTATATCTAAGTAAATTGTATCTCTAACTTGTCTTTATTACTGTATGTCACAAATTTATTTAATTGAAGACATTCATTAAGTCTATTAAAATTTAATGTAACTAAGGAAAATTAATAATAACAAACTCTTATTATTGTACCTAATTGAAAAATGTTTTACTTACAATGTCAGTTAAAAAATACCTGTGTCTTTATGATTCTTGTCACAATAGTCCATATTTCTTTAGCTTTATAAAATCAGTTTCTAGAAGCATTACCAAAGTACATAAAATTTGTCATAATTTAATATCTAACAGAAGAAACTTAAAAAAAATTAGGGGTCCGCCAAACTCAGCTCGCAACTTCAATCGGTCCTATCTTTGTTTAACTGAAACAAATACCTACATTATGTGGACCTTTTTTGCAGCCTTAGTAATATTTTTTATTTCTTAAACCTAGTGTATATGATAATATTAATAGGTTCTGTTAGTAGTTCCTTAATCAAAGATAATAACTAAAACAGGTTAGTGTACAGTACTTTTATGATAAACTCTGCTTCTACATAAATGTATGTGAATTTGTGCTTAAGTTTTAATTAGTTTTGTAACCTAGAGGTAGATAGTAAGCATTTTGTTGTAAATTGTATGCTACTATAATGTTTCAATAAATTAATGACTACAAAATTTTGTTTCACTCCACTCTGTTAGTACTGTTATCCTGTAATCCGGGACGGAAATTTTCCGTATTAACTTAAGTAATAAATTATTAAAGGAATCACTAAGTAGGTAAGGTACTTACTCATTTACACCAATCAATATTTTTAAAAAAGTATGCCAAAGTATACTTACAATTAGGTAGGTACTACTTTTATCTTTCCTATAAGTAATTATGAAAACTTTTTTCTATTAAAATTTGTAAATGAAGACGTCGCGTCAGCTTACTTGTGATGAACTTTAATAAAAATCTCCAAAAATTACCAGCAAATTGTTTTAAGTCAACCACGCATACACGAACTCATATATCATGATTGAAATACTTATAGATCGTAGTACCTACAAATATTTGCACCAAAGCGGGAATCGAATGCACGTATTACTCCGTCAAAAGTATTATAACCCAAGGAACATCACTACATAGTATAAAATAAAGTCGCTTTCTCTGTCCCTATGGCCCTTTGTATGCTTAAGTCTTCAAAACTACGCAACGGATTTTGAAGCGGTTTTTTTAATAGAGTGATTCAAGAGGAAGGTTTAAGCGAGGTTCATATTGCTGTGTCGGGGTGTGTTGTGGCGCGACAGAACGCTATCGGTCTAATAGATTTAGTATGACTAGATTCACATTATTTATAGTAGCTTGTGTTGGGGTGTGGCGCGATCTGTCGCTAATGTGAATCTAGTCATACTAAATCTATGAGACCGATAGCGTTCTGTCGCGCCACGCCACAACACACCCCGACACAGCAATATGAACTTAGCTTTATACGTATAATAAAACCGTGCGAAGCCGGGGCGGGTCGCTAGTAATAAACAAATAAAAATATTTATTTCAAGCAGTAATACCTACAACTCATAAAAACAAAAACCTTAAAAACTAGTAATAGGACTGCTGGAAAGGTGACACTCACAACAGTGCCTGGTGTATGGGCAGTCCACCCTCCGAGCTATCATTGCCAGCAGGACAGTGTTAGGGTGACAAATCTAAATCGAGCTATGTGCTGCGCTGTGCTATGTTTGGTCAACTCGATCGTCTTATATTGACGCAGCACAGCACAGCGCAGCACAGCATGGTTTGTTTGTATCCTCATTAAAATATTATACGAGCGAGTTGACCAAACACAGCACAGCGCAGTACAGCTCGATTTAGATTTGTCACCCTTAGAGCTGGCCCGCAACGTGCGCACCAGGGAGGCGGATCGCTTGCGCATGGTGCTGTGAAAACAGTCCACCCGCGCCGCCGCAAACATCCCTGATGCGCTGCAGTAGCAGCCCCAACACCGCCCTGAGCGCGTTATTATACTGGACGCGGATAGCGCTGTATACGTTGCGAGCGTATACTTCACCCACAGGCTGCACGTATACAGAGGTACAGTATGCTCTAAAGTCAAATCAATTTCAAATTCAAATTTCAAATCAATTTATTCAGGAATAATATTGCACAAGCTCATAAATACATATGAAACGTACTCTAAACTAAAGAGAGTCAACTTCACCATCTCTGAGCCACGCCCAAACCTCCGGTCAACCATATTCGCCCGCACCGACACCGCCCTCCGCTCCCGTTCTATTTCGTCATTGTCTTTGAGGTCAGTAGTGACGTGGTAATGGAGTACACTCTCTCTCTAAATTCACACCGTTTAGTCGAACGGGAGAGATATTTTCCACCCTCTTAGTACTGGGCTCAAAGACCATGAACCGACTCTTGAGTTGTAGTACACCAATCCGTGACCACAGGTGTATTCTTCACAGATTCTCATGAGATCCCTCAACCCGCAGATCGAAGCGCTCAGCAGAACCATGTCGTCGTAATATCTCTTGGTATAACCTATGATTTGTCCGAGTTTGTAGCGTTTCAGAATGAAGAGTTTGAAGTCCTCCTTCAGTTTCCAAGCAAGACTCATGAGGACAAATATGGCCGAATTATGTTTAAAACCAATCCGTTTAAAACGAAAAAAACCGTTTTCAACCGAATTAAAACATTTTCTTCGGTTTAAAACTCTTGGGAGTCAATGACTATGTTTTTCTTAATGTAACTATTTTCTTGTCTTTACCGATGTAGAACATAAAAACTATAAAAAATTGTTAATGCGGCATATACTGATAACCTTATTAAAATAAGCAATTTGATTCGGTTTAAATCCAAACTAGCACACTCGTGGCCGTCTCTCGTTTTTACGCTCGAGTGGGAGTGAGTTTGATTTTAAACAGAATGTCGGGACTTGACGCAAAGTTGTATGCGAGTTTTCAACCATTTAAAACTATTTATACGTATAACTATTATACTTTAGTATACTTATTATAACTATTTAACCGTTTAAAACGGCGAAATTTGGTTTAAAACGTTTTAAATCGGTTGATTTACATCTATAGGCCGAATAAATATTTTATGTGCCCAGTCTAAAACAAATCCATAGATGGCATTGATGAATATCCTTCCTATCCTATCCTTCAAAGGGTATTTTGTAGGTAGGTAAATCAAAACGACAGTTTAGCATGTGAAATATGAATTTATTTGTGAAAGGCACAACCCTATCAATAAAGTCACCTTCAAACAGATATTTTCCTAATGCAACAGTATTGTAAATAATCGTTATAGCGTCTATAAATTTAAATTGAAAGCATGAATTTCTATTTACAATACAATTTGCTATGTCAGACTGGCAACAACAGCTTGAAATTTCATCCATTATTGACTTGTACTACAAAAATATTATGCTAATTCGTTAATATGAGGGTAATGTAGAAAAATATATTATCATAATTTGTTCGTTGTTTTATATTTCGATGTCGGATAGAACGTAGTCAGCGGCGCTCTTGTAAGCGAGGATTCTGTCTTTGATCCCCTTCAGTTTCTCGATGTAATGCTTGTGAATCTTTGTATTGGTCCTCTTGTAACGGAGGGCCGTTATCATTTTATCGACAGTGTAGTGAAGCCACAGTATGTTCGTGTATGGCTCGAAATTCTTCCAATCATTTCTGTAACAAAATAAAATTATGGTTAGTAAAGGTACAGTAAATAATTTTGAGGCAGTGCTTTCTTTTATTTTTAAATGTAAATTGTAGAGTGGGTAGTTAAGGCGTAATCGTACAGCTAAATAATGGCGAATATATTTAAAAACAATTTTTTTTTTCAATTAACACGGTCAACATAAACCATTACAACATTAAATACAAATGCAAAAATTAAAGAATGTCAAGCGCGGCCTTATTAGAGCGTAGCGATTCTCAAACAAATCAATTCAAGCATTTTCCCAGCGTTTGAGAGACAGCTGAGGTACAGACGCGGCTATTCCTGCAGTTCCTAGTTGTAATTATTTTTAATAGTAAATTGTTACCCAAGGGTTGAGGCGCCAATAGTTCGAGGGACTACATAAGTTACTTTCACCCGAGGTAAGCACTGTGCTTTTCATTACAAGGAAATATAAATAAAAAACATGAGAAAACAAATTAATCAAATTGCCGTTAATTTTTTTTACGATACCGCATTGCTTTCGGTGGATGAGGACCCGGAAGTAGCCTCAGAAAATCTCCAAGGACACCTTAGCAAGGTCGAGGAGTGGTTTGATAAGTGGAGCATCAAAGCTAATAAGGATAAGTCAGTTCATGTTACTTACACACTGAGAAGGAAAACCTGTCCACCAGTACTACTCTATAACGCACCAATCCCCCAAGCAGAAGACGCTAAATACCTAGGTATGCACTTAGACCGCCGCCTGACTTGGCAAAAACACTAATGGACCAAACGGAAACAATTAGACCTCAAGATTCGTAACATGTTCTGGCTTATTGGAGGCCGATCCCAGCTAGCGGCCAGCAGCAAGATGACAATATATAAGTGCATCGTCAAGCCAATATGGACCTACGGGATACAACTGTGGGGCTCTGCCAGTAACAGCAATATTGAGATTTTGGAAAGGTTTCAAAAACCATAAGAAATATGCTACAAATATCCCCTCATATTAGCAACAAGCTCATGTATACTGACATCAAGCTAAACACAGTGAAACAAGAAATTGAAGCCTTCAGCAAAAACTATCAGCTCCGGCTAGACAACCACAGAAACGAACTCGCGTCTCAACTGCAAGGAACAGGAACCCTTAAATTCTCTAGACTTAAGAGACATAGTATCCCAAATCTAGCGGAAAGTTCGCATACAAAAGCCTAGAGGCGACTCACTGGAGTTAACTCTACTAACGACTCAAAAAGCGGATTGTATCAGAGAGCCGATTGGATTATTGTTTTTATGAACAGATCGCCAAGTAATCGCAATAGAAAAGGAAAAAAAAAAAAAAAAAATTATTTTAGTCCATCTAGGACAGGCGAAAGCCATCAAGCCATACTGCCTTGTCTTTCGTATTTTTTGAATTCAGTGAATTGTCGCTAAGACGAATTTTTTTTTAGCTTCAGCATTTATTCTACCACTACCATGGTTCCATAGTAACGTTATAGCTGTCAGTTGAAAACGATTCTCCCTAGGGCGGAAAAGTATCACTTTTAACCCGCTTTTCAGGCATGTTCAGACCTACTTTCCGAGTATGAGTAATGAAAAATGAATTTTATGACGTGTCCAAATGTCCAGTAAGTTCTTAAGGAAATATAGCACTTTGACTATTGTGCTGCAAAATGGGCAGTCTTATGGCTAATTTCTTCCAGTTAACCTTTGGAATACGCGTGCAATCTTTTCCAGCGGTTGAGAGACACCTGAAGGTACAGACTTGTGCAAACTCACCCTAACTTGTCTTTCATAAGGCGGTACACCTGGAACTGATAGTCTCCGACCACCTCAAAGAGCTTAATAATATAATAATAACATTTTTTTTTGTATTCGAGTAGTCCATGTATACATGTCTGCAGACTCACCCCAACTTGTCTCTCATGAGGCGGTACACCTGGAACTGATAGTTTCCGACCGCCTCAAATAGCTTAATAATATAATAATAATATTATTTTTTTGTATTTGAGTAGTCATGTATACATGTCTGCACTCACCCCAACTTGTCTCCCATGAGGCGGTACACCTGGAACTGGTAGTCTCCGACAGCCTCAAAGAGCTTAGTATTTTAATAATAATATTCTTTTTTGTATTTGAGTAGTCATGTATACATGTCTGCACTCACCCCAACTTGTCTCTCATGAGGCGGTACACCTGGAACTGGTAGTCTCCCACCGCCTCGAAGAGCTGCTCGTCGCTGGCGAGGTCGTTGTAGAGAGCGGCGCGGTCCTCGGCCAGGGGCAGAGTCACGCGCGACAGCGAGTAGTCTATGATTGTGGCGGCCACTCCGCCGCGCGGCACGCGGTACGTGCGACCGTTCAGGACAAATGTTGCTACCTGGAAGTGAAAATATGGGTTACCAAACATTTAAGGATTATATAATTAAATAATAATAATGCTGGACAATCCACACAGCACCATCTAGCCCCAAAGTAAGCTACTCAAAGCTTGTGTTATGGGTACTAGATAACTGATATATTTAATACATTACATACAGAGATAGATATTTTTTATTATATGCATACAATGTGGGACAAACGGAGATTTTTTCATGTGGGCCGAACTTTCTAGGGACGAATATGGCATAAATCATATAAACACCCAAACCAACGGAACAAATTTCTGTAGATCGTGCACAAATTTGTTGCGAGGCGGGAATCGAACCCGCAACCTCCTGCGTCGCAGGCGGACCTTCGCCCACCGCGCCACATCGGTCGTCAATAATTACTATTATAAATAACTATAATTTCTACTACAGATGGCTTGAGACGCGTTATTTCTATAGAAACGTTTTAAGGCTATTTTTATCCCATGGGACCTGATTTATGGGATGAAGTAAATGAAAGTAGCCTATGTGTTATTCTAGAATCTAGAGTGTTATTGTATTGTGTTAGAACCACGTCTATTCAAAATTTCATCCCGATCCATTCAGTAGTTTTTGTGTGCATTTTGATGTTTTCTCTCTTTGTGTGGTAGGTTTATGTATAATAAAGAGTTTTCTATACTCTATTACCTTCTGCTCAGTAGGTGCTATCAGTACGTTCCCCCAGTGTAGATCGCGATGTTCGAATTGAAAGGATTCTTCGCCCACAGCAAGCCCGAAGGCGATCTGAAATATAATAACAATAATATTAGCAAAAAGTCAACAGATTATGCTGTGTTTTTTTTATATAATTTAATTTGTTTCTTACTAAATTTTAAGTATTTTAACGGAAATTGTAACGCTGTGGTTTACCTCGATAAAAAAATACCTTGCCCACTAAATACTTTTGAGGTTGCTTACCTAGTATAAATTCATAAACATAGTCATGGTTTATTATTATTTAAATCCATTAAACATATTTAGTACAAAATAAACAAAATGAGAAATAAAATTATTAAGTTAATTGACTGAAGATAAAACAATTTTTAACAAAAAGACATAATACTATGAAGTTATCTGAACATAAAACAAACTAGAGCTAGAGTAGATCATAGATAAATATGTATGATGTGTATCTTGAATTACATAGCTAGAGTAAAGATACTCGGTCCACGATCTTTTTTATTTTGGTTATATGCACTAATTATTTTCCGTTTTAGTACCCTAATTGTTTACAGGGAGAAATAAATGACTGAGCTACATAATGTTTTACTTTATGGTTATTTTTAAAAAAGAGAATGCGAATTTATCGTCTCGAAAGACATAGTATAAAACAAAGTCGCTTTTTCTGTCCATAATTCCCTTTGACTGCTTAAATCTTTAAAACTACGCAACGGATTTTGATGCGGTTTTTTTAAATAGATAGAGTGATTCAAGAGGAAGGTTTATACGTATAATAAAAAAGGGTCGAAGCCGGGACGGGTCGCTAGTCAGGAATAATCGAAACTTAGTTTCGATTTTTAACTCAAATCTTTCCTTTATCAAAGAAATATGTACACAATATAATGCTAAAAAACTAGTTTAAAACATGGTCATAAAAAACGAAATAGGTAAAGCATTTTATATTTCTGATTGTCAGTCGAACTACCAAAAAGAGAAAAGATCGTGGAATTCAAAGTTAACAAAATAAAGAGATAAAAACAATTTAAATAGCAAATTTAATTCAATTATACACGCATTAGGAGGTTTTCAACTAGAGCTAATCTGTGGAATGTAACATTGATCGGATTGGGTCATAATTTAGATGTCACCTAAACTAAACTAATTTCTATGACATCACTAAAACTATGCCATTTATTTTTAGTTTAGTTTGGCGACATCTAATTTAAGGCGCTCACAGCGGCTAAAAATGCGGCAGAAAAACCAGGAGAGTTGACAAGGGCTACCTCATAGATGGCGCATGTCTACCGTTAATGAGTATATTAGTTTTTATAAGATCGCGTTGCTGGTACCTGCGTAGGTAGGTAATAATGCTTTACTATGGGTAACTTTACCCTGTTTTGTACCTGATGTAACGACCTCCCCAAGTTCCTAGGTAATGCATAAGTAAATTAATAATATGTATGGTTAGGCATACCTATACTACATTTCATCTTTATCATTGTAAAATATAATACTATAATCGCGAAGAAACGACAACCGTTGGGGTGAACGTGTTCTTGAGTGGAGACCGCGACGTAGCAAACGTAGTGTAGGACGCCCTCCGGCAAAGTGGGATGATGATCTGCGAAAGACTGCTGGCAGATGCTGGATGCGTCAAGCTGAAGACAGGGCACTATGGCGCTCATTAGGGGAGGCCTATGTCCGGCAGTGGACTAATATAGGCTGATGTCTTTCGCAGTCTTTCGCAGATCGTCATCCCATTTTCCCATTTTTCAGATTGCTACGTCGCGGTCTCCACTCAAGAACACGTTTACCCCAACGGTTCAGCAGTGTTTCATATATCAGCCTATGCATTTTATAAATTCATTTCGAATATCACTTAGGGTCATACTACACGGGCGGTTCTCCCGTCGCGGGTATCCGCTCGACAAAGCTGCCGTAGACCATCAAACTACAAGGGATACGCGGGGATTATAAACCCGCGCATAATGACGTATAGCGCGAAAGCGTCCATGTAGTAAGAACCGGTTATCAGCGGTGGTTTGAAGCTACTTGCGGCGCTCGTATTGCTCCCGCCTAGCTGTGAACCGCGAAAGAAAATCATATCTTTCATATTTCATATTAAAATGTGATTAGTGCGGTCCAGAAGCGTATTCCCGCAGCGGGAGAACTTCCCGTGTGGTATGAACCTTAGAAATCCGCTGTCAGTCTATAATGCTGAGATTTTGACAATTAGGGGAGAACAAGGCAACAGGAGCCTACTCCAGGAAAGTTTTAATAAAAATTTGACAAACTTGTCAAAATTCTTCCTATTATTATTATCAATTTCATATATTTGTATAGAATACCTATAGTTAAAATACGGGACTGGCATACAAGAGTCTCGAAATATGAAGAATTAAAAAAAAACTTTTCTTTATTATAAAATAGTACTCAACTATAGATATGTATTAAGGTACAATTTACAGTTTAACAAGTCAGTCGCTCCTTTTGCCTGTCAATTGCATTGAATGAGTGCCCATTTAATGCTAGAGAAAATATAATTAATTTTATATCAAAAAAATTGCAAAACTCTAACAGTAACACCAAACATAACATTTTTACAATCAAAATTAATCAATTAATTTTGCAAACAAAATGGAGAAAATAAATATAAAATTATTGATGGAAAACAAAAGATCCAGATTTTATGGATCCAAACAAAATGTACAAAATATCTCTCGAATCTGGACTATCACTGCCAGAACACTTTTTCATCATCGGTACCACGTATCTCTACTTGTTTCAGTATATAAAAAAAATGCACATAAATTTA
Organism: Eupithecia centaureata; assembly: GCA_944547425.1. Classification (NCBI taxonomy): domain Eukaryota; kingdom Metazoa; phylum Arthropoda; class Insecta; order Lepidoptera; family Geometridae; genus Eupithecia; species Eupithecia centaureata. Next base: position 2,191,685 of record OX155683.1, read on the forward strand.
TCTTCTTCAAAATATTAGCTAGGCTACCATCAATTCAATTTTACCTTATCACTCATTGCCCGACCGCTTTCGACCTACGTTCCCCTATGCCCGTCATTCTTTAGCATAGAGCCTATGCTAAAGAATGACGTAGCTCGGTCACTAGAGTGGATTCGAGTTCAAATTTAAGATTTTACAGAATGAGTCAGTGACCTGCAGATATAGATAAAGAAATAAAATAAGGAAATAAACAACGAAAATTACAATCAAGGAATAGAAAAAATTACAACTAGTATGATAATATACAATTGAAACCATTGAGCTAACTGCAGACGATTACAAACAGTGTAAAGGAAACCTCATTTGCCATTTAGGTAAATTCAGGTAAAATAAAACATATTGCGAAATATAAGAAATAGGAGGTATGATCCCGTGATCCCAGGATTCTCTATTTTTAATAATGAGAAAAAATTATGTACTCAAAATTCAAATTCGTTTATTCCTTATTTTCAAATTCGATCAAAGCTAACTGTCAGCTGCAAAATAAAAATGCGAATGCGAAATATGAATGTTAATTTCCATTAATTGGTTCCGTAGTTTGAACACTGTCAGTTTTGGTAGGTATATCTGCCAGTGTGAAATATTATATTATTCATTTAATTTATAAAAAAATAATATCTCGTGATTAGAGCATTATTCAAAATTCTTTACCCATGTTTTAACAAAAATGCTCTTATATTCTGCAGTGGGTAACTAGTTGCCGAATAACTTACAAGACACTACCTTTGACAATGTTTAAGAATAAACTAAATAAAATTTTGACATCTAAATGCTATTATAATATAAATAAATTTTTGATAGATGAAGGACATTAACTAACTGAATAACTAATAGAAACCTTTTTATTCTAAATTTTAATTTTATGTTAAGTTCATGTTGACTTGATGTTTATATTTTTAATTTTTATCTCTTTTTATTTCCAATCTTTTATTTGTTATTAAATTTTGGGTTTTAGTCCTAAAAAACCTAAATTTGCATGCCCTATGACTAAGGCAAAACATGTATGGTACTTACTATTTTCTAACCACCACCTTTGTGACCCTTGTTTGCAAATAAATGATTGTATTTGTATTTGGGTACTGATAATTTTATGAACTAAAGTCAGTTTGAACTAAAGGCAACAATAGTTATATTACACTCATTATGTTGTTGCTCAGAATAATGCGGATACTTTGTTTTGAGTGTGTGAAATTGGCATCGCTCAATAAAGCATTAAAAACCATAAGGCATTAACACAAACACAAAACACTGATATAACCCTAAAAATTTCATACCTATTAATTTTTACAAATCATCACTACATTGTATAAAACAAAGTCGCTTTTTCTGTCCCTATTTCCCTTTGACTGCTTAAATATTTAAAACTACGCAACTGATTTTGATGCGGTTATTTTAAGAGATAGAGTGATTCAAAAGGAAAGTTTATACGTATAATAAAACCGTGCGAAGCCGGGCGGGTCGCTAGTAAGTAAGAGATAAAGCTCCAACTAACATACCTTATACCGCGAAGGTATGAATAAATCCGAAATGCTACAAGATGATGGAATGGATAAAGTTTAGTTATTTCGGTACTGTTCTAAATGCTAAAATGATTTTCCCGAAAGACCCGAAATTTTCCGAGAAATTATTTACAATAACCAGGTTTTGAAATCATCCAGAAATTTCGGGAAATCCTGGGAAATTTAGAACCTGGAATCCACGGGACCAAATCCTAATTTATAGATTTCCATCAAAATACCTATTTGTTTGTGCCATCTCTATTATGTTCCAGTTCCACTCTACGCAAAACGATATGATATCTCTGGATGCTAAATGAAATTTAGTTCTGATAATTTGTGTAGCGTACTGGTATTCTATATTCAAAAATTTGATTTTCCTAAATCCTAGTTGTCAATCGAAATGAAATATCGAGTAATAGTCAATCTGTCAGGGAACGTTAGCTAAGAGCTTGTCCAGATGGAGCGTTCCTACGCGAGTGCTCTCGCGTTTAAACATTCGCGCGTTGTCCAGATACTAGAGCACTTTAACTACATCCCGTCCAGATGCTGGTGCGCGATTCCTCGTCTATATAGTGGAACGCGCAATGCGAGTGGACGTATTTCGATCGAAATTGGAGAAAGATATCTTCGTTACCGTACTTTTTATAGACAAAATTGAAAAAAGAGTAGCAATATGGGAAAATTGAATCAATCAGAGATAATTCAATAGAACCATGAAACGTTAAGAAGAATTAGTAGAATTGGATGTATGTTACATCTTTGAAGTTCTTTTTGCTTCCGACGTTTCCAGAACTATTTTATTTGGTTCCATGTTTTTATCTGTCTCCGAGTCCCCCTAACGTAACGCGCATAGGAGCGCACGTAAAACGCGCCATCTGGACAGGCTCTATTCGAATATTCACGATAAATATTACGTATGGATTGTCATTGAAGTCTGAGACGACATCAAGCACACGTCCAGCCTTGACAGCGGTCACGGTGGTACTGAGGCATGGGCGGCGGGCTCAGCGCCTGCTGTTAATCGAATAAATTAATATTTAACTTTATTGAGAATCTTCATCAAAAGACTAAGCTAACCAGATTCTAGATAAAAATGTTACCTAACTTTAACAATAACTCCCTAGTTGATGTTTATCGTAGCTATCAATATATTTTTATATTAAATTCTGAAACGTGCCATTTTGAAAACATATATTTATTGAGAAAAGTTTCTGCTGTTATGTTTTCAGCTTAGCTGTTAATCTATGTATGAACGTGAAGTAATATGTATTTATAAATTTGAAATGTAACTTGCTCAGAAACATTTCCTATTTCTACTTAAAAATGACCAATTGTCGACATACAGGGCCTTAACACCATTGTTTAACCTGCTATGCGATTACTGATTTGTTAAAAACCACCCATCCATAATTTGACCTATGAAAGCCATGGCCTTCGTAATTTAAAAAGTCATACGGTACACCTGTACGGTCGTTCTTGAAATGGCTTTCAAATGTCATCTAAGAAATGGTTGTTTTAAGAGTAATCACACAGCAGATATAAAACTCTAGAATAAAATAACTTGCCATTATTAACATTCACTTAGTTAACGATAAAAAACACATGCAAAAACAAAATTAAAAGAAACTTCACACGTCACACATCGAAAGCGTAGCTCTGACCACGCACAGAGAGTAAGTGAAAATCTAGTCAAGAGTACAGATAACTTGACACTAGAAATTCACCCACCGTCCGAGCGGGCGGCATGCATGGTCGCTGAAAATGCACACAACACAAAAAAGGCAAAAAAAATAATAAGTAAAATAATAATTGCAACACGGGAAATTCAAAGCAAAACTATTTTAATCAAGTGATGTTTTAAATACTTTTAAACCCCTTTTTATACCGCTGACCATACTTTTTAGAAAATTAAAATCAAGGAAAAGTAAAAAAACTAATACAAGAATATAAGATTATCAGTTTAAGAACTGCCTGAATATAATGGAAGTTCATTTCCCGTTTTGCAATTCTAAAAATCAAATCTAAGAGTAAACAAAAACAATAGTTAAACAAAAATATCAAGCTTAAAAAATATTATTTCTATTGCAAAAAAATCATAGCATCTTAACTGTATCTAATGCTTAGACTACCTATATTGACTTACATAATATTTAATGTCACTTAAATTTACATCAATGTAACAAACATGCGATAAAGAAATAAAAAAACTTCGTTTGATACTCAATGGAGCTATACAATATACTGTACATTCTTACAGATTCGGTTCAATAGAAACTAACTAAAGTATCACAAATCCTTGGAATCACCAGATGGTGATTCCATCTTATCAGCCTAAAGTCTTACTTATTTAAGCGAGGTTCATATTGCTGTGTCGGGGTGTGTTGTGGCGCGACAGAACGCTATCGGTCTCATAGATTTAGTACGACTAGATTCACATTAGTAGCTTATGTTGGGGTGTGGCGCGATCTGTCGCTAATGTGAATCTAGTCATACTAAATCTGAGACCGATAGCGTTCTGTCACGCCACACAACACACCCCGACACAGCAATATGAACCTAGCTTTATTTACTAGTGCCCACCGTATTGGCTTCGCCCGTGTATATTTTTTATGCACAGGGCCCTATCTGTTTGAATTTTCTGCTATTAGAGACTGAAAAGACAAAAAACCAACAAAGCGGATTGAAGGGGTTCATTGATTTAACTTTTATACTTTCAGCCTCTAAAAAGGTCATATATGTCAAATTTTAGTAAGCCTTAAAAAATATTTCCTTATAATTTGGTAACTCGATTTGGCCTAGTTGTGGGAAAAGCTAATTTATTCTTATTACATTATGTAATTCATATTTCTATGAGTGAACAACAGTTAGTTTTCATAAATTTATGAAGGACAAGCACTGTCTTTACTTTGAATTTATCACATATGTATGTATTCAACTAGCGACCCGCCCCGGCTTCGCACGGTTTTATTATACGTATAAACCTTCCTCTTGAATCACTATCTATTAAAAAAAATCCGCATCAAAATCCGTTGCGTAGTTTTAAAGATTTTAGCATACATAGGGATAGAGAAAGCGACTTTGTTTTATACTATGTAGTGATATGGGTCATGGGTTGTGCTCCGCCTGCGACACGTATTTAGGACATCACTCACATATTATTACAAAAAAGAAATCCTTATTTAATGTTATAGACGCGAAAGTTTGTATGGATAGATGACTTCACACCGGCGTGAAGTCGCAGCCGCATTGTATCATATAGGTAGATATGTATGTTTATAATAAAGGGCTCTTGATTTTGTGAAGCTATAAAATGTATGGTACCTGTTGGAAGAGCGCATGCGCCTGCTGTGCTCCAGTGAAGGTGTAGCTCTCGAGGTCCTGGCCCGCATTGGCGAGCTCCAGCACGATGTACTGCTGGTCTCGCGGCAGGCTCGCGGGGTTGTCGTTCTCGGAGCCGCGACACTCGTCGTACAGCTCCCACAGGTCCAGCAGACGGGACGGGTACGGGCCTTGAACGCAGCGGACGGCTAACACCTGCAAAATAAAATATTTACTTATTAATAATAATGCTGGACAATTCACACAGCACCTCTAGAGATTGGCAACGTTTTGAAACGGAAGAGCCCAAAGTAATATAATTTCACAGTTAAATAAATAAAAAAATTCTTCATTCAGACATAATTTTGTCCACATACAAATAAAAATAAAATAATGTTAAATACTGTGACTGAAGAGCCACTTTTTTTTTGTTTTAATATTTTACAGTACATATTTGATTAATTCCGTTAAACTTTACTTAGGTTTGACTGATCGAGGCCCAAACAAACAACTATCTAGCTAGCTAGATTTACTATCTTCACGGGTCGCGTGTTTCTGTACGAGACACGAGACTTAATTCTTTAACGCCTCAATAAAGTTTATAATGAGATATAATATATAGTCAAGCCACTTATATGATTTGCAAACTGGATATATATGTATGGATATTAAAATGTATTTACTTATTGTAAAGTGGATGGTGCAATTATTATGTGGCTATCAGCAAGCAGCGGTATCTTAAATGATACATCATCAAAGGCACTGTACTAAATGATTCAAAACTATAGTTTGTTAATCATTTAGTTTGTAGTTATCTAGATTTCATTTTCAACATCAAAGTCCAGCCTAATCTAAGTTACGTAACTCATCAATATGATAAGATCACAAACAAATCGATGAAAATAACCTTCAGATTATGATACTCTCATAAATAAACACCGCATTCATTTACGCTTATCAGGCCAAGGCATCGAATGAAAGAGTTGATGATTCGCGAACAAAAGGTACATTATTTAGGCCGTATCTTTAATTGGTGTAAGTACGAATCGCTAACATCTGGACAAAGATATCATTGTCGTGATAGATAAGCCGGTCATTGATGATCCTATAGTCAGTACGGCCGTATGCGGCAGTCAGTATTCTGGCCTATTTAGGTTATCAACAAAATTGAGCCACACGCGTCAAAGTCTGCACGTTTATGATTCATTCAGCATTTCGAAACGTGATCGAATTTCTTATTAGTAATGAATGACTAATGGTAATTTCTACGACCTTTACGAAACTCTTTTATCAATTTAAAGAATTTGTTTAATCATCTTTTTGTTATTTGAGTCACTACTCACATACAATTTTTTTTACAAAAATTAGCAACTGACTTCAAATTTCACGCATTGCTAAGAATAACTCAAAAACCCCGACCACCTAGGGAGAATTATCTAACATTATCATAAAGAGATAAGGACGCTTTTTTATGTTACTTTATAGTAAGCCCAATAGTTCATTCATTCAATAAACTTACTGATACTGAGGGTTTAACATTTACTTTTTGACCGTCGTCGGACTATATCCCACTGTGTTGAACAAGAAAAAAGGCTTTAGCCGAGGTAGAAAATTTTATTTTTATACTAGAAACTTGTTTCTATGGAAACGTCTCTTCTCAAACGTCTCCTGTCTTATTCCAGGTCTAGAACTACGTCTATCCCAAATTTCTGCCCGATACGTTTAGTAGTCACATCCATACAACCTTTCGCATTTGTAATACCTATAATACCTAAGAATTTTAATAAAGAAAATTAGGAAATAATCAAAACCTAGACGTATGAAATCAGGACAAGCTATAAGGGCGATTACAAGTTATCTGGGGTCAGAGTTGCACAAACATCGGGGGACATTTTTATCTACAGTAAATAAACAAAGTAGGATAATGTCCGTATGGTAACGATCTTCGCGTGTCGTTCGGATGATAGATCACCTTTGTCATCGTGACATGTTTTCAACTGAAGGAAAACAAAGGAAAGTCGGCCGTATGATTTTTGTGTGTTACTAGATATTTTAACCCATAGGTGGCCGTTTTTTTCATTCAGTAAAACCACAGTTACTATTTCTGTTAAACAAAATTTCGATGATTTTCTTGTTTAGAGAACAATCCCGAGGCCACTTAAAAATGTTATTTCCGTGTACTATTTATACCGTAAAACTTTAACAAAAAACTTCAAATTTCGAAATTACAAGTATGATTTTAGATTTGTAAAAAATTTATTTAAAATTAATTTCGATTGATAATGCAATGTGTTTAAAGCACAAATTACGTATGACAGGAAAAAAGCATTAGTTTCCAATAATAATGCTGGCCATCACAGTATCATCTAGTCCCAAGCTAAGCAAAGCTTGTGGTATGGGTCTAGATGACAATAAACTAAAGCATCACTCTGCATAAGTTCTACAATCGCTTTAGCACTTGACGTAGTATTTGTGTATAAGTGGTATTGTTAGTTTTAATGGAGGCATCTGTATCCTTGTGAGAGCAGGACATCAGCATTCCTTAATAAAAAATGGTTTCTTTTTTTATGTGGAATGAGGAATTTGCTATTCTAAACTCAGTAACAATAAACAGTTCAATAATCGGTGAAGGAATTCAACCTTTGTTAGAATTTGAACTCAGGTAGAAGACCCGAACTTTTGGAATGTTTTTATATCTTTTCACGATTGCCTTTTATTTTAAAACTAGCTGTGCCCATGACTTCGTCTTGTTTACTTTTAGCAGTCACATAAACCTTACTCACCTTATTTCCCTACAAACTTTCATGCCCAATTTTATTTTACCGGTAAAATTTTTACATATTTTGAATTTCATATGTAGTATTTCTAATCAAAAGCCTAAAAAATAAGTTTCTAAAATGACGATAGTTCCATATAAACTATCATCCCCTATTCCAACCCCTTAAAACCTATGTCCTTTCTCAGGCTCTAGACTATTTCTATACCAAAGCGCTAAAGACAGACAGTTATTTTTGCATTTATCATATTAGTAGTAGTAGTAAAATATTTAAAGACAAGAAAGAACGCGATTCGTCTTTCGAATCCTGGATTTCTAAAGCAAAAATCACGCTCGATACAAAGCAATTTATGTAGGTATCTCAGAGGAAACCAACAATAGGTAGTTTACTTTACAAGTAGATAGTGACATGTGTGTGGCCTTTGCCATCCTTAGCTTACACCAGCTCAATGTCGTATCATAGCGGATTTTATTTGATCCCACTAGAGTCGTATTGCTATCTCATTGTTATCTCAAGATTAGCTGGTAGCGGTACGTTGTTATGGGAGATGAATATAAGTTGTCTAAGATCTCATCTATCGTGTCGGAAGACCAGACATAAAGAAATAAAATGTGTCAGAACAGAAAACAGACACTTTAATGGATGAGTTTTGGATATGTGTCGTCATAATTTTTTAAATTTTTTTAAAGGCACTTGTGGACGCTTCCGACTGGTATTAATCTAGATCAGTTATGGGACCTCTAAGATTGTTTGCTACACTGCAGTTAGCTAAATTGTTTTAATTGTACTAAATTTGTTTCTATACTATAGCACTATTTGATTTACACTATTACTATACTATTTGAAGGTAAATAATCTTTGTTTCAAAAACGGTTTCATGATAGAATAATAATAAGATATTTAGACAAAGCATCCTTTCGAGTGGACAAAACTAATAAAACAAATGTCAGACGAAACATACAGTATTTACAGTAGAATTAACAGTTTTATTTATATTGACTTTAGATCTGTGGCAGTATAACACGCCCTTCAACGTGCAAATGCGTTTATTTGCAGAAAGATAAACCAGAGGCCTTACAAAGGCCGATAGCGCTTCCTAAAGCATGTTTTATTTGGCATCGTTTACCTCGCCAAGTACCGATTACACAATGTCAAGTAATTTATTAGTACTTGAATGTGAAATCTAACCACGAGACTTGTTATGGAAACCGGTTGAATGCAAGGAAGTACCTACCTAGATTCCACATGAATTCTAGAAACGCATTGTAACTTTTGTAGACATCTGGGAGGTTTTCACTCACAAGCTGTGAGCAAAGTACGATAATAGTGCGCCATTATCCTAACAACAGTCTACTAACAACGAAGGGGGCAAAGAACATACGTTTGAATTGCGCATCTAGTTATTGCAATGATAAAACATTTGCGACGGGACGGAATGATAAAAGACAAAGCGTTTATAGGGCAAAATGCCAGATTTACTTTCACCAGAAACCATTATGTTTGTGCTAGTTTCCCAGATTTACAGACTGCGAGGTCATTTTGAAGTGAGTCGGAACTTCGCAGTTTGATAATTTATTGAAGACAGCTTTGCATTGCTCGGGTTTTGGCAGATTTCCTAACGTCGATATTCGATCGAACTTGGCGGACATCTCGGATAAAAATTTAGCATTTACCTATTCCTAACAAAGCATGATGCACCGCCATGACAATTTTATGCTCAGAAATTTAAAATTATCCAGACAATTTAAAACTTCGACGGAACTTACGGAAGGTTGTGGTTTCAATCAAGTGCCATCGAAGTCGGAAAATCTTTGGGGTAATATTTAAGTTCTTAATTACTTGGGAACCCTTCCGACTGGTATTAACTTAGATCAGTTGAGCTATCTTTAGACTGTTTGCAACAGTCTGCAGTTAGCTCAATTGTGTAATACTAGTTTTATATTAGCTTTTCCTTGATCGTTATTTTCGTTGTTAATAAATTTCTTAGAATATACCTGATGTTTGTTCCCTCTTCACTCTAAAACAACTGAAAAGATTGGGCTGGTATTTTGAATTCTGTCTTGAATAATACAAAGACTACTTTTCATCAATTTGAAACCTGGTGCAATTAATAAAGTATCCTTAGAATTGTGCTCTTTAAAATTCCGTGCCATTTTAAATGATCAGTCAATGATTACTAGGTAACAACAACAACAAAAGAACAAAAAGCCCTGAACATTAGCTAACTAATTATGTCACCATAAAACAATTAATCAACTCATTAGAACGATTTCACAAAACCTGTATTAAACAAAACATTAATCATAGTTACAGTTATGAAACATGCGTCATTTTAGATTTCTGACCGTGTAATTTGTATGCTTTGTGAATCACTTAATGAGAACTGATAGGGAGTTAATGTGACTTGTATTGTTTCAATTCAAACATTAGTGGAAGGACAATGGAAATACAATTTAATATACAAAATGGCTTTTATCAAAGAGGAGACTAGATGAGGTTACGTCGCCACATCGTTTCGTAATTCCCTCATTGTACGTTTATTTACAAAAATGTCAATCAAAGTTTATAAACAAATTAAAACTGGTTTATGTATTAGAGAAATAATTGAGTTAACTGCAGAATATCACAAAAAGTCTAGTCTAGAGGTAGCTAAACTGATCCATATCAATACCAGCTGCGCCAAAAGTATGCATATCTTTTATTGCTGACCTAGAACAACGTCTTTTCAAACTTTCTGCCCAATCCGTTCAGTAGTTTTGTCGTGAAGAGGTAACTAACATCCAGCTATCCAACTTCCGCATTTATTATACTTGACAGTGATGATATAAACTGTCAAAATTGGTGACTTTAATGTAGGCCATACACGCTACGGTCTACCGGACAGGTAATCTATGCAGGTATTCCTGCGCAGGTAGACCGGAATGTTTGTGGGAATAGACCTGTGCAGGTTTTTGCACCTGCGCAGGCGACCGGCGCAAGATCGAAAATCGATTCTTTCGAGTGACACCGTACGGTTTACTGAAGACCACTCCGATACACCAGAACGTCCCCATACACGCTACCATTGTTCGGTTGACCTGCGCAGGCATACCTCCACAGATTACCTCTCCGGTAGACCGTAGCGTGTATGGCCTCCTTTATGCTTAAAAAAAAGCTTGATAGGTTTAACAAACTGAACGTGTAAATTTCGGAAATTCCTTTCTTTAACGTAATTATATGATAAAATAAGAGGTGGCGCTACTTTAGATCCTGTTTGCGCCTTAAATAAGATTTCCGTTTGAGTGTTCGGGGCTATGTTAATGTATAGCATTCATGTTCATTGAACTGAAAAGGCTGACACAAATAATCAGTCAGTGACACGAAACGACTACTGTACCTAGAATACTGTTATTTGTTTCTTCTACGTCACAGTATAGTGTTTGTTCCTTGCAGGGACAATACGTCGAATTATGTCTGTTTTCAACTGACTTCAAAACAAGAAGACGGTTTTCAATACGATGTTTTATGTGTGGTTTACGATAACTACTTTTCTTTTTTTTCTGGGTGAACTGATTTCGATGATTCTATTTTATTTGAAAGATGGTGCCTTTCATGGGGCGACACAGTGTCATACTTTTAGCGTCAGTATCGTTGCATTGTTTTAGTTTTTAAATAACGTATTGGTACTAAAAAAATATTTGATTTGATACATTAGATCAAGATCTGACTGAATTATCGTAAATTATGTTAAGTGTATAATTTTATTATAGGTGAAGACAGAATGCTAAAAGTAGTAAATAACATTTATGTGTGTTATTCGTAAAATGGGTGAATTCAGCTGAGAGTTTCGTAAAAATAAAACTAATAAAAATATCATAGACATAAATTCAATGTAAAAACAACGATGAAGTCAGCTCTTGATTGGCCACAAATTTCAGCCGCCGTTTTATTTCCCGGTTCTGTTTATAATCCACTTAAAATAGCCTTTTGAAGAATCGTAGGAATTCCGTTAGGCGGAAGATTTCAATTAGCGTGTTCCTCCTTGCAGATATGGGTTAATTGGCCGGAGACAATGCGTGCTTGCTAACAACTAATAGATACCGTGTGTGTACAAAGTGCAGTACATTGTACATGCGAATAGTACCTAGCTAGAATGCATTTGTGTTTTCGCACTAATCTCCTACAGTTTCATAAATTTAAGGGACTGTGTACCAAGTTAGAATTAGGGATTACAATATTAAATTACTAAATAAGCAATGGCCTGATAAGAATGTATTAACTGTCGAAATTAATAAATAAAACTGAAGAAATTCTACACGAGAAGAACCCAGCTTCATAATGAAAATTGGTTCAGCTAGAATTTTAATTTTTTGATAAATTCACATATGTGTGAATTTATCAAAAAATAAAATTCTAGCATGTATCGACACTCCCTACGTATAGTTGTGTATCTGCAAAACACAAATTTTACAGGAGAGCGTTTTAAAGATTTGAAAATGTTCAAATGCTTATATCTGGAGCCCTTTTTGAGATATTTCTGTGAAAATTGGTGAGATGCTCTTACTGTAGATCTAGTTTATGATGGATACTTTTTTTTATTTCAATCTATACTGGTTTACATTTTATTACACTTACATATTTTTACGTGGTGCTTATAACCTCATAAAATGCTCTATGTGGCACATACACACTTTTTCGTGGAAGCTTAGGAGAATGACAATTTCGTAACTGCCTTTTACACGGTTATACTTAGTAGATCTATTTGAATAATTCTGTTTAACTGGTGCTTACATGTTTAAACGTTGGAAATTGTATAATTTAATAATATGCATCTACATATTTTGTTTCGACAAATTAGGCCTGGTGACCAGTACCTAGTAAAGGTCGCCAGGCTCTAATTGCCGAATATTCACTTGCTTACGAAACTAAGCCTATTTTAAGGTAAGTAGGTAATTTTAGTAGTACCTAAAATGTAAAGCTGTATTCGTGAATTGGGTTTTTCCCACTTATCTTCTTATTTTTTTTCGCTAATATTGGTCGTCCTTTTATTATACCTTATCTTAAATAAAACAATAAAAAAAAAGCTCAAAATACCATTTATTAGGGAAGTAGGTGCTCACCTAATTATTATAGTACTTCAACCTAATTATTGCCGACAACCGTTGGGGTAAACGTGTTCTTGAGTGGAGACCGCGACTCGGTAAACGTAGCGTAGGACGCCCTCCGGCCAGGTGGGATGACGAATTGCGAAAGACTGCTGGCAGATGCTGGATGCGTCAAGCTGAAGACAGGGCGCTATGGCGCTCATTGGGGGAGGCCTATGTCCAGCAGTGGACTAATATAGGTTGATGATGATGATGATGATGATGATGAACCTAATTATTATCAAAATGTGAACACATAATTAATATTATGAAATAGCAACCTTGACTATGTCAACATCTAACGCCCGTAATAGGCCCGCATGGTTATGGAATCAGGAATGGGGGCAAATGCTTGTCAACTTCCTTGAGAAAGAGGGACTGTTATTAATGAACTCCTTCTTTAAGAAACAGCCTCAAAGGAAGTGGACGTGGCAAAGCCCCGACACTGTGACTAAAAATTAGATCGACTTCATCATGACGGATAGCAAGCACATATTCAGAGATGTCTCAGTGATCAACAGGTTCAATACCGGATATCACAGAATGCTCCGAGGCACTCTGAATATCAACTTGAAGCTTGAAAGACACCGTCTGATGAAGTCCACGCTCCGACCAAATCCAATCCAAATCATGGCGGGCACCGAGAAGTTCGAGCAGCTACTCGGAGACAGATTTGTTGCCTTGGAACCCACTGATGACGCTGACGAGAGCCTACACAATCTGGTCGAAACGTTGAGGGATGAGGGCATCAAGTTCTGAAAAAACAGCGAACTGGCAAGAAGTCCAAACGCTCGTATGAGACTCTGGGGCTGATGACAAGAGGACGGGAAACCACCCAAGCAACTTCGTCTGAGAGGTCAGACCTGAACAAGCGAATTGCGAAGATGGTACGGCGCGACCTTCGGAGCTCCAACACACGCCTCATTAAAGAGGCGATAGAGTGAAACCGAGGGTCCAAAGTATTCACTCAGCAGCTTGGCAGGAGCTTCCTGGCGAAGCTTAAAACGCACGACGGGAGGACCGTACTGTCGAAACCGGAGATCTCAGCCGAGATAGAGGATTTTTATGGCCGTCTGTGCACTGCACATGCCCCTCGTTCCCTACCTTGATTCCAGAGCCACGCTGACACGTCACTATACCGACGAACTGCCAGACATCAGTCAAGACGAAACCGTGTTAGCTTTGAGGCAGATTAAAAATGGAAAAGCCCCCGATGAGGACGGTATTACTTCAGAGCTTCTGAAGGCAGAAGGAGCCGCCGTTATACAGGAGGAGGATGACATTAAAGAGGTGTTGTAACCTCTTCAATGCCGTCCTCCACAGAGTTTGGTGGTGCTCTTTTTTAAGAACAGTGATAAAACTCTCCTTAAAAATTACTGACCCATCACACTCCTGAGCCACATCTACAAGCTGTTCTCACGAATCGTCTCGCCAGGAGACTTGACGAGTTCCAGCCACCAGAACAGCCCGGGTTCCGCGGAGGATATGGCACCATAGACCACATACACCCAGTGAGGCAGATTATACAGAAGTCCGAAGAGTATAATCAGCCCCTGTGTCTCGCTTTTGTGGACTATGAGAAGGCCTTTGACTGAGTCGGAACCTGGGCTGTTCTGGATTACTTACAACGATGCCAAGTTGACTATCGTTACATCGAAGTGCTGAGGTTCTCTCGTCATTGCTGTACCCTCCACCACAAACTTGCAAGGAATATTGTAAGATATGGGAAGCTGGGGCATGCAATTCAGAAGATGCAGGACTATCACCGTTAGTGTTCGCAGAATGCAAGACGGAAATGCGCGGTGCAAGAAAAGGTTCTTCATCGCTGGCAGATATTATCTCACCCATTCGGCTTAGGTCATCCTCAGTAAAATGTTCTGAAAATGGCATTGGAGATATTACATTTGAAAAACAACAACAAAGAGCAAAATTATTTTTTTATGAAAATCTACTTAAATTTCTTGGGAAGAGAGCACCATGCACTTTTGAAGTGCATTTCTGATCATAACTCTGAAGATCCTCAATATTTTAATGGGGCCACCCTTGGAATTATCTTCTTTCCGACAAAAAAAAGAATCAAAGAAATCGGTTCACAAACAACGAAGTTATCCGCGAACAAAAAAAATCATATTGGGATTTTTTCAATTGGTTAAAAATAATTGTTTTATACAAATAATTACAAATAATAATTGTTTTATTAAAATAATTGTATTAAAATAACATGAAAACACAAACACATAACTATGTAAGTGCATGGGTTACTATAACTTTAATTCAATAATTTTCCTATGTAAAACTATGTACAAGTCAGTTACCGAATTTTGATTTAACAACTTTTCGAAGTATAAATATGTAAGTGCCTAGATACACCTTATGATCATAGTGAATCCCGATGTATAAATATGTATGTGCGTAGTTACACATTTGTACGTCGGTTATCAAAAATTTTGGGAAAGTTTCAAAATGTACTTACTAATAAATTGTCTATTTAGTCAGCAATGAAGGCAATAACACACAACTGATTCAAAAAACCTAATAACTATGATTGAACATCAAAAAGTACAAAAAGTTGGTAAATCATTAATTATGATTTACTTACCTGGTCTTGTAGTAGATATAGCTGGGTCTAGGATATCTACTTTTCCTTTCTTAGTAGCATCTGCTTTTAAATTGTTCAGGAATCGGAAACGCTCACTTGTTATTTTGGAGCAATCAAATATTTACGACTTGCACACGCATTCTATTCGTTGTCCGCGCAAGAACCGTGCAACGGGCAGTTACCGCTGCCCGCACCTCATTCCCCCCGCGTAAAAGTGTGTATGTGGAAGATACAGCATTATATGGCGGGAAAATAATGAAGTTGGACAGTTATACGATTAAGAAAAACGTACTTAGAGTAGACTTTTTTGATTTTTTGTGAGTTATAATGATAGATTGGCATGTGTAGATGCCAAAAATGCATCAAACGTATAAGTGTGTATCTGGCAGTTACACGAAGATACGTAGGGAGTGTCGGTATACAACAGCAAAAACAAATCACAAAAAACAGTCTGACTTGAGAACCAATCCATTTTTGAGATCGGTAAGAAATACATAGAAGAAATACAAGGAATTACATACAAAATACAAGGAATTACATACCTCATTAAAGACATCAGTGGCGTTTTCAACAGGTTGAAGATCAAGCGATGCGACGTCCTTCCCCTCATCAAAGTAACGGTCGATTTCGGCTATGGGAGCGCGCAGTGCGCTCAATTCCCTTTAAAAATAACAATAATTACAATAAGGCTTGGTTTTATATAATAAGGATAAAATCATTTTATCTGCAAAAATATGCAACGTACCTACCCACTATTCTAACTTGACTCTCTTCCAATAAGGTTTGCTGGAAGATAACTCTTTTTAGGTTTAAGCTTGCCTGTGTCTACTATCTAGTTTTAAGATTTACTTGTCTGTTTTTATTTGTACATTAAAGAATCAGATGTTGAAATCGGCACACTATTTTGATGGCTTGACGTTGTAGCTGTGTTTGGTTGCAACTTCTTTATATAACTAGAGGTACATTAATTACTTATTTTATAATATTATTAAGTTAAACAAAGGAATTTTAAAAATTAAACGATCAGTTTGTTAAACCTATCATGATATCTTTAATTATGGGACGAGAAAAGAAAACAGAGTTCGGTGGCCACCAAGAGCAACTGTGCTTTGCATCTCTTCCTAAAATAGAAAAAATAAAACTACTACCAATGCATTAGAAAAAAGCTTAATATGAAAGGTATAAAAAACTAAACGTTTGATATTTTGAAAATTCCTTATCTGTAATAATATGATAAAATGAATGACGATGCTAGTATACCTCTAGCCTCTAGCCTTAATGGATCCCGCAATTCGGTAGGCTGCAAGGTATTGCACGCTTCGGTCCCTAGACGGTAGCGAAGGGACCTTACATTCGTGGATACCGAGGCTTTCTAGGTTTATAATCACTACATAGTATAAAACAAAGTCGCTTTTTCTGTCCCTATTTCCCTTTGACTGCTTAAATCTTTAAAACTACGCAACGGATTTTGATGCGGTTTTTTTTAATAGATAGAGTGATTCAAGAGGAAGGTTTATACGTATAATAAAACCGCGCGAAGCCGGGGCGGGTCGCTATTAGTAAATAGAAATATCTCAGTGAGTTTTTGGTAATTTACTAAGAAATCCCGATGCGATCACGACGTCTATTTTAATTCTATTTATGCATCTTCACCTTGAATGAAGCCGCGTATTCGTAAGTCATTGGTCTCCCGCGTCATTGACGAGTCGTTTCAAGAGTTAGATCAATGGCCTAAGGGCAATGCACGGGCCCAAAAGGTTGCCGACGTTGCCCTGCCTATCCCGGGAAAGAAAAAACACTATATTTTCATGAATACCGACGATTTAAAAGCTCACTTTAGGCTAATAAACTGAAGTCTATATGCAACATTATAATTGATATTGTATTAAGCTTATCAAAAGCTAATATTCTTTGGGTATTGATAAATGGGTCTCGTCGTTTATGATTCGTATTGTCATTAATAAAAAAATGTGTAATCAAGGAACTATTTGGTTTTTTAATTATTAAAGATTCTTGGTATATTGATAAATGTGTTCTGTCGTTTATGATTCAATATTGCTATTAATAAAAAAGAGTAATCAATAAACATTTGTATTTTTACTTTTTTAATAAATTTTCCAAAACTAAAGCAAAAGAAATAATACTGTTGTTGCAAAAGAAAGACAGATTTTAAACATGATTTCCACAGACAGACGTTAAGACAATAGAAACAGCATTTCACCATGATTTTATCAGACGTTATCATGATTATACACGCAATATTTATATAGCGTACACGTACAGAGATAAATCAATGAGACGAGATGAGTAAATTATAATGAATCGTTGCTATTTGCGATACGCAAATTGTCAGTTGATGGAATTGATACAATACAAACAATAACTATTATATCAATGAAAATATAAACACAGGACTGGAAAAAACAAATACAGAATAATTGCTTTATTTAATAAAAATACATGAATGCGTGTAGGAGAATTTTTGAACCAAATATGAACCTGCGTCCCGAAACCGAATTCCACTAATTTCAAAACAAGTCTCAATAGCGCCATACTATCAAGATAGCTAAAATGACGTATGTGCATTTGGTATTCTAATTTTCTTTTTGCAATTGAAGATACTTTCAATATTAAAATGCGAAAACTGTCAAATTAGTTGTCATAAACGTAATCGCCACAGCTATGAATGAACTTCAAAAAGTTTCTGCTAGTAGAATACCAAAAGGAGTTTAACACTGACATTTTGACACGATACGATACGATTTTGACGTAATGGTGAAGCGATTTATTTAGTTAAATTCTGCCCCAGTTCTAAGATTTTCTTCTGTAATGAGGGTAGTTACTCACATAGCAATCACAATCTCCGAGATGACCTCGTGGAAGTCCTTCTGGGTCTCTCCGTTGACCTTGACGGTGCCGGCGATGGGCACTATCTTCATAACCCGCGCCCTTCCATCACAGCCGCGCCACAGAAACACTTCTCCGTACACACCTTCGCCTATCTTGTGGCAGTTCTTTAAGACCCTGGGGATAAATTATTACAATTATAATTCCGCAAATGTTTTATCCATGGTTTTGGGCGTTTTCTATGTGTAATAAAAGAATATCTATTTATGTAATGTATTGCATTAGGTATATCAGTTATCTAATACCCATAACAAAAGTTTTGAGTAGCGTACTTTGGGGCTAAATGGTGCTGTGTGGAATGTTCAGCATTTATGTAATTTTTATGTGTTTAAAAAAAGGCTCTTTAACGGGAATAACCGCGGGTGAAACCGCGAGGCGCTGCTAATAATTAATAACCCCACGTAACTTATTAACTGTATTTGCCGACCGATCAAATGATTCGTGACTTCACAGATTACTTAAGGTTACGGTTACGTCACTTCGTCATTTACTTCGCTGAACGATGCGCTTGCCAAAATATGGCAGCTCATACACAACTCGCAGTGAAAGTGCTTGGTTTGGCGCATTCAAATTCACTAGCGAACATGTTTAAGACTAGAAAGAGCTAACAAAGTTTTAAAACGACAAATGGTCGCAGGATCTCACTTCACTCTGATGACAGTTGACCTTTTTGGAGAATTTCTCTGAACCCTACCATTTACGAGAGAATTATGATGATATAGTCTGTTTCAAATAAGGTGGCAAAATAAGTCATTCACCTACCCTTACTACGTTAACGTAAAATCAAATAAATGTTTCGCTTATTCTGTCGCTCACCAAAGAAAAAAAAACAACCCATCGAAAACTTAATGACTTCTTTTGCCACCTTATTTGAAAATGACTAGAAATCTAGAAGATCAGAAGCATGACGTCATCGCGTCAGTAGGAAATGCGTACCTTGAGATGTTTATTAGTTGGTAATACCAGTAATACATACTTAGTAAGATACAGCATGAATTGAGATATGATCAAAGACGACATGATGACGTAAACGGCAGACAATGAGGACAAAACATGACCTTTAATTATACTGATTTCTTAGTAAATTCATATTCGGTGACGATTTTTATTATTTCGTGTAACAATAGGTACATTATCTATTTTTATATGTGATGTTGTCATCAATTAGGTTTACAACCTATTTGGTTTTTTTAAACAAGGGACATGTGGGTAGTACGAAAGGATTTGTGCCAAGCTTACTCAGCATTGGGCGGTAAAGTCCGAAAATGATGAATGACTCGATTAGTATTAGAAAAAGTGAATTAAAATAGAGAAACACACATCGAGAACATTCCTATAGAATTGCTATTATTTACATAATGGATTCAGAAATCACAGTGGTTTTAACAAAAGTGACCATGGAAACATATAATCTTTTTTGGGCAGTATTCCAATGCCTCTGATACCTTGTAATAAAATTTCTTGGGCGTACTTCCAATATTGTTGGAAACTTTATTTCCTTGGTGATATTGTACTTTCGTAAGTTGTGGGCTTGAAGGCCAGAACCAAGCTACGCACGTAACCTCCGGTCGGCCTTGGGCGTTCCCATAACGTAGTTTGTGGGTCATGACCTCAAAATATCTAGACGTAAAACCTAGTAATTTGAACTGATAACCTCTGTCTACGTTTCCAACAACCTTTACGATTCTCAGAATTCGATCGATAAGTAAATTTCGAGGAAGCTCTAAACTTCTAGAAAATCAATATCAGAAAATGAAATTACATAGTTAGCATGATGGGATTTTTTTAGACACAGCAAGCTAAGTCTTGTAGTCAATTCTCTTGTTTTAGACCTAGCTAAAATTAGCTAATTTTAAGATTTAGAAACGTCAAATCCACGAATGCTATTCTGTGTTTTAAAAATTAGACTGACAGATTTAAAATTAGGATGACAGATGTAAAACAACTCAACTTAGCTAAAATTGCTAAAACCGTATTCTGTAACATCACATTTTTAGCTAAGATTAGACGTCTAACTTAATTTTAGGAGGCACCTAATTTGGTCATGATTAAAATTTACAAGCAGAATGCTCAAAGCTTATACTACGAAAACCTAGAATTTAATGTAATTTGTGAATGATGAGAGTGAAAAAACATTCAGGGCAGGAACAGAAAAGTTACATGCAACATTATAGAAAACATATTTATTTTGCTTACATCAACACCAACTACTAAACTTAGAGAGATTTTACGATTGTCAAACACGTTTTAAATTAGGTATTTTTAAGATTTGCAACAGAATACCATAAATATTAAGTCAATCTAACTAAGAAATTTTAAGATTTTAGTTAGGATTCCTAAAACAACAGAATCGACACCAATGTATGTATGTTTTACTATACTAAGATAGAAGAACCATTATGTAACCAGTTTTCAACCTAAACTAACTTTCAAAAGAACTTAAAGAAGAATGTCCAGAATTGACCTGTCATACATTTTGACAGAAGATGTAGTGTATATTATTGATATTCATTGAAAAAAAATAGTATATTTTTTTTATTTACATATCACAAACTTTTACTGAAATCAATAATCAGGAAAAAAAGATAATGATTTTTAATTTCAGTAGGATGGACCCAGAAAACTTCATCTTCAACTTCTTTTTGTATGACACCGCTTTCTTTTCGCCACGACTCTGCCGGTGTCATAAACTTCTAAAATAGAATTTGATTCATGATGAGAAAACGAAACGTCAGAGCTAATTAGCGCTGTCAAGTTAATGTCAAATCTATTCTACCTGTCAAAAAACTTCATCAGCGCGTCACTTTGGATTGCTTTCATGCAGTCTACATATCTAATAAAGTCTCCACACACTGAAGCCGGAGGCGGAGCGGAGGCGAAGGCGTGCGAATTGTATCCCATGGAATCCTATGAATGCCTACACACACAATGCAGGCGGTGGCGTCATCGCAGTGCCCTAGGAAAAACCGCCACGTCTTCGCCTCCGCTCCTCCGCCTCCGGCTTCAGTGTGTGGAGAGTTTTAATCTGGGCAGTATACTTTCGTTTACGTTTCGATGTGTACTGTGCGATTTTGTTTTCGTCTTAACTTTGGCTTTCACAATGGGCGCATTTATAAAAAGGATGGATCTGGAACGAAAAATAATTCATTCTTTGATAGAGTCCGTTCATTAGGAGCTTCGAGATTGTCATTGTCCGTCTCTGATGTTAATTTAACCTCAAAATTTGTTTTCATCCTAACTTTTTTTCCTGATTGGCGATTTTGAAAATATTTATGCACATTTTAAAGGAATTATTAATGTTTATTTTGGTATACTTACCATGAAAATACATCACAAAAAAAAAACTGAATGACAGGTCAACAAATGTATGGAGCGTGGACATCCTTCTTTAAAAGGTAGGGAAATTATCAACTCATCTAATCACTAAATCAAGGATACCTTTATGACTCATACACACTTAACTTTCATATGATACTACTAAATACTAATCTTTATAGCTACAACAAACAGGATATTTAATTGGTATTGGGATCCAAGATATTTGACATCAACAAAGACATTTTCACGTTTAAATGAATGAAGTATGAATCAATGCTAAAAAGAAAAACAGCAACAGCGCTGAATAAAGAAATAAAGCGAAAAAAATTAAAATCCATGATAAATTAAATTATGAATGAGAGCTTTTACAACCCAAAATGGCTTAAAAATCTGCAATTTATTATGTTGATAGGTATGTATTTGCTTCTTTGGTATGTACATATTTTGTATTGCATATTTTCCACCAACATTTCTTTGGTTTTGTGTTTACAAGGTTCTAAAGTATAAAAAGTCAAATAGGTATTTTAGGCTCAATTTTTACCTGGATAAAATGTGTTTATTATTCTATCTATCTCCTAAATAAATTGCATTAAGTTGTTTTCACATTGATAATAAATAATAACAAGAAAATTAGAATCAAAAAATAAAAAATATCTATAACTATTTAGTAAATTTACAATTAATCGATTAAGCTGCATTCATAAATTATACCAGTTGCCCGGCTTTGCACAGGTACTTACTTTAAAGTACATACTGTACAAAACAACCATTGTTTTGTGTATTTATACATACATTTAGATGATTCATTTTTATTTATAAGAAATGAATTATATCAAACTAGCGACCCACTCCGGCTTCGCATGGTTTTATTATACATATAAACCTTCCTCTCGAATCACTATATCTATTAAAAAAAACCGCACCAAATACATAGCATAAGTTTTAAAGATTTAAGCCTACAAAGGAACATGGGGACAGAGAAAGCGACTTCGTTTTATACTATGTAGTGAAGTTGATTTTCTAAATCTCTGAGAAACAAAATTACCAGCTAACAGCAAAGGAGTATGGTTCCAAGAATTGTTTAGTGAAATTTTGTAAATACTGGCATATTGAACAATGGATTGAACCACTTATTGTGTAACACTGAGTCATAAATTAGCATTGCCATGCCAAATGGTGACTTTAAGCTGATAAAAATAATCAAGTTACTGATGCAAGGAAAATAACTGTTACTTATAGGTTGTTTGACTAACATAAAGTTGTTGTTTATTCATGAAGAACTTAAGTATCAATTAAGAAATTACTCAAATATCATAATAATATTTATTATATTGAGAAAAGTAAAAAGATTTGTTGCATGTTATGATTTGGAATTAAACAATGAAATTTGTTTACAAAATGTAAGGTTGTGATTTATAAAACAGAGAACATTTTCAGTGTTTGTATTAGCAGCTACTTCCTGAATATATTATCAATATCTTCATAAATTACTCAAACCCTAACACACAAGTGTTTGGCACCAATTTGGAGCATGTGTTATTTCATGTGGACATTCCAAACAAGTTTATTTACATACAATTTTGATATTTGACCTACATAGCTGTAGAATGTCTTTATGCGAGTCAGTGGAGCTATATAGCAAATAAAATTACATTAGTGGGTACTTACGCTTCTGGATAGCATTCATCAAACAAAATCGGGTCCGTCTGATTGCATCGACGTAACACGTATTCTCGTGCTGTTGCTATGCGTTCAGAGCTTTCATTGAACTTGTCTAGTACAGTGACTTCGAACTCCGAGTCAGCGAGGGAGAGTTTCGATAGCTCAATAACAGTATCATCACACTCCTCGTTCAAAAATCCTGCGAAAACACCCACAAAATTACCACGACATGGCATGAGCTGAGCATGACACATACAAGGAAGTGAATAACTTTCCCTTTAGCATTGGCGTAATTATCTACTGAACGAACCGAATTGTAAGTTTTATAGTGAATTTTGAGGGTAAACTAACCTGTGTATTGCAGGGGAAGATGCATGCACTTGGCTTTAGACACTTTTTTACAGAACAAAGGCGCGGAACCAAGCTATTATCCCGTTACGGATAATGGCAGACAGAAATATAAGGATTTCAGACACTCGGTTACACTTATTCAAAGTTTTTTCACTAGTTCTATCAATAGCAGTAGCGCTATTACACTACTACAAGTAATGTTACTCGCAGTACTAAATAAAAATAAAATAAAAATTCTTGGACAAAGACCACGCAGTGTCTTCTTCCGCGAAACGCGCTATTTTGTTTGACAGAAAGGAAAAAGCAAGCAGGCAAGTGAGTGAATGTATGAATGAGGTGCGGTAGAAAAATACTACTTCGGTTTCCGGTGTTGCCAGCAAGGCAAAAATTCTACCATCCGCTAAATTCAAAAACTCACCTTTCAAATCGTCAAATACTTCGGTGGTGCTTAGGCTTATCCTGGAGCTATTTGAATCCTGGGCAAAAAAAAAACAAGCGGATGAAACAAATATTTTCATTTTCTAAATTATAATATAAATAATTTCACTCACCTTCACGAAACGAATAGTTGACCTGCTAGGTTTCGAAATAAAAGTACTCCTTCTGCTATTGATAGATTCATTGTGTGGCGAATCTGCAATAGATAATTTTTAGTGCACTTATTATTCAATATCTTTATAATTTCTAACAAAAATCATGTGAAAAAATTATAAACAAACCTGACATTACACTAAAACTTTGGATGGAAGTGTCAGACTGATTTTTCACAGCATGTTTTTTATTCTTAGCTCTATTTGCTGCCAGTTAAATATCAAGAAGGTTACATGATAAATACAAAAGAGGATTTTACCTTGCATTTCCATGGTGCTGATAACACTCTGCCTGTATTTTCGACCTTTCTTCTGGCCTTCATCTTCTACAACAGAGCTATCGAAATGATCAGCCATCATGGTCATTCTTCTGTAGATGCTCAAGGATCTCTCCCATTTCTTTCCAGGTCGAAGGATTATACTTGGTTTTACTTCTGCATCAATACTCATAGATCTGTCTGGCATTAAGCTGTCTTTGTATAATCTAGAGCTTTTCCCTGTAGTAACTGATGACGTAACATATTCTAAAACTTGTTTTTGCTTACTTAAGTCTTTATTGATTTTATCATCAAAATAATCTTCTAACACTTCTGTTTCTACAATTGTAGCATTGTTACCAAAATTTAGCTCTGTACTTGCAATACTATCCTTGGATAATCTAGAACTTTTCCTTGAGCTTTTTCTATGCTTTTTATCAGTACAGTCTTGAATATTTCTTCCTTCTGTTACATCAATTGGATTGACATCTTTTTTATATAATCTTAAGCTTTTTCTTGTAGTAACTGAAGATCTTGTATATTCTTTATCTTCTTTTTGGTTATAATTTGTTATATTGATATTATCATTGTAGCAATCTCCGAACACTTCTGGTTCTACCATAACATTGTTGTCGGAATTCATTTCTCTGCTTGTAATAGATAATCTACAACTCTTTCTAGAGCTGCTTCTATGCTTTTTATCTGTTGATACTTGAACATTTCTTTCTTCTACAGCAATTTGAACAGCACCTTCTTCAGATACATCTAATTCAGAATCAGACTTTTCCAAGCAGCTTAGCTTAGCTTTAGTACTGAGTACAGTCTTATCACATTCCGTACTGCTACTTCCGTAAGAATTATCATAAATATACATAGAATCATTGACTAACTTAATTTTTCTTCTAGTTGTTACAAAACTAGCATGGATCTGTTCATTACCACTACTATCTTCAATAGATTCAATATCATCTTCATTTGGTTCAATATTATCTTCAGTAGTTGATGAGTCAGTTATTAGGATCTCATCCTGAGGGTTTCCACTGACAGATTCAGATTTTGAAGTAACTGAAGTGTTATGTGAGCAATTGGGAAAACTTTCATCAAAGTCAAAATCAGAACTTTTGTTGTCTGCATTTTCATTCCTACTTTCATTTGAAGTATTGTCAACATTATTTTCATCATCTTGATCTAGATCTTCATAACCTTCAGCAGACTTAACAGACCCACCTGATGAGTCTTGCTGGTTGTCTATTAACATTTTTTCATAATATTTATAGAATAAGGAATCATTCAATTTTTCAATTGTTACTTTTGGTTCAAGGAATATTTTATCTTCTGAAATACTCTGATCACTGTTGCAAGTATCATACATAGATTCATTTGTAGCATCTTCAGAATGAACTGATGAGTTGTCAGAATTACTACCAGAAATATCATTGGATAGAATACTTACAGATGGGTTTTGTCTAGGCATGCAACTTCTACCATTACTTATATTTTCATTAGAATTTTTAATTTCCTCTAAAATGTTTTCTATTTTTTCATTGCTTCTAGTTGCTTCATTATTATCATGTGAAGGGACATCCAAAGATTTTTCATTGACCTTGTGATTGTCACCGTCTAGATCTTTATATCCCAAAGATTTTTCACTTTCATTGCAAATGTTTTTAATTTTGTCTTTCATCAATTGCAAGACGCAATTGTGTGTGTTGTTTGAGAATCCCAAGAATGGTTCAGCTTCAGTTATATGGGATAAGCTGTTCTCAGTAAGTAATTCACTATTTTTATTTTCTTCAACTGGACAAATTTCGTAATCATTTTCACATTCACTTGGTGTTGCTTCTATGCGATCATATTTCTCTGTACATATTTTAGTATTATTATTTACTCTATCAGTTCCAGACATATCTACAGCCTCTTTATCACAGTGAATAACTGATTCCTCAGCACATTTTTCTATTGCATTGTCTTTAATTGTCATATTATTCATCACTCCAAATGTCTCTTCTTCATATACTTTAGTTCTTTTTCCTTTACATGGAAAAACAATACTATTACTACTTTCATTGTTTTCCTCTGAAATAGTTGGACTTTCCTTACTTTGTACTGAGATGGGAGAGAAAACAAAGATAGATTTCCCTCTATACTTTTCTTTAAATGGTGTGCTGCACAGCGGAGATCTTTGAAGGATTGTTGACTGGGAGTTGTTCAACAGTCTGTTTTTAAGCTTGTAGGATGTGTTAAACGAGTTGTTTACAGTTTTTTGTTTCAGTCTATTTAACATTGATAGGTTCTTTTCAATATTATTGATGGACTCATCAAAGTTCTTTGGACTGTTGTTAAACTCTTCAACAATGAGTTCATGTCTTCTTATATCAGTTGTGTTTGATTTTATATTAGAGGTATTTTCTTTATCAGACTCTGAAATCATTTAAAGATATAATGTTAAAGATATAATGTGATTTGTAGATTTTGTTTGGACCCAAACAATTATTAAAATAGTTCCCAGTAGCGTATCAAGTAGTTTACCTAGGTGTATCAGATGTGAAAGTTGCTGTACAGCTTAGGTGTACATAATTATTTAATAGTGAACTCACCAAAAGAATCACTGGAATAATTAAACTTCTTTGCTGCTTTTTGTTTTTTCCTCGTGTATGTTTTACTTTGCCTGAAAATATGTGATTTCCTATTTAATTGTAGAGAAGGAAACAGCTCTGTCTGAGCTTTATGATAATCTTATGATAATCATCTAAAACAAGAGTTCACCCACTGCTGGTGGTGGATATGTATACAGGGTGTTAGTGTGAACAGCGTTATCCTTGAAACCAGAGGTTCAGCATCATGAGTAGAGTCCAAAACCGATGAGATAAGGTTAATGCCTATTTTAGTTTCGCAGTATTTTGATATTTTGTCTTTAATATTGTACGCAATGTCATGGTCAGTCACCCTAGAAAACCCCCACCACTCAATCCCCCCAACCCCCACCAATCAACAAACCCCCCCAATAAACAACCATCACCAACACCCACACGCCCCGCTCGAATCCTGATTGAACGCTGAACCTCTGATTTCAAGGATAACGCTGTTCACACTAACATCCTGTATACATATAGGCCTCCCAAACTTTTATCAACTCCACATGGTCATCAACCAATTTTGATTTGGTTAAGATTAAGCATTTTGTAAGCCAATTTATAAGTTATCTATTTCCGAGTCATTTGGGGAGGCCTATGTCCAGCAGTAGACTAATATGGCCTTTATTAGTCCACTGCTGGACATGATGATTATTTCCGAGTCCCATCCAAGTTGCCTCTTAGATGTTAGTTTGGTTTGAGGCAGCTGGGATGTAAATAATCTCTGTATACTCTCCAGATAAATTTGATTGGCAATATTTGGAAACCCAACTTAATCTACAATAATTGTAATAATTGTTAAGTAATAAAAATTACACTGGATAATAAACACAGCATCATCTACCCTCAAGCTAAGCAGAGCTGGTGTTATGGGTATTAATGGACTGTTGATTCTCAATATTGAGAAAATTATACTTGCTGAAACTCAACACTAAGCAACTTACTTTTTTGGCATGAATGTTTTTAAAGCTGGACTCTTGCAGGCTACCTGGCCATTAGATGAAGAATTTAATAGCATATCAAAGGGATCTAAAATCTTATTTACTCGGATGGACTTGTCTGGAGTCAAGAAGGTTGTTGTATTAGTAGATTCCCTGGGTTTTATGTCTTTAACGATCCTTTTCACAACCTTTCTCTTTCGGACTCTATTAGAGGCTATGCCATAAGCGGTGGACGGCCCGACACACGATAATTCACGAGTTTGCTTGATATTTTGTATATAATATGCATCAAATGCTGAACTCTTCTCGTCCAAGTGCTGGAGGACATCCCGGTGGTCTAAGCCGCCGCCTGTATCTTTCTTAGACCTATAGGTGCGTCTCATATTCAGTTTTTGCAGTATTTCAACTGTTTTTTCGTGTTATCAGACAGCAAAACAAACAAGATAAGCTAGCTGACACAAACTGGATACAAACAAAATTCAAAATATTCAAATGCACAGACAGAAACAATCTCATTAAGTCACTGTCATTATTTAAAGTGAATGAGTTGAAAACAAGAAAAGAACTAATAAATTAATCTCCCGGTTGAATGAAGTTGGTAGTAGTGACGTTCATTACTTCCTTTCGGTGTTGCTTTGTGTAAAAAAAGCCATATACCTACCTACCATATGTATTGTGTGATCAACTTAAATAGGTACAGAATGATTGGAAGGTGGGTGCAAAGCTGGTAGGCGAAGGTATTGTGGACTATTTGGAACCATTTAAGCCATATTTGTCTAAGACGAAGTCTGACTGTTTCTTTCTTACCAATATTTTATTTGTGGCAAGGAAAATACCCGAAATTTTACAGTTAGTTGCTAATCATTGTTAGTTCAAAAGGCCAATGATTTTTTTTTTGTTTAATTTAAGTAAAACTAATGTGTAAGTAATCTAAAAAAACATGTTCTTAGGTTAAGTTTAATTCTAAGAATATTTGAGGAATTCCACTGACCAAAACACCTGTATTTGATTAGAGCTAGAAATTAGTTCCACTAAAAACCAAGGAATGTATTTACTTTCCTTGACAAAAACATTCTACTTCCGGTAGTTCTTCTGGACGAACAGAATCACTCTTTTATCTTCCACCAAGCTTCTTGAGCTTGAACATGGTCGCCTTGCTTGCCTTTTTCATCCAGACATTATTTTATATTTTCATCACCTGCTAGATAAATAGTTTTATCCCAACTGCCTCTATGTCTGGGTCTGAGCTCAGGCATGTTTACATTTAAAAGGGCCCTCACTTTACATGCCAGTTTAATCGGTCCTAGTTTATTCCCGCACCCGGTTCTAATATATTACTAACTAGCGACCCGCCCCGGCTTCGCACGGGTGTATTATACTACTAATATTATAAACGCGAATGTTTTTAAGTATGGATGGATGTTTGTTACTCTTTCACATAAAAACTACTGAATGGATCTGGATGAAATTTGGCACAGAGATAGATTAGTCTGGAATAACACAAAGGCTATATTTTATCCCACAGTTCCCACGGGAACGGGAATTACGCGGGTGAAACCGCGAGGCGCTGTTAGTTATATTAGTACCTATAAGTATATTTATATATCTTGAACTGGGTAAGTTGCGTGCCTTTTCTGACAAAACAATTTCAAGCAAGTTTCAGTTTTAATATTTATTTATTTAAACATCTGTATGATGAATCACATTTAGACATTTATCAGTTTTATGTTCACATTAGATACTCAACATTTATATGAATATATACATAGTGAACACCTATACAAAGATCATCCATCTTTGGCAGATTACAATTAATAAAAAATACTACAGTACAATAATTCAGTGTCTTGATTATTAAAAACACATGAAGTTTCTGTGATCTCAGTTTGAAATACTCTAAATTTTGACGAAAGATTATTATACTGAGGTAGAACCTACTTACAAAAAGTGTGAATGCAATGTAAGAAGCCGAATGAACATAGCAAGAGCTTTTATTTATATCAGTAGGTATCAGACACAAATTATATAAGTACCTATGTTTTCTAAACAAAGTAATATTTTATCCCTACTTATTATTTTAAATAAAATCATCATAAACATAACAAAAATAATAGAACCTATTCAATCAGCCTATGTAAATACAAAACGATTTAGAAACCTAAAAAAAATATTTAATTCTACTTTTGGTCCAATAGACATTCAAAATAAAAAAAGGTTGGTTGTTGTCAAAAAAGTTGTTGAGAAAAATTCAACATTTTCTCAACTAATTTATTGAAAATCTGTGAATGAATGAGTAGATAACTGTTTCTCAAAAATTTTGGAGTCTCATCTTAAAATCCACTGTTTGATGCACCTAGATTTTCAATTGAAATGGGCAATTAAAGCTAGAACAAAGTCGACTTGACATGGCTGCAACAATTTGTTTTATGATAATTTGTAAAATCAAAGTAACAAACAATTATTTCAAAAACAATAATTAAACAATCAAATCAATAACCAGCAAAAATAGATAAAAGAAGGACTAAAGTTTTTTAAGTACTATTTACGAGTATGATTACAATATATACGTGGTAAGCTCTTTTGTGCTCTCAAGTCAAGTCACAAATCTACGTAAACACTTAATTTTAAATGTCAAAAATATAATTGACCTTATAATTTCCAATAAACATTTTTTTACAGACACCTTTCTTATAACTAGTAAATGGTCCAAACTTTTAATAATCCGGGTTATATCAACTTCATTTCATAGTCTTACACAAATAGAACATTTAGTACATCCAAGATTATTTTAGAAATATTTTTCAATTGGTAATTAAGTTGACTGTAACTTTGAACAATGACAAGAATTCTTATCACAAGATAGTGATTGAGAGTTAAAACCTTGAAAAAACACCTTGTTAGTTTTTCTAAGCTTTTATATTAGTTTCCTAATTTTTGTCACTGCCAGCCATATTAACGTGATTTTTTTATGGCCTCTTCATTTTACACATAATAAGTAAGTAAGTAATAATGAGCAATAACAGATACTCACAAACCCTAATTCCAATTATATAAATCTTATCCTAGTAAAAGCTGAAAAGAATGTTTAGTTATCACTTATCACCATCCAATGCTACTTCAATACCCTTTAATAAAGATTGTAATAAAAGGATTGCATATTTTTTTCTGTCAATATGTTTAGTTTTGAAGACATCTGAATTGCCACCAACAAAATATTTTAATACTTGACACTAATATTACAAATGCAAAAGTTTGGATGCATGGATATTTGTTATTGTTCACACCAAAACTACTGAATGGATGGGGCTGATACTTTGAATAGACTTAGGTCTAGGCCTGGAATAAAACATACTTCTCATAAATTTTCATGCTGATGAAGCCGCAGTATGCAGCTAATAGAACAATGTCATAAAACCTAAACTGTAGTCTCCCAATTAACAAAACTTTATTAAATTAAGACTAAACATGTTACAAGATAACATAAAATTGTTTGATTATGAGTTTATGACATTCAAAACCAGAAGCCGGTTCCTTACTTTGATACCTAATTAGTTGCGAAAGCTTAATGTGAAACGTAATAGACTACAAATAATATGTGCACAGTAAACATAATATCACATGGTTTTTATACATTTGGGTCATCACATTTTAGGAGTATACATCCACGGGACGAGGTGATTGTGCAAGAGTGGACGGACTACCCATATTGTCCAAGGTTGATGGACTGCCCAAAGGGTCAACCAAGGGAGATTCATTTCTATCAGCCTCTATATTTCCTTTTGCCACTTGTGTCTGCAATCCACATTTCTCATTCTGAAATTTTAAATGTATTACATAGGATAAGTCAAACTGTTGTTAAACTACCTACCTAAACTTATTTTGCTGTAAATATCTTATTATTTTGTGTGTATTTATTAGGTCATTAATTTAAAGGCATGTGAAACAATCTTATAATTAAATAAATAAATAATTCTGGACAGTCCACACAGCATCATCTAGCCCCAAGCTAAGCAGAGCTTGTGTTATGGGTACTAGATGACTGATATACTTAATACAATATACTACATAGATAGATATTTTTTATTATACATATTAAACACCCAGACCAACGAAACAAATTTCTGCAGATCATGCACAAATTTGTTCCGAGGCGGGAATCGAACCCGCAACCTCCTGCGTCGCAGGCGGACCTTCGCCCACCGCGCCACATCGGTCGTCTAATCGTAATCGTAAATTAATAAGCAAGTTTTATTTTTTCATCTTTTTTTTTGTTAGATCTACTTAAATAGGGCTAGTTGTTTTATATTGGGCTATTGTGCTCTAAAAATTAATTCTACAGGCCTCATCTGCAGGATTTATATTTATGCTATTTTGGTTTAGTAAATTTTTCAAGTTTGGTTGGTTACTATGGGCTATCCCAAGAGCTCAAAAATAAAATTACTTTAAAGTTAGTTGAATTCTATCTAAATGTCTTATTGTGTCTTTTTGTGTAAAAAGAAATTTATCACTACATAGTATAAAACAAAGTTGCTTTCTCTGGTCACTATATCCCTTTGAATGCTTAAATCTTTAAAACTATGCAACGGATTTTAATGTGTTTTTTTTAATAGATAGTGATTCAAGACCGCCCCGGCTTCGCATGGTTTTATTATATGTATAAAACATAATAAAACCATGCGAAGCCGGGGCGGGTGGCTAGTATTGTATATAATAAATTTTATTTCTATGTTAGCAAGCAGTACTAGTATCAAATATTAAAACATACCATCTTCCTCTTGTTGAATGCCATAATTTCATCATCATCACAGTGTTCAATTTCATTTGACTGCTCATATGAGTTACTGCTCAGCCTTCGCAAGTTGATTGACAACTTTTGATTCATACAATGCTCTTTTATATCACTGAAGTAATTGATAGTTTCTTTATCCTTAGAAGAATTTTCATCTCGATTTTTAGCAGCCCGGTACTTTTTTTTATGCTTAGCTTTATGCTTCTGTCTTTTAAGCAGTGGATCTAATGGTGATGGTGGACTATCAGCCACATTTCTAGGAGATAAAGCCCCTATGTGCTTAGGAGACTGGACCATGCTCTTTGTTTGTACCGTTTTCTTTGCTTGTTTCTTAGCCCTCTTCAAAGCTTTTTTAGCTGCCTTAGAATCAGGCTTCATATCACAGGAGACCCCAGAATCTTCGTTGTAATCACCTGCAAGAGGTGGGATTTTCACTACCGTACCCTCACCTTCTCCAAAGCAAATTTTAAGTGTGCGAGCACTAGAATATAATGTGTTGAATGGTGCATCTTCACTTTTAGTCTTTTCACTATCCTCATTACAGACACTGACAAAAGCCAGATCTGGCGTTAAAGTTTCATTATCACTTTTTAATGGTTT
Source organism: Eupithecia centaureata (assembly GCA_944547425.1). Taxonomy (NCBI): domain Eukaryota; kingdom Metazoa; phylum Arthropoda; class Insecta; order Lepidoptera; family Geometridae; genus Eupithecia; species Eupithecia centaureata. The sequence goes on from OX155683.1 coordinate 2,225,088, forward strand.
TTCACTAGCCTTACTGGAATGCTTAGCCACTCCTTTTAGAGCACTAGAGATCTCGCTGGGTTGTAACCGTGACAGCTTGGGAATTAGCATACCACCAGCCATCAAGTATTTCTTCTGATTACTCAAATTTCTTGCCGATTCGGGTGCCTTAGCCTCGTCGTCTGAATCATGCTTCCGCTTTTTGGACACGTCTACATTTTCGTTGTTTTCATTACAGATACCATTGCAGTTTGAACACAGCACTTTCCTCGGCCGCAGTCGTACCGTCATCTTTTGACGGGGTTGGGGTTTACCTTTCGGTCCAGGTTTCTTCTTTTCAGCGACTTTGCTTTCATAATCGGGTTCCTCGTAAAGGTACCTTTGACTAGCGGAATGTAACTTATCCTCATTGCTATCACCCGATGCGGCTTGTCGAGAAAACGCCGGGTGAAGATTATATACTCCAAATGGCAAATTACTGAAAAAAACAATGGTTTATTCTTGAAAACTGGATATCCCCAGACGAAATCGATAATTTCACCAATCCACCCGACTTACCCTTTATTGGAATCTAAAAGAACGCCTTGGAACTTTTTATCATCAGCACAATAAGAAACTACAATCAAATCAGCAAGAGCCTCTTCCACATGTACTAAAATTTGAGAATTCTTCTTGACCATCTTATCGGCTGTTGCAGCGACAGCCGCCATATTTTTTTGTAATAGACAAAATCAAAAATAGACTTAATGAATGAACTAAATCAGCTAGTGCTGCTCTAAGTATTGCTCACGCTCAGTACTCCCTCCCACAGGCTGAGGCAGAAACCAATCATCAGGCTTTCCGCAGTACCGGTATACTTACTTTAATCCCCAATAATAATACAAGATCAAGATTATTTATTGCTACATGTTGCAGTATACATTTTGCATCTAGGTATAATCGGAACGTATCCACTCGCGGCTTCGCTCGCGTTTTTTGTACGATTTGTCCTGTTCTTCAATCTACATATATATTTATCATTTTCTGTCTTTTTGAAAAATCTTGAAACATGTCCGACACACGATTTATAGTTATATCGGTACATAACACAAACTATATAGGGATAATACTGAAAATTGCAGGTCATAACAGGTTAAAAGTAACAGGAATTGCAATAATTACTGCGAATCTCAAACTTTAATCAAGGCGTTTCACCCCATTTTTCGAAGTTTTCTTAAAAATTCTGAAACAAGTGTTCAATAATTTTATAATTTTATTACGCTCTGTAAATTTCATGCCAATCGCTTGTGATGCGACCACTGGTTAAGGAGTTACAACACAAAAAAAACTTTTCACCCTGATAGGGGAGAAATATAATAAAGTCAAGTCAAGTCAAGTCAAGTCAAAGTGCTTTATTTCCATAAGACCTTACAGGACACTTGGACACGTCATAAAATACATTTTATAAATAATTAAAACTAGGAAATAAAGAGCTCACTTTGATTTTTGTTCACTTTAATCTTTTTAAGTAAAGTAAAAAAGCGAACAGAAATCTTTACCTTGTTAGGTTGTTATTTTTCGAGTTGGAGCAAAACTCATCCCAAGCTTATTTATATATGCTTTATTTAAATAATCAGATACTTTATAGTAAGCCTTTTTACAAAGAATAGTTTTGACAGTTTGTTTGAATTTATTTACTGATAGTTTTTGCAACTCACTTGGAGTTTTGTTGTAGAAGCGTATACATTGCCCTTTGAAAGATACATTAACCTTGTTTAGTCTAGTTGTAGGCAAAGCTAGTTTATTTTTATTTCTAGTATTGACATTGTGTATATCGCTATTTTTAGGAAACTTATTGATATTTCTACGAGTGTACAACAGGTTTTCGTAAATATATTGACATGGTACTGTCATTATGTTAATTTCTTTGAATTTATGACGGAGGGATTCTCTGGGACCCATATTATAGATTGCCCGAACAGCTCTCTTCTGCAACACAAAAACGGTGTTAATATCTGCAGCATTCCCCCACAGCAGTATACCATAAGACATAATACTATGGAAGTAGCTGAAATAAACAAGTCTAGAAGTATCTACGTCCGTAAGTTGACGGATTTTTTTGACTGCATATGCCGCAGAACTGAGCCTTTTTGATAGCTTATCTATATGTGGGCCCCATTGAAGCTTACTGTCTAGGGTGATTCCTAAGAATACAGTACTTTCTATAATATCTAACGTTTCTCCTTTTACGTTTATATCAGCCTTAACTTGTTTCACATTAGGTAGAATAAATCTAATACATTTCGTTTTGTTTCCATTAAGCAAAAGATTATTGACGCTAAACCAGTGGACAACTTTTGAGATTGCATTATTCACATCGTCGAAATTTGTTGATTGTCTTTTCATTTTAAAAATTAAAGAAGTGTCATCAGCAAACAATACAATCTCGTGATTATTCTTTACAATATCAGGCAAGTCGTTAATATAAACTAAAAATAGGAAAGGACCGAGGATAGACCCCTGCGGTACACCCATAGTAACTACAGACCCCGAAGACCGTTTCCCATTAATGTCAACTCTTTGTATCCTGTCACTTAAGTAAGAAGAAAGAAGAGCCAAAGAGGTGTCATTCATTCCATAGTGATGCAGTTTCCTGATTAATGTTCTATGATGTACACAGTCAAATGCTTTTGACAAGTCGCAAAAAATGCCTAAAGCATCTTGAGACTTCTCCCAAGCATCAAAAATATGCGATACCAACTCTACACCGGCATCAGTAGTTGACCTGCCTCGAGTAAACCCGAATTGCTTACAATGTAGCAGGTCATTGCCATTGAAATGTTTAAGCAATTGGTGTAATATAAGTTTTTCAAAAACTTTGCTAAATGTTGGCAGTACTGATATTGGTCTAAAGTTAGTGGGGTCAGACCTACTACCCGATTTAAACAGTGGAGTTATTTTACTATGTTTCATTAGATCAGGAAATACGCCACAATCAATAGACTCATTAAATATGAAAGCTAGATCTGGTGCTACAGTTTCAATTAAAGGTTTAATAATTTTAACGGAAATGCCCCAGAGATCTGCAGTTTTCTTAATATTTAAAAGTTTAAAAACCTTTACAATATCTTTTTCATCGACGTGGTTGAAATTAAATTTTTTTTCGGATTTAGGAACATTATCTATGAGTAAAGACTCAGCGATCACTTGAGAAGAGTTTAAATTCTTTGTAGTAGAGATTGGAATGTTAGTAAAAAAGTTTTCAAATGCTTGCGCTATTTCAACATCGTTTTTGATTGAGCAATCATTTATTTTTAAGTTATAATCATTAACATAGGTACTAACCTTTCCAGTCTCACTATTTATTATTTTCCATGTGGATTTAATAACATTTTCGCTATTTTTAATTTTCGAGCTAATATAATTTGACTTTGCTATCAGACAAACTTTTCTAAACATTTTTGAGTAATTTTTAACTTTATCTTTGAACTCTTCGCTAAAATTGTATTTTTTTCACTATATAGTTCATACAACTTTTGTCTACTCTTATGAATACCTACAGTTGCCCACTCACTAAATGAAAGTTTATCAGAAACCACAATCGATCTGGCTGTAAAAATGGAATTGAATGCAGAGGTAAATTTCTCAAAAAAACTGCTATATAGCTCACTTGGGTTGTTATGTGAGTAATTAGGTGTTGGTTTTGAATTCCAATTTGATTTCATACGTTCAAATCGATGTGTGGTTACTGGTATATATGTTATTTTCCTTTTACAACTATTATTTTTCATCTGAATGTTGATTTTTATCATTTGACCTAAGTGGTCTGATTTTAAATTACTTATTACATTTTTACTAACAATTTTATCATGTAGGCAAACAAAAATATTATCAATACATTTTGCTGAGGTTTCAGTTATTCTAGTAGGTTCCATAAATAGCGGCCTCAGATTGTAAGAATTAAATAAATTAGTCAATCTGCTACTGAGAGAGTTAGCTTCTAAAAGATTAATATTGAAGTCTCCACATATTATGAGATTTTTACTTGAATTTGATAATTTAAATAACATATCATCCATAATTTTTTCAAATATTTCAAAGGAGGCTGATGGTGGGCTGTATACACTTACTACAATACTTTGCTCCAACTCAACACATGCTACTTCAATGTGGCTTTCAACAGACATACATATTATGTCCTTACGGTCTTTGAATTTCAGTAGTTTATTAAGTAATATTAAAGAGCCTCCACGAATAGCATGTGATCTGCAAAAAGAACTACCAACTTGGTGGTTGCTGAAGTTGAACATGAGCTCATAGCTTTTCAGCCAGTGTTCTGTTAAGCAGATAATATCAATATCAAATGAGTTCATGAACAATTCCAATTCTAATAATTTACTTCTTAATCCTTGAATATTTTGATGCACCAAGTTAGTAAACTTTGCATTAATTTTACAAATTTGTTTTTTCTTTTGATTGATATTATTTGTTTTTTTAAGGCAAGAGACTTCCTCTATTGTCTTTATTTCTAATTTAAATGACTTGGAATAATTTCCAAGGTCTTGGTTTGTAAATTGTTACAATGCTCAAAAGAAGCATTAGTTATAGCCAAGTTTTTGGCTGTGGTTTCAAAATAATAGGATAGCGAAATTGCTATCTGTCTTTTGTAAAAATTGGAAAGGTAATAATTACCTTGAGTCAGATAATATTTTTTATTAACAATATTGTTAATATCAATCAAATGTACATTATTATTGCATGAAATAGTATGCAATGTCATATCTAAGCTTATTTTCAGAAAGTGGCAAGCTGTCGCTGTAGGGGAATGTGAACATCACAATTTGTCTTAAATTTATAGAACAAAGTTTGTCCATGTACTTAATTAGGTCAGATTTGTTCACATTACCCCTATTACCAATGCATATTATTAAGTTTGATTGATTATCAAAAGTTTCAATATCAATTTTCTGCATAATACTATGCAGAGTTGAATTTTGATAGCAATTATTTATTACAGGATGTTCCATACTCTTATTTAAGAACTGGCCCATGTTTTTTCCGATTTCATCGCAGTACATTATTGTTTTTTTACCTGAGCATGAAGTGCAGAGATCCAGATGGGATGCGGCTGACACGGTGCTGTCCGGACCTGAATGGTCAGAGACTGGGCCGGGATCACAGCAGCCGCAGCCTTCCAGAACTCTGCCCTCCAGACTCACCTGGCTTCTGAGTAATGCATCCATGGCCAGATTGAGTTCCCTTGTTTGTTCAGTAGTTCTCTGATAGAGGCTGATGTACTGCTCTAGGGAGTGCTCAGCTTGACCAAGTTTACATCTCAGGTCTTGCATGTCTGCCTCATATTGAATTTGATTATAATTAAGCTGTGCTGTACACAGGTCTAATTTATTTACAAGTTTTCTTTTGTATTTTAGTTTGTATACAACATTTTTCTGGTTTTTTAATAATTTTTTAGTTACTTAAATACTCAATAATGCTATTAAACTGTAGATTTTTTTTATTTCTTGTATTAATTTTCTTTTCTTATCTATTATGAGCCTATCTACAGAGTGATTGGAAGGTGGGTGCAAAGCTGGTGGGCGAAGGTATATAGTATGGACTATTTGGAACCATATAAGCCATATTTGTCTAAGACGAAGTCTGACTGTTTCTTTTTTACCAATTTTTTATTGAAGGCAAGAAAAATACCCGAAATTTTACAGTTAGTTGGTAATCATGGTTTTTTACATATATCTTTATTTTTGTTTACCTTTATTTTTATTTTATTTTAACTCGGGTAGCTCTTGTTGCCCGGACTCTTATGAGCGGTGTCCTCATGAGCACCAAGCACACATAATTCACACACACACTGAATAACGGTCTTAGGCCAGTACCTTTACATTTCTATATTTACCTACCTATTTTATAGGTGTTTATTTTTGTTTTTACCCTTTTTGTTCATCCTTGTGCTCTTGAGTGAGAATTTATAATAGTATATAAATAAATAAATAATTCATGACATATCCCAGGTCGCTCCTGTTGCCCGGACTCTTAAGAGACCGGTGTCCTCAGGAGCACCAAACATACAAGTCACACAGCACACTGTATTACTGAGGTAGGTATATCTGTATATTGTATATCCATATTTTCTTTTACATTTATTCCCAGTATACCTACTTGCAATCTACAATCTAAACCTTACTTTATTCATCATAAAAACTTACTTATATTATAATCTTTCTTTGTTTGATCTTAATAGTTATGATTCTGTGACACTGTGTAAGTAATTAATGACTGTGTATCTTCTTTAGTTTACAACCTTCCGATTTTGTTTTTGCCATTTACCTTTCAAAATTTTTTTTATTGTAATTTTAAAGTTAAAATTGTTTAGATAATTGTTTTTAATTTAGTTAGTTGCCCTAAGCTTGTGCATGCTGGAAGCCCTTTAAGTAAGGGAACACATAGTTCTTAAGTGAAATTTATTTTGATGCTTGTTTTCTTGTATTGTGATTCTTTTGTTGGGTTTCCATAATAAATAAATAAATAAATAAATAAATAAATAAATAAATAAATAAATAAATAAATAAATAAATAAATAAATAAATAAATAAATAAATAAATAAATAAATAAATAAATAAATAAATAAATAAATAAATAAATAAATAAATAAATAAAATAAATCATTGCCAGTTTAAAAGGCCACTGTTTTTTTTTGTTTAATTTAAGTAAAGCTAATGTGTAAGCAATCTTACAAAACATGTTCTTAGGTATCTGAGTCATTAGCCATTTTTTACAGACATTTAAAACTTACGAAAATTTTCCGCAATTATGTAACGAAAACCATTTTTGGCGTTATTTAAAAAAACCATCGGTGTTTCTTTTGTTCAAACCTTTTTAGAAACATGTTTGGTTATTACTCTTTCTTTTTAGGTATCATATAAGCGGATATCTCACAAATTATTTAAATTAGGATCGACAAACCAAATAGAGAGAAAAAAATTTGAAGCACATTTAATAAAAAAAAAACATTTTGTGTTCAAAGTTTAATTCTAAAAATTTATGAGGAATTCCACTGATCAAAACAAAGACCACCGCGCGCGGTATGACGGCCAAAGCCATTTTTTTGTATGAAAGTTGCTTCAAATCTTTTGATGATATTCAGAAAATTTGCTGCAAGCAGAAAAGCGGCCATTGGCAAAATTGCGTCACAAAAAAACCAGATGCAGAGCTAATAAGTGGCCATAATCAAGAAGTTGAATTTGAAGTTAGAAACAGACAGAGGATTGGTTTTTTTTGGGTTTTTACTCTTACCGTTCTCAAGTTTCGCCTTTGTGATTTATTTATTGAAAACAATACTTAATTATCCACAGTCTTGTGACAATAAATAAAACGTAAGTCTATTGGTGTACCAATGTAGGTATTTCAGTTATAAAATTTTACCTACCCTGGCCAGCAAATCCAGCAATAGCATAAACTTACATAACTTTACCGGTTGTATATTATTTTCGAGTTTGTTTAGATTCAAGGCCTTCTAAATGCTAATTACACATTCATAACTAGTTCCTATAGTATGAATTGCTCTTACTTTAAGAGCGTGATTTTTTAATCTAGCTTGTATCTTATGAAGTTGTTAAAACTATCCATGTTTATAATAAGTATAGAAGAACCCTCAAACCAATATCTAACGATATTTTAAAGTCGTCGACATCTGTGGTTTAGCTGGCAAAGGTCCGCCTGCGACGCAGGAGGTTGCAGGTTGGAACCTTGTCTCAGGACAAATGTAAGAGCAATCTAAACATATTGAAGGGTGTTCTGGGGGTCTTCAATCAACCTACTTATACCTACTTCCAAGTGGTGTACTATAATATGAGTTTCTAAGTCTAAATCTTCAAAGGAATTTCTGAAAACCAGTTTATTTGACTTTGTCACAACTTGATGTAAAATTCAGAAAAAGCTGCCATATTTTTTCTACTTCATATAGTCCTACATTGATAGTTATATATTTCAGATCATGGCGGCTCAGAGAATTGATATCACAAAGCCACTTTGGGACCAGAACACATTCTATGGCAGATGGCGCCATTTTGCATTTATATCCAACCCTTTACTCTCATTGAAAACAGAAAAGGAGCTATTGGCGGCTAAGGATCTTTATTTAAACTACAAGTAAGTAGCTGTTTCGAAACTAAATACCTCATACTCAACTACTTCCTTGAATAAAAATGACCTTTGTAATTTAAACATGAATTATATCCTAACTTCTAACATGAGCATTTCCATGATAAAGAATTCATGCAAATATTATAGCTAAATGAAATCTTTATTAGAGCAGGCACAGAACCGAGAAACACAAAATTGGAGCAAGTAATAAAAGCGAAACAGCTATACGAGTCTGCATTCCATCCGGATAGTGGGGAGCTTCAAAATGTGTTTGGACGCATGTCTTTCCAAATGCCGGGGGGTTGCCTGGTTACTGGAGCTATGTTGCAGTGGTACAGGTAAATATGTATTGTTTAGTAGCCTCATTAGTCCCACAACAAAGGACATTAAGATTTATGTAAGAGTTGAATAAAAATCAATCTTATAACTTAAAAGTTGATAATTCATGTTCAAGCTGGACAATGACCTCTCTCTCTCTCTTATCACTTAAAAATTGATAGATCATGTTCAAGCTGGATACGACCATCCTCTCTTATCACCTAAAAGTTGATAAATCATGTTCAACCTGGACAATGACCTCCCTCTCCGATCACTTAAAAGTTGATAAATGATGTTCAAGCTGGACAGTGACCTCCCTTTATAACACTAAAAGTCAGTGTGATCAATGGCGATTTCCTACTATTCTCTGAGGATGGTGTTAAGGTTGTCTAACTATCTATAGGTAATAATACTTTTATAAAATGGAAAGATATGTATAAAACAAAGATGCTTTTTCTGTAACTATATCCCTTTGAATTCTTAAATCTTTAAAACTATGCAACAGATTTTTATGCGGTTTTTTTAATAGATAGAGTGATTTTAGAGTAACGTTTATATGTATAATAAGATCGTGCGAAGCCGGGCTATAATGCTGGACAATCCACACCGCACCATCTAGTCCCAAAGTAAGCTACTCAAAGCTTGTGTATGTATCAAATAATTCAAAAACTACTAGACTGATTATAAAATTCTTTCACATTAGAATGCTTCATTTTCCCTGAGTAACAGGCTATATTTAATAGTACCTATAAAATAATAGGGATCCCTACTAAAACCTAAATTTGTAAACCAAGAGGCAGATAGGACTAAATTATAGTTTTAAAACTTTTGATTATAGAGTGATACAAATTCACAAATCTGCACAATATCTTTATGACTACATAGTATAAAACAGAGTCGCGTTCCGCTGTCTGTCTGTCCCTATGGATGCTTACATTTTAAAACTGTGCAACGGATTTTGATGCGGGTTTTTTGAAAGATGATTCAAGAGGAAGATTTATATGTAATACACCTGTGCGAAACCGGGGTGTTCTCTAGTAAAATATAAAGAACAAGCGATTTTGTGGGTATTTGAGGATTTTTCATAAAACTTCTGAAAATGGGGTAAAACGTGTTAAAGTTTGATATTCGTAGTTTGTTTATTTTTGTTATTCTGTAACTTGTTTATTTTTGTTATTCTATAACTTTTTAATGTTAAGTGCTTTTGACCTGAAAAATTCAGTATGTACTGATGTATCTATGAATTAAAATACGTGTTTCAGGAATTAAAAAAAAAACCTAATAAAAGGGTAGATTGAGGAGCAGGACATTCGTAGTCTATTCGAGCGTAGCCGCGTGTGGAAACTCTGTCTTTCTTATAGGGTGCGGTAAAATGAAATTGGCAATAAAACTTATCTGACGGTAAAATGGAGACTGGTGGATCTAAAAGTTGCCGTATGTATTAGTTGTACTTGCGCAGATAAAAAACAAAACGAGTTCAACTATTATTACGGTATTAAGATAATACCAGATTAGAAGATGGTCTTGTCGATGTAAACATAGAAACAGTATTGTTTCGAATTGCGTCATTACCTACTTTTATTTATTCTGTGTCATTTGCATATCAGTTTCAAACATTTCAGTAAATCAATATCTTTATTCCTTTAGGCTTACAAAATAACCAATTAGACAGTCAAATTATCAAAGTAATATAAGAAAAAAGGTCTTAATTGATTTTCTCTTCGCTTAACAATTTTCCACTAGTGGAAGAAGCGAAAGACAAACCACTAGCACATGTATAACTTATGTGTCGAATACTGTTGCCTTGTAAATAATTACATAGTATTACTACTATATCTATCCGTCTATATTACGACTATAGTATCCAAAACACAAGCTCTTCTTAGCTTGGGGCTACATAATGCTGTGTGGATTGTCCAGCATTATAAGCCTACTAATATTATAAACGCGAAAATTTGTATGGATTGTAACGCTTAAAAATGAGCGGTGGTGGGGAAGAAGGAGGAAGGACCTAGAGTTGTTGAGGGGTAGGATTACCAATAAAAGTTTATTTAGAGTTACAATATAAACATAGTTTTATTAAATATTACATGAGCAAAGTTTTGGTAATGTTGGGCGCCTTAGGGTAAAGTAAAATTATGTTCAGCGGTAGAGCCTAGAGTGAAATAACAGGGTGTGATAGCCTACATTCAACTTCTTAGCAACCAGATAATGAAGTAATCTACAGTTATTTAATTTATAGCACGGATGATGTTCAGCGAGTGGAGTAAGTAACAGAGGGTTCCGGATGGTTCCAGAGTGAGGTTAGTTTTGGGTCACAGCACAAGTAATAATTGAGACACGGGGACTAGGGTCCAGCCGTGTTACCAGTAAGCTAGCGCTGTCGGTCCAAAGGTCAGGCGGGCACAAAAGGAGGGGCTTGCACTGAACCGCACCGAACAGCCTCCGAGCGGTCTCTCTCCGACCACTCTCCAAGGACAGCACATACAAAGATTTCACTCCCTCAGCTGGATCCTGCAGCCAGATAGCTGTAGGACAAAATAGATATATTATAGACAGAACGCGTACTAACTCTAGCGACACGTGGCGCTGAGAAATTTATATAGAAATTTACCTGATCGAGATCGAACGATCCCGAATCGTAGGAGGAAGACGACACGGCCTCACGGGCAGGCAACTTCAACTGCACGGTACTACGGATGCCACGAGGTAACCCTGGGAGTCTGAATGCAGGATCCTGGAGTTTGACAGAAACAACGGACGGTTAGGCAGACCGCTGGCGAAACCACGCACAGGCTGATGGCCAGAATACGTACCAGCTGAAGAGGTATCACGAGGATTCAAGGATTATGTAGGAATCTAACCAGCCTCGAGGTCCGTGACAAAAGAAATAATGAGTCGACACCTAGGTATATGACAACGCGATCCGACAGTAGAATAGACAGACGTCACTTTGGAGCTGTCATTGTCAACTCCAATTTGACAATGACAGACGCTAAGACGCAGAATGGCTCCGTGGACACAGAAATAAAATAAATCAAGAAAGGGGCCTTACAGGATAGATAGATGGATGTTTGTTACTCTTTCACGCAAAAACTACTGAACGGATCTAGATGAAATTTGGCACAGAGATAGATTATAGTCTGGAATAACACATAGGCTATATTTTATCCCGGAATTCACACGGGAACGGGAATTACCACGAAACCGGTGAAACCGCGAGGCGCTGCTAGGAATATCAGTAGGTAGTTTTATATTACTTGGACTGGGTACAGTTGCGTGCCTTTTCTGACAAAACAATTTCAAGCAAGTTTCAGTCTTAATATTTATTTATTTAAACATCTGTATGATGAATCACATTAAGACATTTATCAGTTTAATGTTCACATTAAAGGCGCTGCTAGTTTATTTATATTGGTTATAAATTTCAGAACAACAACAGCCGTTGTATTCTGGCAATGGATGAACCAGTCGTTCAACGCTCTGGTCAACTACACCAATCGCAACGCGAACTCCGCGCTGAGCGTGACGCAGATGGGAGTGGCGTACGTCTCGGCGACCACGGCGGCGCTGACGGCTGCGCTCACCTTCAAGTACGGGCTGCAGGCTCGGACTACGAACCCGGTGCTCGCTGTGAGTCACTAATATACAACTACACCAATCGCATCGCGAACTCCGCGCTGAGCGTGACGCAGATGGGAGTGGCGTACGTCTCGGCGACCACGGCGGCGCTGACGGCTGCGCTCACCTTCAAGTACGGGCTGCAGGCTCGGACTACGAACCCGGTGCTCGCTGTGAGTCACTAATATACAACTACACCAATCGCAACGCGAACTCCGCGCTGAGCGTGACGCAGATGGGAGTGGCGTACGTCTCGGCGACCACGTCGGCGCTGACGGCTGCGCTCACCTTCAAGTAGGTACGGGCTGCAGGCTCGGACTACGAACCCGGTGCTCGCTGTGAGTCACTAATATACAACTACACCAATCGCAACGCGAACTCCGCGCTGAGCGTGACGCAGATGGGAGTGGCGTACGTCTCGGCGACCACGTCGGCGCTGACGGCTGCGCTCACCTTCAAGTAGGTACGGGCTGCAGGCTCGGACTACGAACCCGGTGCTCGCTGTGAGTCACTAATATACAACTACACCAATCGCAACGCGAACTCCGCGCTGAGCGTGACGCAGATGGGAGTGGCGTACGTCTCGGCGACCACGTCGGCGCTGACGGCTGCGCTCACCTTCAAGTACGGGCTGCAGGCTCGGACTACGAACCCGGTGCTCGCTGTGAGTCACTAATGTACTTGCTTCCTCTCTTATATTATAAACACTAGTATCTAACCGCAGCTTTGTACGCGTTGTTTCTATGGAAACGTTTCAAGGCTTTTTCTATCCCATAGGAACTGATTTATGGGATGAAAGAGTAGCCTATGTTTTATTCCAGGGCTAGAACTGTAATTATCATCAGTAACCTTTCACTGCTGGACATAGGCCTATCCTATAAAGCGCCATAGAGGCCTTCGTCTTCAGCTTACCGCATCCAGCATCTGCCTGCAGTCCGCAGATTGTCGTCCCACCTCGCCGGAGCGCGTCATATACTACGTATGCCAAGTCGCAGTTTCCACCTTTACTCCAGCACGTTTACCACAGCGATTGTTGTTTTTTCGCGAGAAATGGCTAACCCATGCCACTTCAGCTTTCTTATTTATTTATTTATTTAATTCGTATTGCCATCAGCTTAACGAATTACAAAAGAATTTAAAATAGATACAGAAAGCTAATATTAGGCATTCACTAATAAAATCATATTGTACTAGATAAGTGTAAACACAACTTTTTTTATCTTTGAGCTATTTCGAAAACTTTCACACAATGTAATATAACATTTTATTTACAGAGATTCGTGCCATTCGTAGCAACAGCGACAGCTAACTGCGTCAACATCCCCCTGATGCGACAAAACGAGATCATTCTGGGCACGGACGTTTCTGACGAAAACGGACGCATCGTCGGCAAGTCGCAGTTCGCGCCGGTCAAGGGGATATCGCAAGTTGTTGTTTCGAGGTACGTAGAGACAGATTGTGCAGACAGTCTGACACGTCAGACATATGATCAATATCATTCTGGGCACGGACGTGTCGGATGAAAACGGACGCATCGTCGGCAAGTCGCAGCTCGCGCCGGTCAAGGGGATATCGCAAGTTGTTGTATCGAGGTACGTAGAGACAGATTGTGCAGACAGTCTGACACGTCAGACATATGATCAATATCATTCTGGGCACGGACGTGTCGGATGAAAACGGACGCATCGTCGGCAAGTCGCAGCTCGCGCCGGTCAAGGGGATATCGCAAGTTGTTGTATCGAGGGCCGTAGAGACAGATTGTGCAGACAGTCTGACACGTCAGACATATGATCAATATCATTCTGGGCACGGACGTGTCGGATGAAAACGGACGCATCGTCGGCAAGTCGCAGCTCGCGTCTGTTAAGGGGATATCTCAGGTTGTTGTATCGAGGTACGTAGAGACAGATTGCACAGACACGTCAGACATATGATCAATATCATTCAAGGCACTGATGTGGCACGGTGGGCGAAGGTCCGCCTGCGACGCAGGAGGTTGCGGATTCGATTCCCGCCTCGGAACAAATTTGTGTACGATCTGCAGAAATTTGTTCCGTTGGTCTGGGTGTTTTCTATGTATAATAATAAAATATCTATCTATGTAATGTATTGTATTAAGTATATCAGTCATATCTAGTACCCATAACACAAGCTCTGCTTATCTTGGGGCTAGATGATGCTGTGTGGACTGTCCGGAATTATTTATTTTATTTATTTATTTATGTGTCGGACGAAAACGGACGCATCGTCGGCAAGTCGCAGCTCGCGCCTGTCAAGGGGATATCGCAGGTTGTTGTATCGAGGTACGTAGAGACAGATTGTTCAGACAGTCTGACGCGTCAGACATATGATCAATATCATTCTGGGCACGGACGTGTCGGATGAAAACGGACGCATCGTCGGCAAGTCGCAGCTCGCGCCTGTCAAGGGGATATCGCAGGTTGTTGTATCGAGGTACGTAGAGACAGATTGTACAGACAGTCTGACGCGTCAGACATATGATCAATATCATTCTGGGCACGGACGTGTCGGATGAAAACGGACGAATCGTCGGCAAGTCGCAGCTCGCGTTTGTCAAGGGGATATCGCAGGTTGTTGTATCGAGGTCCGTAGATACAGATTCTACAGACAGTCGGACACGTCAGACATATGATCAATATCATTCTGGGCACGGACGTGTCGGATGAAAACGGACGAATCGTCGGCAAGTCGCAGCTCGCGTTTGTCAAGGGGATATCGCAGGTTGTTGTATCGAGGTACGTAGATACAGATTCTACAGACAGTCGGACACGTCAGACATATGATCAATATCATTCTGGGCACGGACGTGTCGGATGAAAACGGACGAATCGTCGGCAAGTCGCAGCTCGCGTTTGTCAAGGGGATATCGCAGGTTGTTGTATCGAGGTACGTAGATACAGATTCTACAGACAGTCGGACACGTCAGACATATGATCAATATCATTCTGGGCACGGACGTGTCGGATGAAAACGGACGAATCGTCGGCAAGTCGCAGGTCGCGTTTGTCAAGGGGATATCGCAGGTTGTTGTATCGAGGTGCGTAGAGACAGATCCTACAGACAGTCTGACACGTCAGACATATGATCACTAACATTCAATTTACTTACTCTTGGTAAGATATACCAAAGGAAATTCCACACATTGTATAATTTCATTTTACTGTAGTGAATATCCTATAAGATTTATTTTAGAAATATGTATGTGTGAAACAGTTTGTATTTTTGTGACGTGTATGTTTATTCATATTAATAAATAACTGAAACTGAATTGAGTGTGCCCTAAGACCCCAAGGACCAAGGGCTTTTTATTTCTATTTGTAATTTTAAAATGATTAATTGGATACCTTATTGTAATCTTATTCAGAAATATTAAAATGATTGCGTGCGTGAATGTATAGTAGCAAATAAATAATATTTCTATGTCTTTTGCTCATCTTTCTCACAAAACAAAACAAGTGAATGTATAGTAGCAAATAAATAATATTTCTATGTCTTTTGCTCATCTTTCTCACAAAACAAAACAATTTTTTTTGCTTTATTTTACATCACGAAAAATAAAACAAATAATCACATAAGACTAGTACATTGAGCGGGCTTATCTTGTACTAGCAGCGCCTGCGATTTCACCCGCGTAATTCCCGTTCCCGTGGGAATTCCAGGATAAATTATAGCCTACGTGTGTAAGGCCCCTTTCTTGATTTATTTTATTTCTGTGTCCACGGAGCCATTCTGCGTCTTAGCGTCTGTCATTGTCAAATTGGAGTTGACAGTCCAAGGTGACGTCTGTCTATTCTACTATCGGATCGCGTTGTCATATACCTAGGTGTCGACTCATTTTTTCTTTTGTCACGGACCTCGAGGCTGGTTAGATTCCTACATAATCCTAGAATCCTCGTGATACCTCTTCAGCTGGATCCTGCATTCAGACTCCCAGGGTTACCTCGTGGCATCCGTAGTACCTTGGTTGAAGTTGCCTGCCCGCGTGATTACGCAAGAGGCCGTGTCGTCTTCTTCCTACGATTTGGGGCGTCCGATCTCGATCAGCTATCTGGCTGCAGGATCCAGCTGAGGGAGTGAAATCTTTGTATGTGCTGTCCCTAGAGAGTGGTCGGAGAGAGACCGCTCGGAGGCTGTTCGGTGCGGTTCAGTGCAAGCCCCTTCCTTTGTGCTCGCCTGACCTTTGGACCGACAGCGCTAGCTTACTGGTAACACGGCTGGACCCTAGTCCCCGTGTCTCAATTATTACTTGTGCTGTGACCCAAAACTAACCTCACTCTGGAACCATCCGGAACCCTCTGTTACTTACTCCACTCGCTGAACATCATCCGTGCTATAAATTAAAGAACTGTAGATTACTTCATTATCTGGTTGCTAAGAAGTTGAATGTAGGCTATCACACCCTGTTATTTTTACTCTAAGCTCTACCGCTGATACTAATTTTACTTTACCCTAAGGCGCCCAACATTACCATACTTTCCCCATGTAAAATTTAAATAAAACTATGTTTATATTGTAACTCTAAAACTTTTATTTGTATACTAACCTCTCCACAACTATAGGTCCTTCCTCCCTCTTCCTCCTTCTTCCCCAACACCGCTCATTTTTAAAGCGTTACAGTGGCTGCCCAACTGGTAATCAACTCTTAGCAACCAATCTTCTTTTTATTTACCTAGGTCAAATCTTACTAACCAACAAATTACTTTGTAAAATATAATTGTTGTGTTTTATTTCCTCCTTTGATTGTTTTGAATTTGTATTTTATTGTGTGTAGTGTAATCTATAAGATAAGTGCATATTACATGGTGTAAACTAGTAAACTTTACTAGTTAAACTTTAACTAAACAAACTAAACTTAAAAAACTTGTAAACATTACTTGTAAACTTTCCAGTTATTGTAATTCTTAGCAACCACATACTTTAAACCTTTTTTTTTTACTCAAATCTTTTACTAAAACTTTCTTAGGGTATCTAAATACTGAATAGGAATCTTTTACAAACTTTAAACACTTGATTTATTGCATTTTTTCACAAATAGTGTGGTAAAAACTGAACTTTGATTTGTAGGAAGTTTTTTTAGTCCATGATTTTTATTTCTTGAATTCAATTCAATTTTGGCTAGGATTTTTCTCTAATATTCTAGGAACCACTGCTAGGATGATCCTTAGCTTGATACATTCCTGGTTAGATTCTTTGCTTAATCATTGTGTTTTCTAGGATACCTGGTCATATTGAAACTTTGTTGTCGAGGAAATTCATGAACTTGAATCAGTCTTGGTTGTTTTGATAAATAATTACTTCTTCTTGAATAGTGGTTGTTTTGGAAAATAACTACTTCTTGAATTGTGGTTGTATAGTTGGACATTTATTTACTTGTAATATTGCTAAATTAACTTCACTTTAAATAATAAACATAGCCTAAATATCTACACTTATTCTACACTACATAAACAATAAACATAACCTCAATATCTAAACATTTCAGTTTCAATTATTAAATTAAATGATTAACTACTAAATACACACTAGTACTAAATAAATAAAACAAATTACTTGAATACACTACATACAGATCTTTCTATTTTCTGTTTATTAGATAGTTGTACTCTTAAACAATGTCTACTAAAATAAATGTGGGTAGGTTTTTCTCACTAAAGCTGGCACCTAAATTTGTTAAATATAAGATAATTTCTAAACTATCTTATTATGCTTATTAGTTTACAAACTCTAGGATGAGCATGGTAGGAGCGCTGGGGTTTGGCCTGTAGGAACCTTGGAGTTTCTGCCTAATTATTCTTAGGACTGACTAGTCTGAGGTGTACTGTTCTGAGGTACGCTGTTCTGATTCTCACTTTCACAATATTTTTTTGTGGTTTACTGAGAGTAAGTAGCTACTACTACCAGCCTACTCTCTCTAAAACTAAAAACTTAACTTAAACTTAAATCTTAAACAGTTCTGACTGGGACTGTCTGACTCTCTACTTAAACTTAAATCTAAAACAGTTCTGACTGGGACTGTCTGGCATTCTGAATGCTGAAACTATCCCCGGACCGTAGCTTTGGTTGCGTATCATTTGTCCTGGGTGTTGGTCTAAACTTGGTTTGTTGTATCCCTTTGAGGTTGGTTCTTTTTGTTGGAAGGCGCAGGCCCGCTACCTTGTTGGAGTGTCGCGTGGTTGGTCTGTTGTTACCTCCACCCTTCACTTCCGCCGGCCTGTTGCGTGGTTTGTTAGATTAGGTTGCTTGTTTAGATTTAGTTGCATGCTAGTTTAATTAGATTAGGCGGTAGGTAGCTAGGAAGTAGGTAGGTTAGGGCTTCTTTATAGGTAACCACTACCTATGGGTTTTGTTCTTGTTCTGCAGTTTTTTTTCCAAGGAGTTGTTCCCTAATTGCCATTTAGCGGGTCGTGACTATTAAAATAAGCCAACACTGGGTATTTTAGATACACTCACTTGTTTATTCTTGACAGTCTTTCCATGTCTAAACAGGTAGACTTCAAGAATCCTTGTCTGGAAGTTTCTAACACAGTATCCTCAGTTCTATAGAAGATACTGTGTCTGGTTGTGGAAGTATGATAGTGTGATTTGTTAGTAGGGGGGTTGTATGAAAGTAAAGAATGAAAGAGATGATTTTGTTTTGAGTGAGAATGTATGAGACTGCTTGGGATCTTCAATCCTAGGGAACTAAACTCACTAAGCTGTTAATACTTACTACCTACCATTAGTTCTTACTTTAGGCTAAATACTTATAATTACTTTTGAACTCAGATACTTGTTTAGGTCATATTGTACACTATTTGTTACAGCTTATGCCTACTGGGTCTTAAATTTCTTACTTAACTGGATAGGTAGCGGGACTAAACCGTCGCTTGTTCACACTCAACATAGCTTAGAATTTTCTTTGTAACTGAACTTTTTTTTGTTGTTTATATTTTTCTTTAAAGTAGATTATTGATGCTGTTTCTTTTTCTGTTGTGGTTGTCGGCTGGGGGCAGCCGATCGAATTTCCTGCGTAAATTCTGCGGGGTTGGGGGTGTACTGTAAGGCCCCTTTCTTGATTTATTTTATTTCTGTGTCCACGGAGCCATTCTGCGTCTTAGCGTCTGTCATTGTCAAATTGGAGTTGACAGTCCAAGGTGACGTCTGTCTATTCTACTATCGGATCGCGTTGTCATATACCTAGGTGTCGACTCATTATTTCTTTTGTCACGGACCTCGAGGCTGGTTAGATTCCTACATAATCCTTGAATCCTCGTGATACCTCTTCAGCTGGTACGTATTCTGGCCATCAGCCTGTGCGTGGTTTCGCCAGCGGTCTGCCTAACCGTCCGTTGTTTCTGTCAAACTCCAGGATCCTGCATTCAGACTCCCAGGGTTACCTCGTGGCATCCGTAGTACCTTGGTTGAAGTTGCCTGCCCGCGTGATTACGCAAGAGGCCGTGTCGTCTTCTTCCTACGATTTGGGGCGTCCGATCTCGATCAGGTATATTTCTATATAAATTTCTCAGCGCCACGTGTCGCTAGAGATAGTACGCGTTCTGTCTATAATGTATCTATTTTGTCCTACAGCTATCTGGCTGCAGGATCCAGCTGAGGGAGTGAAATCTTTGTATGTGCTGTCCCTGGGGAGTGGTCGGAGAGAGACCGCTCGGAGGCTGTTCGGTGCGGTTCAGTGCAGGTCCCTTCTTTTGTGCCCGCCTGACCTTTGGACCGACAGCGCTAGCTTACTGGTAACACGGCTGGACCCTAGTCCCCGTGTCTCACTTATTACTTGTGCTGTGACCCAAAACTAACCTCACTCTGGAACCATCCGGAACCCTCTGTTACTTACTCCACTCGCTGAACATCATCCGTGCTATAAATTAAATAACTGTAGATTACTTCATTATCTGGTTGCTAAGAAGTTGAATGTAGGCTACCTCCCCCTGTTACTTTACTCTAAGCTCTACCGCTGATAATAATTTTACTTTACCCTAAGGCGCCCAACATTACCATACTTTCCCCATGTAAAATTTAAATAAAACTATATGTTTATATTGTAACTCTAAAACTTTTATTTGTACTACTACCTCTCCACAACTAAAGGTCCTCTTCTTTCCTACCTCCTTTCCTCCTTCTTCCCCACCACCGCTCATTTTTAAAGCGTTACACGTGTTATTCCAGACTATACTCTATCTTTGTGCCTTTCATCCAGATCCGTTCAGTAGTTTTTGCGTGAAAGAGTAACAAACGTCCATCCATCTATCGATCCATACAAACTTTCGCGTTTATAATAATAGTAACATTTCTCCATTTATCTATCTATGTAATGTATTGTATTAAGTATGTCAGTCATCTAGTACCCATAACACAAGCTCTGCTTAGCTTGGGGCTAGATGATGCTGTGTGGACTGTCGGGAAATATTTATTTACTAGCGACCCGCCCCGGCTTCGCACGTTTTTATTATAAGTATATAAACCTTCCTCTTGAATCACTCTATCTATTAAAAAAAACCGCATCAAAATCCGTTGCGTAGTTTTAAAGATTTAAGCATTCAAAGGGACATAATGACATAGGGACAGAAAAAGCGACTTTGTTTTATACTATGTAGTGATAGTGATTTCTTCAGTCAATAACCTCGATGTTTGTTTTCAGGATAGTGATGTGCGCTCCAGGAATGCTGCTTCTACCGCTGATGATGGAGAGGATCGACCCTCTGCCTATCATGAGGCGGTTCAAGTTCTCTGGCATTGTGGTGCAGACCACCATTGTTGGCATGTTGTAAGTGGAACAACCAGTTTCTACAGATATAATGATACTAGCAGCTCGCGGTGTTACCCTCATTAATTCCGTTCCCGTGGGAATTCCGGGATAAAATATGATGTGTGTTATTCTTAAATGTGTTATTCCAGACTATAATCTATCTCTGAGCCTAATTTCATCCATATCCGTTCAGTAGTTTTTACAATACAATACAATTCTTTATTCATAAGGCCAAGTTACAAGTCATAACATAATTTATCATCAAAATAAGCTCTCAATATTATATTGACTCATCTTTTTATGACAAAAATTACATGTTTTCTTCCTATTTGTTTTGTATCAATAAGTTGTTGTTAATACAAAACAAATAAATATGTTTAGAATATATTATTTATATTGAAATACTTGTTTCATTGCAGTCTGACCTTCATGGTGCCAACCGGTTGCGCTTTATTCCCCCAAAGATGGTAAGTTATTCTACAAATGGTTAATAATGATAAATATTTAATAATAATTGATAATTTTACTATTCATAGAAAACACCCAGACCAACGGAAAATAATTCTGCAGATTGTACACAAATTTGTTCCGAAGCGGGAATCGAATCTGCAACCTCTGGCGTCGCAGGCGTACTCTTGACCGCTGCGCCAATCAGGGCGTCTACTTTATTTTTCAAAAAAATATTAATTTAATAATCTATTTATGTACCTATATAATGTATTTAATATGTCACAAATAGAGGGAAAACAGGATCATCTTCATAATCATCTCCATAAAAATGCAACGAGGATCAATATGGTTTTGTCAGGAAAAGCACTCAAGGGGTTATTCGCTACACCAATCTTTACTGGGCAAATACAGTGCACGAGCGCATGCAATAACAAAGCGATGCTACGATAATAATGTGATTCAACTCAGAATAATAATTTGGAAAAATTCAAGAGATCTTCACTGTCATTTCGCAATCAAATTAATTCCTTTTCTTTTTTATGACATTTGTCCATCAACAGTCTGTTGTCCGTGAATCACAGATTCTATGGCCTGGCCGCCTATAGAGCAAAGAGACCGAATACATAACCAAGAAGTTATCATTACTGTTGACTATGAAATTCATGGTATCACATCTAGGGCTCGCATGTATGAAATAGAATTAGGCCTAAAATGCAGCGATTTGCGAGATATCTATGTACCTTTATGATGTATTGAATATATCAGTTATCTAGTACCCATAACACAAGCTTTGAGTAGCTTACTTTGGGGCTAGATGGTGCTGTGTGGATTGTCCAACATAATTTATTAAATGATGACTATGTTTATGATATCAGCCTTAATATCTATAGAAATAAAGTTCAAATTTGTCTGTTTCAGCAAACTATCAATCGACACAATCAAGAGGTACGAAAAAGAAAACTATGAAGAAATAGTCAAGAATACGGGAGGTAAGCCACCGGCTTACGTTTACTTCAATAAGGGACTCTAAGTGTATTAAGATAAGGTACTTAATACCTTAGATATGTTAAAGTGTTTATAATAACACTAATATGTAGTTTAAGCTTTAAAATAATAGTCTATCTTGCAGAGTAGGGGCATAAATGTCTCTCTTTAGGTCAAATAGTAATAATAATGCTGGAAAATTCATATAGCATCATTTAGATTGGAGCTGGAGGTAGCGGGTTTGATGTCTACCCAAGGATAGGACAAACGTTTCTACGATCTGCTGATATTTTATTCTGGGTGTTTCAATGTATAAAAAATAATTATAAATTAATAATTATCCTTACTAATTATATAAATGCGAAAGTTTGTTTGTATGTATGTGTGTTTGCTCCTCTTTCACGCAAAAATTACTGAACGGATCCGGCTGGAATTTTGAAAAGACGTAGTTCTAGCCCTGGAATAAAACTAAGGAAATTTTTATCTTACAAATCAGTACCCATGGGATATAAATAGCCTGCCTAACTTGGGGCTAGATGCTGCTGTGTAAATTTTCCAGCATTATTTTAATTATTTATTTATTATCTGCTTATGGTAGTCCACAGTTGGCAACAGTGTTATAGCTCTTTGTCTTCAGCCTTATTCACTTGTCTGTTGTTATTCTTGCTGTTCTTCAGAATCGAATCTTTAATTCGTTAATCTTGGATCTAATATCTATGCTCAGCGCATCAGCATTGCCATACAGCGTGGTAATGCAGCCAGTGTTTTGGGGACGCCACGACTGGTATTGACATGGATCAATTGAGCTACCTTTAGACTGTTTGCAACCGTCTGCAGTTAGCTCAATGGTTTCAATTTTATATACTATTTTGATTTTTTTCTATTCTATGATTTTCATTGAATATACGAGCTAGATATCTATGTAAAGATAAAGATTTCGAAAGGAGGTTCTGTTATATATGTCACCGTTAAATTGTAAATAACGTTAGATTACAATCTATCTAGCGAGATTGTAATCTGTCGATAGATTGTAAACCGTAACATTTGCTTATAATTTAACGCTTCATTTTTCGGTAGAATATAATCTATCGAAGTGAAACCGTCAAATTGTAAAACAGAACGCACCTAGCGCGCTGATTTAATCAGGATGAATTTAGCACAGAGTTACAAACCTATTACAGCGGGCATAATGAAAATAGTAAAAAAATACAATGGAGAAATCAAAGAATACAAAGTGTTTTAAAGTTGTTAGACGAGTTGGTAACTACAACACAATAAAATTATGTTTTCAAAAACATTAATATATTTTCGACTTGTTTTTTTTATATTTTGATTTATTTTTGTGATAGTTTTTTCTATAATAAATTTTTATTATTTTTTCAATTTTACGTTGTGTTTGAGGAGAAAATATTTTTACGTACCTACTTAATAATAAATAAATAAATAATTCCGGACAGTCCACACAGGATCATCTAGCTCCAAGCTAAACAGAGCTTGTGTTATGGGTACTAGATGACTGATATAATTAATTTCTGGAGATCGTTCACAAATTTGTTCCGAGGCGGGAATCGAACCCGCAACCTCCTGTGTCGTAGGCGGACCTTTGCCCACCGCGCCACATCGGAAGTCAAAAATAAAAAAATAAAAATAAGAACTCAATTTTATTCATGAAGTGCATTTATTTTATTTGACTGACACCTATGTTTCATTCCTAACTCTATGGACACAGAGCAGTCTACTGTAAGGCTGACCAATCAGGGATCAGGTCTTCGTATAGAACACAATTTGAAGATTGTGATTTGACGGTTTCACTTCGATAGATTATAATCTACCGAAAAATAATGCGTTAAATTGTAATGAAATGTTACGGTTTACAATCTATCGACAGATTACAATCTCGCTAGATAGATTGTAATCTAACGTTATTTGCAATTTAACGGTGACATATATATTGTTATGTAGTATGTTTGTTTAAAGTTTTATTGTACTTAAAACTTATGTAAATTTCTCTGTTCGCCGATTTCTTCGCGGACAGATTTTGGTTTTGTCTAAAAAATGATGATACAATAATATTCCCGAGGAATATTCTATTTGTAACGCAAAATTAATAAAAAAAGAAAAAGGCAAATCAAAAATTCGAAAAATGAAATCGAATATACAAAATGTATAATTTTTTGTGTTTAATGAATTGAAAATCTGATATGAGTTTAATTATAGTTATAGTGTAATGTAAATCTATGTCTTTGTGGCATCGTTCCTCTAAAACAGATGATCAAATGTTGACCGTTGTTTTTATTTTGTTCGAAAAGTGACTTTATCATAATTGTGCAGTTTTTCTTATCTTATTATTTGTGATATGACGCCATTGTGTTTTAATTTTTTTTATTAACATACATTCTTTGTGAATTGTACATTCCGTTATGCAAAGCTTTTGTTTTTCAGCATTCCCAGGCTTTTCTGGTCGAATCATGTAATTTCGTTGGTACTTAATTTTAATACATTGATGATTTGCGAGGTTGTGTTTTTGGCAATTAATTATATTTTTATTTATTTAATTTAAATACAGCCATGATGTAATTTGAAATCATTGTTGTCAATTAAGATGTCGTCTAAACTAAAAATGGTGACGACGTCCCTTTCATAAGGGTGGAAAAAAACAGGATGGCATATATTTAAAATTAGCAGTCAAAATAAATCTTTGTAAACAGTGTAATCTTTCGCATTTTGTTGATATAATAATGATTATTTATATTTCTCCTACTTTTACATCGCGTTACAGCGACCGTGGTTACGAATATATTCTAAGTTACTGGCAAGAGTTGACGACAGTATTCACGACTACCCTCAATTCGTCTTGATAAATCAAGAATTCACTACACGATATTCAGGGACCCTAACCCTAACTAAGAGTGGTATAATAAGATTTAGGCTCCCTAAGGGACGGACCCGGCAAGCCTTGCCCCCTAATCGCCCTAATTACCGGGCCCTGAATATCGTGTAGTATCCCTGAATACCGCTTTTACAGTGCGACACACTACACTGACCGTGGGCCATATTGTGTAACTGGTGATCGAGATTGACTTCATTTTTGACAGTTAGTCCAGTTTAACAGAGTCCTTTTCACGAAAGAAGTCCCCTAGACGCGGCGCTGTAGTAGTACGACCAAATGAAGCCAGCAAGCATATGGCAATCTGTCAAATTTAGTTCCACCAGTTGCCGAGGGACTTTTTTCGTGAAAAGGACTCTACTTTATGCCTAAGACAATACCGAATACATTCTGCGTCGCCCGTAATTGATTTCAAGTTAGACAATAAGGCAGCGTGTCTGACTGACAATTATCGCTTTATTTCTTATATTATTTTGATAATTATGTACCTAGTATTAAATTTGACTTGTAAAAGTGCTTATTTTGTAAGCCTAAAGAAATAAAGATATTGATTTACTGCAATAAAGTCGTACTACCATGATCGCAATGGAAATAAAAACACAAGGTAGACGAGATAAATCAAATTAATTTAGTTTTGATGACATCTGAGTGACACCATCGCTTTTAGTCTTATTAATCTTAAATATTTCCAAGAGCCTATTTTTTTATTTTTGCTTTACTAATTTGGTGTAGACTTTATTTCGATAATTATGATCTGCGCTTTTAGAAATTGTTATTTTGTTTGTAATAATTTTAGGTTAGTTACTTTTGTTATAAAGCTCAAATTATAACGATTTTTTAGTTTTAGTTTTATCATGTAAGTATTTCTGTTATTAAATCTCTTTATATCGCTTTATTACTGTGCCATTTTAATTTCTCGTGATATGTAATATAAATCTACCTATCTATTAATTTAAATAATTTCATGTAAAGTTTTATAACGAAAAGTTTTACGATTAATATGTTTATTTATACATTTAGGTACTTATTTTAATTCAATCAGATTTATTCTTCATTGTAAAAACTCGGTTAAGTTAAAACTTTGTGTGAATTGACAGACAATAATATAATACAAGCAAAAGTTAGAATTTTATTAGTTTTTTTTCTTCACCACTAGGGTAAAATATATAACTAGGCTGAAATTGTTTAAAAACAATACCGCTGAAAACCTGATAAGACCCAAAAAATGCAATTCGCGTGCGCAGCCTGCCTACAAATTGACGTGCCAAGGTAAAACAATGTTACGCACTATAAAAAGCGAAGTCAGTTTTTATTCAACTTCAAACACACAATTTGTAGAACTATTTGTAGAAGAAAAACCACGTCAATTACAAAATTTTGTAGTTTTGTATTCATGGTAACGCGGGCGGTGCATGCGAATTGCATTTTGTTGAATTTTATCAGACAGTTTTGCGCAGAATTGTTACAAAATATTAGCAATCTTATATTTTGTTATGGATTTCCGTAAGACGATCCCTGCTTCTATTATTAAATTTTGGGTTTTGATAAATTGAAACAATAAAAATGTTAATTTAGGTATATTTATATTCGATAAAGTTCTTAAAAAAAGAATACTTAATTATAAATCTTCTTACGAGCTAGTAAAGTAAATAGTCATAAATTACATAATAAATTTACAGTTGCTTAAATCAAGTAATTACACCATAAGGCACCAACTTACATAAACTTAATTCTGTGTTGCAATTTCTAAAATATCATCGTTTTATTATAATTAAAGTACTGTTAAGTAAAGAGTTTCTTATTTTCCCTGTTTACAGTAAGGGAAAGTCTTAAGTATTAGAAAATGCAACCTAGAACTACACAACTTCGGTACAGAGTTGAATTTCGATATTTAAACCTACTTTTAGGTTAAGAATGAAGATAACTTATGCATTTAAGGCCCGTATTAAGAAAGCTAACTCTGATCACTAATATTTGTTTGTGTAACAGTTAAACCAATTGAATAAACTTTATCAACGTCAAATCTATTGACATCTATTTAAAAAGCAAATTTATATCTCATTTAAATATTGAATAAGGTATCATTAAAACAAGGTATCATTACTACTAAATTAGTAACAATTTTAATTTGCAATGATTGTTTATTCGTTTTTTCTTCATTTAATTTTTCGTTTACTATTTATCAATGATACCCACGTACCGTCCTACGATTCTGAACATTAAATAATTTACTTTAATTTCGTGAGCTCATTATGATTTAGTTCTGATAATTTGATTGGCTTCTTAGTCAATTAATAGTACGTAAAATGAAACTAATTCCATCTGTTCACGCTTCCTATGTGAAAACTAATAAAGCACTCCCGAAACATCATGGACTACTATAGGATGATGTTGAAGATGATAGATAGATCAACGATCAATGAGCAGTCTTTCTTTATATGGGTCTAAAACTAACTGAATGTAGCAATTTTTTGCCACTATGGCATTTTGTAGTAACAATGTAGATTTATTCTGTATAAAACTGATTAAGATAAACTACTTATGTACTTTAAATGAGTATAACTCTCAAATATGTTACATTATTGAATAAAATAATAAATAATCTCCAAAAATACATCAGAGTTTGTAGCCATTATTGTAGTGATTACTAACTTATTCACAAAACTGTCAATTTTAGATACAATAATGTTCAGTTTTATGTCTCGAAGATTTAAACTTACAAAATGAATTAGTTCAAAAAATAATGCCGTTACATAAGGCATCAAAAATCATAATTCTTACTCAATATACAGTGACTCAAAACAAAACAATAACTTACAAAAATTCGAGTAAAGCTCAGTACACATGTGCGTTTTCGAGCAACACCGACGCATCGCACATAGCTTTCGCCGTCGACCGAACTAAAAACATCAAATGCAGTTGCTCGAATACATTCAATTGAACCCTGGTTCTGACCAAACCGTGTAGAACCGTGGCTCTTTCAAGGTCCAGCCATCGCTGTAGGCTAAGTTCCCTGTCTTCTGTTGGCACGGCTTGGACCACGTCTAATGGACCCCAAAGCATAAACTCTAAGATCGATTTAGCTTGGTTGAGTGATATGGCTCGTTCTTCTTTGAGTATGTCTTTTAGAAGGGGAGTAAGTTTGTCCCCTGGGAGTAGGATTTCAGAGGCTTTGATGGCAGATTTGCAGAGGGAGTTGTGTGGCTCGTCGGTGGATTTGTTGCAGTTTAGCTCGTCGCTCAATCTGTAAGGCAAATTTTGGTTTATAAGTGTGATATTACAACATAATAGGCGAAAAATAGTTTGAAATGTTGGCTGCAATGCTACATACAATGTTTAAAGAGAGAATAAGTTTTGTAGTGACACGAATAACACAGGTTTCTTATTACAAAGGTAAAAGGATTACCTAAGGGTTCGCATATCATAAAGAGCGCTTTGATTTTAACGGGAGAGACATTTCTTGCTTCTAAAATAGCATTGTGAGGCAATAAAAGGATTTATTTCCACGCGTAACTGAATGAAAGAATGCAATATTTCCAATTTTCCTACGACCCTATGACTACCTACGGTCCGGAAAATCAAACTTTTATTTTCCAGCATTTTTTTTCTATGTATAACAAAAAAATATCTATGTACCTAATATTTGTATTAAGTAAATCAGACATCTAGTACCCATACACAAGCTCTGCTTAGCTTGGAGCTGTATGATGCTGTGTGGATTGTCCAGCAATAATTATTAATTATTTATAAAATACTTACCCTTGCAAAATACACAATCGCCCATAACAGTTCGTCTTTGGCGCAGAAAGCGAACTTAACCCATCGCTAGGTGTCACGCTCTGACTTTGCACGTCTTTCAGAGAAACGAAACTGGACAAACTCTCTGGTATATCTTCAACACCTCGGGACTGCAGGCACTTCAGTCCGTTTATGATTTGCAGCATCATGAAGACTGCTTCGTGGATTTGTTCGGTTTGAAAGAGTTGGTGGTCCTTCGTCATTCCTTCGGTGGAGTGGAGACTTTCGCCGTAGGATTGGATGGTGTCGACTTGAGCGTGAGCAAGCACGACTATTGTGGCTGGAAGGGGAAAAGTAGGTGAGTCAGTATTGTTTTAGCTATGAAGGCACATTAGGTAGGTACATAGCGTCCTAGGTTTGGACGACCAAAAATGTGTTTCAGCTAGAGGGAAGGCACATTACATAGCGTCAGAGGTTTGGACGATTAAAAATTTATACGTCTCGGGGCGTTAATAGACACAAATAAGACGGAAAGAAGGCCGAATTAAAATAGGGGCTATGATACACAGCCATGTAAAAAAGAAAGTGTTTTGTACAATCTGCGAGTAATTTCTAACAGTCTTCAAATAAAGATGAGGTTTTACTATTCGGCCAAGTAATAATTGTACCGTGTGGATGATCTATCGTACCTACCTACTTAATGAATATTAAAAAATATGAAGTCAAACAAGTTTTTAGTTTTTTTTAAAACAATTTTATTATACAGGTTAAGATTAGGTGGCTTTCAATCGTGTATCAGCATGGCTAGTTCTGATTATTCTGGTTATGACGACTAGAACCCAGAAAAATGCCGGTCAATAGATGATGCAACCTCTTAAGATGTCAATAGTCACGTACTATGTTGTTTACAAAATACTTATTTAGAACAATGGTATTGAAACAGCTGCGACTATAAGGGTTCTTGTTGTTTTTCTCAAAACAAACTTTCAAAATAGAGCGTGGGAAAGTTAAAATTGTTCAATTAGATAAAATTAAAAGAAAACGTTTTTATGTGACTTTGGTTTAGGCTTAATTCGACCACTACACACGAAACGACACGTGTGTTTATTTATTTATTTTATTTAAAACTTTATTGCACTAAAGTACAAAGGGTGGGCTTAATGCCGAGGCATTTTCTACCTGCCAACCAAAAACACATGTTGAGACACAGGGTTGGCGTGCTAATATTAGTTTTACAAATTATAAATAATATACAATAGTTAACAATAATAACTAATCAAGTTAATAACCTACAGTAATAAATATATATATATATATATATATATTTCTATAAAAACATCTTTTATGAAACCAAAGAAAGTAAATAGGTATAGTTTTATAATGTATATAAAACAAAAACAATATCAATATAAATATAACCTCTTGAGAAAGTGCTTACGCACCATCTGCTTAAAAGTGTCGCGTGTCTTTGCCTTTCTTATGTCCAGAGGCAAATCATTCCACAACCGTACTGCCTCTACAGAGAAAGAATTTCCGAAAAAGGAGGTGTTATGCACTGTGTTGTGGTCATAGTTGCTGAATGGGACTAACTGGGATTAAGACTTTTCTTTTGTCTTGCGTTGTGTCATCATAAGACTTCAGTCAAAATGCAATTTAGCTTTAAGTCTATTTCAACCAATGCAGCAAGTATCAAAACTACTGTACCCTACCTATATCGAACTCTCTGTGATCCGAATGAATGACAATAGGAAACAATAGTAAATAAGAAATAATAGTCTTTTTCGTACTTAGTTAACTATCAAGATAGAGTAGGTAGGGTAAAAGCGGGTAATGCCGGTCAGTTGGCAATACCGGTCACCTTACTTTTTCACCAAATACTGCGTTTATGCGCACTCACTCATGCAAAAAGTGTGGCGTGACCATTCCCTGCCCCGCCGCACCAACCCCTTCTTAGTTCCGACGATTCGTCACTGCGCTAAAGACTTGTGTGTGCTTTGCGCCAAATTGTTATAACTTTCTGGCCTTAGAAAATAAGAGGTGAGTACTGTAATTTTTATATTTCATTGATTATCTTTAATAATTATTGCATGTCAGTTATCTAACTATTCGTTAGATTGTGGATTTCAAGCAATAAGCAATGCATTTTCTTTATAATTAATTTTAACCCCAAAAGTGAACATGCGGGTAATGCCGGTCACGTTGACCGGCATTACCCGCCGCAAATCTCAGATACAAATAGATGATATTTTGTAAAGCAATAAAATTGTTTCTGTTCTATGATCGTAGAGTTTGTCTTTATACCTTATTTATTTTATTAAACCACCCTAAAAAAGGAGGAGGTTCTTTGTTTGAATGTTTGTATTTTTATTGTTACTGATTTTTCTGCCAATTAAGGACGAATCTTGATTCATTTTATATTTTTTTTATACAAACTGGTCTGTAATTGTTAATACCCATGCATACATTTTTAATTTTACCATTTCAAAACAACGGACTAGGAGCCGAGGGCTAAAAGTGAAATGGAACAAAGACGATTTAACCAGGGCATTCAAACTTGAAGATGGGGCTTTAATAAGAGAAGCAGAGTGATCTACAGGTATCCCCTTTCAACCATCCAAGAAAGGCTGAAAAATAAGAACCCTGAACGATTCCCCTGAAGACTATATTTGCGATTTATGACGTTGAAATAAATGACCGGTATTGCCAACCAGCTGACCGGCATTGCCCGCTATGTCGGGCAATACCGGTCAAAGCTATATTTTTTTTAAATGCCTATTTTGCCAAGTTTTTTTTAGAAAACAGATCTCAAAATTGTTTATTATGAAAGAATAATAATTAAATTTAAGTATTCCAAATAGATTTTAAATAAAAAGTAGTTTTTTTTATAAGTTATGTTTAATTTTTCTTAGGTGACCGGCATTACCCGATATTACCCTATACTCTACTCTAGGATTCAATTTATCCTTTGTTATTTATAGGATAGATTGCATCCTGCACTCTAGTTACTGGTCAAAGTGGAACCAACCTTGAACCAAATCCTCGCCATCCTCCCCAAACGTCGCTTTTGGCACCAAATCGCAGAACTCCGTGACCGCATGAAGGCTGAGCGTTGGCGTTGACTGCTGGCAAACCATTTGCGAAGCCATCTGTTCCTTATACATCATCAGAGTCACGTGCACGGGGCCCTGGTTAGAAGTCCACACTGCTGGGTGGAAGATCCTCTTGCCAGCTCGGACTAGACTGGATGGTTGGACGGAGAAGTCGCTCCAGCGGAGATTGGTGCAGGCTTTCAATCCTCGGAGGGAAGGCTGCATAGTTGCGCTCTGCTGTACCTGGAAAAGTTTATATAGTTTGTCAAATGGAGTGAGTTAAAGTCAGGCTGTGAATGATGATGATGTCTAGTGGTATATTGTAACTAGTATCTGCCCGTATCTTCGCACGCGTTGTTTCTATGGACATGTTTACGGGTATTTTTTTCCCATTGGATTTGATTTATGGGATGAAAAATAGCCTATCTTTTATACCAGGGCTAGATTTACGTCTATTCAAAATAAAGCCTGATCCGTTCAGTTGTTTTTGTGTGAAAGAGTAACAAACATCCCTAAAAACTTTCGCTTTTATGTTATCACTACATAGTATAAAATAAAGTCGCTTTTTCTGTCCCTATGTCATTATGTCCCTTTGAACGCTTAAATCTTAAAAACTACGCGACGGATTTTGATGCGGTTTTTTTTAATAGACAGAGTGATTCAAGAGGAAGCTTTATACGTATAATAAAACCGTGCGAAGCCGGGGCGGGTCGCTAGTAAGTTGTAAGTAAGGATTTCATGAAAATATTTATATGACTTTTCCATGTAGGTCAGTGACATCTTTTAGTACTTTTTGCTAGGGCTGTATTAAAAGCTGAGAATCGATTGCGAATTCATTTCGAGGAGAAAATATATAAACTTAATTATTTTAGATGAATCTTGCAAAACGAGTGTAAATAGAGGTGCGAAGTACTAAGTGGGTACAATCAAACCATTACAACTATAGTACGACCGAGATGTAACATTATATTCTAACTTGCGGTGTTTGTCAATTGCATTAGTAGATTGCGCAAGCAATATCACGATCTAAACCTATCCAACAGTGTAATGATCATAAATTACCTGTTCCAAGACTTGAGCCAACGCTTCGTGATTCGCGATCACCACCGCCCCGTAGTTATCCTCTAAGTTCCTATGAACCACGCTTCTACCTTTCCTGACTCTCAGTTTGTTCGTTGTTGTTTTCAGAGTCATATCATTGGAGTAGTCTTCGTTTGTAGGGCTGTCCATATTGTCGTTCGAACTGTAGAAACTGTAGGGAGAGTATATTTCTGACTCGGTCTCGCTACCGCAGTAAGGTAGCGATGATCTGCTGAAAACACTGTTGTTGTAGTTCACAGCTTCTACAACTTCTTTTCTGTTTTCCGTTCGACTTTCAGATTCTCTGGGCTTGGCATCGCATTCAGGGGAGCTGGAGCGAGCGTGATGAACGTATTCGTAATCACTGTCGCTGTTTTTAGCTGAGTCACTGTTCTCCTCTTCGTATTTAGCGTTGTTGTAAACATCGTCGTAGCTATGAATGACGGTGTCATTTGTAGCTTGGACGAGTTCAGGTCCGTCATCTAGGTCGTCTTTGTCGTCGTCGATAGGAGTTCTCCGTTTGGGAAGTTCCAAGTGCGCTTCTCTTTCTCGCATGCTCGCGGTTCGTTCGGGTTTTCTTGGAGCGAGCGCTGATCTGATTTCTCCTGAAAACACATCGATAATTGTATTAATTTACGTTATCAACACTTCGAAAACCTTGTGATCGACTAGGTAGGTGACCAATTAAAATAATATCTTAAATTACAAATCAAAAATATTATTTTTTATGGCTTATAAAATAAGCACTTAGAAAATTCAAGTTTTAAACTATATGGCATTATCAAATAAATAGAAGAAATAAGGTGATAACTGATTTCTCTTTACTCAAATTTTTGTCCCCTAGTGGAAGAAGTGAAACATAATAACAAATAATTAATTTAAAATAAATTAATATTTGGCAATAATTTAATAAATGAAAGCAAGCGGTAAGTTGCAGAATTCGAAGGTCATATTAATTTAGTTAGAATTTTAAATAGTTGTAATCTTACCAAGGTTGGCATAAATGTTGTCTGCTTTGGTCTGTGTTCCGGACCAAGTTTGTGTCTTCTGTTTTTTCTGCAGTGCTACTGATTTCGGTGGTGGCGGTCTAGCTGGCTTAGGCACGGTAGCTGTGACATTTTCATCACTGAACTGTCTTGGTGGCGGAGGTGGTTTGTTCAACACTTTAGGCGGTTCAGGATCTGTGACTGAACTTATCCCGCTGTATATCGACACATCATCATGACTCAGACGTCGCAATTCCGAAATTTCACAATTGGATTTCACAACCTCAACGCTCGAACCGTTGATGTCCAACGGGTGGATAATGACGAGACGAGGTTTCGGTTTTGGGGTCAGATCGTAGATATCCTCACATTTGTTTGTAACTTTCGTGACTTGCGGAACAGTTAGCTCTTTTTTGCTATCCAAGTCTTTAGATGACCCTATCCGCAATAGCTTTTTGATTGAGAACTTAAGTTTTCCTTTGCGTTTTTCATCTAACAGCAAGTTATCATGCGACAGCGAGATGTTTCTACGTGGTGCGGGTTCAGGAGCTATTTCTATTTTCTTCGTTTCGATTTCTTCAGTAGTTTTGGATTTTGGAGTTGATGACATTGTAGCTCTTTCTCTCTTCTCCATTTCCCGTACTACTGGGGAGTCAGACTTCATAAATCCTTGCGTATTTCTTTGGTAAATATTGGGATATTCATCAATTGTAGGGGTCGATGGTGGGGTAGGTGCCTTGCGCTTACTCAGACTGCTAATCGACGAGTCACTGTCCTGTTTAGTAAGCACTGGTTGAGCGTAATACAATGTTTCCGACTTATCGTCAAACCTATCTGCGGCTTCGCGACTCTTTTCTTCGCATTTCGTAATACTCTCGTCATCGGTATTGGTCGCCTGCTGTGGATGCATAGACGTCTGATGAGTTGCGTTGTTTTTTTTACCAGTCTGTTTTATAACTGGTTTGACTGGTAGTTTTGGCTTTTCTGGCAAAGCCGGTTTATGCGCAGGCATTATATCAGATATCATGGCGTGTAAAAATGAGGGACGGGGGTCCATTGCAGGAACCGGACTCTTAGGAAGTGCTGGGGCCTCGGTAACCTCCTCTGGATCGGCTCTACCGTCAGGCTCGCCAGCCAGTTCGCGACTGGCCTCCGCAGAAAATATACTGTCTTGCTGCTTTGGCAAAATAGAAGGCATGTCATTGATCGGACTCTGGAATGTGGAATAACCACCATTTTGTTGTCCGTCTGCTTTCCTAAGCCTTTCAATTGGTGACATTTTGGCTTTTATGTCGTCGTTAAATACCTTTATCTTAACGGTTTCCTCGCATTTATTAGTTTCGGAGAAATGACCGCTGTCGTCGTTGTCGGAGTCGGTTCGGCCGCTAAAACTGTCGTCATCTGATGCAAGTGAATTGTTTGCGGTGGAATTTAGCGTGCTAACAGCTGAGTCAACACTACTGTTCTCATTTCTCTCAATATTTATCTTACAAAATTTAAATTCTGACCTACTTAGATTTACTTTAGGCCTCTCTTGAGTTTTTATTAGTGGCGATTTTCTGACAATACCGTTTTTCTTAGTTTCAGTCATATCTTTTCTTTCAGGTTCGTCTGACATGCTTTCTTTCTCCTTCATCTTTTCATCGACGACTGTCGGTTTGGTATTCTCTTTTGGGGATATAGTTTGTTCTGTGGCACTATATCTCCTATTATTTTCCAGTGTCTCGGATATTTCTTCCAACAAAGATTTTTCAGTACAAATGCTAGCAGCTGTTGTTATGTTATCTGCACTTATGATCGTTTCAGTTTCTTTCACGTATGTCGAAAGAATTATATTCGTTTTGTAATTTTGCGTGTCTTCCAAAGCTTCAGATACATTTATAACGGCGGGTTTTCGGACGTGAGACTTCACATTACCCTTAGCATTTTCTTGTCCGAATGGAGTTACCGAAACGAGTAACGTTTTCTTTTTACCATCGGAATCTGTTTGCATTCTCCCCAGCATTAATGACGTGTATGATTTAGCTGCTGAATCTCCTAACAAGTTGGCTTTTACTGTGTTGAAATCTGTGTTCGATTTTGTGATTTTATACAGTTCTCGCTCTTCCTCTGTGTCAGGGAATGTGTCATCCTCTTCAGTTTCCTCTGACATTTCGAATTCTTCTCCGTCTGACCAATCATCGCCCCCGAATCCAATCACACTGCATACTTCTTCAGGGAATCTTACATTTCTTTTGCTTTTCTTTTTCGGGTGTACTCTTAGTATACTCGGTGGTGATTTCTTGAAGAATGCTCCTCTGTGTTGGAAGGCTGTGGCGAGATACTTGCTGCCTTCGGTCTGACGTTCGTTTTTGGTGTGTTCCTCTCGAGCCTTGAAACAGTTCGAGCAGAAGTCCTTCTTCCACGCGTTCTGAACGAAGCTGTGGCACACCGGAGACATCTTGTCTTTAGAATACCGACGGTTGATCACGTAACTGGCATTCTGGAAAGAGAAAACAAATATTAAAACTTGTCTTTTATCTCATCATGACATCATCATCTCGCTATATTTTGGAAGATAAAGATAACAAAGAGAAGATAAAGGTAAAGATCGAAATCATATCGCAGCAAATGTAATAACGATTCAAAGAATCAGTCGTCATCGAGGTAACAGAAACCTGCCACAAACATAAAAAGTAAAGAGCTGTAAAGATGTCTCACGTAACAAGGAAGTAGAGCAGAGCAGTTACGCGTCGAACAAGAAAACCATTGCGCCTCTATGGCATTTCAATTAAATGTATTGATATCAGGTGTTACGTGTACTTTTCTGGTTTTGTTTGTTACGCCAAATGGTGCTGCATGTTTATTGATTGTTATGTAAAAGTTCGTGATTGAAGTAGTTTTGTTTAGGTAGACATTTGTTTATTCATCGTCACAATAGGCTTGAATCTAAAATACTAAATTGTGCACGGAAACAGTAGCAGATACTTGTTGTTGCATAATGGTCACATTTAAAAATTTGAACAAGGTTTTATGTAAAATAACGCATATGCAAGAGTAACTTTTGTGTGGGTACAACTTAACGCCGCATTCTGAGTTTTTTGTCATTATACATACGCACCGAAGGGTCTTTTTGGCTTGATCTCTGTTTAAATTGTAGATTAAAACCTTAAAATTAATTGTGGTTCAAACCAAATCTCTGTAAAATGAAGTGCACCGAACTCAAGGCAAGCCAGTCTATAACCAGATCGAGTTATTTTTCTAAGGTAACATGATATGCAAAGACAAGCAATTGTTAGATCACCTAATACCAATTTGGCTAAAGACCGGTTCGTATTAAACATTTCGATGTTCCTCCCACAGTATATATTTCTAACTAGAGACACGCCCCGGCTGCGCACGGTTATAAGATACGTATAAACCTTCCTCTTGAATCACTCTAAAATCTCTAAAAAAAACCGCATCAAAATCCGATGCGTAGTTTTAAAGATTTAAGCATACAAAGGGAGATTGGGTGGGATATAGGGACATAGGGACAGAGAAAGCAACTTTGTTTTATACTATGTATTGATGCAAACAAACGAAATAGTAGGATTTGTAGCTGATATAGCAAAGTTTTTTTCACCGTCGTCTGGACAAACTTGGTTTACATATGTACATTCAGGATATACCTACTTCATATTTTGTTCTTTCACGTCACGTCATCAAATCTATAATGTCAAAATGAACTTAATGCTATTTCTTTGAAGACGATTTTGTTACATGATTACCTAACTTCATTTATACGAGTAGGTAGTTAGTTGAATAGGTAGATTGAGCCACTTTGTACATCTGTTATGAAGTTAACTAGTTAGTATGTACATGATTATTTGGGTCATTTGTTTGATAATATCTAACGTGACTTCACCTTATTTAAAATTCATTGAAGCATTTGACTGTAGTTAAATACAGTATTGGTTAATAACTATCCGTCAATATTATTGACGTTGAAGACTTGATTGAATGTATTTCGTGTTTAGCACAAGTTTCAATGGTTGAACAAGTTGTATTGTCCCTCTGTAGACGCTATACTTTATTCTTTAAAATGATTCCCCACGTTTTTCTTTTTTTATAGTGGGATATCCACATAGCTTCATTTAGCCCCAAGCTAAACAGACGACTGAAATACATAATACAAACATTACATAGATAGATATTTTTATACAAAGAAAACACCCAGAACACAGAAACAAATATTTGCAAATACTGCAAACATTTTTTTCCCAAGGCGGGAATCAAACCTCTTGCGTTGCGCCGTTGCCGCGCCACATTGGTCGTTTTTACTTTTGACTTTGTTCTATTTATTTCGAAATACTTTCTTGATCGCCTAAGCCTAAATACTACTAAATAAAATTAGTCTCTTATATAACAATTTAGATCCGTCTAAGGGTCGTTATCGCGTTTCGTTCAAATTACGTTTCCAAGGCCATAACTCGTATGTCTTTAGAGTTTATTTAAAAACTAAGTATAAGGAAATATTAAAGCCTAATCAAGCATTAATGGTACTGAACACCAAAGGGCTATATGGTTGTATAAAGAAATTGCTGAGAAAAAACATGCTGAAATCTCATTCCTCTCCCTTTCCAAATGCCCCATCAGTAAATAAAATACATTTTTTTTCCACTTTATGTTCATAAAACTTCAAAAACATTCTTCTTTTTACATAAAAAAATAATCAAAGAATCATTTTAAAAAGCTTTTTTGTTTTTAAAGCGGTTGGAACCCCGCGATAATCGAAGTTTTATTTTTGTCAAAAAAAAAACGTCATTTCCATCCGAGCTGTCGGAAATCAAAATTTTTCCCGAGTTCGGCCGTGTACAGTGACTAGGTACTGTCCCGCGTATCCTGCCATCAACCAGTCGTCGCCACACCTTGGTGCAGCAAGATATGTCATGCTGTTAAGAAATAAATTAGAATATCGTATCATGGAGAGTACTTTGTCACGATTAAACATCATCACCGTCCAGTGATTTTCAAGGAAAGTTTTTTTTTTGTTTGTTTCTTTGATATCTAATTTTGATCTTTGTCATTGTACTGTTTTATGTTATATTTAATAGATTTTTGGAAGGCGCATAATTAAAATAATCTTAGGATAAAGGGCAAATACTCATTCCTCTCCAATTCATTACTCTCCATTTTTAAGAAAAATATAGTGGATGGTAATGAAAGCGTTTGGATAGGAATGATTTGTTTTAAAATATCACTAGATGATAATGAAAGTGCGTGGTGAAATATGAAATGTTATCGATGTTGAAAATAGAACCTGCATGCATTTTTAAAAGATAGAATAAAATAGGTAACCTTGTACTTGATTGACTCTAGCTGTCTATCATCATTAGAAAATAAAATTAGAAAAACCAAGATGTTTTAGAATTACCATACATTCAGTTTAGAGTGTTACAACTATGGAAAGCAAGGACATAAAAAACAAGATTGCAAATTTTACCAACCACCAGCGAATTATAGAAAGGTTCATAATATTAAAAATGCAGAAGGCGAAACTGAAATTAAAACTCAAAAGCTGTGTATACCAGCAAAAGAGAGGCTTTTCTTAATGAACTCCTTCTTTAAGAAATAGCCCCAGCGGAAGTGGACATGGCAAAGCCCCAACACTGTGACAAAAAATTAGATCGACTTCATCATGACGGATAGCAAGCACATATTCAGAGATGTCTCAGTGATCAACAGGTTCAATACCGGATCTGATCACCGAATCCTCCAAGGCACTCTGAATATCAACTTAAAGCTTGAAAGGAACCATCTGATGAAGTCCACGCTCCGGCCTAATCCAATCCAAATCATGGCGGGTACCGAAAAGTTTCAGCAGCTGACGAGAGCCTACGCAATCTGGTCAAAACGTTGAGGGACGAGGGCATTAAGTTCTGCAGTAAGCAAGTTTCTGGCAGGAAGTCCAAACTCTCGGATGTGACTCTGGATCTGATGACAAAAAGACGGGAAACCACCCAAGTGTCTTTGTCAGAGGTCAGACCTGAACAAGCGAATCGCGAAAATGGTACGGCGCGACCTTCGGAGCTCCAACACACGCTTCATTGAAGAAGCGATAGAGTGAAGCCGAGGATCCAAAGTATTCACTCAGCAGCTTGGCACGTTGGCACGAGCCACCTGATGAAACTTAAAACGCACGACGGGAGGACCGTTTGGTCGAAGCCAGAGATCTCAGCCGAGATGGAAGATTTCTATGGCCGTTTTTACACTGCACATGCCCCTCATTCCCGACGAGATGACCATGATTCTAGAGCCACTCTGATACGCCACTATACCGACGAACTGCCAGATTTCAGTCAAGAAGAAATCGTGTTAGCTCTGAGGCAGCTTATAAATGGAAAAGCCCCCGGTGAGAACGGTATTACTTCAGAGCTTCTGAAGGCGGAAGGAGCCCCGTTATACAGGAGCTACAGAACCTCTTTAATGCCGTCCTTCACAGTGGGAGAACTCCTAAGGCGTGGAGTGGGAGTCTGGAGGTGCTATTTTTTAGAAGGGTGATAAAACCCTCCTTTAAAACTATAGACCCATCACACTCCTGAGCCCCGTCTATAAGCTGTTCTCGCGAGTGGTCACGAATCGTCTCGCCAGGAGACACGACGAGTTTCAGCCACCAGAACAGGCCGGGTTACCCGGAGGATATGGCACTATAGACCACATTCACCCAGTGCGACAGATTATAAAGACGTCCGAAGAGTATAATCAGCCCCTGTGTCTCGCTTTTGTGGACTATGAGAAGGCCTTTGACTCCGTCGAAACTTGGGCTGAAGTGGCAGTGGGCCGGCCATATCTCGCGAAGAACCGATAACCGTTGGGGTAAACGTGTTCTTGAGTAGAAATCGCGACTTGATAAAGGTAGTGTAGGGCGCCCTCTGGCCAGGCGGGATGACCCACCTGATCTGCGAAAGACTGCTGGCAGATGCTGGATACGTCAAGCTAAAGACAGGGCGCTATGGCGCTCATTAGGGGAGGCCTATGTCCAGCAGTGGACTAATATGGGCTGATGATGATGATCTATTTTGAAATTTAAGTATCTACATTGTTCTTAAGCGTTGAAAAGTTGTATATTTGTTAATGACTAATTTTATATATGTCTTTGTTTTGTACTGAAGCATTTAATTTTATCAGCTGTAAGAACTGAACTAAGAAGGTCAGGAGGCTCATCGTGTCCTTTTAAAGTAACATATTAAAATATTAATGTTGGTTAAAATTATCAAAAGACTGATTCCTATATATTTTTGGCTTTTACTGAACCACTAAACCATTTATTTGTTATAAACAATAGTTTACCCATATGGCTTGGTTACAATATTTTTGATAATTTCATCGCCCTCCATACGTTTTCATTACTCTCCAGGCCATTTTCATTACCCTCAACACGTTCATTACTTTCCATCGCCTTAGTAAAAACGAGTTTGACTCAGGAAGGTGCCTTTCATATATTTATATCTGGATACGTATCTAGATCTATAAATGTAATCTAACAACGAAAAGAAAAAAAAAAAACATTATCGCCAAATCGACAAATCTGAACGAAAGGCGATAACGACCCTTATGGTGTTTCATTTCCATCCCACCTCACACAGGAACTAATAATTCAAATAATTTTGAATTCAATGCCCAAAGTGTGAGAACCGTATAAAAACAATACACGAAATATGTAGATTATAAATACTGCTTTCACCCATGCTTTACTGGTATTATTATGCATGCCTTGCAATGCTTTCTCTGCAAACATTGTATATCGCCATACGCTTAGCATATTGATCAAATATTCATTCATTTTCATACCAGATCAGCTATGACCAATCAAAATAATCGATAAAGGCTTTCCGATCAGACAATGTGTTTGTATGTTATTCTCAGATTTGGGACTCGGGTGAGTTGTACCCGCTGTACAATCTAAAAGTGAAGATTACAACTCGTCCAAGGTCGAGTTTTCATTCGGACGAGATGTACCATAGAGGAGTATTACATTACCTACACGTTATTCAGGGACCCTAACCCTAACTAAGAGTGGTGTAATAAGATTTGGGATCCCTAAGGGACGGACCCGGCAAGCCTTGCTCCCTAATCGCCCTAACTACCGGGCCCTCAATAACGTTTATCGTGTACCTTTTGTTTATGTTTCCCTTACGTTTCTACCTCACGTCTCACCATGAAGGTTGATCATTTGACCGTCCAACAAACACCTGCAAAATGCCCGAGGCAATTTTCTTCATAGTTCTAGCTAGGTAATATACCTATCTAGATTTATATACCTATCTACTTTGTTTACTTACATAGACCGTTTGCATTCTCTTTCGTAATGTATATCGAGGCCACCGACACTGCCGTCCTAGAGTATGGTCAGCAAATTGGTTTTGCTTGCTTAATGATCGCCTACAGCGTTATGAACTTAATGAAGATAAAGTAGATGCATTCATAAACGTACCTAGGTATATATCTGGAGACTATCCATATCCTAACCTATATTGTGGATATATAAGTAAAATAATACTGGACAATCCACACATCATTTGCCAAGTACCTAAGTAGTCCCAAGCTAAGTAGAGCTTGTGTTATGGGTGCTAGATGATTCTTAGACGTAAGTATTCCTATCCCTGGAATAAAACTTAAGGTACTTTTCATCCCATAAATCTGTCTTTTAGGGATGGAAATAGCTTCGAA
The DNA here is from genome assembly GCA_944547425.1 of Eupithecia centaureata. Lineage (NCBI taxonomy): Eukaryota > Metazoa > Arthropoda > Insecta > Lepidoptera > Geometridae > Eupithecia > Eupithecia centaureata. The sequence goes on from OX155683.1 coordinate 2,267,809, forward strand.
ACGTTTCCATAGAAACCTCACGGCTTCTCACGCGTCATTTCATAAGAATTATGATTTAAATATGATGATGATCATTTAATTTTATAAGAGATATCCTTTTAATGAGATGATGATCATTTATGACAGAAATTCTTTGAATGAGAAATATAGAAATACAGTTGACATTAAATTTCAACTGTATTTCTATATTTCTCATAAATTTTATGAGGAACTAGCAGCGCCCCGCGGTTTCACCCGCACAATTCCCGTTCCCGTTGGAATTCCGGGATAAAATATAGCTGTGTGTTATTCTAGACTATAATCTATCTCTGTGCCAAAATTCATCCATATCCGTTCAGTAGTTTTTGCGTGAATGACTAACAAACATCCATACTTACAAACTTTTGCGTTTATAATATTATTAGGATATGCTGAAAGTATAAAAATGTAGGTACCTACTTAGTTACTAATATTTACATAAATTTGTGTACATACTTATAACATTCACGAAATAGAAAAGGCCCCGATTCCGAAAGTCATGCGTGAAACACGAATTAGGCACAAATTAGCGGCATCCTCTTTTCTGACTCTACAGACGATTTGTGCCACAACCAATTTGCATTTATATCTAACCATCTTGCATTTCGTAAGTTAGACCCTTGTTAAAGTAAATTAGGGTCGATAACTAACCTACTTAACATAGCTTAGCCTTTTCTTCTTAGGAGATCGGCTTTTTTTCTTTTTTTTTAATCTAGCTTGGCTTAGTAGTAAGTAAGTTAGTATCTAGATAAACCTAACATAAAATTTAAGACACTACTAACCAAAATATGTATTTTTTGTGTCAATAAATTACTTATATCTATAGTTATATTATCTAATATATTATTATAGTTTTTATATAGTTTGGAGGTGTCTAAAAAGTTATTTTTTTCTAGCCATAAAGTAAATATTCTAGAAAATCTCAAACGGGATTAAAAATGATGTGATGAATATTCATGCCTAGGTAATATTAGAAACTCTGTCGTCAATAATTTAGATAAGCTCTAATCATAATTTTATGTTGAGGTATTTTTTTCACTTTTATATAAGAGAAACCGGCTTTGTGTCAAGAAATTTTATTTTCCCTTAAACCCAGGAACATAAATTTAGCTTTTATTAATAGACGTTACATATTCCGCCCCGGCTTCGCACGGTTTTATTATACGTATAAACCTTCCTCTTGAATCATTCTACCTATAAAAAAACACGCACCAAAATCCGTTGCGTAGTTTTAAAGATTTAAGCATACATAGGGACATAGGGGCAGAGAAAGTGACTTTGTTTTATACTATGTAGTGTATGAACACATGAAAATAAAATAAAAATAAAAAGTTGTACCTAGATACAAAAATTTACCCAAGGAGTCCAAACACCTCTTTTCAGCTAAGTGCGCATATTTTTTACTTCTACACCTATAGTAGAATAGAATACAGAGTTAGGTATTTACGTAGTAAGGTATACCTAGTTTTATGCTTAGGTTATTTATGTAGACAAAAGGCCGTTTAGAATCCAGGTCGACAGACGCTAAAACCGGAACGTTAGGAGAAATCTACCACCTTAACAAATATACTTCCTTGCATTTATGAATATAAAATAATATATTTATTTGGCGAAGATGTTGCGTGTTTTTGAATGGTTAGATAACAGATTGTCCTAGTTTAGTTCTAGTAATATAAATGTAAATTTAGAATGTACTGATGAGTCGCATAATGTGTAACATGATTTAATATTGATATGTAATTCGATACTTTCTAAGGCTTCTTTCCAGAAAGGGAAGGTGGGGTTGTTTTCGGTGAATAATTCGGTTAATATTTCTTTCGGTAGGTAGGTATTCTTTGTAGATGAGAATAAAATTAACCTTTTAACATAGTAGTTACCTCAGAAGTTTGTTAAAAGCATCTCCTCTATTAAATTAAATCAGTAGTAAACAAAATTGTTTCGGTTCGGGGTATTTAAACAATTGAGCGTCTGGTCGATGCGACGCGTGACCCGAGAGCTGGTGAGTATCTGGCGCAGCGCATCAGCATTGCCATACAGCGTGGTAATGCAGCCGTGTCTTGGGGACGCTTCTGACTGGTATTGACATGGATCAGTTGATTTACCGTTTGCATTGAAACAGTCAACAGTAAGTTATTATTTTTGTAAGTTTTAAAATTTTTACAACAGTTTTATTGGTTTTTTTATCATTAATGGACAATTCACACAGCATCATCTAGACCTTAAGCTAAGCAGAGTTTATTTTATGGGTACTAGATAACTGATGTATTTAATACAAAACATTACCGGATAATGGGCAATAACCCCCACATAATGATGCCATATATGGCGCTCATTAGGAGAGGCCTATGTCCAGCAGTGGACTATTATAGGCTGGTGATGATGATGATGATGATGATTACCGGATAAATTTTTTTATTGATAAATAACACCCAGTTTTGATGTTTGCACACGTTTCTATTAGAACAACATTCCTTTTTGAGAGTATAGATTAGATGTGACATCATTCTGGCAGTTCTGCACAAATCAAGATCTGAATAAATGGAAAGACAAGAAAAAATCTATTTGGATCTATATACGTAAAGTAAGTATTAATTATATACATAAATGTTCATAAGTAAACCAATTTTGATGTAGACTAATTTGTAAATTTTTAAATGATAGATAATTTACGTGATAGATAATTTACGTGATAGATAATTTACGCGATAGATAATTTACGTGATAGATAATTTACGTGATAGATAATTTACGTGATAGATAATTTACGTGATAGATAATTTACGTGATAGATAATTTACGTGATAGATAATTTACGTGATAGATAATTTTTCTATGTACTTAATAAAAATATCTATCAAATTACCTAACACAAGTTCTGTCTGCTTATCTTGAGGCTAGATGATGCTGTGTGGATTCGTCAGCATTAATAATTTATTTTTATTATGGAGACGCTTTAAATGATACTCGTATTGATATCACAATGCGAGTGGAAACGCCGACAGAAGCTAGCTTTAATTTCATAACTCACTTAAATAACAATTATCATTTCTTCTATGGGAACTGCAAGTACCTACGTATCTCTAAGAAAAAGCCCTTTCACAAAAACTTGACTAACTTAAGCGTAACTTAATTATGGCTTAGGAACTTAAGTGTGGGAGAAGAATTCTGGTCTCACACGAAATATTTCAAAGTCGATTAAAATGCCGGGTTGAAATGTGGTTGGTTTAAATTAGTTTTACGCCACGGAGATGGATTTTAAGAAAATTTTAAAACTGTGCTTGTTTTAAAGTACCTAACTAAACTTGGTGTAGTTTATTCTCTTTATTTACAAAGAAAATTATTAAAAAGGAATACAAACTAAGTAAGTAGTAAGTACAAGTATTTATAATTGAGCTGTTGCAAATAGTCTAGAGGTAGCTCAATTGATCCATTGTCAGAAGCGTAACAACATTGAAAATATTGTAAAAATTGTGCTTACATGCTTACAACGTTTTTGACACGATTAAAAAAAATATTTTAACATTGTAACATTGAATAATATTGATTGATTTCGATTTACATTTATTATATTACTTCTGATTTTCCGGCAACTTATACAATGCAAACTTTTTATCATGTACCTTATAAAGAACTAGGGACCCGCCCCAGCTTCGCACGGTTTTATTATACGTATAAACCTTTGTCTTGAATCACTCTATCTATTAAAAAAACCGCATCAAAATCCGTTGCGTAGTATTATAGATTTAAGCATACAAAAGGGACAGGGATATAGGGACAGAGAAAGCGACTTTGTCTTATACTATGTAGTGAGTGATAATTAACATGATTTTTCAAAATAAGTGAAATAGTATACGTTGTATACTATAAGTTGTAACTAGTCCGGTGTATGAGCTAAATCCTTAAGTCCTAAGAAAGCCAGTTAGCATTTAATTCCCGGAAATCATTGCTATTCGACATACCCGCTCCTTTCCGCTCAGCTTTCTCTGCATCTTGCAAGGCGCTATTAATTCGTCGAGATAGTGATCACACTATAAAAGTCTAGGGATAAATATTTTCCGTGTATCGATTACAGATTTTCTATTTCCTTAATTTTTTTAGGAATTTATGGCGGAGTGCATAATGTGAACCTCTGAATCATTAAATTTCGAACTCATCAAAGAACATTTTTACAGTTTAAAAATTGATGAATGGAATATCAACAGTCGGATTAAAAGTCAGGATTCATTTGTTTCATTCAATTCGTTCAGAGCGATTGGTTCGGTCGCGAATAGTATAGAGACAGGAAATACACATTACATATAATTAAATCATGCTGAACAATTCACACTACATCAACTAGTCCCATTAAAATAGATATCTTATTATTGACAACTGATGTAGGTAGTACTTAATAAATCAAATTTATAAAATTCACACTTCATCATATAGCCCCAAGGTAAGGTCTTGTGTTATGGGTACCTACTAGATGACTGATATACTTAATACAATACCTAAATACCTAGATATAAAATATTTTTGCTATAAAAGAATACTCTCAGAACCCTGGGACAAATAGTTGCAGAGCGAACAAACATTTTTTCCTAAGGCGGGAATAGAACCTACCACCTGCGTCGCAGGCGGACCTTCGCCCACTGCGCCAAAGAGGTCGTATCTTCCTACTAATCTATTTATATGGGTGGTAATGTTGAAAGCACACCAGCTTTTCAAGAAACAACTTGGTATTCCTACTTATTTCAATTTTCTAGGAAAGTCGACGAGAAAACCTAAATGCTACAAGTAAACTCGTTTCGTTTCCCTCCTTACACGAATAACCTGACATGAACGTTTTCTACTACTTTTCACTTTTTCAAAAGGCTATGGAGGTATAATTATTTTCCAACCTATCATTATTATCCGCAATCCGTTTCAAAAAGACTAAAAAGGTTCAACCTAATCAGAACGCCTATTTTATTCGTAACTAGCGACCCGCCCCGGCTTCGCACGGTTTTATTATACGTATAAAACTTTCTCTTGAATCACTCTATTAAAAAACACCGCATCAAAATCCGTTGCGTAGTTTTAAAGATTTAAGCAGTCAAAAAGCGACTTTGTTTTATACTATGTAGCGATGGCTTGAAAGAGGTTTACCTATACCTCAAATACGCATTCGTACAAGTAGGTAATTAACATTAAAAATTAATTAAAATCATAGATATTTGGCTAAGACCTCGCTTCATCACTATTTAAACGACTTCAAAAAAGGAGGAGGTTCGAATTGAATAATACTTAATTAATAAAAATAAATTTACTTATCTTAGATCTTTTTCCAGGTGAACCGATTTTGATGATTATTTTTTAATTTGAAATCAGTTTCCTATGTGATCCCACATAAATTATGACTACAATATAGAATATATACATTTTCCTTATTAATGCCTGTTATTTGAAGCGATGGAATCGATGATAGTTATTATAAGAAATATCAAATTATTCATACAAAAGACATAAACGCGCTCCATCAAAATGTTCATAAATTCGCTATTTTAGTTGCTTCTTTGCTATGTTGGTACCTATTATTACAATATACATGTATCAAATAATTGTTGTAGGTTCCTTTATAATACATTTCAGATAAAAGTAGATTACCTATCATAGTCCACTCCGTAAAAGAAAATAGATCAATCATAAAAAGCTAACAACATATGTAATTTACCTACCCATATAAGTGTAGGTTCTATACAATATGAATCAGGCAGGTGACTAAGGATTACGTAACACATAAATACATAAAACGACCATTGTTTACTTGACCATAATACAGACAGACAGACAGATAGGTATAAGGGAAATTAAAAAGCAAAATAAACAAATGGCGGAAATTGTATGACGAATCTCAAACTGATCTAACAGAATGATAATAATATTTGCTGTTCTCAAATTAAAATACGAATCCAAATCTCCTCAGTATCAGTTTTAATCCAGTGTCATGGAAATCTAAACTTTAACTATAAGTGTCAAGGATGAGAACTTGTTTGCACATTTACGCCCGTGACATTTAGGCTTCCTTATTTGAATGTGTTAAAAAAGTTTTCCAGAAACAAGTTTTTGTTTTGAGAACCCTGTTTAGTCTGTGCTTTAGTTTATAAAATCGAGGAGTGTTTAAGCAAGATAGGTATACATATAACGAACAACTTACTTAAATGTGCTTATTATCTACTCTAATTTATTAGGCACAAATGGTCTACTGACATTTACTCAGCTAAATAACTGACCCTTTACTATACCAAAACGCTGTTAGTGGCACCTGTTTCCATAGAAATTCAAGTTATTTGACATTTCAAATTATTTATTGACTTGTGCGACCTGTCAAACTAATTCTATTTCTGGAGACAGCTGGATTACCTAATTCGAATTTTAACACGTTTTGGTCATTAAATGTTTCTTATAAGGGCAAAAATACCAATGCATACCTAAAGATAATAAATATGACTTATCTAAAGTAATTTGTTTTTGCTTTCATAATAAATGTTGAACCGATTCTTGTCTTCGAATCTAAATGCTACAATGCGCCTTTTTTACAGCACGTTTAGTGCATTTTAAATAAAGAATAGAGTTGCAATTGTTTTTGGGTTTTATTTTTTTGAGTAAAAGTATGTACATTTTAAAGAAAGAATAGAGTCGTAATCGATAGTCGTCGTCGATTTAGAGTTTTGTATTTATGCGAAAAATTTGTCAAACGACGGTAACGAAATATTTTTCTTATTTTCAAGGATGTGTGACAAAATATTTCCATTCAAGAATTTTGAATTGTGTTCTTCTCACGACATTGAGTAAGCTAAGAGTAAACTCATATCAAGACAATTTGGTAATGAGTGCCTACGGTTCAAGTGTAATTTGTGTTTATTGAGGTCCACTGAAGGTGATTCAAGGTAGATATTATGTTGTAAATTTAAGGTATAGATTTCTCGTCTATTCGTCATATATTTCAGTTTTTTATGATGTAATACGTGCTAAATGTATCTAATAACAAGCTACGACTGCGGTTTTAACTCCTTGATTAAGTTGTGGGTATTAAAATTATTTAATCATCCGATGGAAGACTCCGCCTTTCCAAAATAAAATAATTAAAGAAGTGTGGATATCTAAAAGATTTCAGAAATTTCATCCAAATTTATTCCGCCTTTTTAGCTATGTGAAACCTAACCGAACTGGAATCGGAAGTTCTATTGTACCATTTGTACCCTTCCTTGAATCTTTGTTGCTGTCTGGGCGCGTTTCCGATTGCAATACGTCATCGCATTATTCGATTGTAAATCGATTAGCCGTTTCGATTCATTACTCGAAATGATTGAGGAATTAACTGGTGGACTCGACTCTATTGGATTCTGTTTTTTACTTACGTAAGTGAATTTGTTATTGGTGGAAGTTTTACGTAGCCAATTCAAAGCTGGAATTAGATTTGAAATTAGAATTCACTGAATACATTAATAAAATAGCGCTTAAATGTAACCTCTTACTCGAGGATGCTCAAATATGAGCTTTAGAAGGAAAAAAAATTACAACCCCAAAAAATATTATGCTTAGTGAAAGTAAAGTTAAAGGTTTTTAGGTACTAAGAATTACAACATTGGTGCCTTGACTCTATCTCGATTTTAAAGTTACCAAAGTTGTCATAAAATAAATGTTTTTATATTTTGAAAAATTGTACACGGTTAACTGGTTTCACAAAAGTGCAATAAAATCCTGACTTAGTCATCATAAAACTTTGAAATTAAATTGTTTCTGAAATGACACGAGCGGTTTGCGGTGACATCAGCCAGTTGCAGATCTCCAAGGTTGTGCTGACATTTTGAATTCGAAAGGTTGAAAACTTGAAATTACCTAGAACAGTGAACAGCTAGGCATTTAAAATTCTATCGAAAATTATATAGGTACCTACAACACCTTTAAGAACAATAAAAAAACACTTAAGACCCGCTTCTTACGGATTCTAAATTTGAAAATTGAGTGAAACGTGAAACAGGGTTATTCTTGTGGGTCCCGTATAATTTGACTTATAAACACGTATGTAGATAGAGGCGCTTTCAAAAAAAAAACTTTAACGTTGTCTATGTCAACTATGCAGGGTCTATTCCATTAAACTTGACAGGCCTAAATCATCATTTCAGTCTGCTCGATTCAATAAGACCAATTTTTAATAAAAGTATATTGCATTTTTATTAATGCATATCTAATTTAATTATAATTTATGCTCTAGCTTTTCTAGTTTATTGCTAAAATAAAACCGGACTTAAGCCTTACATAATACCTTATCCATTTCCTTATTAAGTATTAGTGTTTTTAATAATAAAATACATTTACACCTACATTTGAAAACTTTTTGCCGACTTTAAGTAGAAATTTACAGCTTATTTCTTAATTGTTCAGTTCCCATTGATACTTGGATCAGTTTTATAACAGTTTTAACGGTAGGCTCGCTTCCTAAGGCCATAGAATTGATACTATCGTGGGACCTCTAACGGGGCAAACTGGTTGGACTCTGAGCTACCGGGTCTTCTTACTGTCACTTTGACAGATGTTTGAATAGAGTGTAGTCTGATATTAGCCTGATCTAGATATTAGTGATGAAGATGACAATGTAGATGCAAATGAAAATGCATCTGAATTGAATATGTCCTTATCGTTGATATTCCTGTTCTAAAAGAGGCCTTTCCAAATGCCGAGTTAATGGTTTAAGTTCTATTTTGAAATGTTCAAGATCTTTACCCTGTAAATGTATTGGAAATTTCAAATGTACTAGAATTTGAAAAAATAATATTAAGTTTGTAGAATTCAAACTATTAATTTGGACATTTAAAAAGGTCACATAAAAAGGCAATATCAATGGTAAGGACCCATCCAACACAACAGAGGCCTTTTGAAAACGTTGTTGGTTGTTGTACGAATATAATAATAGTTTTTGATTACAATGATTAATTAACCCCTAAATATTTAATTGTGTTTAATTTCCCATATTAAGAATCTCAGCGATGCTTTTGATGTACTTTCCAAATAATCAAATGCCATAAAAATTAAGATACAATATTGAAAAACAAAAAGTACAATCAAGTAGGTAGTTACCACATAGGCAAATAGCATTAATAATTATTACCAGTCCATTATGAATATGAACAGGTTAACTGCTAGCCTTGTTTTTGATCAAACTACTATTATTATAAACTTAAAAAAATACCAGTCGTTACCTACATAACCTAGTTATTACGATTGGAAAACTAGGATAATCAATGCGCTGTAATCAAATGACAATACAACTTTACTGTTACATACGTATTCCCACAATGAAATACAAGAAACACAGTAGTTCTCATGACAATAGCCATAGAGTTCCACTTAGCTCGTGCGACCGTTGACGTAAGGCATTTTTTTGCGCGCGCTTTCTCTGTCACACATTGTTTATTCTATGATGGTGATCTGTCAGTTAGCTGTCAAGTTGGCAGAATAATTAATTTCATGCTACCTATATATCAGTAGACTACTTTTTTACAATGTGTTTTACTTATTTGCTTCTAGGCGATATTTTTTTAAATAGATTAACCCTATTTAGCTTATAATAAAACTCAGTAGATCTTTTGCGGAAGTGTATAATTTGTTGTCTATTTTAATTTCAAACTAAAAGCGATGTCTTTTCAGTTTGGTCGAAGTTAGTATAGTATATTTTTTGTAAGAAAACGTCTTATTCTAAATAGTTAGACGGCGTTTATGATTTTCTAATGAAATTTCGTATACGATTTCGTATTACGAATAGATATCTAAGTAGTTAAACAAAAATGGATACCTAACCTTATTTCCTAGGTTTTTTAACATTATTATGATCACTCTTACAAGCAATCACTTCGTCATAATATATAATACAAGCAGCGCCCCGTAACTTCACCCTAGTGTAAATTGGTGAAAAGTGACCTATGTTTTACTACAGGCCTAGAAAAGAGTCTATTTAAAATTACTATACGTTCAGAAGTTTTGGCGTGAAGAGGTTACAAATAATACAAACTTTCACATTTAGTATAATATAAGTGTGATTGTAGAATAACTTACGGATCCAAAAGTAAGTTTAAATGGTCCCACAGAAATCATTATAAAAAACACAATATTAATTTCACTTGTAAAATGCACACTATCAATCACCCACCGATCACCAAGTAAACTAACGTCGTATGTAACCAAATGAGTCAGATAATCGATTGTGATTTCTTGAAAAAAACACGTAGGAAATAATCATTACTTGTAAGTATTTTCATTAATTATCTTTTCGGTATCAGTCTCTTACTATGTAATCTTATTTCATTAACAGACATTAAAAACGGTGAAAATACTCAAATCAGGGTTTTTTGATTTTCAGAGAATTTTATGTCCACCTATTTTTGCGTTCCTGTAACCAAACGAGATCTAAGGAATTTGTTCACAGCCAGCATATGGTGACATAATAAAAAAAATCCGCCTTGTATACATAAAAACGATGTAGTTTTATTGTTTTTTTTATGTATTTTTATTTTTCTATTCCTTGCTTGTAATTTTCGTTGTTAATAAAGTATAAAAGTTTTATTGATAGTGAATTTTAATGTTAATAATTGAGTGCTGGACAAAAAAGTATTAAAAATAAAATAAAAAATATATATTTTTTAATAATTTTATTTATATTTACTAATTTTCTAAACACCTTCAGATAATCTGGAATATGTTTAAGACGGTTGTAGTTTGTTTTAACTCTATTTCTCTATCTTATCTTATTGAAAACAATCTTGATTGAAATAAGTATGTATATCTTTGATTGCTGTTATCACGATGGGCTGTAGCGTACCTTTGTTTGCCATCAACAAAATAGTATTTTTTTGTTTTAAGCCAATAAAGATAAGTTAGACTTCCTTACTAATAATAATTAATAATGCAATGGAAAATCCACACAGCATCCCTAGCCCTAAGCCAAGTAGAGCTTGCGTTATGAGAACTATTATAGGTGACAGATATATTTAATACATTGCATAGATAGATATTTTTGTTACAAATCGATAACACCTTCAATCGAATCCCGGAATTATTTGCAGATTGTACAAAAAATTGTCAAACAAAAGTCCTGCCTTAGGTAAAAAATACACTTTGGCTTCTTAAAATAATCATTTTACCTACATAATCAACTGGTCTATTCGGATGTGCCAGTTGAATACTCAAGGGTATTTCCACCCTTTATTAGTTCATTTTCTTTAGCAATCAAAATGCACGAATGGACAGCATATAGCCCTACAAACCTGAATTCTAGAGAGGTTAAAATTAAATCTCCTGGAAAATTCTTAAACTGCTATAAAATGTTTGCTTTTACAACTCAATTAACTATCATTGTTTAGACAGCGAACACAAATAAACACTGCACTCCATTACACGAAAACAGATTCCTAATCAGTTCACTCGAATATCAAAGAACGGCTAATGCACCCGAACTGTGTTTAAATATAACAGGATAGACTATATTTAAACTGGTCACTGACCTCTTAAACAAACTATAGACCGAACGCTTAAGGTATAGATTAAAAGCAATAAGTAGGGTAAAATCTGGATTGATGCTCTATGAAGGATTCGTGTCCAACTACATAAAATCCTCTAGTGAAAATAGCAATAGGATACATATAAAAAACCAATAGGGTTCAAAATTTAGCTTATTTTCTGGGATACATAATAAGACTATCGAAAGTTAATGGCGATTTTCAGAATTTTGGTATTTGGCAATGGAGCACGACACGAATCCCTCCATTCAGGAGGTTCAAGTTCAAGTTGGCCTTTACCACTTTACCCTATACTTAGCTACTTTTAGAAATACCGACACAGTAATTTTATGTATGTATATATGTGATTCTTTGTTTATAAATATAATCCACTCTACCTTAGACTCTTCTAAGTATGTTTTATACTATGTAGATAAAACAGAGTCGCTTTCTCTGTCCCTATGTCCCTATGTATGCTTCAATCTTTAAAACTATACGCAACGGATTTTGATGCGGTTTTTTTAATAGATAGAGTGATTCAAGAGGAAGGTTCATACGTATAACAAAACCGTGCGAAGCCGGGGCAGGTCGCTAGTTAATAATAAAATAAATAATGTTGGAAAATTCACACAGCATAATATCAAGTCCCAAGCTAAGCAGATCTTGTATTATGGGTAAGTACTATAACTAATAATATACTACAGTAGAGCCTCGCTAGTCCGGACCCCGGCCAATTCGGTGGTCCCGGTAATCCGGACAGCGACGCGCGGACGAAACGAGGGTGTTCACGGGGGCGGGATTAAAAAATCAGACCGTGCTTTTATATAGAAAATTGAAGGCCTTAAGCACTAAGTAGCGTATTACAAACTTTTTAATACAGATACATATTTAAATTCATGTTTTTATGAAAAGAAAGATGACATGAAAGTATGATTATCTAACAAGTTTTAGTTTTATTACTTACCTATGAAAATTCATATTGCAGACCGGACGCCTCGGTAATCCGCTATAAAGGCGTGATTTTTGCCTGTCCGGATTAGCGAGGCTCTACTGTATAACTATAACTAATAACTGATATAAGTAAATTAAATACATATCTGGTCACATTGTGATGCGATAAGATAATGAAATAGCTACATAACGTTGACAGTTTTTCCTGTCTCTTTTTAGTTCCCTTTTATCGATAAGTTACCTACTTTGAAACAGCTATTTGTGTGCCACACTTGTTCATGAATATGTCCATTACTAGTCTTATAATAAATCAACCAGACCGTCTATTTTTCAACATTATACCATCACGCACAAATACAATGTAACTAAGAGGACAAAGCATTGTGTGAACTGTGAACGCGACTATTGTTAACACATGTGGCCAGCTCTAAAAAAAGTATGAAAAAAGTCACTGTAGTCTATGGTCAATGAAAAAGGTTTTACTCTTTAAAGATTGGCTTGACGACGTTTGACATTGTAACGTTCGTAATTCAAAATTGCGTCGTGTTTGAGGCACGTAGGGTCGAAAACATGCAGCGAGTGGAATGCCGTTTTTTGTCAGTTGAAATATTTCGCTTCGAGATTTATTTCGAGCTTTTACATTGAAAAGGAGTGTCGGCCAAAATGGAATTCAGTGAAAGTAAAATGTGTTTGCAGTGGGATATTATCGGTTTAAAATCAATTACAATAAATTATAAAATTAAATAAGACGGAATAAGGCAATTTTTATCGTCAAAACTTAGTTTTTTGAACTTTGCCTTAGATTTTGAGCAATCGTTTTCAGAACACGTTCACCAGACAGTTTGAAGACAATGTTGCGATGATGATAGATATTATTTAACATTTCTTCATTGTAAACCTCATTAAGTTGCATTTATTTAACTTAAGCGAAACAGAAAAGATTAAAAAAGTAGAGCAATAATAAAAACGAAAAAAATACACGTTACGTTTTCCTGCCGAAAGTAAACAACTAAGTATAGACACAATCATTCATTCCCATAACAGAAACTCAAGTATCTACTTACTCTTGGGAATCTAATTAAAGGCCAGAATACACGACACATGCGTATACGCACGCTGGAATGCGACGAGAGATGAATGTTTCCAGGGAGGGCTTTACTTCCCTGAGTATTTCTGGACTTCCTTGGATTTGTCGCTAAAAGGCGTTACAATAAGCCGCACTAAGGTTGCCACCTATTTTATCTTATTACTAGCGACCCGCCCCGGCTTCGCACGGTTTTATTATAAGTACCGAACGGGATAAAAAGTATCCTATGTCCTTCTCCTGGCTCTAAACTACCTCCCTGCCAATTTTCAGCTAAATCGGTTCAGCCGTCCTTTAGTTATAAGTGAAGTAACTAACACGACTTTCTTTTATATATATAAGATTACTTTCATTAAACAAAGGAATGTTTAAGATATCAAACGTGCAGTTTGTGATACCTATCATAAGCTTAGTAACTGTAATAGTTTTATTTTGTATTGTTTAGGGAGATATATCTACATATGAAGTTGCTGTACTAAACTTTGTTTTCGCATCTCGGGAAATAGTTCTTGGAGATAAAAATGGAGATTTTTTAGCAGTTTTACATCAGAGCAAGGTTTTTACAGCTAGATTTTTTATAGAAAAATCAAGCAAAATCCTCAAACTTAGATAGGTAGCTAAAATAATATTTGATAATAGGTAAGTACCAATTGAAGAAAATGGGTAGGCCATTTTCTTAAATTCTGTCAGACATGCTGGCGTTCTAAGGAAGAACCTAACCGTTGATGTCAACCATAAAAACAATAATAAGTAAATAAATAATTATTCGAATTGCCCAGCAATCCACACACAGCATCATCAGTTATCCCCAAAGTTAACAGAGCGTGTGTTATTTATGGTAATAATGATGAGAATCTCACAGAAACCTACAACTTTCTCTACATTAAATTTCAAAGCTGACAACAGATTCGTCTATGGATTTTCAGTTCTTTACTAATGATAGATACATTTTACGGCCAAGAACAAGCTTAGAAAGTTATATACTACCCATCTATATAGGTAAGAACGATTGTAGAGGTATAATTTACCTCAAGTTAGACAAAAGGTACGTACTTAGTATTAAAACTATTGTCGTAAAGTAGGTATCTAAACTACACTGAAAGCTGTTTTTATTGTCTGTTCAGAGAAACGGAATCTGTCAATCTCGCTGTAAAAATAACAACCCACTTTCGAAACTTCCAAAGGAAGTTACAAAAATACTTATTTTAGGAAGTGTAAGAACTATTTGGTTTAGGAAGACCGGTTGATTTTGTTTTACGACTATAAGAATAAATTGGGATTTCAGACAAATACCTATTTAGTGCTTTTGTGTCTGCTACGTCCTTCTGTACTTATAAATAAATATACGTAAGAATTATAAGTGTGTTATAATTTTTACATTTATTTAAATATAGAGGTAATACATGATTTTTATACGACTTCAAAAACAGAAGGAATTTCTCAATACGACTATATTTTTTTATACCTGAGCACTTTTTTCTAGGTGAATTCAGTTATAATGATCACGACCATTGAGTTACATTATTTCTAATTGGTGATGTAGGTATCAATGTAGAAATAATCATATTAGCATTTTTAATTTGTCAGCCGGGGTATAGTTTCATATCAAAATGAAAATACTATAATACACATGAATTCAAATGCTTCACAGTATTAAATAGCTTACATTGGAAAAAAAGCATCTTATCTCCATCTAAGTACCAATTGCCCAATATATCTGACAAAAAAATATTAAAAAAATATCTGAGCGTCTGGTCGATGCGACGCGTGACCCGAGAGCTGGTGAATATCTGGCTCAGCGCATCAGCATTGCCATACAGCGTGGTAATGCAGCCAGTGTCTTGGGGACGCTTCCGACTGGTATTGACATGGATCAATTGAGCTACCTTTAGACTGTTTGCAACCGTCTGCAGTTAGCTCAATGGTTTCAATTGTAAATACCTACTGTTTTAATTTTTCTATTCCTTGCTTGTAATTTTCGTTGTTAATAAAGTTATCTCAAATATCTGACCTGTCTCAATTGCGTGTGCGCATATAATGTGACCGGAAGCGGGTGCATCACTCTATTTGCCACATAAATTACAATTTGATAGATCCAGCTCTGCTTATCTTTGATTAATGTGACGGATATAGCCTCTTCGTTATTGCGTCTGTTAGATAAGGAACTGTCACTTTTATATAAATAACACTTTCTATTAGGATTCTAACTCGATGTTTCTATTTGAATAATTGTGGACGAAAAGTCGGTTATTCTTAGAAGCGCGGATTTATTCTAAACAAACTAAAAACAAACGAAAAGTAACCATTTTTTTATACAGAAATTATAGACAATAAATGCTTTGTCAACAATGTCACGGATTTTGATGCGGTTTTTTTTAATAGATAGAGTGGTTCAAGTGGAAGGTTTATATACTTATAATAAAACCGTGCGAAGCCGGGGCGGGACGCTAGTATACGTGTTCCAAAAAAACACATTTCATTCTTAATTTGTGATAAAAACCCATGGGTTATGAAATCTGTTACATCCGATCTGATGTCAAAATTTGCATTTTTATGTCACGGAAACTAAATTAATGACAAAATTTTAGGTTATGTATATATCAGTTTTTGATAAATGATTATAGGCGGTCAATTAATATAATAAATTAATATATAACTAGCTATACCACGATTGCCATATTAACTTTCTTATTAGGTCTTCCTAATAAAAAATATTATGCAACGTTAAAGCTTGCATAATATATTTTAATAGGTCCATATATCATATATCAAACTTAATACCTAAGTATGATATAGTATGTATCTTTACATAAGATTGTAACCATACATTTCTTCAAATATCTTTGTTATAGGTAGTTATTACGGTTTCTATATTTTTCATTTGTATTAAACAACTTCATACTACATTTTCTATTAATAAACTCGAAGTTAAATTCCTACGAGGCAAAATTTCTGTGCAACTCACATTCATAAGGGTTGTTTACTTGGTTTTTTAGAAATATGCCATACCAAATACCAATGCTTCATTGTCTTGGAGACGTTCCGACTGGTATTGATATGAATCAGTAGTGCTATCTCAACCTGCCTGCCTGCAATTGGAAATACTAATTCTAATTTATTTTAAATATCCTTTAGTCAGTGCCGGATTTATATTTTTTATGAGTGTAGGCCACTTTTTTCCGCCGCCCCATGGAGCCGTTCATTCATTTAGCCCCCCCCCCCCCGTAGACATAGAATTTTATTGTCTGCAATCGAGTGACCGTCCTCTGAAATCTGCCGCCCCCCCTAGGACGCTGCCGCCCCTAGGCCGCGGCCTATACGGCCTGTTTACAAATCCAGGACTGCCTTTAGTTATAATTTAAAGTCAATTAGAGTATATTCAGATCTTGGCACCATTGATTTGTTTATTCTCTGACTCAAGTGTATTCGAGTTCAAATAACAGTAATGTTAGATATTTGGTACCTTTGCTCGAAATTCCTCGTTAACCAGAGAGTCGCGATCTAGCTGTGTAACAAAAAGATCAAATTGTTCTGTTTCTTTTAACGCAAAACTACGTGAACTTGATTATATTTTAAAATAAAAATAAGCCAAAGATTGTTTTAGATTGTACAACCTGACTGAATGTGTCATAATCTCTGAATCTAATCAGGTAAATCAAAGAACACTTAAAGTACCGCCGTCTCGTCTGATACAGTCATGTAGTTAATCATTATCAAATCAGATAAATAATATATCAGAGATAGTGTGATATATCGAATACGATATGACTAAATAGACCTCCTAGCATATCAAATGTTAGTACTGACTTGAATAAAAGAAACTACAATGAATTATTGGTTTAATACTGAAGTTCAAGATATACAATTTTAATATTTTACGAATACGATGACAAATTACAAATTATATATTTAACATTAGATATAAAATCTAAACAAATCCGCTATATTCTACACAAATTGAATAATACAGAATACTTTAAAATCACAAATGAAATAACACATCGATATGTTATTGTTCATACAACAATACTCTTCTATCTAGAAAAAAACGCAGTACGTGGCTTACAGTGGATTGGTATAATCACCAATGACAAAATGAACCTATCGACACTCTTAAGCCTTATGTAGATAACTGTGAGTGAAAGAAATACTGAGACACTTCCCCAGATAGAAATAGAGGTAGACGATAAATGAGAAGCAATCATTGATGAATATACCTAAGTAGGAGGCTGCGGTGGACCACATTACGCCCATAATGGTGATAATGTGGGCCATGTCGTGAGCTAATGAATAGCATTCTATTATAATGCGGTCAGGTGCTATTTCTAACCAGTTTCCAAAGAATTTGTTCCTATACCTAGAAATTTGAATTAGATTTTAAAAGAAAGTCCATACGTTCATAAAGAAACTTTCTTATTACCAATCATTACCATCAGCCTATATTAGTCCACTGCTGGACATAGGCCTCCCCTAATAAGTGCCATAGCGCCCTTGGTTTTAATATCATAGAAAAATTGTATAAAATAAAAATAAATTAGTTAAATTGAAGGAAACGCGATATTTCCCTAATTCAAAAAGTCGTGGAACAAAACTTGAGCCCCTCACGGTCATGAAGTCCCTTGATCTAATGTAATACACTCGCTACAGTAAAACATGGTGAAAAAAGACTTATGGGTGAATAGAAACGGTCAAAATACTGGAGCAAACCATCCTTTTGCAGATGTCAGATCCACTAACATAGGAGGTGAACAGTCACGGGCCTAAACATACTTCCACTGCCAGACGTTCTCTCGCTCCAGTATATTATCCATTTCTATTCACCCTGGAGTCTATTCACTCCGTTTTACGGTACATGGTTCTGTATTGAGGGTTGTCAGAGTTCAACATAATCTAGAATTCTAGAGTAATGACAAATAATAAAGAAGACAATCCACACCGCAGTCTCTAGATCTTAGCTAAGCGGAGCCTGTAGGTATAATATATAACTAATATACTTACTTAATACAATACCTTAACTATGATATTTTTTAGGATAGGTACATAAACAACAATAAGACTTTGCATTATGTAATGTGACCTGTATTGAAGAGTTTTCTTTTGTCATGTGATTTTGTTTTGACTTCTACGATCACAAACAGTCTTTGAATACTTTTCAAATAATATCACTTGTTGATGAGCTTGAGTCAACATTGCATTAAACTAAACGAACACACAACCCCGGCTATTAGAACACTTTGGCCTTCAATTAGATAGATAAAAAACAAACATAATTTATTATATTTAACGTATATTATAAATTCACGTATATTTACAGCATATAACTTCGTCCTTTTAATGGATAAAAAGTAACCTTTACATTAATTCAGAAACTGAACTGAATTAAGAAAAATACTTTTTTGTTTGATGGGTATGTGGTTGGTATACCCTTTTTTTGATAAACCAAAGTACTACTTAGGTAAAAACATTTTCAGCTTGGTATGTTTAGTATTTTGACATGAAGAAACAAACTGTCTTTATATAAAGGAGGCTCAATTCCCGTCTTGGGACACATGTTTGTAAAATCTGCAAATATTTTCCTCATAAGTTTCCCGAAAAATTTTCTATATATTAAAAAATATCTATCGATGTAATATTGTAATATATTTTGTTAAGATTATCACCAAGTATCAATAACTCAAGCTAGATGATACTGTGTGGATTGTCCAGAGCTATTTTTATTTATTTATCTTATATCTCCATCAAAAGTTTCGCTTTTTAAATTTGTGTGATGCATGAGAAGATGTGGTATATCAAAAACGTTATCTCTTATCTCAAAAGTAAACGAGATGATAGAAAGATTTATCTGTCTTGATGCCTTGATAATATGATATCATAATGGGGAAATTCTTCTCTATTTCGTTTATCTACTTTCTCGCAGAGTGTATTTTCAGTGTTTGATCATCCCACCAGAGTTATCAATTAAATTTCATAACTTTATTAACAACGAAAATTACAATCAAGGAATAGAAAAAAATACAACTGGTATATATAATTGAAACCATTGAGTTAATTGCAGACGGTTGCAAACAGTCTAAAGGTAGCTCAATTGATCCAATATCAGTTATCAATTAGTCTTTACATAAAAAAAAATATATGTAGCTACTTATAAATATCTGTTTGATATATTGCAGCAATACTATATTTCAAAAACACTAACTCTAGTATTTATATACCTACTGCCTTAATAAGACAAGTACTTTCATTTTGAATGATTACTATCTGTTTTATTACTCGTAATCTGTAACGTAAGCAAGCCGTAGAGGGTAAATTTTTGAAACAGGTAATTTGTTACCGCATTTTAAACAGTTTCACTGCATTATTTGACGCTTCAGGTCATGTAAAAAGGTTGTATTTATGTATGTGTACAGTATTCTATAGAAAAATGGGTTCGTTGCATGCAAGCAGAGGCGTGGGCTAAAGCCAGTTTCTAATATTAATTGAGTAGTTTTTTCTGCGCCCTGTCACTTCTTTACCATCTTGATTACTACGCTATGCATCTTCAAGATTTCATCGGTTAATAATCTTTAAGAAAGACGACGACGGTAGGTAAATTCATTTTCTAAATTTCTAATTTGATTTATTGTTGACTCCAGTCTTAAAATATTTATTATGTATAGTCTTAGGTATTGCTCGGTATTCATTAGGTATCAATTGTTCTTTTATTACTCGGCTAGGTAAATGAACAATAGGTTTAGCTTTAAGCAACACACTTCGTAAGACACAATAAATTTACTTTTCCAACCAATGTTAAACATCACTGTTTACCTTTTCACGTTCCAAATTCCAATCAGCCTTATAAAGAGGTTGTCCGAAGGAATGTTTTACAACTTTCAGTCCAGTGAAAGTATCCTCGGCTCTTTACACTTCGGCGAACCTTACACTACACAGATTCACTGAACACTGTCATCACTTATGAAACTGTCGTTTGCTCAGAGAGGTGAAACGTCCGACCTCGAGCGCGGTCGGGACACAAATGAGGTAAATAAACGGAATAAGCGCGCGCGGCGGTTGCGCAGGCGCATAAGCCGCACACTAGCAAGGAATGCAATCTCCCTCGCTCTCTCGAACGCGCGTTTTCTCCTACACCCCGCCTGTTTTGTCATGAATGGTGCATGTGTTGGCTACGCTTTTTTGTTCCCTTTGCGCTGGACCCTTAATGACCTCCGTGACTTAACTTTAAACGATACTTTTGTTACTATGCAAGAATACTGGGAGTGCATTTTCTATTTACAAAATTTGTTATTTATTTGAAGCAAAGTTTCTATGTATGTAAATAACTTGTCAAAAACTATTATTTACAATTCACCTAATTCTTAAACTATTATGTTGGCTGTTGAATTTGATGTATCGTATGAATGTATACTCCACAAAATGCAATCACATCTTTCACATTTTTTAAATTATTATTGATATTTCAATTTTTTTTCCTTCTTTACGTAAAGATATTTTATAAAATCTGTAAAAAAAGGTGAAATAACATTCTGCCGTCATGAAATTCAGCTAGCATTGTTGTAACTATAGTTAAAATTAATATTTTATAAAAAACTTGCTGCGACAAATTATACCTACGTAAAGATATTTTATAAAATCTGTAAAAAAAAGGTGAAATAACATTCTGCCGTCATGAAATTCAGCTAGCATTGTTGTAACTATAGTTAAAATTAATATTTTATAAAAAACTTGCTGCGACAAATTATACCTACGTAAAGATATTTTATAAAATCTGTAAAAAAAAGGTGAAATAACATTCTGCCGTCATGAAATTGTTGTAACTATAGTTACAACAATGCTAGCTGAATTTCATGACGGCAGAATGTTATTTCACCTTTTTTTACAGATTTTATAAAATATCTTTACGTAAGTATAATTTGTCGCAGCAAGTTTACATCAGTTTACGTCAAAGATGGAAAGATAAAACCTGTTTAACAGAAAGTCACGTTCCTCATACCGTTATTGTAGGTTTAGAGTAACTTGCGGTACTTAAAACGATGAGAAATTAGCTAACTGGCTCATTCATTACAGTTAAAAACTTTCTTAAAACCTTCAATGTATGAAAGTACTGCTTAATCAAATTAAGAGACATTTCTAAATGATTAAGAGAAAAGCAAAGCAGCGAGTAGAGGCTTGTACGATAAAAATTCACACAATTTGGCGTGTTTTAATCAAACTATAAACTGACTGACTTCAAATTCTTTATAGAAAAAACTAGCGACCCGCCCCGGCTTCGCACGGTTTTATTATACGTATAAACCGTCCTCTTGAATCACTCTATCTATTAAAAAAAACCGCATCAAAATCCGTTGCGTAGTTTTAAAGATTTAAGCAGTCAAACGGACATAATGATATACTCGTAGGGACAGAAAAAGTGACTTTGTTTTATACTATGTAGTGATGAGAACAACATCGTCAATGTATGTAGTAGAAGTCAATAAAATATGCATTAGATTATTAAGAATAACTTAACAATAAGGATAAATAAACTACTGGTTAGATTTTGATCTAATTTAAGTATATGGGAATGAGAATAATCAGCTTTCAAATTTAAAAAATCAGTTCACTTAAAAAATTGTTTAGGTAACAAATATAAAAAATAGAGTCGTAATGAGAACCTCCTCCTATTTTTAAAGTTAGTTGAAAGAATTGAGATTGGAGATGTAAAAAATTACAAAGTTAAGTACAATAGTCCTTAAAATTAGTGAGGCCTAAATAATGATTATAATAATAAGTTATTTAGCCCTTTTTCATTTATCAATATAAAACTACGTTTTATACCTATTAGAACATATTTCTCTTGAAAGGCCACGATTTGCAACAAAACCTCGATATAATTAAAATAGAACAGCATAACTTTAACTCGAATAATCGTTAGATGTAACTTTCCTCAACCAGCAGATAATCAATTTAGAATAGGTTCGGTTAACTGACAAGTTGATTTTAAAACAATATTAGTCGATAACCGCAACAAATATAGACAAAAATTCTAGTAAGACCTTATGTACAGTTATTATGTATAGAAAAAGCGTGGTAACTCTCCAAGCTACAGGATGCTTTAAATTTAAACAAACAGTAGCTTATGTTATAAACTTAAAACCGCCACAAATATAGACCTTAGCCACAGCCTTAGCAGGAAAATCATTAAAATCAGACGATAAAGAGCTTATAATAGTGAACTTAAAACACGCCCAGTTTCATGTTTTCAGGGTAAAACTTGAAGTAAACTCAGTTAGTGCTAACCTGGTCGTAAATGCTAAAGGATCATAATATGAAACATGTGCGCGCGCGCAGCAAACAGAGGAAGTTGCACGTGTACTCATGTAGAGTTGAACGAATTATGGAATTCTCGGTCTCGGAATTCTCTGGTATTTTGGGTAAAAAAGTCTAAATTTCACACAGCCTGTCTTTGACTGTTTTTATAACTTTTTAAGACGACCGATGTGTTACCCGCTTACAGTCATAATGATGAATTTGATGAATTCCTCGAAATTCTTTACAATTCACTTTTAAAATGATTATCAATAAAATTAAACAACAACAAAATTAAACTGACTCGATGCTATTCACTGATTACTTTTGATAATAAAGATTTATCGCGTAGTTTGTGTTTTTATTTCCCCTAATTTTTTTTTATTTTTTTTTCTCCTCATTCTATTCTAAATCTTTCGGCATTTTAGCGCTATGTAAGTATGTTATTTTGTTGACTCATTCATTCTATATTTATTTGGGGTATTTATCATGTTGGTGTCTTGAATCGCCCCGCTACTACGATAGCTGTAAGGGAAATATAAACAAAACATATTCGATAAATAATTGTTATATGTAGTTAAAAACAAATCGCGAATGTTTACATTTTATTCATTCTATTTCCTACATAAAGATTCTCTACCTACAGACTTAAGTAGGCCTCTAATGTTTTGCCCTAATTTTTACACTTGCTAGGTCAAACGCTTCAAATAGGTTCCGCTCAGAAGTTGCCAACAATGGGTATAATTATTACCATAAGCCGTATCCAGTTCGCTCATGATAGTGTGTTTGCGACCTTCAAATGTCACCTGTCACTTTGCAGTCTGCGAGTCGTTCTGAGGGTCTGACAGACATCAGACTACTTAGTCCGATTGTACGATTAGAATGTTCGTCATTTAATTTTTTCTGGGAAATGGTGACTTGCTTTTTTACTTCCTTGAGTTTGTATAAAAGTAGCTATGATCTCATTGTACACTTCAATCATACAAATATAAATTAAAAAGATTGTGTATTGTGCGAATAAATGAAATGTATGTATGTTTATATTTCTTCACGGCAAAACTACTGAATGAATCGAGCTGAAATTTTGCAAACATTTAGTTCTACAACACGACTTAGGCAATATGTCTTATGTCATAAATAAGTTCCTAGGATAGAAACAACCTTTAACATTTTTTTTAGAAATAACGCGTGTAGGGCGCGGGCTGTAACTAGCGATAAAAAATTATACAATTAATAAACTCTTCAATAAACTTGTCTATCTCGTAGATGTTCAAAAGGAATTTGAGCGTCTAAATTTTGGTCCGTTGAAGTTGTAGATATACTTAATTCGACAATGTTTTTATTGGAAGTGCAAAAAAACTTTTGAATAGGGTCAACCGGAACTGACACTAAAATCGAGGACAATGTTTGAATGAAAAAAATATAAAGCGGCTAAGTGCAAGTTAGACTTGGACAAAGAGTTCCGTGCCCCTCGTACAAGATTTGAATTTTTGAACATATTGTAATATATCTAACAAAAAAACACCATAAAACGTCTCTTACGACTCCGATCTCAGTGGCGCAGCGGGTGATGGTACGAGTGCTACGCAGGAGCTTGTGGGTTCGACTCCTGCCTCGGGCTAAAATGTCTGTATGATAGCAACAAATATATGCAGATATTTATCTAATCGAGGTGACAAGCAGACAGACAACGGAGACTTTATAATAGAGTACCGTTGGTACGATTCAAATACGGAACCCTAACAAACGAAATTGAAATGGACAGTTGTATCAACTATAAGTATTCGATTTCAATGTATTTGCTCAGCTTTGCCAGTTCTATTGGAAACTTGACACCGTTTTACAAACAAAATAGAGGATTCTTATTTGCTTTTATTTTACCTAGATCGACTTACGAAACACATTGCGAAATTCTGAGTGTCGTAATGCATAATGTATTAGTTAGCCTCAATAGTAGAAGCATTTCGAATTTATAAATTAATCTGATGAATAATGCTGGACAATTCAGATAGCATCATCTAGCCCGAAGGTAAGCAGTGCTTTTGTTATAGGTACTAGATGACTAATCTCAATACATAGACATTACATACATTACATAGACATATAGATAATGTTTTACAGACATAGAAAACACCCCCAACAAATAACTAAAGATCGTAAAAACATTATTTACGAGGCGGGAATAGAATCCGCATCCTTATGAATGAAGATGTAATTCGCGAATTAATAGTCATTAAAAACTTCTGGTCGATGCAACGCATGACCCGAGAGCTGGTGAGTATCTGGCTCAGCGCATCAGCATTGACATACAGCGTGGTACCTAATTCAGGCAGTGTTTTGGGGACTCGACGGCTGGTATTGATATGGATCAGTTGAGCTACCTGACTGTTTTCAACCGTCTGCAAAGCTCAATTGCTTCAATTGAAATTGTATTAACCTCTCGTGCGTTGCGGCCATTTTTCGCAATTCTGCGCATCTGTCACGGTGACGTACTCTGTCGCGGCGAAAAATCGGCGCGTCATGTTAAAATAGCAATATTTCAAAAATATGTCGTTGTAATTGTATTGAATTATACTAACCGATGGCATACCAATAAGATAAGATCTTACATAAAATATATTGTTAAATCTGAATTGAAATTAGGATTAGTGTAATTTTTCTCACTTTATTCTGTAAAAGTCATGATAATTCACTAATAGTACAATGATTTGAAGGAAAACAATTTTTAATTATTTCTACATACATTTTTCAACCCGTAATAACGAAAAAAAACTCAAATCTCAATTTCACACAAAAAACTATGAATAAAAATCGATAAAAATTTTCACCGCTGGCCACCCCTCACATAAAATGAAAAATTACAAGATTTTTCCTTCTAGACTGCGGTTTTTAAAGTTGAAACGTGATTATATATTCATCCTTGTCATTGTTACTACACTTTATTAGAGTTAGAGTGAGATAAAAGGGTCACAGAATTCAATTTACAATGTGCAAAGACGGAGGCCTTCTAAAGGCGACTTAACAGATGCGCGTTTTTTGAATCGGCCTTTTAAAGGTATGTCAACATACGAGAGGTTAATTGAAATTATTTATTTATTATATTAATTAATCAATAGATAATAAATTCAATTGTGATGTCATATAGAGGTAATTAATTAAATGAGCAAATATAAATATAAAAGTCAACTTATTTTGTCGCTAGTGGGGCAAGCGATAGGTACTAGTTTTAATTTGATTCTATTCCTAGATTTTTTGTTATAAAAGATTATCATCAAGTGATTGCAACATGTCACATGGCAACAGCAGACATGTCAAAGCAACAGACAAAGTTTCAGTTAGACAATTAGCAGACGGCTTAACTAACCAGTTAACCAAACGGTCAATTTGTCGTACGGGTCCTTTCAATTGGAGTGAATGCCCTCTCTGCTTTCATTAAACCCTTCAATTTGAATTAATGGATTGATATGTCAGTTCTTTTTATTGAGAACATGCATTGTAGCCATTTTGATTGTAAGTAACAGATTTATTTTTCACAGCTTTGAGGTGTGTTTTGATTTATCAAGCTAGCGCCAACACTATTGTTTGATAACTAATATTAATAAAGCAGTTTGATCCCCGGATCGAAATTCTACTCACGCTACCCGTAGCATGACTAGAATTTTGGGTATAGACAAAAATAACATAAAAAAGATAGGTACATTACGTAAATATTGAAAAACATTTTACGCATTCGAATAATTTTTCTCTACTCTACTTACGTTGACAATCTCTTTTTTGCTGGCATTTTTCCAAAACTTTTTACTTTTTATCTGCTAAAATTGGTTGAATTGGTTAATGGTGAAAAGGCTAAAATGGTTGTTTTCGGAGGACAATAAACATCAATGATAATATCAATAACGAAGACAATGACCAACATCTTAAAATTTAACGATTGTGGTTTATAAAACCGCCATATTTAACTCAATTAAAGTTGATTCGCTCGGCATATCAAACTTTACTATAAAAATAATTTTCGTTCACCCATTAGCTCTGTAGGTTGGTAATCTTACGCAACATTTAAAAGTATATTTGTCATTCATAAAGCACTTCACATCCGGTTTAAAAGGAAAGTGTGGAAAATACCTACACAAAAAGTGTACAATCATTATGATCATCAAAACATAATGGTGCTCATCTTTTATGTAGGTATTTGCCACACTAAGAAAGACCTTGACGATTCTGGGTGCAACTTCTTAAAATTATAATTAAAATGCTGGACAATCCATACAGTATCATGTAGCCCAAGCTAAACAGCGCTTGGCCTTGTAGGTATTATGTAAGTGATTTACTTAAAACATTATTTCACAGTAGAGTCGAGACAATAGTACCGTGGGGTACAGAGTCTCTCCGAGTATAAAAATATATCTGAGCGTCTGGACGATGCGATGCGTGACCCGAGAGCTGGTGAGTATCTGGCGCAGCGTATCAGCATTGTAATGCAGCCAGTGTCTTGGGGACCCGACGACTAGTATTGACACAAATTACTTGAGCTTCTGTAGATTATTTTTAATAATCTCAATGTTACGCGCTGACCAACTGCGCCACGAAAGATGAGGTTGCGTGCTCGATTCCCGCCTAGACACAAAAGTTTGTTCGAACTGCAGATTTTTTAGTGTTTTCTGGGTGTTTTAAATGTATAATAAAAAAATATCCATAACATAAGCTCTGCTTAGCTTGGGGCTAGATGATGCGCGAATAGTCAGCATTAATTTGTTTATATTTAAAGATATTGACGGGTCTGACTGTCTATCAATCATCGTACAGACAGTGTCGGATCTATTTAACTAGTCACCTAATAACATAGTCTATGGTCGTATTACTCTACTAAGGTACTTATAACTTTTTGTGATGATAATAACTTTTGCACGACCAAATAAATATTATGGAGAATTAGTTCTTCTTATGTAGGTCAAGCTTACCGACCGAAATATGTACGTCACGGTTGCTTGTGTCTTATTACTCATCTATGTGGTTTCACTGTCGAAATTATGGTGGAAACTGTAAGTCGTTGGGAATTAAAATAACTAGCATCTGCCCGCGACTTCGCACGCGTTGTTTCTATGGAAACGTCTCAAGGCTATTTCTATCCCATGGGAACTGATTTATGGGATGAAAAGCTTGTGTTATTCCAGGGCTAGAACTAGGTCTATTAAAAATTTCAGCCCGTACCGTTCAGTAGTTTTTGCGTGAAAGAGAACATCCATACAAACTTTCACACTTATGTGTGCATATATATGTAGTTAAGTAAGGCGTCTCTAAGCAAAATCTCTGTATAGTAGATAACTCGCAGTTGGCGGACCTTTTTTTGTAGGCTAGGGATGCCAGATCGCCGGGATTTCCGGTACTGTCCCGGAATTTCGCGTCTTATCCCGTGTCCAGTAATTATCCCTAAATGTCCCGGATTTCGAAAATCCTACTAGAAATGTAAGACTGGCGGACCTGAAGCCCCAGCTCTTAAAATAACACCACTCGCATTGGCGGACCTTGTTTTTTGGGAGGCGCCGCCGTCTCATGAATGGATAATGTAATTAGACCACATTTTTTTAGAATGGTCCCGGACGAGGTATTTTCGATCTGACAACCCTAGTCCTGGCCCCCTCTGGAAAGTAAAACCTTACCACGCTGTATGGCAATGCTATTTACAATTTGCATTAAATTTCATAGGTACCTCTTATAAAACTGAAAGCCATTTTGAAATGTCACAATAGGAAACTAACACGACATTCAAATAGATATTTAAATAAGATGTTACACTTGATCGACTCTGTAAAATGAAATTACGACCGTGACTGCAAGGCTGGTAAATATAAAAAGTGCAAGGAAGTTGTTTTATATTAAGTTAGAGTTGTCTTTCAGTGGATAAAGTAACACAAAACAAAATTAAGCTTTGAAACTTGCGACACAATTTTTCTCTTCTATTTATGAAGTTAAGCTTCCTTACCCAAAGGGTGCCGTGTGGTGCCGGCTTAGAATTTGCACTACCCCAACTCTTCCCGCGGGTGTCGTAAGAGGCGACTAAGGGATATCCACCGGGGGGCGGGCAGCAGCGCCTCCTGTAGAACAATTCTACCACCGAACTGCGATCCCCAACCCGCATGCCCAGCGTGGGGATTATGGGCATTACTC
Organism: Eupithecia centaureata; assembly: GCA_944547425.1. NCBI lineage: Eukaryota > Metazoa > Arthropoda > Insecta > Lepidoptera > Geometridae > Eupithecia > Eupithecia centaureata. The sequence continues at coordinate 2,296,822 of OX155683.1, forward strand.
CCATATGATGAGTGCCAATGAGGCGCTTATCATGGGAAGACCTGCGTCCAGCAGTGGACCAGTTAAGGTTGTAGATGACCCAAAGGGTAAAACGAGACCCTATTACCTACTATGATTCCGCTGGCCACCATAATAACAAATTCTAAAACACAGAATTAAATACATATATAAGGAGGCTCCCAAGCAACAGATATGATTTTTTTGCCGCTTTTATAGATAATGTCTTATATATCTATAGAAGATATTGTATTGTTATAGAAACACAATAAAATAGGTGCAACTGGAAGGATACTTAATGGACTCTTTAAAAATAAATAAAATGAATGAAGAAAAAGGAGTGTAGGACGTCTTCCGGCCAGGTGGGATGACGATCTGCGAAAGACTGCTGGCAGATGCTGGATGCGGCAAGTTGAAGACAGGGTGCTATGGCGCTCATTAGGGGAGACCTATGTCCAGCAACCGACTAATATAGGTTGATTCATCATCATTGATGATGATGAATTATTCAATATAAGTATTTGATTATTCAATGTTCGCTCCAACAACAGCCGCAAACTTTCCGACTAGCTGGACTGTGTCGAATTTAGGTAATTTATTTTTATTGCAAAAAGAACAGCTCATGCTGTGAAAAAGATTATTAATAAAGGTTATTCTTGCTATAATACCTTGTGTGATTTATTGCCTGCCAACTTATAGCTTCCTTACATCCTACATAGTAAATCTGAAAAATCGGCGATGAATCTGTAAATGCATCGCACAGTCATAGAATGTGCGATGCATTTGTTTGCCCTTAATAAATACGTGTAATACAAAACCACCTTTATTATTTGTGTCTAACATTAATAATTATGAAATAATGATTGAAATGGGTTTGGCTACTTTTGTTTGAAACATTTCAACAACAAGGTATAAAATAATTATAACTAGTATTTACAATTGAACGATTGAGATAACTGCAGATGGTTGCAAAGAGTCTAGAGGTAGCGCAACTGATCCCTATCAATAAATATCAATTTGATTTGTGTTTGTGTTTATATATATTGTTTTGAATTTTTTCAGCCTATCAAGTTTTTGAAAGTTAAGTATATATATATTTATAATTTAAAGTACTGCACATCTTTTAGAGTTCTATTCATGGTATTGTCAAACGCACTCATGGATCTCAAGATACAAGCATTCATGCTTAGTTTGAGTTCCGCCAGCACTGTAATGTAATAATGAATTTCATGTGTTTTGGTTAATAAATTTTTATTATTATATTTATTATTATTATAATACTAGTTGAGAGCGTTTTCAAGACGCGGGCTGCGTTGCTTATTATTTAGAATTTTAATGATCCATCCGCATGTTGGCATCGCAAACATCTTTTGCTTTGTTTATAACAGAGATAGCTTTATAAGCAAATCAGGGTTCGTAATAACTTTTGCAACATACATCTACATGTTTAAGAGACATCTTGAATCATCTTCGCAAAGCCATTCTATACGAAAGAATTCTACAAGTTATTTCGTGATCATGGCGATGGCGCTTGAAAATGTGCCGAAGTATCAAAAAACTGAAAACATATCAAATCATGGAAAATATCCCGTGTTGAATGACTTTAGTGTCCATGATCATTTTAAAAGTTACATTCTACAAGAAGTTGAGTTGATAGTCCTTATAGTGAAAGCCTGACAGTTTTTTTTTCATTTAGTATTATTTGTCAGAGAAGCATATAAAATTTGTAATTAGTAAATAAAAAAATAATAATAATTTTTCATTTAAAAAAAATCGTGTAGGTATGTCTGAGATACCAGGAGATCATACATTGTTAGGAGTGCTTATCGAAGAGTTCAAACACCTGAGTATTTTTAGTACGTCTGGGCGTCACCGGTGACTAACGGGAAAGCCGGTACAGACGCAGGCGAATAGGAAATAGATTAATGCGAGATATCTCACATCGTAAACCTGTATGGGAGCGGATTGCAGCTTCTCCTATATTTTCTAGCAACTCATCTGCGTTTATTTCACAACAGACTGCGCCGGGATAGGAAAGCGTCTAAACTATGTTTCGAACTCCTTTTACGATGATTCCAATTAGGAATAAGAAATAAAAGAAGACGTGATCGTCTTTTGTTCTCATTTCTTTCCATGTAAATGCATAATCGAAGCTGGTTATCTATACTTATAATAAAACTGTAACAGGTCCAATTCTGTACATTGAAGATATTTTGAAAATTTTTTTTGGAGGGCACTCTATTATCGATACTCAAGCCAAAACTGTAATTTTTTTCTTTCATGTCTGTCTGTCTGTCTGTCTGTCTGTCTGTCTGTCTGTATCGTAAACGCGCATCACGCCGAAACTACTTGATGGATTGAAATGAAACTCGGCATGATTATAGGTCATACTACGAGGAAGGACATAGGATACTTTTTATCCCGGATTTCAGTAAGGTTCCCATGGGAGAGGGTTTGAAAGTAAAATTCCTTTACCGCGCTTCACGCCGAAACTGCTGCATGAGATGGAATGAAACTCGGGACGATTTGAGTTCATACTACAAGGAAGGACATGGGATACTTTTTATCCCGGAATTCGGTAAGGTTCCCCTGGGAGAGAGGGTGAAAGAAAAATTCTTAAACCACGCATCACGACGGAAGTGAATGAATTCGAATGGAACTCGGGACGATTGGACATGGGATACCTTTTATCTCGGAATTCAGTTTGGTTCCCCTGGGCTATACGGGTTTTCAAAAATTTCTCACAGCATTTGAACGACGCGCGCGCGTCGTTCAAATGCTGTGAGAAATTTTTGAAAACCCGTATAGCCCAGGGGAACCAAGCTGAATTAAACTGATAAACGCGAAAGTTTGTAAGTATGAATGGATAGATGGATGGATAGATTGATAGATGGATGGATGTTTGTTACTCTTTCACGCAAAAACTGCTGAACGGATCTGTATGAAATTTAGCACAGAGATAGATTATAAGCTGGAATAACACATAGGCTTATTTTATCCCGAAAATCTCACGGGAAAGGGAATTACGCAAGTAAAATCGCGAGTACTCGAAATACTAATCATGCGCAGACGAAGTCGCGGGTACCAGCTAGTCTTTAAATAAGTTCAAAGATCCCACATTCATAAAATCAAAAAGTATTTTTAAAGCTTAAAGATGAACTAATTGTGTTTATTTACAAAGAAAATGTCAATCAAGGAATAGAAACAAATCAAAAATAGTATTTACAATTAAGCTAATCTTTAAATAAGTTCAAAGATCCCACATTCATAAAATCAAAAAGTATTTTTAAAGCTTAAAGATGAACTAATTGTGTTTATTTACAAAGAAAATGTCAATCAAGGAATAGAAACAAATCAAAAATAGTATTTACAATTAAGCTAACTGCAGACGTTGCAATCAGTCTAAAGGTAGCTCAATTGATCCATGTTAATACCAGTCGGAAGCGTCTCCGAGACACTGGTTGCATTACCACGCTGTATGGCAATGCTGATGCGCTGAGCCAGATACTCACCAGCTCTCGGGTCACGCGTCGCATCGACCAGACGCTCAGATATATTTTCTTAAACCCGGAGAGCCTGGTACCCCGCGGACCGAGTATACCTACTCTATTCAATAGAGACTATTGCGAGTAACAATAAATGACCCGAAAGCAATAAGGAAGTTTGTTCCCCTTGACTGGAAATGAAAAAACTGAGAAACCAAGGTTTATTAACTAAGAAAATCAATCTTTATGCGTATGCGCACGATTGCTCACTCTCAATGAGTGAGTAATTGGCCGACATCCAGATGATTCAATGGTTCAAATGTTTACATTTGCCCTCGATTTGAGTGATTTGTAAAAGTTCTGTGAATTTTCTATGAGTTTCCTTGGCGCCATGCGCCAACACACTCAAATGTAGAGATTTCGAAGATATATTTTTACAAATTAAGAAATGATACTATAGTTTGTGTTGTTATTCGAAGAAAAGAATACTATGTAAAGAAAATGTATATACCCTACGCCTACAGTATATTTGCCGAGTCGCGGTCGGAGACAAACGTGTCATCATCATTGAAGATCCATGTGGGATGACGATCTGCTAAAGACTGCTGGCAGATGCTGGATGCGGCAAGCTGAAGACAGGGCGCTATGGCGGCGCTCACATGCAGACATATGCTAACCTATGGTTGAACTTGTTCCGAATTGAATTTATTCCGTTGGTATGGGTGTTTTCTATGTATAATAAAAAATATCTATCTACGTGTATAATGTACTAGCGACCCGCCCCGGCTTCGCAAGGTTATTATACGTATAAACCTTCCTCTTGAATCACTCTATCAAACCGCATCAAAATCAAACGGATTTTGATGCGGTTGTGATTAACTATATCAGTTATCTAGTACCCATAACACAAGCTTTGAGTAACTTACTTTGGGGCTAGATGGTGCTGTGTGGATTGTCCAAAATTATTTATTTATTATAGTCAACATAGGTAGATGAAGATGTAGAGCAGAGCAATTCGTTTAAATACAACATACCGACTATTACCGACAGACCCACATAAGAATCTTGATGATTCAATAAAATTTACCCTTTTTATAACTAAAGCCAAATTTGTCCATTTCCGCTTTATTATGGCCAATCGCCGGCCGTAAATTGAATATTTTGATTGCCCATTCATTGCACAACGTCATTTTTATTAAGATCTTTCCCGACTCGTGTAAATGTAGGTTTTTTTGTACATAGATTATTTAATTTACTTTATCGCATGAACATTTTAAAATTGCTACACAGCTTCGAGGCAATGCAAGCGTCTTGGGGATTCTTAAATTATGGTGTTGAATATTTGTTATGTGCATAATTAAATAAATAAATAATTCCGGACAGTCCACACAGCATCATCTAGCCCCAAGCTAAGCAGAGCTTGTGTTATGGGTACTAGATGACTGATATACTTAATACAATAGTATATTACATACATAGATAGATATTTTTTATTATACATAGGAAAACACCCAGACCAACGGAACAAATTTCTGCAGATCGTACACAAATTTGTTCCGAGGCGGGAATCGAACCCGCAATCTCCTGCCTCGCAGGCGGACCTTCGCCCACCGCGGCACATCGGTCGTCAATTAATTATATATAACATGTGAAAATTTGTATTTTAAATCATAATCTTTAATTCAACTAACCTGATTCGAAGTGACGCGTGTCAATATCATAATTATATTTTAACATAATAAAAACACTTGGAAGACACCAACTTACCTGAAAATAAGATAAAAACATTAAAGTGGTGAGATGAAGCGATAGTAATAAGAGACATTACAAATTTGGTTATATAATAATATTTTCAAAGAAAGTTTTGGGAATTTCTCCATTGACAAAGGCATTGTTAAAATTATCTCATAACATCTTAGGTTAAACAAAAAAGTAAAATATATAATAAGAAATCAAAACATCCCATTCATCCGATGTGAGAGTCTAAATTTGTAAGGTACTTGTTTTTTGGCTCCTGCGGCGTAGGAGGGTGCGGGTTCGATTCCCGCCTTGTAACAAATGTTTTTACGATCTATAAATATTTGCTCCGGGGATCTGGGTGTTTTCTATGTAAGTATAAAAAATCTAGCCATGAAATGTATGTATGTATTAAGTAATTCAGTCATCTAGTACCCATAACACAAGCTCTACCTAGCTTGGGGCTATAATTATGTTGTGTGGATTTGCCCTAGACGGGAATCCAACCCGCTACCTCTTGCATCGCAGGCGGACTTTCGCCCGCCACTCAATACCTACATCTAATCGACCATGTTGTTCGATCTTGCATCTTCATTTTAACGCTATCTCTTATCACAAATACCACAATATTTTCCTATTAATATCCATATGATTACGAAACTGCTTCTTGACTTTATGGCCAATCGAAGCTGGTCCAAGCAAGTCTAGTGCAATGAACCTACCCCGTCTCGCTCTATTGTAGTGTCTACTCGCTCTAGCTTTATAAATGAATCTGATTTGATATCTATGACCAATTGATCTGAAATTCTTTATTAAAACCTCTTAGCGAAGTAACATTACTTCTTCTAGACAATCTGATGATCTTATTTGAAGACTTCAGGGTTCGATTCCCGCCTTGGGACAAATCCTGGCACGATCTGCATAATATTTGTTCCGGGATTCTGGGTGTTTTCTATGAATAGTGAAATATATATCTATGTAATGTATTATATATAGTAAATCAGTCATCTAGTATGTACTTAAACTCAAGCTCTGATTAGCTTGGGGCCAGATAATGCTGAGTAAAAAAATTGGAAAAACAGCCGAATTTTCGAAACACAAATGCTAGAGTAAATAGCTGTTTAAATTTGGAATTCCTAACCAAAGAGGAGTTATAGATTGAAGTGGCCCTGAGGCCGGTACGACAAAATGCCAATTTCATATCTAACTACTTACCTAATAATGAACATGGGATTTATCTATCTAACAGTATAAGAACCAACCTCAACATATCACGTTAAATGTAACATGATACTTTTATAAAACAATAATTTCATGTTACCCAAATCGACTCTAGATAGTTTTAAAATTACCTACATGGAGAAGGCTCATTATAAGTTGCTCAACTAAAACTCGGGATGCTTCGGTTTTGTAAGTGGCATAGACTCACGATTTACATTACTTAATTAAGATTACAATCTGGTAGAGTTTCATGAGAATAAAATCCAGATGATGATTTAGTCGATACCAAATAATTGAAGTTTTAGTACGGATTCCTAATTTTATAGCCTAGTAATTAATGTAGTCTATGTTTTTAAGGGATAGTGTAGCTTTCTAATGGAGAAAGAATTTTCGAAAACGGTCGAGACATTTTTCAGTTTCTATACATACAAATCTTTCCTGTAAAAATATTGTTATATACATAAAGATTATATCAAAACCTATATTGGACTGTACATAAATACCTCAATTTTACAGATCAACATAGCTGATTAAAAAAAATTAGGCTCTATTCAAATTGAAACAAATTATGTGAACATCTTTCGAATTGCTTGCGCATTTGCGCAAGGTTATTTAATTCAAAGGCTTATTCCTTTCGGTAAGTTTGTTTTGGAGAGAAGACAGTTTAAATTATGAATCAAACATTAGCAATCCATTACACTAGCTAATTAGCTTCAATAATTAGCAATGCAGCTCATTGCAAAGATTGCACCCATAGACCATAACCTTACTTCTGTGATTGCAAAGAATGAAACCATCTATTAGGGCGTTCCATTGATGCAACTAAAGAGGTTTTAAGTACCGTGGATGATCATTGAGGCAAGAAGGAGACAGGAAATAGCTCCCGTGGGAGACGTGAGAGGCAGTCAAGTGGAAGGCGTCATGCGTGGCTGGACTGGCATGTAACCAAAGAGGTTGCGTAAAAACTGGCCTTCGTTGAAGGGATTCCAGTGGTTTAACCTTTTTTAGTAGTTAACCTCTTTTGGGATTTTGGAGAATAATGTTTTGGTGAGTGGTGGTGGTGTTTTTTTTACCAAGAAGATTTAGGTATGGGCCTGCATGGATTGATCAATCATCTAACTAGATCAAGGGTTGATTGCGTAGTAACTTGGGATCTTTATTTGATTTCAATGTAATTAAAACTATGTAGGTGATGAACCACTAGTACTATGTAATTAAACTTATTTGAATTAATAAAAGAAATGTCGGGGTACCTAGTTACAAACTTTTTTACGAATCTTATCTTTGATTTGTTTTATTTGTTTTCGTTCAGAATAGCAGATTGATTAAACTGACTAGACTAGAGTTCCTTGCAAAATATAAAATACAACGCGAGCTACTACTAAAAAAATATAGAAATACATAGTAAAAAAATACTAAAATTAAAATGCACTGACTACAATGTATGGCCCAGTGTAGGTATGTATTTAAAAAAAAAAAATTATAATTCAGACTTATACATTATTTTTGACACATAATAGAACAAATCAAACTAGACATTTAAGCATAGCACTGCTGGGAATAAGCGCACAATAACATCTTGTATAGAACTACCATCCCTGCACTTATAACCAAGATACCTTCTAAATGCGGCTTCATAGCTCCCTCTTCCCTAATTAGCTGCTCTTCCCTTTGTTTAAACGGGCATGTGTTTTCTTTCACACAGTTCATGACCACTGCTCGTTATCGTATAGAGAACACTTAAAAGTTGTTTGACTTTCCAATTAGTTAAGTACTTTTCGTAGAACTTTTTACACGGTTAATTAGATATGAATATAACTTTTTGTACTTGCTATCTTTGTGGCGACTAGTAGACGAGAGTGTTTTTTCTTAAAGTATTATCGGATAAGACAAAATCACCTTAATAAATAAATAAATAATAATAAATAAATAAATAATTCCGGACAATAGTACCAATGAATTGGCTTTTTTGGTTATTTTCTGCCGCGCAGAGAGCTCCCTCTATTTCTCCCTATATTGCTTTGTTTTAATTTTAATAAAATTGTAGATAAAATCATTACAGATTCCTGTTGAGTACATGAGAATATCTCATTTAAATGATTAAAATAATGCTGGAATTAAATAATGTGTATCTTATGTATCTCTTCCGACGCAAGTTCAATACAACCCGCATGAAAGTATTTTAGTAATTTGGATTACTATCGACGTCGTTAATAATTTACAAATTATATTTAGTTATTATTGATGTATTTCACATCGGGTGGAAAGTTCTATTGGTCTAGTAAAGCAAAGCACCGATTATCATCATCCCGTTTCGTTTTTAGAATGAAAATCATTCGAAATGAAGCAAGATATTTTCATCATAGCAATATTTTTCACGTAAAAAAACAGTAGTCATAAAATGACTCGAACAAGCATAAAACACGGCTGTTTAACCTTTAAAACACATTTCAAAATCTTTGACTATTTCCGACACAACGGCGATCCCATAAATTCTTAGCTTCAATTTGTTTCTTTATTTTCTAAGCTCTCGACACGAATATCGGAGTTTACTTTTTATAAGCTCGTCCAATTTAAGCTCACGTTATAATAAAACTCGAGCTCGTCTTAACAGCCATTAAATTAGGGGACGTCCGTTCGTCATCACTTTTATCAGGGGCATCTATTTGAGTCATGAGTCATAAGTGAGGGGTGGAATGGTCTGTTTTTTTAACATTTTAGTTTGGTGTAGGTTATTTTATCTCATTAGTTGTTCATTTTATAATAATAACCTTTATTTTTTGAGCAACTATTGCTTTCCATTTTCTATGGCGCTCATTAGGGGAGGCCTATGTCCAGCAGTGGACTAATATGGGCTGATGATGATTGCTTTCAAATCGCATCTCTGAAATAACTACGCAGACGAATTGGAATGGCGAACAAGTTCTCTTAAGAAAAAAATAAAAAAACTTTTTAAAGAGGTTGCTAAAAGTGGTATACATAGTGATCAACAGTTGCCAGATTTAGAATTCTTCAGAGTTCCACTGCTATATTAGACAATGATCTGTTTATGGCAATAAATAAGAGATCACTTATCGCTTTACTCGTAGATTATAAAGATTATAAGGAAATAGATTACAAAGAAATGTATCTCAAAATCTGTCGTCTTATGTTTTTTATCTAACGTCAATAGCAAGCCAGCTTTCTCACAAACAACGAGCAATCCATTGAGATGTCTGATAAAGATAAAATGATAACAGATAGAGCACTTCTTGCATTGGATCTTGGGAAAACTAGAGTGTGTCAATGGCCTAGTCATGTGTATTGTTGGGAAAAGGTGATAGTTCTAGGTACAGTGGTAGTGTCAATCTGTTAGAATCTGCTTCCAATATTTGCTGGATACGGCAAGCTGAGGACAGGGCTCTCAAGTTGTTAAGACAAATTGCAATTTATAACACCGTCGATGTCACACAATGTCGAATTAAACGTCATTCTAGAAGATACGACCCTTAGAAATTATCTGTCTGTTATCTCGTCTCTATGAATAAACCTACGTCATAACTCCCACGCCACTGAAGCTGCAATCTTCGCGATAAATCAGCATTTAGCGGCATTTACACATTCCCACATATCGTACCTAACAAGTATTTATACATGTAGGTACTATGTAGGTATGTGTACCTAATACAACATTTACAATGAACGTTAAGGTGTGTCTACAATGTTACCGCTTCGATGCACCGAACGCTGACAAAGTCACTGCACTTTGTGTTCACATAAATGTTACTCCAGCTATAAAAATAACGTAAGTAGGTATAACGTCGATATTCTTAATGCAAATGTAAAATATTGGTATACTAGTAGCTGTGAACTAGTATAGGTTGAAAATGATGATTCAACTGAAATATGATTCTAAATGTTTCGTGCATTTCGTGATGTAACAACGACAAAAAAATACTATAAGTACCCTAGGTATGGCTATGAAAATCAACAAAAAACTACAAATACAGACGCACCTTATTACACATCACACAATCAAACGTACATTGTCGCAATTGACAAGGCTACAACGTATTGTATAATTGTCGACTCTCTGTAGTCAGTATCGAAAAGAGGCTAACACAGGTAATTCACGAGAAAATAGTATTGTTTATAATAATAACGGATATTGATAAAGATTTAAGGCTTAAACTTACTAGATTATTGGTTCCCAAACTAGAATAAACCTTAACTTTTTTCTTTTGGAACTCATTCGTTCGGTTCTTTTTTTATCCTATAAAACCTAAGATCAAGTATTATTACTACGTTCCGTTATAAAACTAACGTTAACTTACTTTCTAGTAAACCTGTCACACTAATATTATAAAAGCCCATAGATAGTTAAAAAAAAATACACAAAGCCAAGTCTCCGAAGCCGAAATCGGCCAGGAATATTATTGCATTGCATTGTAAACGCGAAAGTTTGGATGGATGGATGTTACCTGTTCACAAAAAACTAGTGCATGGATCGGGCTGAAATTTTGAAAAGTAAGACGTACTCGTATATAGTTCAGAACAAGGCGACTTTCTCATCAATGATCACGCGGGTGAAGCTTCGGGGCGCAGCTAGTTTATAAAAAAATTAGATGAGGATTTTTATGTGAATTATCTTTCATGAACTTAGCGCGTCTTAAAATACCATAAACCGCCTTCAAATTGTTGAAATCAATAATGTCAATTGCATTTGGTTCACATAGAGGTTCATATCAAAGGATCACCTAGAAAAAAGTTCGAACGTAAAACTCAAAAAATAAAAAAAATAAAGTTCTCAATTCAGCATAATAAACCTCTTTTGTTTGAACTCATTAGAAAATAGCCTGGTGCTTGACTGAGTGAGAACGCTGAGCATTATTATGTGCCCTTATAAAATTATATTACGCTTTAAAATTATGGCTATATTTAGTAAAATACTCGCGTGGGCTAAGGTCATCGGATGCATTACATGTAACATCCTGCGTGGTAGTGAATTTTAACCTTACACTTGGTATACTACCTATACTATACATGGCCTGGCTTTGTCTGCTAATGTGCAGGCATTGTCGCAAAGGTAACAGGTGGGTTTGATTAATGAGACGGGAAGTTCTGAAGAGTGATTAGTATGAAGGTTTTGAGAACCTACATGAATTTGTTATGGCATTAAAAATAGACTATAATAATAATTGGAAATCCACAAAGCATCATCTAGTAGCCTCAAGTTAAGCAGAGCTTGTGTTATGGGTAATATAACTGGGTAAGTACTTAATACATTATTCAACATAATATATATATATATATGTGTTCTTGAGTGGAGACCGCAACTCGGCAAACGTAGTGTAGGACGCCCTCCGGCCAGGTGGGATGACGATCTGCGAAGGACTTCTGGCAGATGCTGGATGCGTCAAGCTGAAGACAGGGCGCTATGGCGCTCATTAGGGGAGGCCTATGTCCAGCAGTGGACTAATATAGGCTGATGATGATGATGATATATATATATATATATATATAACAATAGGACAGTTTTTAACACAGTTTTTGAAAGTACCACAAATTCTAAGAACTTTCTTCCTAGATTTAGTCGATACAGCACCAAAAACAACTTCTTCTTTTGTATTTTGTCTCTCCTGTCGCCTTTTGTCCTTTATGTCCAGAGGTAACGATATATGTATCCAACTCTTTTGTTTACATGGAATGTATACTATTATTACGAGCGAGAAAATAGCTAATAGTTAGTCGCTTCCTCGCCAGGGGGCGGTGGGACAACTGCCTTAGTGTAAACCGGCCTAAACTAAACTTGTACACGAACATAGTACCTACGGAAGGAGGCAAGTAGCACAGCTTTCTACTGTAATTACATCTAAGGCGTAGATAAACACTAAGCTGATCTGCCCCAGGGCATGTTTGCTTTAGCGGTTTATTAAACTATTTATACGTGCAGCTGGATATTGCGGATAGATTTTTGCAATACTGAATATTATTGGAAGATCAAGATTTTTGGGAAAGCTTTTATGATTACTTTCTTTGGATTTTTTCTATATTTCGGCACCGTTTCAAGCGCCATGATCACGAAAGAACTGAGGTCGGTGCCGAAATATAGAAAAACTCTAAAGAAAACAAATCATGGTAAATATCCCGTTTCAATGACTTTAGTGTTAAAAATCATGATAGTTTTAAAAGTTATAAAGCTTTTATGGTTATTGAATTTATGCAGAAGTGACCAATGGAGCCTAATGATTGCAAAACACTCGCATGTGATCCGTGTATAAAGTTTACTTTATAAGGTTATTAAATCAATAATCAATAACTTCATTTCTTAAGGCTTACAAAATAAGCACGTAGGAAAATCAAACTTTCAAATTATAAAAGAAATAAGATTGTTTTTGACTTTCTCTGTACTACAATTATGAGATTGATGGAAATCCAATTTATATACGAATTAATTTTCTATAAGACTATAGAAACATAAAACATACTTACATAAAATAAACATCCATGAATAAACTACATCCGACAGCCATTATCGCCTCAATCGGATAAATAAATAATCAAAGTGAAATTACATCGATGACATAGAAGTTACATATCAACAATTTGGGTCCATGAACGGTAGTTCCACTTACCACAAGCTCTACGACGCGGCGACGGGTTAAAATTGATACCTGTCCCAGCTATGAAAGCAAATGCATGACTAAATTATGACAATTTGCAAGAATTTCAAGAATTATACATCTCATATTGATACAAAAACGCGGTAGAGAGAGGTGATATTTGAAAAGAAACTGGAGATGCAATTGTTTGAATGTAGATAGATATACTATTATATAGACTATATTAGCGACCCGCCCCGGCTTCGCACGGTTTTATTATACGTATAAACCTTGCTCTTGAATCACTCTATCTATTAAAAAAACCGCATCAAAATCCGTAGCGTAGTTTTAAAGATATATGTAAGCAGTCAAAGGGAAATAGGGACAGAAAAAGCGACTTTGTTTTATACTATGTAGTGATGTAGTGATATGGGTGATTCTCCCGGGCTTCAAAAATACATGTCCGGCTCGAAAAATCATACAAAAAGTATCCCTAGCCCTTTGGTTTTTTTTATGATAGTAGATTAGACAAAAATAATAGGGGAGGCCTTTTTTAGTTTTTTAATATTCTTATTTTAAATAAGTAAAAATAAATAAAATCCTTGGAAATTATGACTTCCGTGGTGCGTCCGGACCTCATGTTCCGGTGTTAATAAATTTTTATATCATTTCCTAAAAACTCTGGTACTAATTTACATAGGTTCACAATAACCCAGATAGTTACTTGCTTATTTGACGCTATTACTACGCAAAACTAAGCTTTAGTTGACAAGTTACAACGAGATAACTTCGCGTCCGTCGTTTAGCTCTGATTTCCGTGGAGCGCACTAAATTATTCATAAATACTGTACTTTAATATCTGCGTAAATAGTTGTTAGATTGAGAGAAACTATCAGTCACGCCCCATCAGTGGTGTGTACAACAAAGGTGTATGTCTTTACGTGACTCTGTTATTTCGGTACGTAATCACTTTCCGTGGCTTGGTATCTAGAAATTCTGATTACCATGTTGACTATAAATTTGTTTATGCTAATCCTATTGTTTTATTAATGATGATAATTCATGCCTTTTGTGTTCCTAATTTCGACTGCATATTTCAATGTAAAATAAACCAGCAAATTAAGAAAATTTCTAAGATTTTGTTATTTTTTTTTATTTCCGTGGATTTTGCGGGTTCATTAACATCTCAATAATATTTTTTTACAGTTTTTATGATGTTTTTTAGGATAAAAGTTTATAATAAATACAAAATGAATAATTATAATATTTTTAATACAAAGATAAACATTGTTAGTGTGATTTTTGTAAAAAGTTACTTGTATTTACAGTAATGATTTAAAGGTGTTTTTGTAAAAACTGATTAAAACTACAAACGTCAAATAATTGGTATTTAGCTTAATAATCTACTTACTACCGAAAACACATATTTTTATCGATATACCAACCCATATTTGATTTTGGTGATATAAATTCAGATTTCCGTGGACACCATATTTTTAAAATTGAATAAGTCCGTAACCATAAAGCCAATAAAGTTCCCTTCACTACCAAAAAATGCAAAATTAAATCTTTATTTAGAATATACTATCATGATGTGCAATTTCAACAAAAAAAAATGTGCCACAGAAGTCAGACAAAAAACGAGTTTTCGTAGAATCACCCATATAGACTTTTTTTGATAGATAGACAATTTACTTAATTAGATTTTTTTATGTAAAAAATTAACGTTTGAGGTAAGCAAAGAAAATTACAATGAAAGAATAAAAACAAATTATAACTAGTATTTAGTATTCAAAGAGAAGAATTAAATGCAGTCTGCATTTAATTGTGTTGCCAACAATTTAGAGATAGCTTATTTGAAGATGAAACATTTAAAACCAACTTCTAAAACAAAAGAAATATAAAACTATCAAAATCATTACCTCTTAGATTAGTAGAAGTAAGTATATACCACTTGAGAGTCAGGAAATGGGTGTGTCTGTTTTTTTGAATTAGCATTCAGATATTGACCAAGGAAGAACGTGAAAGTTTATTATATAAAGTCCTTTGTATTCATCGTGACCTAGCTACTAAGAAACCTCGTATATATCTGTGTATTACCTAATATAAATTATCTAACTCTTGAAATGTTACGTTTATAAATTCTTTTTTGACCTGTGCCTTCTAAAACTATATTGATTGATGAAATATGATGTTTTTTTTACAAAAAGTTACGAAAGAATACAAAAATAAAAAGTTAGAAAATAACTTTTAAACTATGTACTGAACTAAAAACTTATTTATATGGTACTAGTCGACAATCACCAGCTTTCAAATAAATAAACATCAAAAACGGTTTAACTAAAAGAAGTTATGATGTAACACATAAAAAACAAACGAATTAAGAATCTCCTTTTTTCGAATTCGTTTGAAAACAATCTATCCATTGACCTGCCCCAGCGCATGTGGCAACACAAGTCTGCCAACGCAACGAAAGTTATTGATCCTGCGTTGTGAATGCACCATTGTAGGGCCAGGATGTTGACTCAATACCGAATTGTAAGTACAGCTACTGTAGGTACTGATTTATCATGCAGAAGTCCGGCGCCAGAGTAAAGAGGAATTAGATGAGTAATAACTTGTCTATGGTTTAATAATAGATCGTTGTTAACCGATCAAATATCTACAATGCTTTGTAGTCACAATTATTTACTTTGAAATTCTATTCTATGGCTGTGTGGATAGTCCAGCAATGTTTTTTTATATATTTTACAAATAAATTCAAAAACTTCACTCTAATTTCAATTATGTAACCCAAGGTGTAAAACAAATTGCCATAAAATATCATCGCATGCGCTACGGAAACTTGATGATCGATCAAAATCCTTTTTCACAATAATAAAGAACTAAAATTTGCGATACCATATGTCCAACTATTGTAGTTCCATAATGTCATCAATCAATATAATATTGGAAGAACACCAACCCACTTAATTCGTCAAACAACGAAAGTTTTAATAGTAAAATAGGCCTTAAATTGTTTCAAAAATTCATAAAATAAAAATAACCAAAGATTCTAGCATGGGGGAGACCTAACTCAAGCCATAGACTTGATTATACTGGTTTTGTTACTGACTAGCACAGAAGTAGTTTAATTTTGGTGGTTTGAAAATAGATAAACGAATTTTGGAATGGCCACCACTGCTAAAAGACGCTTACCGTATTTAGCCCACTTTTTGTTTCCACCTTACATTTCCGTTCATCTCACAGTGATCAGTTAGTGTATTGGGAACGTTGTAAAAAGCGTATATCTGTAGAATGTAACGGTTTTACTAGCTAGCTTGGCTTGTAATTCTAAGATTACTGTATGTAATCAAATAATACTGTTAAACTAGTGGATAGATGTGTCTAATCAGACTGAGATTAAAGACAAGATGCGTTTACCTACATTTATACGTGATCATCATCATCATTAAGCTGTCCACCGCTGGACACAGGCCCCCCCTAATGAGTGCCATATAAATAATATGTATGTCCCTACTAAGAATTTTATTAAAGTGAGAAAACTTTCTTAAAATGTTTTTTTTATTTACAATTTGCCATGCTCTATAGATGACTAAGGTTTCGTTAGCTCACTACTTGTCTGTCTTAGAGCCTTTTTTGTAAGTCTAGACTTCTGACACGTACCTAGATAGCCTGGTGTTTGTGATATTTAGGATTAGCATAACAAAATGCTGACTAGGGCCGTTAATTAAAAATATAACAAAAAAATATTTTGAAGTGGTGTAGTTATTGTCGATAAAATTTACGTCAATCGAAATTAATTGTCATTGGATAGATTGGGAATCCATTGGTCAACGAACCTAAAACCTACGGTAAATATTCGCAAAATATGTTAACAGCAATCTGCAGTACCTACTTAACTGTTTTATTTTTTATTATTTTATACCGTTCAAATACCTATATTTTGACTCAATATAATATACAAAAATATTAAGTACAAGAATAATGTTTATTGAAGTTTTGTGCCGACTGAAAAAATATTACCTTGTAAACGCAGTTTTAAAACTCCAAGAACATACAACTATGGCATACATAACACAAGCCTCACAACATCAAACTTAAAAAACTTCAACTCACCTAATAATAAAAAAATCCAATCACAAAAACTTTATGCACTCATCACAAGAAAATACAATTCGTCACGAACCGGTTTGTCGATGGTTGAATTTGAAAAACGAACGCGACTCGCGGCAACAGCGAGCGGAGAACAACTGACTCTCGCAACGGGAAATACTGGTGTATCGTTAAAAGGTCATCGCATGCACCTTTTAGGTCAGATATTGGATACACAGGAATAGAACTGGATATGTATCAAGACAAGTAATAAATAACACACAGAAACAACGCTTGATGTATTCGGGTAGGTAAGGTATGTGACCTTTATACGAGCTAGCACTAAATAATGTTCGATCGATCCAAAAAAATGCAAAAAAAGCTATCTGTAATAGGGACATGGAAAAAGAAGGAAGGCAGGGCGAAAGGATAAGATGGTTGCAATAATAACAGTCAGTTCCTATCCTATCCATTATTAAATAAACATAACAGTTAGGTAGATACAAAAAATTTGCCTCATATAATATAAGTTTTAAATAAGATTACGGATGGACCACGGAGAATGGAGGCGATAAGAAACCATAGTAATATATCAATGAAAACAAAATTATGTAGGTAATAGGAATTAAGTAAACAAAGCAAAGGAAATAACACAAGGTCTGTATGCCGGCAAATGATCTCGGCCATAGAATACACAAACGCAGATAAGACGAAAATAAAAGGCAATACAGAAATAAATACCGTCTATATATTCTATTAAACCTTTATTAACAACGAAAATTACAAGCAAGGAATAGAAAAATTACAACTAGTAGGTATTTACAATTGAAACCATTGAGCTAACTGCAGACGACTGCAAACAGTCTAAAGGTAGCTCAATTGATCCATGTCAAACCACCAGTCGGAAGAGTTCCCAAGACACTGGCTGCATTATCACGCTGTATGGCAATGCTGATGCGCTGAGCCAGATATTCACCAGCTCTCGGGGCACGCGTCGCATCGGACCGGAGAGCCTCAGTACCCCACGAACCGAAATCTTAGAGTAAAGTATTGTATGTTCTTTCTTCGTGTGGTAGGTATAAGTATAATAAAGAGTTTTCTATTCTATTCTACAGAAAGGAATGAGAAAAGAACAGAACAAAGAATTGAGAATTCTCTCACAAAAAGTAGTTTTTACCTACCCGTTTAAAATTGTTGTGGTTATCAATGTTATCACGAGTCATCGCACTGATATTATTCAATCTTGTTTTATTTTTCTCAATCTCCGTTCTTTCTTTCACATTACAATCCTCTACCCACAGTTCATAAAACGTGTCTTATCTACAACTTTATCTTTGTCAAACAGTATCATTTTATACTTATTAAATTCAACATTCACTCTCATTCTTGCATAATTGCATCCTTGTAGTTAAGAGACTTGTTGAATTGTATCAAGGCCATTAACAGGATATCCACATTATTCAGATACCAGTTAAGATTTTGTCAATCTTACTTATAAATAGGTACATAAATTCTGATTAAATTGAAAATGGTCGAGCGTTTGGCCACTATCTCACTTGAAGATTTGATCTACGATGGAGCATGCTTTCCCATAAAGAACTTATTCAATCTGGATTTGAAGACTCCGAGATCTTACTCTGGTGGGTAAAGAGACGCAGAAAGCTCATTCCATTCTCTGGCCGTGCTTATTAAGAAGGTTAAAAAGGTTTCTTTCGCAGTTCGTCATCCCACCAAGTCGGAGGGCGTCCTGCCTAACGCGACTGGGCAAACGCAGTGTAATTTTTCTCAGTCGCGGTGTCCACTGCAAGACTGCAGGCAGATGCTGGATCCGGCAAGCTGAAGATAGGCCGCGGTATGGCGCTTAATAAAGCAGGCCTATGTTCACTGGACTAACATAGAATAGGTTGACAATGACGATGATAATAACAATTTTCTGCCCGTGGCTTCTAAATCTAGATTTCTAGACTATTAACTGTGACTAGTATATTCAGGAAAATCATAGAAAAAACATTTCCCATGTAAGTTACCACTTTCATTGCCCATGTTGAAACTAGCTTCATTCACTTCTCTCGACGGCAGAGCAGTTAATGTGTTAAAAGTCACCTGTCAGTTAATGCATTTCGTAAGTTTAGTTTGCTCACGTAAAACAAACCTGTCTAAAATAACACACAATTTAGCTTTAGGGGTTTTAACCAGGTGTATGCAGACCAATCAGCTATGTCAGAAAAGACAGATTCTTTCTAAGATAACATGATAAAATGTAGCACCTATTAATTAATCTAATTACGAAATGTAAAGCAAGTATTTTTACTTGAAGGTGAAATGTTAAAATTCGTTAAATTTCGTAACTGTAAGCTGACCTTAAAAATACGCTAGGTATTTACGATTGAAGTCTTAAAAGTCACTACAAAATTTGTATTTATCAAATTACCCTATTTCAATTGTTTTTAAGGTTTTATCGAAGACGCTACATTACATTCTGATAAAAGCAGGTTAGTAAGTAAATAGTTTACACGTTTAAAGTTTTAAAAAGGAACTGCATGCCATGTTTCGGTTCTTGAAGCAAAAGTGTACAAACAACATGTCATATACGTAAATTTATGATGACATATCTGACACAAGTTCTTCATAAAAAAATAATATCAGGAGTAAATCGACGTTGCTGCTAACTGTCCGATTGTCTTTTGGTGAACACTGCTCTAAAAGGCTTACAGACAAACTTAATCACAGGTTTTTAGATACTAGGTATTAGAATAAAATAAGTAGGTAACTAGATACTTTTTTTTTAAAACCTGAATAAATACAAAACTAAAATATAATTACAATAATTATTTCTAATTGTTTAGGTATATGATGCCTAAGATCTACTTTTATCTAATATGATGTCTAGAATATAAATTAGATACGTGAGTATCAAATGCCATTGGTATTCGTTTTTGGCAGAAAAGACCCACTAAAAGAATGTAGATAGTGACTTTTTGAAATATAAAGAATGTATATGTCGCAGACGTATTGTATAATACGCCGTATTACAACACGGCTAGCTGTTTTGAAAAACAGCGCCGTTTTTTAATGCGGCGGTTCAACGATAAGCTGGATTGAATAAGGCTGAATAAAAAAACGCCGTATTGTATTCGGCGCCAAACGTTATTCAATACGGCTAGACATAATGTAATAAAGCGAGAGATTAGCCGCCTCTTTGACTGTTTTAGTTCCGATTCTTAACACTCGTGGCGCTGCCTGACATAACAACAACAATGGCGTTGGGTAAAGAAAGTATGTTGCTAAATTGTGGAGTTACAGAAAATGTGTTAAATATGTCGGTAAAAAATGACTTTAAGAACAATTATGAGGTGCAATTAAATAATTTCTATTCTTTTCAATGTGGAACAGTAAACAAACCATGGACAAAGGAAATTTTATTTTTCTATACTTACTTACTTTATATAACAAATAGCTCTTTTTATTTAGAGATATTAAAATTTGTAATATCATGTACTTACACATACACAAAATAAAAGCATTCCTTAAACAGTTAATCGAACGCCGCGGCGTTCGATTAACTGTTTAAGGAATGCTTAAAAATTAAAAAAAAATAGAATTAGAAAAAATATTTTCTTGTCAATTTCGACCGGCGCGCCGGTCGAAATTGACAAGAAAATATTTTTCTCGACAATCACGACTTGCCTTTTTGGTTGAAATAATATTTTAACCATAATTATATTTTGTACTGATAACTAGTGATCTGATATTCGCACACTTTTTTACCTGAAGTTGGAGTGAAGATAAAACAAGGAGCTGTAAAAAAAACCTTTTTCAGGAATTTCTAAAATGATGTTTTTCTTATTTATATAATTCTTGATTAGTAAGGAATAAAGTAAGAAGAAATCTGTTAGCTTTTCCCGATTAATAAAATTGATTATCATTTTTAACTTTGTTTTTTTTTGTTAGTATGGTCACCCTATACAATTAAGTAGTTTATCAATGCGGCTAAACGTGGGCCGACATATTAAAGAACGTATCGCAATGACAATACAGCTACTCGTTGAACCGCCGCATTAGAAAACGGCGCTGTTTTTCAAAACAGCTAGCCGTAATGTAATACGGCGGATTATACAATACGTCTGCGACATATACATCATTTAGGCATATAAACTTGTGATATAACACAGAGAATAAATACTCGTTAAAGAAGTACTAAACGAGATAAAACAACTTTTACAAGCGTACTTTCACACGATGCAAAAGCTAATTGACGCTTTTATAAATAATATAAGTAATATTCAAGTAGGTATATATTAGCTGCTTACATGATTATGATATTAGTCTTGTGTATTTTTAACTGACTTTAAAAAAGTATGACAGTTTCTCGACTCGACTCAGGTAGGCGTCTTCGAGTAATCGGTGATATATCCGACGAATAAAGAAGGAACGTTACTTTTTAGAATTCGGTGGGTTTTGTGTCCAGGACCAGAACGTCTATGTTTATTTAAAATATAAAATTTCAGATCCTGTCAGTAGTTTTGGCCTGAAAGAGGTAAAATAATCTATACATCCATCCATACAAACATTCGCTTTTATAATATTAGTTTAACAGTTTATAAGTTTAACAGTTTACCGGTCACAAAGATGTAATTCCCACGAATGCCTGGTCAACTCCAGAATCAAATCAGAACTCAAATGAATTGCAAAGTAATTATCAAATCACTTTGAAAATAATTCTAAGATCTTAATTGCGATGAATTCGTGTGAAATAAACGCGCAAGTTCACGATGCTTTGTTACGGTCGGTTACCTTAATTTACGTAACGATTATTACGTGTTAAATAATCGTTTACTAGAACTTTCTTTTAACACCTTTATGCTTATTAGTTCTATGATTTCTGGGGAGCTTTTATGTTTTGGAGTCTGATTGCTATAGATATACAGTCTGATTGCTATGGATATACCTCTATAGTCTGATTGCTTGGATTTTCATATAATAAATAATGTAAATAAAAAACGGCAAAGAGCGAGTTGGACTCGTGCACAAAAGGTTTCGTGCCACAGAATAAAAATTAAAATAAAATAATAGAAAATTAAATGAATTGATATGGAGTATGGAGCTATAATAACGAAAATCTTGTTTGTTGGATGGGAACCCCTAAAATGTCTATTTTATTCTGTTTTTAAGTATTTATAGTTATAGCGGCCACAGAAATACATCATCTGTGACAATTTCACTGTCTAACTATCATGATCATGTGCCTGGTGACAAAAGACGAACAGACGAATGGACAAGCGGAGTCTATGTAACAATTTAACCTAAAAATTAATGACAGAACTACAATAACTGATTGTAATTTTGTGAAATAAAAGATCGTCGGCCTTACCACAAAAAAGTTGCGCCTTAGACACGTGTTTAACAGTTGTTAAATATGGTTTTTTATGATGACTTTTGCTAAAATACTGTTAAACACGTGTATAAGTCGTGATTTTGTTTTTTGTGGTAAGACTTATGCGTATGTTTTATAAAGTTTTAAGATCAATACTTGAAAATATTAAAAGAAACTGCACGGGTAAAATCAGCCCGACATTATTTTTCGGACTGTATTAATTTAATTTATTTAACTTGATGATGATTAGGTGTTTCGTTGTTTTAAAAATTAACCGGTTTTTGCTTATATCAAATGTGATTCCCAACCACAAATCGACAAATATTAGTTATTACAACTTAAGAAAAGTGAAATTCGTAAAAAGTGAAAACTTTAGCATCATTGTTCAGAGTTCGCCAGCCAGTGACGGATTCGTTCTATTTGTTGTCAAATAAACTCACTGTTTAATTTAGACAATGAATAATACATCTTCATGGGCTAATCACTGTAATCTATACTTATAATAAAACTGTAACAGGTTCAATTCTGTACATTGAAGTTTTTTTGAAACAAATGAGTTGGAATGAAACTCGGGACGATTTGAGTTCACACTACAAGGGATACTTCTTATCCCGGAATTCGGTAAGGTTCCCCTGGGCTATACGGGTTTTCAAAAACCCGTATAGCCCAGGGGAACCAAACTGAATTGAACTGATAAACGCGAAAGTTTGTAAGTATGAATGGATAGAAGGATGGATAGTATGATGGATGGATGTTTGTGAGTAACAAACATCCATCCATCTATCAATCTATATAATTTCACGCAAAAACTGCTGAACGGATCTGGATGAAATTTGGCACAGAGATAGATTATAAGCTGGAATAAGAAATAGGCTTTATTTTATCCCGAAAATCCCACGGGAAAGGGAATTACGCAAGTAAAATCGCGAGTACTCCAAATACTAATCATGCGCAGGCGAAGTCGCGGGCACCAGCTAGTCACTAATAAAACACTAAGTCCTCATTCGCACGGGCGCTAAAAAAGCGTTACGTTAAAAAGCGCAAACGCCGACGTTAAAAATGGAACACTGCATAATTAGTTCTAACGCCCAACGCCCAGCACTCAAAATGGAACAGAGCACGATAAAAAAGCGTCGCGTTTTAAAGGCGCTGTAGTATGAACGTATACTTGGAATTGCATTTGTTCTATTCGAACGCTTTTTTAACGGACATTAAGAAAACTCCCTTGCGAATGAGGCCTAATAATAATAATAATAATTCCGGACAGTCATCATCATCTAGCCCCAAGCTAAGCAGAGCTTGTGTTATGGTGCTAATAAACACTAACTTAGTATTTGTACACAACGCGACCCGCCGAAACGCGATGAGTAGGTACGTACATTTCCTAATGGTTTCTTCCTTTTCTTTCCTTTTAACTTGTGTCATAATCGAATTTAAATTAAGAAAATAACGACATTTATATGTTTATTTAATCTGTATACCCACGATGGAAACAAATGCAATCCAATCAAATCACATTAATTCTCTAAGACCAGAAAAGTATTGTAAACACCAATTTACAATACAATTTGGTGTTTACAATGTAATTCTAGTCAATGAAAATGAATACGATATGATTCAACGTAACACGTATCGCGTTTTGTCGGGTCGCGTGTCAATAGTGTGTTTCCGGCTTTACCTTTTTCCTTGACACCCACGTGATCATAGTGTTTTTTTTCAATAAGTACTATTTTCAGCCCGCTACTTTGCAGGTTCGGTAAAAGTTATCAATTTAGAAAAAAAATCGGAACGAAAGATTTCAACGCGCTCGCTTCGAGCTTGTGCTAAACTCGATCAACTCCTTTATTCTTATGTTATACAAGTTGATGAATTTCATCCCCAGCGCGGTAACCCACCAACACTGGTCAATACAAATTCAAAGCTGTTTAGTTTATTGGTATCATACATTATTTAAAAACTAAAACAATGCATCGAAATTATGACGCTATTTATGTCTATAGGTTTGACTATTGACACAAAAAATACTCGAATTCAGAACCTTCTCCTTTTTATGAAGTTGGTTCTCAGTTCTTCGCGAGATACGACCGACCCACTGCCACTTCAGCTTGCAAATTATTTGAGCTATGTCGATAACTTTGGTTCTTGGATGTATTCGAATCTTATCCTTCAGAGAAACTCCGAGAATAGATCTTTCAATGATGATGATTACTACTCATCACTAGAGTAAGATACCTACTCTGTAACAAATCTATCCATTATGTAACAAATACATCAATGAATTTCGTACTATTAGATTGCGCTTCGTCACTACCTACTTATCTAAAAGAGAAAACAGTATTTCAAGTTGTCATAACAAAGACCGTGATAGCATCCGACCTTTTAGCTATGGTACAAGTGAAAGGCGGATGGACAGTGAGACAGCGGCAATGTTTAAAAAAGGAAGAAGATCTATTAAGGATCTTACTAAATATTAAAGAACAGGAACCCGAAAAAAACTAAGGAACCCGAGAGCTAGTGAGTATCTGGCTCAGCACATCAGCAGTGGCAAACAGCTTGGCAATGCAACCAGTGTCTTCGGGACGCTTCCGACTGGTAGGTATTCCATCATCATTCGCCAACATTATCATGGTTCATTTATATAACTTAAGTAGTTACGGAGATTACTTATAACAAACATTCACACAGACTTATCCATTTATTATAATAGAAGCAAGATTAATTTGAGTTTGCTATTTTGACCAAGGAAGTACCGACTGTCTATTTAAAAATAATCAGTACTTTCTCAAGAAACACATTTTCTATTCAATGATGGGAAATGTCCTTGTCTCAAGAGAAGAATTCTTTTACAATGATAGTAATGGAAATCGTGATTTGAGTGAGCATTTTTGGAAACCCTTTTAGGTATTAGGCTTGATCTTCGTCTACTCATAATATAGTTAATTATCAAATAAATAATAGTTAATTGGTTTCAACTGTAAATACTAGTTGTAATTTTTTTATTCCTTGCTTTTAATTTTCGTTGTTAATAAAGAGCTTTACTGTTAATTATCTTATCACATTGATAATCTAATTGTTTTGTATTGTGGGGGTTGTTTTTTTTGCTAAATCTTCATCTCTATTAAGATATGAATAATAATATATCAGATTATGAATTATTTTAAGAATTTTGTACTTATACTCATTTTTATTTTCCTTTCGTGATTTACACCAAATACCATCGATTGCATCACCTAATCGCCTTTCACATAACCTCTCAACTTGCGTACCAACCTTACCTACTCGTCATCACTCGTCATCAGACGTATCAATAGATGCTCCATTCATAGAAGATCAAATGAATGGAAGGTAGACTGTGAACCTTGGTATCAAATCGATATATCCATCTAGGGCTGTGAGATTTTGAAAATCGAATGTAATGTCCAAAAACTCAGTTTTAAAACATAAATAGGATTACTAATTAAAAAAATTTGTTGATACTACGACTGCAAATTTTGTCTGAAAACGCTGTGAAAATGAACACTCAATTGACTCTAGCTTTTAAAAATTCATCGTAGTTAAGCCGGTTATAGTCATACAAGAAATAAAGCGCTAATTGATTTTCTCTTCATTTCAATTTATAAATACCCTGTATACATACCTAATATCTCCTATACATCATGTCACTTCAAAACAATTTATGTACATCACAATCACCTTTTAGTTAAGGTGATTTTCCCTTGGCACCTAATCCATCGGCATCTGCCAGTCAGGCACTGAACTGTCGTCATCAATTGTTTCCTTATTTGTTTTCTTCGTAAGGTCTTTTCTCTCTAACTATAGAACTCTCCCATTACCAAAGTGTGACGTCACTTCTTGTACACTCGGGTAGAGACTTCACTACTTATAGTATTATGTACACAAAGACATTTAAGAATGAAAACTTAGCAAAGAAAACAGCAAGGTATGTATAAAAGAGAAAATCTTCAAAAAACATTAGTAAGTTGCACACCTACTTACCTCAATTCTAGTTTTTAAAAGAAACGGACGAAAGACGCAACATTAATCCCGACATAGACAACTCATTCAACGAGGAGAATACTCTACTTTTTACACTTTCTGCGAAAAATGAAAAGAAAATCTAGGTAGAGTGATTTTCACGAAAGAGTCCCCTATTATAGACGCGGCGCTGTAGTAGTGCGACCGAATGAAGCCAGCAAGCATATGGCAATCTGTCAAATTTAGTTCCACCAGTTGCCGTGGGACTTTTTTCATGAAACGGACTCTAGGCAGTTTCGCAGCATTCACTTCTAAAAAGAGGCCAGTTCGAATTTCGAAAAGGATCACATAGTACGGATCTCCTTGGTAAACATTTTCACTCAAATTTTCAGACTTGCATTACATTACGTATAAGCTCTTTCGAGCAAAGTGTGAAAAATTTAAATATTTTAACACTAATATTTCTTTAATTTTGTACCTCCTTTGCCAAACATATCTAGGATTCTTGAAGCAAGTACCTAAAGCTTCGTAAAAGGATCGCACTTCACTCTAAAGCTTGTCTCTCAACCTGTAAAGTTGATTTCTTCTTGCAGGATTCCAATTTCTCAGATCATTTATCAAGTTTTCTTTTATTGTATGTCCTTACCACGTCAGAGACTACAAACGACGTTCTTTGAGATGCGACTGAATTTTACTTGCCTTTTTCTGCATGTGTTGTGCATCCATACAAGTCTATAGAACCAAGCTATGTAAGTTAAATTAAGTAAGGATACGTTATAATTTTGTACATATCATTTTTCTTATAGATTAAATATTTATCAACCATATTTAGGTATATGAATATATATTAGGTATTAAAGGTAAATTCAAGAATATTCAGGAAAAAGCGTCGTCAGACCCAGAGTCTGGCCAAGAGTAGCTGAATATATAACAGCGAAAAATGTCGCTTGGTTTAGCTTTTAACATAAACTGGATAGCGAATATCGCGTTAGTACAAGGATGCCAATAAAATGCCCAAAGTCGCTGAACAATGATAATTTCCAAAAACTCGTAAATGTCTACTGTAGGTACCCAGTACTTACTCTGGAAAATGCCTATGGAAGGTTGACTCTGCAACTTAGCAATTTTCGCGACGGACCTGCGTTTTTGAGGGTCACTTCGAACAAGCTGGACAGTAAACGCGTAAAGAGCTCTTAAAGATTCCTTAAGTCTAATAAAAAAGAAATCTTTAAGAAGATTTCTAATACCTACTAATAATAATTCAAACCACCGATAAAAAGATACTTGATCTTCAGTTGTTGATGATAAAGTAGATGTCAACCAGTCAGTAAGTTTCCATTCCCAATCTGTACAATCGAGTTACGCAACGGGGCCGCCGCGGTCTGATTGGAACGCTAATGGTAACGTGACCATACGAGTAAGTTACCTTCGAATAAAGATCGCTACTCACTGTCAAGCAGCGTCGTGGTATGATCAAATGGGAAATTATATACTGATGAATGATGTGTGATTAATGAAATGGTGAAAGAATGAAGGAAGTGATTAGCATCGTCTGATCAAATAGGAAAGTAATGAGCTGATTTGAACGGACATCGGTATTTTATGCATTACATCTTTATACATAGTATAAAATAAAGTAAAAATATAGTATAAAATAAAGTCGCTTTTCGCTGGCTGTCTATCTGTCTGTTCCTATGTATGCTTAGATCTTTGACTACGATTTGAATGTTTTTTTTTTAAAGATCGAAAGATTCAGGAGCAAGTTTTTATATTATGTATAATACATCAGTGCGAAACCAGGGCCTGATCTATACCCTATCAAAATTCACAGCTAATCTGTATTGTTGACGCCTTCAAGCAACGTCTAATGCATTATAGTGAGTGGCAACCTTTATTACGTCCATAATTGCCCTCTAATATGGATAGACATGGTTTGATTGAAGGTACACTGCGACCTCACTTGATCACACGCGAAAGGTGTATCATAAAGAACTGTTATAGGCACTTATAACTCATTTCGGCAAGGCTAATTTTATTAATAGCTTACATCTGCCCGCGGCTTCGCTCGCGTTTTGTCTATGGAAACGTTTCAAAGCTATTACTATCCCATGGGAACTGATTTATGGGAGAAAGGTAGCCTATGTGCTATTCTAGTACTAAAACTAAGTCTATTTAAAATGTCAGCCCGATCCATTCAGTATTTTTTCGTGAAAGAGGAACTAACATCCACACATTCATACATCTATACAAACTTATACGATATTAATGATTTTATTGACAAAAAAATCATTAATAGGTTCATAGAAAACCCTGGAACATAATAATTAATAATATGTTTGATAGTTTACCATTTACTTACCTACCTAAACAATTAAAGAATCCTAATAATATTACAAATGCGAAAGTTTGTAAGTATGGATGGATGTTTGTTACTCTTTCACGCAAAAACGACTGAACGGATGTGGATGAAATTTAGCACAAAGACAGATTATAGTCTGGAATAACACATAGGCATATTTTATCCCGGAATTCCCACGGGAATGGGAATTACGCGGGTGAAACCGCGAGGCACTGCTGATTATGAAATAAGTTTACATGTTTAAAAAACTATAAACCGGCATCAAATATTGATGCAGTTTTGTAATAAATATACTGATTCAAAATAAAGCGAAGCCAGGGCGAGTAGCTAGTCTATAGAAAACGTAGTTTAGTTCTAGCCATCGAGTAGTGATTGCTACCACACTACAAAGTATTAAACAAAGTCGCTTTCTCTGTCCCTATGTATGCTTAAATCTTTAAAACTACGCAACGGGTTTTGATGCAGCATTTTGAATAGATAGAGTGATTCAAGAGGAAGGTTTATACGTAGAATAAAACCGTGCAAAGCCGGGGCGGTTCGCTAGTAAACTATTAAAAAGCTAATTAACAAGCAAACCTGTCTGTATCATGAACCGACAGCGAGGCTGTTGCAATAAAGTTCCCACTCGGTATAACTTTACTTAAGAACTATGTATATGCAAATAGTTTGCTATTGGCCAATATCCTGCAGTGAAGTGAACAGTGGATATGAGAGACAGTACCAGAATGAGCCCTGAACGTGGAAATATTTGAAGTATACACAGGTCCTTACATATAGCTAACTGAACCCAAAAGTTCCTATCACGTTCCAATAGAATTTTATTTTGGGCACGGAGTAACTTTCGGAGGATCTTTTGTGATGTTTTTCGTTGTTGTGTAGTTATTTTTATGAATAACTAGTGACCCGCCCCGGCTTCGCACGGTTTTATTATAAGTATAAAACATCCTCTTGAATCACTCTATCTATTAAAAAACCGCATCAAAATCTGTTGCGTAGTTTTAAAGATTTCAGCATAAAAAGGGACATAGGGACATATGGACAGAGAAAGCAACTTTGTTTTATACTATGTAGCGATAATGTATTGTTAGATTCGACATCTAACATTTAATGACACTTAATGAAAAAAAATTGAAACTTAATACATAGGTTGTGATTTGTATTTTAGATGTAAGAAAATTTTTCTAATTAAGCTGTAATTTTAATCGTTGTTATTACTGACTTTATTGTTGACTTTGTGTTTATGTATAAACATTTTAGATAGCATTTTTTTGCTATTGGTTTGATAAGTGTAATGGTTTTTACTCACCTAAATTATTTTTTTATTCACTTGACTCGCTCACATAATAATTATCGGGGGACTTAGAGGAGAGAAAAAATTATAAATAGGTAATAAACAAATCGGGGTATAAACAAAGTGGGAACCGATAAGAATTATTTCGTAGATAACCTGTAAGTAGGTAAACTTAAAAATAATAGCTTATTCACCAAATAATTTCATGATAGTTACCTAAGTAATTTATTTTGTAGTAAAATATTCAGTTCCTTATTAGGAAATTAATTGCTTACCTACGTTTCAGGTAGTAAACACCAAAAGTAGCTTAACAACCAATGTTACATTTGACTTGACATTAAATCAAAATAATTTAACAACTAAAAAGCGAAGTGCGTGCAATTTCAACAGAACATTTGAAAATTCTTACTTGAATAAATTGTTAAGCCCATCTGCTTTGTTCATTAATGAATTAATTGTAAATCTTGAACCTTGACACCCTATTTTGACAGGCGCCTGCGCCTAAACAGAATAAGTAGGAAGATAATTTATTACAAAACCCACTTGGCTCATCTGTTTTGTTTGCCAGCTAATTCAATCGTTAAAATGGTCGTATATTATGAAGAATTTTTATGAAATGTTAGCAGTAGTAGCAAGGATGCACTCGTCTAGAACTATTAAATGATATACCTACAAATTAGTAAACAGTTAGTCTATTTCATTGCAATTGTAATGACATAATTTTTACATACAGCTCTTAAAGTAATTAGAGATTTTTTTTATATTTTTGCGATTTTTCGCAAAGCCATCCACTACTCCGATTTTTTGCGGAATTTCATGCAAATGGCTTCGACAAATCCCTTAAAAAATTATATGGAAACCGTTTTCGACTAAGTATCTATCCTTATCTGGTCGATATTCCACAATGTCGAACCAAAAAATTCTGCTCTACCTTCATAATAAGAACAGAGAGTGGAATGATCTCCTTCGTCTGTTTTCCCGCCAAAATACGATCTCGGAGTCTTTGAATCAAGAGCGAATAAGTTCTATTTGGGAAAGCATGCTCCATCTTAGGCCACATCTTCACTTACGAAAGTGAGATAGTGACAAAAAAATCGAACATTTTCGTGAAAACTAAATAAATAAAAGAAAACTGTAATGGCGTTATTGAGTAAAAATTTCAACCAAACCGTGGGTAGGTACTAATTATAACCACCTGAATACCTAATATTGACAATGATGGCATCAGTGGGTGTCATTATTCAATAGCAATAATGCATTAAACGTTCAAAGGTGCATGTTTTATTGTGGATGTGTCATACATAGGTATATATAAGGAATTAGAATTAGCATAATACACTCGAAATGTGTATTCGTACATAGGTATCTCTTTTCCCCATTTCAAATTCTGATTGTTTTATTGATACTATTTGACGATCCCTGTAGCGTAGCGGGCCTGCGATGAAGGAGGTTGCGGGTTTGATTCCCGCCTCGGGACAAATATTTGTACTATCTGAATTTTTGTTCAGGATTTTCTTTTTTGTCTGGTTGTTTTCTACGCGTGTATGCTTAATTAAATTGGTGGGTCTGGCCATGCAGGTGAAGTCCTTCTGGAAGACTTGACGTCTTTGATCAACCTGATGTTGTCAGGCCGAGTCAACAGCGAGATCACGGAACTCTTGTATGGTGCAAACCTTTGTGCACTCAAAAAGAAGGATGGCGGTATAAGACCCATAGCCGTGGGCACTACCTACCGCCGCCTTGCGGCTAAAGTCTGCTGTCGGAAAGAAGCCGACTATTTAGGCGACTATTTCCGACCTATTCAGCTAGGCTTTGGTTCGCGAGGCGGCTGTGAGGCCGCAGTACATTCCCTTCGTACATTTTTGGATCAAAATTATGGGGAGGTAGTTCTGAAGGTAGACGTCAAAAATGCCTTCAATTCCGTAGATAGGGGCGCCCTACTAAACGAAATTAAAAATAAAATTCCTGAAATTTACCCTTTTCTCTGGCAGTGCTATGGTTCACCCTCAAAATTAATTTACCGGAATAACATTATTTCGTCTGCCGTTGGCTGTCAGCAGGGCGACCCTCTTGGTCCGGCCATATTTAGCCTTGCCATTCATCCAATAATTCAACGTCCAAGCTCAATGTTTGGTATTTGGATGACGGAACTTTAGGTGGAGAAGTGGACACCGTTTTTAATGATTTAAAAATCATCACAGATGAATTTCGACAAATAGGTTTGGAATTGAATTTTTCAAAGTGCGAGCTTTTTATTTCGGACCCTTGTGTAGACAAAAACAATATCATTGCAAAATTTAACAGTTTGGCCCCTAACATTACAGTTATAGATAAATGTTCACTTCGACTCCTAGGTTCACCAATTCTTGATGAGTCTTTTCGGCCATTTGTAGATGAGAAAATTCAAAATTTCAACAAAACTTCAGACAGACTTCTCAAAATTAACAGCCATATGGCTTTTACTATTATTCGGTTTTGCCTGTTTGTACCTAAATTTACGTATTCTTTAAGATGTAGTCACCTGTGGAAACACAGCGAGCTATTGGATAGCTTAGACAACATAATAAAGAATACTTTATCATCGGTTTTGAATATTGATTTGGATGACAAGGCGTGGTCGCAGGCCTCCCTACCTGTCAAATTGGGAGGCTTAGGTATTCGCAAAATTTCCAGTGTAGCCCTACCAGCGTTCCTATCTTCCGTCTACAGCACTAGTTCTTTAGTTGAAAAAAATTTAAACACGTCTGATTTGGTCCGATCACAAATTTCTTTCAAAATTTCATATTTAGACGAAGCTAGAACGGCTTGGCATAGTGCTTGCCCCGATGCTGCTCCTCCAAAATCTCTTTCGTCCCAACGGCAATGGGACGGGCCTTTGTGTGAGTTGACACGGAATTGTTTGTTACAAACGTGCTCCAGCTCGGCAGATCGTGCCCGTCTCCTAGCCGTTTCTAAATGGGAGTCAGGACATTGGCTGCAAGCACTTCCTTCTTATAACACTGGCACTTTATTGGATCCCGCTACTTTCCGTATCGCAACATGTATTCGGTTGGGTGCAAGGTGTTGTGCGCCTCATCAATGCCAGTGCGGTACTGCAGTCGAACAGCTTGGTCATCACGGATTATCGTGTACTAGGGCCGCTGGTCGGATATCTCGTCATGCCAGCCTTAATGACATCATCCGGCGGGCCTTTGTCAGCGCTAACGTACCAGCTATTCTCGAACCGAATGGTCTGTTCCGTGACGATGGCAAGAGGCCCGACGGTATGACACTAGTCCCATGGGAGTTGGGGAGGCCCATTGTGTGGGACGCTACATGCGTCGACACACTTGCACCTTCCCATCTTTCAAGGACATCCACTAGGGCTGGTGCGGCGGCAGATCTGGCCGAGGATCTCAAGAGGCGCAAATATGCAGGTCTCGACAGAACCTACGCATTTGCTCCCCTTGGATTCGAGACCCTAGGTCCGTGGGGTACCGAGGCTCTCCGGGTTTTTAAAAAATTATCTGAGCGTCTGGTCGATGCGACGCGTGACCCGAGAGCTGGTGAATATCTGGCTCAGCGCATCAGCATTGCCATACAGCGTGGTAATGCAGCCAGTGTCTTGGGGACGCTTCCGACTGGTATTGACATGGATCAATTGAGCTACCTTTAGACTGTTTGCAACTGTCTGCAGTTAGCTCAATGGTTTCAATTGTAAATACTAGTTGTAATTTTTCTATTCCTTGCTTGTAATTTTCGTTGTTAATAAAGATGTTTATTAAATTGGTATAACAATGTATGTAGTTAGTATAATTTATTAAGTAAGTACTTATATCAGTTATTATTTTATTATTATATATTATTATTTTATTATATTATTTTATTTATAATATTATAATTTTATTCTATTTATTTCAACATTGAAAGTCCTGTGTAAGTTAAGAAGAAATATGAAGTCACTCCACCAGGATGATAATTACCGCCATGGTCGTACCTACACCGGAAAGTGAAAGTAGCTTACCTCGAAGGCGCCAGGTTCCTGCAGCACCATCACTTTTTTAAAGAAAATCTGGGGCATTGTCAATCCGACCTCTTCTCGTCTATGCCCAAAAACACTTTTCAATCCGTCACACTAATCACAAATTTGAATATCGAATTATTATTTTGGCGAGTTCTGAAATTGAAATTTGATTTCATGTCGGAAGCACATTTTTTTGCACGTGTTATTTTTATTGTGGTCGTAATTTTCTCTCTGATGTTTACTTTATTCGCTTTCCGGTGCAAAACACGAACCTTTCCCTTCTAACATCGTGTTCAACTAACCGCGGTACAAGCGTAATGCTTATAAGTATGAAAAGACTGTAAGCCGACTGTCGCAATGGATCACTAACATTCAATATCTATCCGAATAACGTTTGATTTAAAATTGAATTTTGCTTGGCTTAGAACAAGTTCCTATCAAATAAGTTTTGTAGATGCAATGGAAGTAGGTTCTCCGAATTGAGATTGCATTTTAAGATAGAATACCGGATGAATTAATTAGAGGTGACCTCGAAAATTAGTAATGAAAGTGAGTTCAGAAAAGCGTGAAGAAGAGGCGGTAGGTATAGCATAATTATTATAAGTTTATTTACTCAAATACCGACAAAACAGAAAAAAAAATCTCTGGAAATTATACATCAGTCAGATTTTAAGTTGACGTAGGTACTACGTGTCTTATGGAGGATAATAAGGAACATCGAATATTAAGTAAAGAGTCGTACATTGTATAATCCATTGTCACTTATAATGGTATTTACCTTAAACGTGGGAAAATGGCAAAAAGAAAAGAGGATTGTTTTAGGTAGATAAAAAAATAAGGAATACTTACGTCTTTTCTATAAGAAGGTACTACATACCTTAACCTTACGCAACGAATCACTCTAATATTGTAAATGTGAAAGTTGGATGGATGTTTGTTACATCTTCATGCCACAACTACCTACCTAATGGATTGGGCTGACATTTTGAAATGGCGTTATTAGAACATAGAAACAGAAAACATAGACTTTTACAATTCTCACACGGGTGAAGACGCGGGGCGCAGATAGATAGCGATAAAATACGTGATAAACTTGCATGATGACAGCTTATCATGTAAGTAACTACCTATGTTCATAAGTATGTATGTGTATGATGTATTTTTGTTATAATTAAATGCTAATAACCATTTTTG
This sequence comes from Eupithecia centaureata, assembly GCA_944547425.1. Classification (NCBI taxonomy): domain Eukaryota; kingdom Metazoa; phylum Arthropoda; class Insecta; order Lepidoptera; family Geometridae; genus Eupithecia; species Eupithecia centaureata. The sequence goes on from OX155683.1 coordinate 2,332,134, forward strand.
TTCAGGTACTTATGACGCCTCGGTGGTTACGGGAACGGCGGGTAGCCCCGGACGGCGGGTACCCCCGGACACTTCAAATACAAGGTGATTAAGCTCACTTAGAATACAAATAAATACAGTTTAAGATGACGCGTGAAATATGAACAAAGAATCTATTCAGTGGTGGTGTGTCCGGCCAACGGTTCTCTCGTGAGGACAGATTTTATCTCGGATCAATCTATTTACGCTGCTCCTTAGAAAGTTTGAATTCAAAAATCTGTTACTAAACGTTAGTATTTTAACTTAATATAATTATGTTCCCATAGATAAATGATGAGTCAATCAGATTTTTAAAGTTATTTTGAAATCAGTTTGATACTTTTGATGTGGTGGTTAAAAACATAGATTTTGGGAGGTCGGGTACCCCCGGAAAAACTTTTGGCGGGTACCCCCGGACACTTGTCAATGTATGTTTTGTAGTTTTTAGAAGAGCTTTAGTAATTTGATAGTGTTATTTTGTTGATGTACCCGCATATTTAATTCAGGTAGACTATAATAACATGGTCAAAGTAATGAAAAAACCACGAATAGAGGAAACTGGAAAGAGCTTTATAAAAGAGAAGCAGTCAGTAAAGTTTATAAGGGTAAACTTGCTCTCAGGAGGATATCTAAAAAATACAGCGAGCAGAGGATTTGGAGAAACAAAAAGGCTCCTCATGTGAAAAACCCCGAAAATAAAAAGAAAATTTCAAAGATTTGTTCAGAAGTAACGGGCTGAACCAGAAAATTTAAAATGTGTTGTGACATGAGAGTGAATCTGTATTAAATGATAAATATGTTTAGGTCTTGGCCCATGATCCTTGCTTAGACCGCTCTGCTTATTATTATTGTGATGTCTGCCAAGCTGAAAAGCGACTGGGTCAGCGCTAAGGTTGTGTCCGGGGCTACCCGACATTTTTACGGCATGCCAATTATTAGACGTTTAGATTTTGATGTTTTTTGTTAATGAATGATAAATATAAATTACTAATTCATAGAAATTATGATTAATTGTAATATTTCTCAAATGAAATGAAAAAAAAAAATCATTAAGAGTTCGTTAATTGTACCTATAAAAATCATTTAATTTTTTGTCCGGGGCTACCCGCCCTTCCTACCATTTTTGACTCCTTTAGGTTATTTAAAAAACTGTACTTAAGTAGTTATGTAGGTATATTTTGTATTTTACCTAGTGACAAAATAAATATTTTTTTCTTTTTTACTTACCTACCTACGTCTAATGGGGAACTTACGCACACACGACATTATTGTTGCCTTCTTTACTTCATCAAAAAATTCAGTACCTACCTACCTACCTTAAAGCGCAAACAGTAGCTGAATGGTCTTTTTTGGAGGCTTTCTACTCATAGAGGAGTCAACTTTATGAGCTAAAAAAAATATATGGCATTAATTGACATTTTGTCAATAAAGTGAACGTACAAAAATGTACTACGTGTTCATTTTCCCTTTGAAAAAAATTCTCAAAGTTCAGCTGTTTTGGACTGAAAATTTGTATCTACTTCTAAACGACTTAGAATTTTGTACTTTTTTCTTCACCTAAATGTCGGCAAAGACATTGTCTTCAAGTCGTACGTACGATTTTGTGATACGAGGGTTTTTCACTTAGTAAATAAGATTTTTCTAGTTTTCCGTAGAATCCTTCACGCCCACTAATCAGTGGGCGTGAACCTTTGTAAGCGGTCGCGCGGGCGACTACTAGTTGCGTTGACTTATGGCGTTTCATGTTTTATTTTATTTGCTTATTAAAATTATGGGAATATTATGATTATTTATGACCCTTAGGTATGAAATAATAACAAACCACATACAATGCCCACAAAGGAGTTCACCTGAGTAAGTAGGTAGGTAGGTACATTAAAATGAAAGTAATTTACATCAAATAAGGTGTCAGTGGTACGCATATGTTACTCTTTCTACGTCCTCTGAATATAAATAACGAGATGACACATTTGAGGCATGTAAGTAGTAGGTAGGTACATAATATAGTTAATAGTAGGTAAATGTTGGTATATTTAACCGACTTCAAAAATGATAAATATTCTCAATTCAATAATCTTTATTAACAACGAAAATTACAAGCAAGGAATAGAAAAATTACAACTAGTATTTACAATTGAAACCAATTCATGTGTTTTATATGTGTGGCTAAGAAGTTATTTCTAGATGAAGCGATTTTGAAAATAATGTTTCTTTTTTGTGTGAAAAATGGAGCTTATCTCGTTCCTAGGTAGATACTTATATAAAAGTAACTCTAAATTAAGGTTTAAAAAAAAACTCTCTTACCTATTTTTTATTCATATCGACTTACTTAATGAGTGTAAGTGGCTTTCAATGGCCGTTCTAATTAATTAATTAATAATAAATAAATAAATTAAGGACCTCATCAATAAGTAAACTCATTCATAAGTAGTTCAAAGTAGGTAGGTTTGTGCTCGTATCGTATCATAGAGGTAGATCCCTAGCATTGTCCTACTCGCGCGTATATTCAATGCTTGATGCTGGAATCCATACAGCGTCATCTAGCTCCAAAGTAAGCAGTGCTTAGGTAGGTGCTTAATGATAATAATAATGTTGGACAAACCATACAGTATCATCTAGCCCCAAGCTAAGCAGAGCTTGTGTTATGGGTAGGTACTAGGCGATGTACCTACTAGATGGCTGATATACCTACATAATAGTTGTATTATGTAGGTATATCAGCCATCAGGTATAAATAAAATAAAAATTGTCTTTCTTTGTAATGCATTGGCAAAGATAGACATTTTTTATTATATTTAGATTACACCCAGAATCACGGAACAAATATTTTTAGATCTTATGGGTAAACATTTATCCCAAAGCGGGAATCGAACCCGCGACCTCCTGCGTCGCAGGCAGACCTTCGCCTGATCATTGACCATACCTACTTTACACCTAACTATACAAGGATAGATTTTATTTTTTTATTTTTTATTCTACAAAGAAAATGCTCTGAATAAATATTTGCAGATCGTACAAATATTTGTCATAAGCGGGAATCGAACACGCAACCTTCTACGATTCAGGCGGACCTTCACCACTGTGCCACAGACGTCGTCAAAGCTTAGTATTTACTTACATTCAGATCGTATCCATTAGTGATCCAAGAGCGCCTCCTAAGGATACCATTCGCATATTTCCTCCTCAATCTATAAAATAGTCCACCACTAGTCCGTTTCGATCGCCGGTTCACTGAGTAACGTTCCATTTCACTCACAAAGTCTTCAATAGTCACCACTTTCACATAAACACGATACACTCCGACCAAAGGCAAAACTAAACTAATTCTAATGTAAATTTCAAGCAAAACAAATTAACACATTGCCTACATATAAAATCAACGAGCTGAGACGAATTTTAATTACATTTCGCGTAATCAGAATCGCAATCCCTATAAAAGAAAGTACCTACACGCAATGCAGCGCGCGGGTAGTTTTAAATTTCGAATTTGTATTTTTTTAAACGTTGTTCCTTGTTAAAGAGCGCTGGAATAATAAAGTCACCAGGTGAACTTACAGCCACAGAGTATATTATTGTAGAATTCTTGCTACGGTGTGTTGAAATGGATACTATTACGTGATATGAATCGTAGATTTGATTGTCCCATACAAAGGTGGACAATAACACAATTGATAATGGTCACTCACTCGATATTCAGAGGAGTGCCTGAATGAATGTTTGTCAGTGGGCATTTTATTTAACCTAAATAGTTAGTGAAGGTCATGGGAATGAGGATGTAGGCCAAACGAGGTTCGATACGGGACGCGGAAGTTGTTTTCACCATGTGTTTTCACATAATTAAAAACTGAAATAAGGTTTCCTACACAATAATAGTTACCTACTAGATGTCGCTGCTAAATATAACCCAGCGCTAGATCGCGCTAACGAAGCGTTTCAGGTTCGTGTATGGTTACTTTGGTCATGATAGCGAACTCTTTAATGGATGACAAATCTCTAATCATTTTTTTTACAGTTTTTGTAAACGCGACCATTTTTTCGCGTTAAATTAATAATTAATTACCTATGATTGCTTGTAACTATTATACTTAAGTAGGTACCTACCTACTGTTGCCCCATAAGCCCCAAGCAATAAAATAAGTTAAAAGTAGCAAATTGTGGAACTTACATAAAGTAAATGTAAGAATGTTGGAAAGTTAATAAACTTAGAATGTTGTGACCACTCCACTGTAATCCATCATAGGTAGGTAGGTAGACCATGAGTAGGTACCATGACTGTCTTTATGCAAGTGTGTAGGTATCTAGGTAATAAAATGATCTCTTTATCTATAAAAATATGCACACGTACCGTACATACCTACCCTCTGCTCTAACTTGACTCTCTCTCAATAAGGTTTGCTGGATGGAAGATAACATCTCAGACTACCGCTGTAATATAATTTATCTAGTGTTAAGATTTTCTAGTACCGTAAAACAGTGCAACTTTGCCCAACTAATTTGACTTTGCCCACCAGGGTACTTTTTTTAAAAGTCTTAGTATTATCGAGAATGTTCTAGTAGCTTTTATTTCTTATTTATTGGTAGAATTCTGAATATGTCACTGACAACACTAATTAACCGACTGTTGCTAATTTCACTTCAATTGACTGTCAGTTGATGTCAAAGTTGGTGGTGTTTTTGGCGGGCCAAATTTCGTGCGGAAAACTTTATTGAAAAACAGTACTTGCAGTTGCAGCAGGCAAGTAATTATTTTACCACTATAAGTTTATAACAAATAAACAATAACTGTCGAATATCTGACGCGAAACCTTTTTAAACTCGAAAATATTCAGGTGGGCATTGTCAAATTACTTTTTCTGGAGTACTGTTTACGACTTTGCCCACCAAAATATTGTTGTCAGGGTTGTCACTACGACATTAAATGAAAATTGATTTATGTATGTCCTATTATTAGTAGGTCGGTTGGTATCTTTCTAACCACCTATTAGACGACCGTTGTGGCGCGTTGGGCGAAGGTCCGCCTGCGACGTTAGTTGGTTAGTTAGCGGGTTCGATTCCCGCCTCGGAACAAATTTGTGTACGATCTGCAGAAATTTGTTCCGTTATTCTGGGTGTTTTCTATGTATAATAAAAAATATCTATCTATGAAATGTATTGTATTAAGTATATCAGTCATCTAGTACCTATAACACAAGCTCTGCTTAGCTTGGGGCTAGATGATGCTGTGTGGGTGGACTGTCCGGAATTATTTATATATTTATTTTATTATGAGAAAGTATTTAGTTTTCAGTATTTATTTATTTCAATTCCTCTTTATCAAATAATGTAATGAAAAATTTACCATTTCTACAGTTTTTTTGTATAATTTGTTTTATAAGCTAAATGAGGTACTTACCTTATTATTAATAATTTTTTTTGTGTCAGATACTAATAACCAGCGTTAAGGTGAAAATTCTACCACGTTTTGTTAAAGCAAAAAAGCTATAATTAATGTAATGGTTATTTTCAGAATGAACAACAAAAAGTAAAAAAAAAAGAAGAGTACCAGGGGCATAGAGAGAGAACATAGAGACTATTCTGAGGATATGCTATGCATTAGCAGTAGAAATGGTCGAAAAAAAAACAATGTGACAACCCTAGCACATTTTTTTATTTGTATGAAAATTGACCAAAAATTATTTGTGTCTTTGCCCACTCAATTTAGGCGATTAATTTGCTTGCTTGAACGTTTCATATTAAGATATAAAGTAACATTGATTGCCCCTATTGCTTGTTCCTTAAATCTTGAGATCATACGGTCAAAAATATATGAAGCCTCACCGTCGCTGGAGCCCTATATTATTCAGGGTTTATCATTATTTATCATCAAAAACTGGCTTTATTGTGATTTTCAACCATTGTCCGGTGATCAGAGAAATCCCTTCCGCCATGCCATGCCATAGACTATCCAAGTCCATTCATGACCATAGACTCATTCTCTCAATCACAAGAACCGGTCAAACTTCACATGACATGTCAGTGTCATTATTTAGCACTATTGATACCTGAGCCTTACACCCTAACGTAGACCTTGCAAAGGGTCTGCTATAGATTATTCGCCTACCAAAACTAGGATGTGTCTATACGGCCAATACCTGACATGCGGCCGTCCGCGGACGCTATAGGACAACCCACACATATTGGCCACCACCACCACGAATACTCTCTAGATAGGGTAATTGTTAGGTACAGTTGGCCACACCAACCACAGACGCAGAATTTTCTTTCTTGTAGGCAGCAGACGATTTCAGCCATTTGCACTACACTATAGCCAGACCGGACAAATAGCCATTGCCTTCGAAGAACTGCAACAAGCCCAGCCCAGAGAAATAGCACTCGCCTCATGGCAAATACTATGCAATTTTGTATGAAATGCAGAACAGGTAGCGAGCGTCGTCTTCCCCGCCTTGTCCAACTCACCGTATCGCCTCTTGCATACAAAACATACAACGCTCGTCCAATCCTGACATCATTCCACCTGTAACTTCTAGCCAGACACGAACAGGCACCGGCGCCGCACCTGCTCGCCGCGACCACTACAGCATGGTCTCCATCCACAAACCATACATCACCACCCCCACTCGCGACCCGTCCGAAGGACGCGCAACAACCACACGTCTGCCAACCGAGACTATGTGTTTACAAACAACAGCTCTTTGAGTATGGCACCCACTTAAGTGCAGGCACCTTACACATCGAACCAGGCAGGTACTTTGGGTCCTACCACCCAAACAACCAATGATAGTTACTGACCACAGATGAGATACAATTGCACAAACTAGCAGTGTGATTGAGATGAGAAAATCGATAACAGAAGCACTCTGTTTGACCACAAGCCAGCACCAAATTCACCAAAGAATATACCACTAAAACAAAGTCTGATGGAACGGACACATGATGCTAAACAACCACAAAACAATAATCTGATCATGACCACTGTTCAGAATAAAGACAAGACATTCAGCCAAGCAACACAATGCCTGAAGAACTAATATTGGGACACCGTTTTCCCAATATACCACAACACACACATCCAGCCAGACGACACACTTAACATCTGGAGGATAGCCCTGGGTGTAGGAACCCAAGGCGCACACACCCTGTTCAGCCAGGCAACACCGTATGCCTGGAGAACTAATATTGAGACACCGTTTCTCAATATGCCCCACAACACATCCAGCCAGACGGCACAGTTTACGTCTGGAGGACAATCTTGGGTGTAGGAACCCAAGATGCACACACCTCGTTCAGCAAAGTCCCAGTATGCCCCACAATGCACTTTCCACCATGTCCGTCCACCAAGAAACCACAAAAGACCAAAAACAACAAGAAACCACACTAGACCAAAAACAACAAGAAACCGAACAACACCTGTAAAACACCTGTACAACCTGTAACCCGTTGTCTGCAAATAAATGATTTTGATTTTGACCTCCGCTTCTTGACAAATAAGTTACCTACATGAACAAAAGCTAACAACAAAACACATCAGAGTCTGAGATAGTAATAACTATAAAATAACACACAAAGTAGATAAATAAATGACACCTTAACAAATTACAATATTTATACACAACATAAACATATCTGGTTGGTCATCATAGCATGTTAGCTAAATGGGAAGGCATTTTTGTTGTCATACTTACACCATAAATCATCCATAACACGATGAAGGCATTTTTATTGTCATACACCATAAATCATCCATATTATTAATAGATACTGGTTGAATTTCTAACAAATTCCAGGTACTATTATAGAATTGGAAAAACAAGGAAATTTATTTTATTCTTTTTCAAAGTTAAACATCGTAATAACCATTGATTCTTTGTTGTTGTCGAATACTTACTTTGGAACTAAAATAAATGAAACATCTGTACATTTCCCTGATATTGATACCTTCCACTGATATTCACACAGACTATGTAAAGTTGATCTCCTCTCTGGGTATCCCATCATCAAAGTATGAGTATCATCCGCTTCTATTTTAGGATTCAATATTGTTGACAAACCATTTTGTTCTGTACTCTTTTGGCATGTAATGTTTGGTATTTTCCAGTTATTGAACTCTGAAAACAATAAATTATAACAGAAACAACAAATAGATTCAGGATTCAAAGAACAAGGGCTATCATTATTCACACTATGTACATGATGACATATTTAACTGGGCCTTTATCAAAGGTATAGGGTTGTGGTGACACAGTTTAGGATATAGTACGCGGCGCAAACGCGTTTCGTTAATTCAGCAAATTACAGCGGCTAAGCCGAGCCCTCAGTGTCACACCTCAGTCACTCCAGCAACCTCCCTTAGAAAACACATAGCCTAATTAAGGTTTATAGATTATCGTAAATGTCATTTCTTGTATCCGTGTTTCTGTGTATTGAATAGACTCTGTATATCGCACAAACTATCTTTTATTATAACCAACCCACAGTAGCTAAATATAGACTTGTAACTTAATAACAAAAGGGTTACTTGATCAGCTTTGACTGATTTTTGTTGTAAGTGCTAAATTCTTTCAAGAAATATAAACATTTCACAAACATTTTCTACTTCGGCGGGACTTGAACCCGCGACCCTCCCTCATACGAGATGCAACTTCTTTCAAATTCTTTAGCATTGATGAAAATGTTATGATTTGGTTACAATAAACCAAAAATGCTAGGATAGTTAGCACAATACCTTTGTAACTTAACCATAGGTAAGTACCTACCAATCAATCATTTCTACTCGTAGAAACTAAATCTAATAAGTCATTGTGGAACGATCACACCTTACCAGACTTCACGCATTACAAACCAATCCAACATTAAGGTCCAACCATCATAGTGCTTGCATTATCAAACATTCCGCTTGTTTGTATTCTCAGAAAAGCGCGGAATCCTCTCTGCAAGTAGCTGTTGTTGTACCGCAGCCCTAGAACAACTCCTTTATGACCGCAGCGATCATGCGTAGCGTCCACGTGCGTCAGCCACCGCTCGCCATCGCCACATTCATCTAAAACAAATTTGTAGAACCCGAGTCCATCCCACTTCTGATGAAGCCTCACCGTCGCTGGAGCCCTATATTATTCAGGGTTTATCATTATTTATCATCAAAAACTGGCTTTATTGTGATTTTCAACCATTGTCCGGTGATCAGAGAAATCCCTTCCGCCATGCCATGCCATAGACTATCCAAGTCCATTCATGACCATAGACTCATTCTCTCAATCACAAGAACCGGTCAAACTTCACATGACATGTCAGTGTCATTATTTAGCACTATTGATACCTGAGCCTTACACCCTAACGTAGACCTTGCAAAGGGTCTGCTATAGATTATTCGCCTACCAAAACTAGGATGTGTCTATATATACATAGAAACCTGAAATTTTGTGTCAATCAATGTCAAAAATTGTCGAATGTCAAGTCAATGTCAAAATGTCAAATTCCGAAATTGATCGTGATGGTTTTCGCTTTGTGAAAAATAAACGAAATTCCAAAAACAAACAGACAAAAATACCAAGGAAAGCTGTTGATATTCAACAAGAAATAGTAGACATTGATGTCGATAAAATTATTCGGTAAATATCCTTCTAGTTCCTAAGATATAATAAACATACCATTCAGAGGTTATAATTTGAATATCTTTTCAGACGAATACAGACGGCAGTGGAAGAATTGAGAATATCTGACTATTTCAAAGAGTTTTGCAAAGCTGTGAGTACCGTTTTACAAGACCAAAATGTTGTAGAAGTCATTTGTTTTGGTTTAGGTCACATATCGGAGTGTAATATCTCTCGGTACCAACTAGCCTTTTTACTGTGTATCAAAGAGTTTTGTAGTGTTCCTAAAGTGTCTGTCCACGATCCGATTTTTTACAAAAGTGAATGCGAAATTCTTACTAAACTAGAAGTTATAGTAATACTAGAAAACAATGAAGGCAGTTATGTAACCAATGAAAGTGGGATAACCCTAGCATACTTGCCGCACTGTCCTAAACAATTAACCAACAATTTTCTTTGGTGTAACTGGGGCGTCAAGTTGTATAACTGCCTGCTTGTATGTAACAGTTTCAGCACACTGGTTGATAACCATCCTAGTAGAATTATATCAGAGTCAGTACCATATATTTACAAAATACAACCACATACTCATGAAACAATACTAAAAAATAACTTCAAATTCACTGACATTTTCAACGATACTTCCCTCCATCACTTCCCAAAAGACAATCTTACGAAACTCGACACAGAATTTTGGGAAAAGGGTGATAAACCAAACTACGAGAACTCCGAAGAATTCATATCGGCTCTTGTGATTCAAAAGCTGAACATTTGATTTGTTAAAGGTGATCAATGGCTTCCATTACGTCCAAACCAGTGCTCGTAACCCTTCGACAATTGCTCTCGGAGTTACGTAAACAAAGTACAACTAAAAAACTAGCAGACAACCAAATGGTCCAGTACATACTATCCCAATACCGGAAAAACCAGACCACAGATCAGCAGTTATGCAAAGCTGTAGACGAAATGCACTTTAAGGCGAGAACATACTGTAACTACCTTGAAAACATAAGATTGTACAAGTCGCTCAACGTTGAGTATAAGGGAAAGGGTGAGCGATCCGTAGAAGAAACTGCTGGTATGGTTGGATTTAAATTACCTCATGATCCAAAATAATCAGTGGAGATTAGTTTTGAATCAAACTCTACATAGAATAAATAAAATGTGTTTAGCTTAGCTGGGAAATTGTAAAAATAATTAGGAAATTTGTAAGGTTTACAAGATTGTAAGTTGTTAGAAATGTTAAAATAAATCTATTAAAATTCATTTTAATTTTTATTGTACCTAACTATTTTAATAACAATGTTTTAGTTTTACTTAAGTACATAAGAAATATGAAATTAGGGGAGGCCTATGTCCAGCAGTGGACTAATATAGGCTGATGATGATGATGATGACATAAGAAATAAAACTCAAATATTTAAATTATGATTTTTTATTTATCTTATAAAATAGTGTAAATTGGTACCTAAAATGGTAGGAATGGATTTTTATATTTACAATAGCTAAATACCCTGTGGCAATAATGTTCATTGGATTTAAATTATGTATCTAAATCAAGAAAACATAAAATAAAACCAACATAGTTAATTATTTACATTCATTTTTAAAGTATAAGGATATTATGCTTGAATCTCAAATCATGGTAATTCTAAAAATTAAGGTCTGACGGGAAGTTTTCCCAAATCCCTACTTCACTTTATGTAGATCATCAAATTGATTTATTTTTATAAGTTAGGTATTTGTTTAGTGAGTGTACTCCTTCTCAATGTATTTAGCAATGGTTTGCAGCTGCATATTGCTTGTGCCTTCATAGATAGTTCCGATCTTGGCGTCTCGGAAGAATTTCTCTTGCGGGAAGTCGCGAGTGAAGCCTACTCCACCCATGAAGTCTATACACTTCGACGTGATGGTCTGGGCGATTTCTGGAAGTAAGTATATTTAATAAATATTAAAATAATATAAAGTATAATACTAGTTGTAATTTTTCTATTCCTTTGCTTGTAATTTTCGTTGTTAATAAAGATTTTAACATATAAAGTATCATATATTAATTATCAAGTATTTAAAAGTATCTTTTTAAATATCTGGATACATTTACAATCAAGGAATAGAAAAAAATAAAACTAGTACATACAATTGAGCTAACTGCAGACGGTTGCAAACAGTCTAAAAGCAGCTCAATTAATCCATGTCAATACCAGTCGGAAGCGTCCCCAAGACACCCCCATCAGCTCCTGATGGATATAAGTCGAATTGCAAGGATTATGCACGTAGGAGGGTTTTAAACTGACCTGAAGCGTAGTATTTAGCCATAGCAGCTTCCTTGACGAAGTCTTGTCCGTTCTCTTTGAGGCGAGCCGCGTTGTAGGTGAGCAAGCGGGCAGCTTCTAGTTGTGTCTCGAGATGTGCGATTTGGTAGCTTATACCCTGGAAAAGAAGAAAATAAAAAATGAAATTATTTCAAGTCAGAGATAGGAACCGCCGCCGTAACTGATAATGCGATGCGTCAATTTTAAAGAATGTTGTTAGTTTTTGTAAAAACGAATTTAAATAGTAATGAAATTGTTTAAAATCGTTCCACACTCACTCATTTGTGCTATAAAGAATTTGAATTCAGTTTATAGTTTTTAAAAACTCGCTGAATAGTTTATAGATTTTTTTACAAAAACATGTAGTTACGAATTTTACCCGTAACGATTTTTACTTCCTCCTACATCCTAGGTATTTTTACTTCTGTGGGTTAATAAGTACGTTAATAGAAGTAAAAGGGGTATTACACTACACGGTATTCAGGGACCCTAACCCTAACTGAGAGTGGTGTAATAAGATTTAGGGTCCCTTAGGGACGGACCCGGACCCGGACGATATTCAGGACCCGGTAGTTAGGGCCCTGAGTGTAATACCACTTTAAGTAGTGTGCTGGACCTGGTTAGCGTAGATCTTCTTCCCGAACTGTTTCCTCTCCAGCGTGTAAGGCACGGTGGCGTCCATGCAGCCCTGGCAGAGGCCGATCATCTGCGCGGCGATGCCAATGCGGCCCTCGTTCAGGAAACCAGCTGCGTATTTGTACCTGAAATTATGTTATTTCAGCTTTATAATATCGCGTTAAGGCGCAAACAGGAGTTAAAATAGCGCCACCACAATAAATAATGCTGGACAATCCACACAGCACCATCTAGCCCCAAAGTAAGCTAGGTACTCAAAGCTGGTGTTAGGGATACTAGATGACTTATTTACTTAATACAATACCATTACGTAGATAGATATTTTTATAACACATAGAAAAAACCTAGAACCCCGGAAAAAATATTTGTGGATCGTACAAACATTTGTCCCAAGGCGGTAATCGAACCCGCAATCACCAGACGCAGAGCCATAATCAAGAAGTTGAAGTTGAACCCGCAATCTCCTGCGTCGCAGGCAGACACCACATCGGTTGTCATCAGTTAGGTAGGTACTAAAACTATCTACACTAAGATAGTTGAAGCAGTCATAGGATCTTTGTATCTACATTAGGATCACTCAGATCATCACGGAACAATTATCTGCAGATCGTATATAGGTACATTCATTTGCCCGAGGCCGAAATCGAAACTGCACCCTCCTGCGTTGCAACGGACCTTCGCCCACTTCGCCAGAGGTTGTCAATGTCAAACAAATAACATGATAACGCGGCCGCTGTTTGAATTCCCGGGGTTTATCTTTAGATTGTTATTTGTTGTTTTGTGGTAGGGTTACTATCTCTATGATTAGATTAGCTAGTGTCTTTTGTTAGGGCATGCTGGAAGTCTATATTTAAGACATCATACCTAGATTTAAGACCAACTTATTTCGAAACTTGTATAATTTTTGGGATTTCCGAAATAAATAAATGAACAGACGACCGATGTGGCGCAGCGGGCGAAGGTTTGCCTGAGACGCAGAAAGTTGTGGGTTAGATTCGCGCTAGGACCAATATTTGTAGGATCTGCAAATATTTGTGCCGGGTGATCTGGGTGTTTTCTATGTATATTAACAAATATCTATGTACTTATATAAGAATCAGGTATATCAGTTATCTAGTACCCATAACACAAATTCTTAGCTTGGGGCTAGACGAGACGCGGTGTGGATCGTCCAATAATCAGTAAATCAATATCTTTATTTCTTTAGGCTTACAAAATAAGCACTAAGACAAGTCACATTTAATACTATAGGTACAAAATTATCAAAATAATATAAGAAATAAAGTGATAATTGATTTTCAGTTCGCTTCAATCTTTTGTCAATGTGAAGGTAATTCTAATGTGGACGCTTACCCTTTTCCGTATTCACCGAGGATGGCGCTCTCATGCACCTTTACATTGTCGAAGTGGACCATGCAGGTTCCTGAGGCACGGATGCCTAACTTGTTCTCCGGCTTGGCGACGCTGAGGCCGGGGGTCTCGCGTTCCACGATGAAGCAGGTTATCCCTTTGTAGCCCTGAAACCCAGTGAAATAGACGTTTTGAATTCTAGACATTTGGCAAAAATCGGCATGAGAATGGGAAGACAAAGACATATATACGCTGAATAATGTGTTGGAGGCTCGTATGAGAATAATAAAATGTTTATTAATAATAACTTATACTAAAAAAACATGTACCTACCTATATTCTTCTAACAGAATAACCTGTGTCAATAAACGTTCCTACCTACTATGTAATGATTGTAATGAGAAAGTCCCCACTAGCTATTTTCTGAATAATTTATATCGGTAATAAATAATTACTACTTTAAATATTATATGTATTTACCTACTTTATCATCATCTACAACCAATATTAGTCCACTGCTTGACATAGGCCTACCCTAATGACCGCCATAGCGCCTTGTCTCCGCTTGCCGCATCCAGCACCTGCCAGCAGTCTTTCGCAAGTTTCGCAGATCGTCATCCCACCTGGCCGGAGGAATGACTAGATATATACCCACGGCTTCACACGCGTCGTTTTTATGAAAACGTTTCAAGGCTATTTCTATCTCATGGCATTTGATTTATGGGATGATAATTCCAGGAATAGACCCAACGTGTATTCAAAAGTTCAGCCGATCCCTCCTATAGGTCGTTTTTGCGTGAAAAAGTAACAAACATCCATCCATACAAACTTTACGTTTAAAACATTAGTGAGGCTTGTTTTCTTCTATAGCTTACCTTAGAAGGATCAGCATTAGCCATGACAAGGAAAACTCCAGCAACATCTGAGTTAGAGATCCACATCTTCGAACCGTTGATGATGAAGTGTTCTCCATCTTTCTTGGCGACAGTCTTCAGGGAGAAAGCGTCGGATCCAGCAGTTGGCTCTGTCAGACAGAAACTGCCAGCCTGTAAACCAGTTTTAATCGATTAAAGAAAAGAACAGGACAGAATAAAGGTAATGTAATGTACCTAAGTCAGTAGGTACCTAGTTAATGTGGTCATCTTTAATAACAAATAAAATAGGTAGGTACAGTTTTTATCCATTAAAGAATAACAGCTGTGCGATTACGCTAAAACCACCCATCCAAAATTGACATGAAATCCCCTTCGCAATTTAAAATTGTATGGAAAGGACGCGCGCGATGGCCATTGAAATGGCTCAAGAATGTCAAATCGGTTGGGCGGTTTTAGCATAATCGCACTACTGGACAGTATAATGTAATGTACCTCTAAGTAAGTACCTAATGTGGGTAATCTTAAACAAGAAAATTACAAGCAAAGATTACAAACGATTTCTAACGAGTATTTACATTTTAAATTGAGGTAGGTAACTGCAGATTGTGGCAAGCAATCTAGAGCTTAACTAATCCATATCAATTTCTTACTGAGTAACTCAACATACGATTATATTGTGTGACAACCGATGTGGCGCGGCGGTAAAGGTTCACCTATGACGCAGTAAGTTGAGGGTTCCATTCCCGACCATTTTGAATGTCGATTTTTTATTTTTCGCCTTGAGACAATCTGAGACAAATTATTGTTCTAGGCTTCTGGGTGTTTTCTAAGTATAATAAAAAACCTATCTATGTAATGTATGTACACCAGTCATCTATAGCAATACAATACAATACAATACAATAAGCAAAAATGACAGTAGACTCTTAATGTAGACAATAAAACTTTACTTTCCGTGCTAGTTGTAAACTGTGTTACGGCAAAGTAATGATTCTTATCCCTAAGAAAATACGGGTCATATTAGCGTGCGAGCGAACTCCTTTGAACCATTGGAGTGACGTAGGTAGTGACGAGGTGTCCTGCAGTCCGGTCTATTGTTTCGGTTGGTAGGCGAAAACAAGTTTGCTCGTACACTGCAGTGCACAAAAAATAGTCCTAATGCTAGTTCAACCTTATACATTTAGACTAATATTTAGATTACATTTAGAATAATATTTAAATTATAGAGATCATGCCCAGCTATTTACTATCTTACAAAACTAATAAGTACTTTTATATGACAATGTAATTTAGCCCTATATATAACTAAACCATATATTATTATATAACATGTTTCTTGAATATTCCATAGTTATTTAGGCATATATGTATATACAAATAAATACAAAAACGGATCAAATGAATAAATAGAGGAACATATATACCTATTAACAAGACAAATTGTTTTTATTGTATTCTATATAGTTTTACCTATCTAGTATTATTTTTAGTAGTGCATTTAGGAGAAATATTTTATTAGACTTAAACAGCTAGTCTTGATCATAATTTCACCTATATTTAATTTTATTCATTTGATTTACGGACATTGGTATATGACATTATATAATATAAATAAAATATATATATACAAAATAGATTACTTAATTAAAGGATATAATATTATGTCATCTAAGAAGATTTATCCGGTAAGCAAAATATATCTTTATTTATGTATATATATTTTTAGTAGGTAACTATGTTTATTTACTGATTATTTACTTCTTATAAGAATTTTCTCAGTTTCATCATAATCTAGGTTTTGCAGGTACTCATCTAGAACTTTTTTACACATAAACCTTGATTTGTCATATAAAGGCACTTCCTTACAAAATCGGTTATATAGATACGGTGCCATGATATAAGCAAAGCCCTGTGCAAATGTCGTCTGACAGTCGGGAACTCGGAATACTTTGTGTTTTTTTCTATTAAGTGCCTTTTCGGGTCTACAGCAAGAATGTTGTCGTGTGATAATATATTTCATGTATAATTGTCGGACGGTAAGTACCATGAACTCACGATAGAGAGAAGCAGACGAGTATCTGAATGGCTTAAAGTTCAAAACCTTTATTAAGCAACGTTGAGAACGTTCAATCTTAATCATTGTTGTCTTTTTTGCACCACCCCAAGCCGATATTCCATATGTTATGATCGATTGACATAATGATAGGTATACAGTTCTATTCGTCCTTTCATCTTTTAGCTGCCTAATCTTTTTAAAAACTGGTATTAACTTACGTACACGTGATTTAAGACTATCTATGTGTTGCTTCCAACATAAGTTTTTGTCAATAATAATGCCCAGGTATTTTATTTGGTCTGTAGCTGAAAAGGTGTAGCAATTACAACTATTATTATCAATGTTATTACAAGAGTGAGCTTTAAGAGAAAAATTTTTATCAGGCTGGCCATTATTGTATATAGAAAATGTTATGTATTTAGTTTTAGTTAGATTTAATGTAAGTAGATTAGAATTTAGACAGTTGATAATGACGCGCATCCCCTTTTCAGCTGTGTCAAATCAAGTGACTTTTTTGCAATATGACGTAGCGCGGCGATGAACAGAGTTAAGTGCCTCGTAGTATTAACTTCCAAAATGCGCTGTATAACTTGGTGAACACGGGTCAGATTTGGTTGCACTAACAACACCGTATTTTTGCGAGCACATGCACGCGTCTTCACTGTTGGCTGACTTGGACGAGAATCAAAAGAAGATATAGCATCCAAAACACAAGCTCTGCTTTGCTTGGGGCTAGATGATGATGAGTGGATTGGGATTGCCAGCATTATTTATTAAGCACCAATATATTTTCCGCGTGGAAGAAAGCGTAACTTACATATTCCGTGCAAAGTTTAGTCAAATACTTCTGCTTCTGTTCTTCAGTGCCCAGCTTCATAAACAAAGAGTTGACGAGGGTGTTGTGGATGTCGACGTATGCTGCGACGGCGGGATCCACCCTGGAGAGTTCTTCCACCACCAGCATCATTGTCAGGAAACCGCAGCCTGAGCCGCTGTACTTCTCAGGAGTTTCAATGCCCATGAGCTGTTAGTAAAGGGAATTGTGTTAGTTTTACGATTAAAACTTTCGTAGTTTGATGAATTTAGGTATTATTATTGTAACTAATTGTAAGAGGGTTTCTTATAAACAACGTAAATTAACAAAATTTTCAATAAATAGCTGTCCCTGTATATTGTGTGAATTATTATGTAATTAGAGTTCGTAAGCCCTCTCACTTTGGGTAATCTGTGTCGAGCGCGGATTCAATTCCCGTCGAAGTCGAAATCATTAAATTGTTTTGGAATCTACCCACAACACAAGTTATGCTTAGCTTGGGGCTAGATGATGCTGTGTCGATTGTCCAGAATTGTTTATATTTATTATTATACTAGCGACCCACCCCGGCTTCGCACGAATGGTGATTATACTTAAACCATCCTCTTGAATCATTCTATGAATTGGAAAAAAACCGCATCAAAATCTGTTGCGTAGTTTTAAAGATCTAAGCATACAGACAGCGAGAAGCAATTTTGTTTTTTACTATGTAGGGATTATAATTAGGTTCGTAGGAACACTCAGGTTAGGAAACATTGATGCACTTTATGTTACGTACAACCCAAAAGGCATTTCAACTCTTGATTCGGTTAGCGTTATTCTACTCTTCGAATATGGAATTGACTAATGAGTGAAGAAAACAATGATATAGACAGCCTGGTTGGAAATTATATTGGTTTTGTTTATAAAAGAATGACTTGTGAGTGGGTAGTAAAAGTCTACAACCTTGATAAAGATTTGAGGTCAGATAAATTTGTTTTGTGTCCTCTATATGTCTGAATGAATGATAACGTCTTGGAGTTGAATTAAGTTGGTCTACGAATCCTTTTTGTCTTATCATTCATCGCGCTGGGGCATGTATGGTATGTTCTTTTCAACTTAGAAGCTTAGATGATAGGTAAATATTAATGGACTTACTCCGTTGTCAAACAGCATCTGTCGGATGTTATCGTCTATTTTGTGTTCATCTTCCATTTTCTTTACAAGCGGGGCAATTTGGTCTGTGGCTAGTTTTCTAACTGAAATACAGAATTACATGCGTCACATACCTCTTAATTTAGCTTCAATCATTTTGCATCTATACATCAGCCAAACTCGATGTAGAATGTTTGTAAACAAACCGTCCATGCTTAACCTAAAATACACTCTGTTGCCGCGCCTTTTATACGCAATTTACATTACTTGTCATTTAAGATCCTTCCTTCACTAAATATTTCGTACCCTGATATCTAAAATTCGACGCCAAGCAAGTGAATTTTAGTTTTTTGTGTCGTGGTTTGTTTACGAACATTCTACATCTAGTTTGGCTAGTGTATAGGTACGTACTTTCTGTAGATATTACATGGATAAGATATATTTTTTACATGATCCATCATTATTTGGCTTTAGGGCATTGCTATGCTATATAATTTGTCAGCTGAACCATGAATATGATATAAAGTAAGTAGGTACGTAAACTGACTTGCATTACATGCAGTTTATGCAAAGGTTATGAAATTGCAAAATTGTAAGTATCTACCTACCTATTATGTAGCTCAGTGGCTCGTGTTTACAGCGAGCCAGTTAAGTAATAGGTACGCTTTATCTCTACTATTTAGGACACTATATTGGCACTTGACTTGCATGTAAACAATAGGTATTTATGTGTAGTTACCTACCTACTTACTATTTTCAAATTTTAATAGTTAAATGTACCTAATAGGTAGGTATTTTCATTTTTTTAAGTTTCCTTACATAAAATATACTTACTCAACAAAATTCCTGAAAAGTTTAAATTATGCAGGTACCTATATAGCTTATTGAAAAAGCTTTCTCATGGTATTTCTTGGTTATCACTGTAGTATTTAAAAAAAATTATTTGTTCAAATTATTTTTTAAAATATATTGGATTGGAACCTACTTTTAGATTTTTTTTTGTGGTTTGTTGAAGTATGTAGGTAGGTAACTACCTAGATTTCTCCAGTGTTAAAAACCTTTTAAGACCATATTTCTAGCAATAAATGAATCTTTTTTCTTGCTAGATTAATAAAACTAGAACTTATGTAGGTATATTGTTTTGCGTTATTATCACAAATAAGCACCACCATCTGTTACAATTACATCATACATAAGTACCTACATTATTTCTTATCAACCTTCTACGTAGGTATTCTCAACTCATCCACGATAGTGTTGTATTTAATTTTAGGTAGGTACCTAATACACTAACCATTTTGAGATAGTTACGTCCCTAAATTATTATGAAATGAAAAATTTAGGCAAAAACAAATAAATACGAAACTTTTAAAACTATCGTGGTTATGAACACTAAAGTCAATTAAAATGGGATATTTAACATGATTTCAGTTGTTTTGTGTGTTCCAATAGATCTTCCCTTCCATCCGGCATGAAAATTTGCCGTAATATCAGAACTATCTAAACAACTCGAATCAACATAGTTAAATTCCTAAATAAGTATCCCGTTTTACATTTTAGTTACATAACCGGCATATCAAGCAGATAAAGATATTGTTGGTTTATGGGTATTGCTTGGATGAAATTAACCTAGGTAAAGCCTAGAATGGAAACCATTCTGATTTTTTGAAGGGTAAAGATATTGAGGTACAGTAGGTAAATTACAATACAATCAGCATTGCCATACAGTATGGTAATGGTTTTTAATTGATTATTATCTAAAGAAGCTATGATTGTGTCATTTTACATAAATAAATGTTCAGTATAAATAGCTAGTAAGTTTAACACCAGAACGTATATAATTTGTTAAGAAATAAAAAAGTTATCATACTTAGAAAAAATGTGGTCCATCTCTCCCGGTTTTACCCTACTTTACCGACCTATGCGTTGATTGTGTGACTATTCTGTTGCCAAGTTGTTTTCTAATTCTTTTCGAGCTTGTCGCGTTTCGTAGATAAATTTATACCAAAAAAAATCTGCGTGTGTTGTTTTTTACTCAAATAATAAATCATTTTATCCGTCCGTGGGGTACCTACCGACCTGATGGAAAACGGTTACCGCAGTCTATGGACGCCAATCGATTTCAAACTTTTTCGATATAATTTTATAGGAAATGCATACTTAGTTTTACATCATTTATTTACTAGGTAAAAGTACCTAGTGACAGAGTTTTAAATTAAATTATAAGGCCTTTATGAGACAGTAAAAAAGAACAATTGTTAACTTACCTACTTACTAAATTTAAACCAAATAAGGGAAAACCTAGACCTAATCAATGGGTATCAAAACAACAACAGTTTAAAAGCGAAAAGTTATAATCTAGTTACTTATAGAGTACCTATTTATTACACCCTTTTTGGTTTTGGTACCCTATAAAATGTGTAGAGTAAACCGTTGTTGCCAACTTTTGACTTAACAAGGTTGTTATCGTGCAAGCGATATAACTAGATAGGTACCTTTGTGTTATTTGGTCACTGATAAGCGTAATATGTTCGAAGATTACTTCAAAAATATCTAGGTATTTGCAAGATTTCTTATCGTTTGTTTAATTATACAACATAAGTATATAACTATAATTGTTATTGTGATTTGTTCATTACGTAGCTATGTACTATTATTTATTCTGTGGCTATAGTTCTATAACACAATGTGCCATAATATGTTACGCCCGCAACCTACCGATTTGTTATTTGATTAAATATAACAACAGAATCGAATTTTTGTGTCAATATCAAGATAAATCGTTTATGAATACCTTATCTGGAACTGCTAAACTGTTTTCTTTCTACATTAGCCACGTCGATATTAAGTACGAAGAACTATTTGTTTCAGAACTCAGACGGAACACAATAATTTCTAGTTCTTCTAAGTCAAGTAAATTTGAAAAATACTGGCAGTATCTACCTACTTCTAAGTCAAGTAACATTTTAAAATCTAATTATTACAAAATAAGAAACAAACTCATTGTAAAGTAATTGATTTTCTCTTGACATAATTTTTATTTTGTTGAGATAATTATTAATTAAGTATGCTTATCACATAAGTTTCTAATTTATAATAAATTTGTTTTACCCTTTACTTAAATCTAATACAATTTAGATTATTAAGTATAATATCATTATTTACATATCTTTGAGTATTGGGGGTTCATAAATAATTGAATAAGTTAGGTACTTACATACTATTTTGTAGGTAGTTGTTGAACAGATCTACTCTTTAAACCTGAATAATAGAATGAAACTATTATATTTTGATAAATATTATCATAACATTAAAACGGGTTTATTGCAGTGCTTGCGACTTGCGAGATATTATTATTACAAGGTTTGCAATTTCACTTAATTCCCTAAACACTGATGAAAGCATATAAATCTAAATAATCATAGATTTATGTGGATAAAAGTGTATAGATAGGCTAATAATTATTATATTTACTTGTATCCTGCATGGCCAGTTCATCATCCGTCAGCAGGGTCAAAGGTCGAGGAGCTGAAGCTTCCGAGCTGAAGTTCTTCCTGGCTCGTGCTGCCACCGGCGCGCGCCATTGCTCCGCGATCTGCAAATCCACATTTTTTTATAATGTAGGTATTAACTATGTATTTTTGTATTATTTTTTGCAAGTATTGGGTAGTTCTTATTTTAAATCGCGCACCATAGTGAAGACAACGACGAAGCGGAAACGTTCGGTATTTCTATTTGTAAAACTAATAATGTACTTATGTATTATTTGTGTATTGGGTAGTTAGTTCTTATTGTAAATCACCTTATTGCAGACAATACGACGAAGCGGGAACATGTTTGGTATTTCTATTTGTAATACTTGAGTTTAGCGAGCTGCGACTGCGCAAGGCAACAACGTGGACTGACTGGTTGGATTGGTTTTACATATTGTTTTCGTGTCTCTTATCTCACTCACTCGCACTAAAGATAACAAGTTCGGGTTCGAAGCAATTGATGATGAATACTGACCGAATATTAAATGTGTCCTTGCATAACATAAGTTGTATAATGTAATTAAGTTCGTTTACCTAAAGTCAGTAACTACTTACATATTATTCGTGTTTAGTTTCAGTATACATCATCAGTTTTTTTGAGTTTAACTATCGAACGCTTGTATTGCTTCTAAGTATTTTTTACAACAAAGTGGTTATTTGTACTTAGGTATATAGGTCGCGTCACGTAAAAAGAGCGCTGGAAGAAAGTGGAAGGGGTATGTTCGCGCATGGGTACACTCGCGTACGATAGTACTATGCCAATTTGCTGTGCCTATTTTTAACTAATATTTCACTCGCGGCTTGGTGTTGGTTATTAGAAAATAATATTAGATAAAATTAAAAACAAGTTCGATTCAGTTTAGAATGTTTAATCTAATTACAAAAAAATAATGTAATGTAGCAACTCCATCTATTAAGTCGCCTTGGGTGACGTGAAAACCAGATGAGGACGCGGGATTGATACTGGAGGTGGCTATTTCATCATCGTCGCTGTCGTCACTTGAGCTTTCATCATTATTTGAGTCAGAATCATCATCCCTTACACGAATAATAAATGTTTCTGTAATCATATCTCCCAAATGATCGCTTTTACAGTAATCGGTCTCTACCTCTATTTCCTTTACCTTTGTGCATAATTTCCAAAAACCATTAAAATGTAAAACCATTTCGTAAACTTTTGTGCGCGATGGTATTTTGACAAGAAACGTGACGTGTGACATCAAATGTCAACTGACGAACCAATAGCGCACCGGCAAGCATGCGGCGCATCACGGCGCATGACCCTTCCACCCCGCGCCCCACCGCCTACCTCCAAAAAGACCCATAAATCGCCTTCTGCGCAGCTTTACCGCCAGCGTTCTTCTTACATGACGCGAACTATACCAATACCAACCGACCTACCTATCAGTAGGTAGGTAGTAGGTACTTAGAGTGATTATTAAGAATTAATTTAAATTTATTTAGATGGAAAGGAACGGTAAAGGCAACCAAATTTTTTTAAGAACAAAAGATTTTGGGCTTGAGTAATATTTCCCCAAAGTACTTTACTTATTCCATTTTACAGTCAGAAAAAGGTGTAATAAGGCAAAATAAGGACAAGAGATAATTAGAGAAATACAGAGAAGAATAAAGGTCTTTCCAAATTGTGCAACTGAAATAAGACATATGGACGAGTGGACACTTGCGCGAAAAATCACAAAACTCTTAATTTCTCTCGAAAAAGAGTTCGCAGAGAGTTGCGGATTTCACTGTTGTGTAGGAAATTTACTTATTTTTATTTTTCTAAATTTCCTCTACCCTCTTCCCTTCCTTCCCCATAAAGAGAAACATATTTAACGTAGACATTAGTAGCATGTGCTACGATGCTACTAAGGATCCACGTAGCAAACAAAAAACATTCACGAGTTCAACTGAAAAATTTGACTAGAATTTTATTTATCTTACTGAAAAGCGCTACTCTTCAGGTTATGCTAGTAGGTATACATACACATTATAATTTCTCGTAGCTTCGAAAAGCTACGAGAAATTATAATGTGTAGTAAGAAAAGTGGCGTCGCGTTGAAGTCTTTTGTATGCTACGCGGTGCCAACGTAGCCCCGTAGCACGAAGTGCTACGAAGATCTACGTCAAAGTTATGTTTCTCATTAGGGGGTAAGAATCAGCCAGTTCATTCAAAATAAAGGGTAAAAGCTTTTTTTATCACACTGGAAAGCTTAACTCTTCAAGTTTTGGTAGTTTCGAAGCTACGAGGAACTATGTGTGTAGTAAGAAAAGTGGGGTCGCGTTGAAGTTTTTTGTATGCTACGCGGTGCCAACGTAGCCCCGTAGCACGAAGTGCTACGAAGATCTACGTCAAAGTTATGTTTCTCATTAGGGGGTAAGAATCAGCCAGTTCATTCAAAATAAAGGGTAAAAGCTTTTTTTATCACACTGGAAAGCTTAACTCTTCAAGTTTTGGTAGTTTCGAAGCTACGAGGAACTATGTGTGTAGTAAGAAAAGTGAGGTCGCGTTGAAGTCTTTTGTATGCTACGCGGTGCCAACGTGGCCCCGTAGCACATTCTACAAAGGTCTACGCTAAAATATGTTTCTCGTTTTAAGGCAAGGGGTACCTGAAAGCAATATCTGCCACAGGAAAGAAAGCAAAATTACCTACAATGGCGAAATCCGCAACTCTCTACGACGACGTCTGTTTCGAGAGAAAGGGTTATTGGCATTTCGTACACTCGAAGGTTTAAAATTTAATTTTGAGGTTCCTTACATTGATTGTCAGTTTTTACACTCCTTCGTTAAGGTTGAATAACGAAGAATTTTCTGAATTTTCGCGAAAGTGTCATTCGCTCAAAATTCCACGCATCCCTTAGACCCATTGGATAGAAATAGCCTTGAGACGTTTCCATAGAAACAACGCATGAGAAGCCGCGGGCATATCATCATCATCATAATAAATAAATAAATAAAATAAAAATCATCAGCCTATTACATTAATCCACTGCTGGACATAGGCCTCCCCTAATGAGCGCCATAGCGCGGGCAGGTGATTGTTTTAAATATATTTAAAATTTCATGATCTTCTTTTGAAAAGTAAGAGACTTTGAAAAAAATAATATTTGCGATTGAGCCTTCTGATCGATAGGTATCGCTAAATTGTGATTTTTTACAATTTCGCGGGTTCGACTCCCGATTCAGCCAGGCAATTGTTCAAAAATCTTTAAATGCAGTACTTATCTATAAATTGTTTTTAAAATCAAAATTTAAAATGTATTGTTTAAGTAAAATTTTCGGTTTTAGTTAAATTTTACCTCGTTCTTGATTTAAATTTTGAGATTTATGAAAAACACAGGACACTTTCCTCTCCATTTAAGTGTCCTGTCTTTCCCACAAATCTTAACTGTTGTTTCTGATCAAAGAGAATAAAACGGGAGTAAATTTATTGGTAGTTATTTTAAATATTGGGGTAAGCGGTAAAAATCAGCTTAATAAATATTTGGGCAGCTTAATAAATTTTGGTCGGATGTAAAATAAAAACGACCTGCAATACTTGGCTGACAAATATAAAATTTTTGGTAAGTGAATAAATAGCGGTATGGTCTATGAAATTAATACTTTTGGGCAACTGAATAAAAAAATCATGGGCAGTAATAAACCGTTATTATGTTACAGCAAGTAATAAAATTTTTGAGGTGCATAATAAATGTTATGGGCAAAAGAATTTTCGCTTTTTTCTGCTTTACGTTTTCGCGCGGCTTATTTAAACATTTACACAGACTTTCAATAATTTGAAAGTCTGTGTAAATGTTTGTTATAAATAATCTCAGTAGATACTTAAGTTATTGAGAACAAATTTGGTGGTGGTAGGTATGTAGATACTTAGTATTTTAGATGAAATTTAGTATGTAAGTAGATACTTTAAGACCGATAATAACTTAGTAAATATTAAGCAAAGTTTAAAATATTTGGGGCTTTCCTACAGATGATCTCTATCTGTCAATCTTGGGAATAAAGAAATAAAGTTATAAAAAAACTCTGGTTCGCGGGCGAAGCCGCGGGGCGCATAATGTAATAAAAAAAGTTTAAAAAAAATAAAAGTCCACTCGCACTCGCACTCGCACTCGCACTCGCACTCGCACTCGCACTCGCACTCGCACTCGCACTCGCACTCGCACTCGCACACGCACTCGCACTCGCACTCGCACTCGCACTCGCACTCGCACTCGCACTCGCACTCGCACTCGCACTCGCACTCGCACTCGCACTCGCACACGCACTCGCACTCGCACTCGCACTCGCACTCGCACTCGCACTCGCACTCGCACACGCACTCGCACTCGCACTCGCACTCGCACTCGCACTCGCACTCGCACTCGCACTCGCACTCGCACTCGCACTCGCACTCGCACTCGCACTCGCACTCGCACTCGCACTCGCACTCGCACTCGCACTCGCACTCGCACTCGCACTCGCACTCGCACTCGCACACGCACTCGCACTCGCTCTCGCACTCGCACTCGCACTCGCACTCTGAACAAAGGTCTTTAGTAAATAAACAAGTTATTAAGGCAGCACCTAAAGTGGCGCCACCACTTATTTTCTTAAATAAGTGTGGGCTGTGTTCTCAATAAGTGAGTTTAGTGTTCTCGTTCAATTAGTAATATAGAAAAGACCCTAGAGCTTGTATTATCACCGATCAAATAGCATGTAAGTTCAGGCATGAAAATTCTCGTTTTCATGTTTTTATATTATGTCCCTAAGCAAAACATAATAATATGAATATTTCATTTAAGTACCTACCTACTTAATCCGATTTTACAAATTCATAAATCCAAGATTTGTGCATGCGTGATCCAAGATTTGTGCTTGTGCGTGTGTGATTTGGGCTGTGTCTCTAGTAGGCAAACAGTGGGCAGCCGACTGAGTTTGCGGCATATCAGTTCAGTACGCTCTTCCATATATTTTAAATTGAGTGTCCACAGTTTGCTAGTTTGCGCTCACTGTATGCAGTTTGCAGCGACACACGATTGGACGAGACACGAGAGCCAATAGCAAGCATTCAAAAAGGCTATAATTTCGTGGCAGTCGCAAAAATAATTCAGCGTAGACATTTCTGTTAGATTTTTATATTATAGTGGTTTTTAGGTAAAATGTTATTCCCATTCCCATGCCCATTCGCACTCGCACTCGCACTCGCACTCGCACTCGCACTCGCTCTCGCACTCGCACTCGCACTCGCACTCGCTCTCGCACTCGCACTCGCACTCGCACTCGCTCTCGCACTCGCACTCGCACTTGCACTCGCACTCGCACTCGCACTCGCACTCGCACTCGCACTCGCACTCGCACTCGCACTCGCACTCGCACTCGCACTCGCACTCGCACTCGCACTTTCACTCGCACTCGCACTCGCACACGCACTCGCACTCGCACTCGCACTCGCACTCGCTCTCGCACTCGCACTCGCACTCGCACTCTGAACAAAGGTCTTTAGTAAATAAACAAGTTATTAAGGCAGCACCTAAAGTGGCGCCACCACTTATTTTCTTAAATAAGTGTGGGCTGTGTTCTCAATAAGTGAGTTTAGTGTTCTCGTTCAATTAGTAATATAGAAAAGACCCTAGAGCTTGTATTATCACCGATCAAATAGCATGTAAGTTCAGGCATGAAAATTCTCGTTTTCATGTTTTTATATTATGTCCCTAAGCAAAACATAATAATATGAATATTTCATTTAAGTACCTACCTACTTAATCCGATTTTACAAATTCATAAATCCAAGATTTGTGCATGCGTGATCCAAGATTTGTGCTTGTGCGTGTGTGATTTGGGCTGTGTCTCTAGTAGGCAAACAGTGGGCAGCCGACTGAGTTTGCGGCATATCAGTTCAGTACGCTCTTCCATATATTTTAAATTGAGTGTCCACAGTTTGCTAGTTTGCGCTCACTGTATGCAGTTTGCAGCGACACACGATTGGACGAGACACGAGAGCCAATAGCAAGCATTCAAAAAGGCTATAATTTCGTGGCAGTCGCAAAAATAATTCAGCGTAGACATTTCTGTTAGATTTTTATATTATAGTGGTTTTTAGGTAAAATGTTATTCCCATTCCCATGCCCATTCGCACTCGCACTCGCACTCGCACTCGCACTCGCTCTCGCACTCGCACTCGCACTCGCACTCGCTCTCGCACTCGCACTCGCACTCGCACTCGCACTCGCACTCGCACTCGCACTCGCACTCGCACTCGCACTCGCACTCGCACTCGCACTCGCACTCGCACTCGCACTCGCACTCGCACTCGCACTCGCACTCGCACTCGCACTCGCACTTTCACTCGCACTCGCACTCGCACACGCACTCGCACTCGCACTCGCACTCGCACTCGCTCTCGCACTCGCACTCTGAACAAAGGTCTTTAGTAAATAAACAAGTTATTAAGGCAGCACCTAAAGTGGCGCCACCACTTATTTTCTTAAATAAGTGTGGGCTGTGTTCTCAATAAGTGAGTTTAGTGTTCTCGTTCAATTAGTAATATAGAAAAGACCCTGGAGCTTGTATTATCACCGATCAAATAGCATGTAAGTTCAGGCATGAAAATTCTCGTTTTCATGTTTTTATATTATGTCCCTAAGCAAAACATAATAATATGAATATTTCATTTAAGTACCTACCTACTTACCACTCGCACTCGCACTCGCACTCGCACTCGCACTCGCACTCGCACTCGCACTCGCACACGCACACGCACTCGCACACGCACTCGCACTCGCACTCGCACTCGCACTCGCACTCGCATTCGCCCTCGCACTCGCACTCGCACACGCACTCGCACTCGCACTCGCACTCGCACTCTGGACAAAGGTCTTTAGTAAATAAACAAGTTATTAAGGCAGCACCTAAAGTGGCGCCACCACTTATTTTCTTAAATAAGTGTGGGCTGTGTTCTCAATAAGTGAGTTTAGTGTTCTCGTTCAATTAGTAATATAGAAAAGACCCTAGAGCTTGTATTATCACCGATCAAATAGCATGTAAGTTCAGGCATGAAAATTCTCGTTTTCATGTTTTTATATTATGTCCCTAAGCAAAACATAATAATATGAATATTTCATTTAAGTACCTACCTACTTAATCCGATTTTACAAATTCATAAATCCAAGATTTGTGCATGTGTGATCCAAGATTTGTGCTTGTGCGTGTGTGATTTGGGCTGTGTCTCTAGTAGGCAAACAGTGGGCAGCCGACTGAGTTTGCGGCATATCAGTTCAGTACGCTCTTCCATATATTTTAAATTGAGTGTCCACAGTTTGCTAGTTTGCGCTCACTGTATGCAGTTTGCAGCGACACACGATTGGACGAGACACGAGAGCCAATAGCAAGCATTCAAAAAGGCTATAATTTCGTGGCAGTCGCAAAAATAATTCAGCGTAGACATTTCTGTTAGATTTTTATATTATAGTGGTTTTTAGGTAAAATGTTATTCCCATTCCCATGCCCATTCGCACTCGCACTCGCACTCGCACTCGCACTTTCACTCGCACTTTCACTCGCACTTGCACTCGCACTCGCACTCGCACTCGCACTCGCACTCGCACTCGCACTCGCACTCGCACTCGCACTCGCACTCGCACTCGCACTCGCACTCGCACTCGCACTCGCACTCGCACTCGCACTCGCACTCGCACTCGCACTCGCACTCGCACTCGCACTCGCAACCGCACCCGCACTCGCACACGCACTCGTACTCGCACTCGCACTCGCACTCGCACTCGCACTCGCACTCGCACTCGCACTCGCACTCGCACTCGCACTCGCACTCGCACTCGCACTCGCACTCGCACTCGCACTCGCACTCTGGACAAAGGTCTTTAGTAAATAAACAAGTTATTAAGGCAGCACCTAAAGTGGCGCCACCACTTATTTTCTTAAATAAGTGTGGGCTGTGTTCTCAATAAGTGAGTTTAGTGTTCTCGTTCAATTAGTAATATAGAAAAGACCCTAGAGCTTGTATTATCACCGATCAAATAGCATGTAAGTTCAGGCATGAAAATTCTCGTTTTCATGTTTTTATATTATGTCCCTAAGCAAAACATAATAATATGAATATTTCATTTAAGTACCTACCTACTTAATCCGATTTTACAAATTCATAAATCCAAGATTTGTGCATGTGTGATCCAAGATTTGTGCTTGTGCGTGTGTGATTTGGGCTGTGTCTCTAGTAGGCAAACAGTGGGCAGCCGACTGAGTTTGCGGCATAATATCAGTTCAGTACGCTCTTCCATATATTTTAAATTGAGTGTCCACAGTTTGCTAGTTTGCGCTCACTGTATGCAGTTTGCAGCGACACACGATTGGACGAGACACGAGAGCCAATAGCAAGCATTCAAAAAGGCTATAATTTCGTGGCAGTCGCAAAAATAATTCAGCGTAGACATTTCTGTTAGATTTTTATATTATAGTGGTTTTTAGGTAAAATGTTATTCCCATTCCCATGCCCATTCGCACTCGCACTCGCACTCGCACTCGCACTCGCACTTTCACTCGCACTTGCACTCGCACTCGCACTCGCACTCGCACTCGCACTCGCACTCGCACTCGCACTCGCACTCGCACTCGCACTCGCACTCGCACTCGCACTCGCACTCGCACTCGCACTCTGGACAAAGGTCTTTAGTAAATAAACAAGTTATTAAGGCAGCACCTAAAGTGGCGCCACCACTTCTTGATATTTCGTCACTTCATTCTTCAGATATAATTAACCAAGTAGTACTTTAAACCTACTAGGCAGTCGCACGATTTACTCGATTTCATGTTTATTTTTTTTTTTTTTTTGAGGGTAGCCATGCCTTAGCTGGCTGTCTGCAAGGCGATCTCTTCATTCTTTTTTCGTGCGAGGCAGCGTACGGACGTAACAGCTCCCTCTTGTAAAATAAATTTATTCCTCATGCCGAAGAGAAGTTTCGACATGATTAAATGTTATAATAATAAAATTAAGAGAAGGAGAATAAAAAACGCCGACGAGTAATAGTGTATTCGTCAGATTCGGAGTTAAGTGAACAAGGTAAGCAAAGTGCTATTATCTTTTCAAGTGTTGTTGCAAAATGTTCGTAAAGCAAGCAGGTAGATTTTACCTCTGGTAGGTAACTACCTACTTAAGCCTGTCAGATTGACCCTGGGGTCAAGTTATTCCCATTCCCATGCCCATTCGCACTCGCACTCGCACTCGCACTCGCACTCGCTCTCGCACTCGCACTCGCACTCGCACTCGCTCTCGCACTCGCACTCGCACTCGCACTCGCACTCGCACTCGCACTCGCACTCGCACTCGCACTCGCACTCGCACTCGCACTCGCACTTTCACTCGCACTCGCACTCGCACTCGCACTCGCACTCGCACTCGCACTCGCACTCGCCCTCGCACTCGCACTCGCACTCGCACTCGCACTCGCACTCGCACTCGCACTCGCACTCGCACTCGCACTCGCACTCGCACTCGCACTCGCACTCGCACTCGCACTCGCACACGCACTCGCACTCGCACTCGCACTCGCACTCGCACTCGCTCCCGCACACGCACTCGCACTCGCACTCGCACTCGCACTCTGGACAAAGGTCTTTAGTAAATAAACAAGTTATTAAGGCAGCACCTAAAGTGGCGCCACCACTTATTTTCTTAAATAAGTGTGGGCTGTGTTCTCAATAAGTGAGTTTAGTGTTCTCGTTCAATTAGTAATATAGAAAAGACCCTAGAGCTTGTATTATCACCGATCAAATAGCATGTAAGTTCAGGCATGAAAATTCTCGTTTTCATGTTTTTATATTATGTCCCTAAGCAAAACATAATAATATGAATATTTCATTTAAGTACCTACCTACTTAATCCGATTTTACAAATTCATAAATCCAAGATTTGTGCATGTGTGATCCAAGATTTGTGCTTGTGCGTGTGTGATTTGGGCTGTGTCTCTAGTAGGCAAACAGTGGGCAGCCGACTGAGTTTGCGGCATATCAGTTCAGTACGCTCTTCCATATATTTTAAATTGAGTGTCCACAGTTTGCTAGTTTGCGCTCACTGTATGCAGTTTGCAGCGACACACGATTGGACGAGACACGAGAGCCAATAGCAAGCATTCAAAAAGGCTATAATTTCGTGGCAGTCGCAAAAATAATTCAGCGTAGACATTTCTGTTAGATTTTTATATTATAGTGGTTTTTAGGTAAAATGTTATTCCCATTCCCATGCCCATTCGCACTCGCACTCGCACTCGCACTCGCACTCGCACTTTCACTCGCACTCGCACTCGCACTCGCACTCGCACTCGCACTCGCACTCGCACTCGCACTCGCACTCGCACTCGCACTCGCACTCGCACTCGCACTCGCACTCGCACTCGCACTCGCACTCGCACTCGCACTCGCACTCGCACTCGCACTCGCACTCGCACCCGCACCCGCACTCGCACACGCACTCGTACTCGCACTCGCACTCGCACTCGCACTCGCACTCGCACACGCACTCGCACTCGCACTCGCACTCGCACTCGCACTCGCACTCGCACTCGCACTCGCACTCGCACTCGCACTCGCACTCGCACTCGCACTCTGGACAAAGGTCTTTAGTAAATAAACAAGTTATTAAGGCAGCACCTAAAGTGGCGCCACCACTTATTTTCTTAAATAAGTGTGGGCTGTGTTCTCAATAAGTGAGTTTAGTGTTCTCGTTCAATTAGTAATATAGAAAAGACCCTAGAGCTTGTATTATCACCGATCAAATAGCATGTAAGTTCAGGCATGAAAATTCTCGTTTTCATGTTTTTATATTATGTCCCTAAGCAAAACATAATAATATGAATATTTCATTTAAGTACCTACCTACTTAATCCGATTTTACAAATTCATAAATCCAAGATTTGTGCATGTGTGATCCAAGATTTGTGCTTGTGCGTGTGTGATTTGGGCTGTGTCTCTAGTAGGCAAACAGTGAGCAGCCGACTGAGTTTGCGGCATATCAGTTCAGTACGCTCTTCCATATATTTTAAATTGAGTGTCCACAGTTTGCTAGTTTGCGCTCACTGTATGCAGTTTGCAGCGACACACGATTGGACGAGACACGAGAGCCAATAGCAAGCATTCAAAAAGGCTATAATTTCGTGGCAGTCGCAAAAATAATTCAGCGTAGACATTTCTGTTAGATTTTTATATTATAGTGGTTTTTAGGTAAAATGTTATTCCCATTCCCATGCCCATTCGCACTCGCACTCGCACTCGCACTCGCACTCGCACTTTCACTCGCACTTTCACTCGCACTTGCACTCGCACTCGCACTCGCACTCGCACTCGCACTCGCACTCGCACTCGCACCCGCACTCGCACTCGCACTCGCACTCTCACTCGCACTCGCACTCGCACTCGCACTCGCACTCGCACTCGCACTCGCACTCGCACTCGCACTCGCACTCGCACTCGCACACGCACTCGCACTCGCACTCGCACTCGCACTCGCACACGCACTCGCACTCGCACTCGCACTCGCACTCGCACTCGCACTCGCTCTCGCACTCGCACACGCACTCGCACTCGCACTCGCACTCGCACTCTGGACAAAGGTCTTTAGTAAATAAACAAGTTATTAAGGCAGCACCTAAAGTGGCGCCACCACTTCTTGATATTTCGTCACTTCATTCTTCAGATATAATTAACCAAGTAGTACTTTAAACCTACTAGGCAGTCGCACGATTTACTCGATTTCATGTTTTTTTTTTTTTTTTTTTTTTTTGAGGGTAGCCATGCCTTAGCTGGCTGTCTGCAAGGCGATCTCTTCATTCTTTTTTCGTGCGAGGCAGCGTACGGACGTAACAGCTCCCTCTTGTAAAATAAATTTATTCCTCATGCCGAAGAGAAGTTTCGACATGATTAAATGTTATAATAATAAAATTAAGAGAAGGAGAATAAAAAACGCCGACGAGTAATAGTGTATTCGTCAGATTCGGAGTTAAGTGAACAAGGTAAGCAAAGTGCTATTATCTTTTCAAGTGTTGTTGCAAAATGTTCGTAAAGCAAGCAGGTAGATTTTACCTCTGGTAGGTAACTACCTACTTAAGCCTGTCAGATTGACCCTGGGGTCAAGACAATGGCTGTTCTATGCTGGAGGTTAACCGAGGGTTATCACAAAGCAAACAATAGAACTAAAACTTGCAAACTTTTACGAAATGCAAACTTTTGCAAAACGTACATAAAGCAAGAAGGTAGATTTTACCTCTGGTAGGTAACTACCTACTTAAGCCTGTCGGATTGACCCTGGGGTCAAGACAATGGCTGTTCTATGCTGGAGGTTAACCGAGGGTTATCACAAAGCAAACAATAGAACTAAAACTTGCAAACTTTTACGAAATGCAAACTTTTGCGAAACGTACATAAAGCAAGAAGGTAGATTTTACCTTTGGTAGGTAACTACCTACTTATGCCTGGGGGTTTGACCCTGAGGTCAAAACGATGGCTGTTCTATGCTAGAGGTTAACCGAGGGTTATCACAAAGCAAACAATAGAACTAAAACTTGCAAACTTTTACGAAATGCTAACTTTTGCGAAATGTACGTAAAGCAAGAAGGTAGATTTTACCTCTGGTGGGTAACTACCTACTTAGGCCTGGAGATTGACTGTGGTTCAAAACGATGGCTGTTCTAAGGGTTATCACTACTTATCACAAAGCAAATAATAGAACCAAAACTTGCAAACTTTTATTTTCGCTAATTCGAACAACGATGACTGTTCTATGCTTAGAGGTTAACCGAGGGCTATCACAAAGCAAAATAATAGAATAAAAACTTGCTAACATTTATTTTCGCTAATTCAACAACGATGACTGTTCTATACTTAGAGGTTAACCGTGGGTTTTCACAAAGCAAATATTGGAACTATTACATAACCAATTATGCTTGCTTGCATTTATTTTCACAAATTAGAACCTCAATGGTTGTTAGAGGTTAACTGTATGTTTCCCAAAGCGCTTTATTAGAACAATTACACTACCACGTATGGTACTGACTTACATTTAGGTTCGCAAATTAGAACCACCACGGCTGCTATATGCTAGAAGTCAATCATAGATCTTCACAAAAATTACACTATGTTGGGACCACGTTTGATGCTTTACCTGCTGACATTTATACTCTCAAATTATAACCTGCTATGCTAAAGGTTATCCGTGGGTTTTCGCAAAGCGAAATATTATAAAAATTACAACTAAGTCTGGTAGTTGCGTATTTTTGCAAATTAGAACCTTGACGTTAACGGAAAGTTAACACGTGCTTTCTTATTGAATAAATGGTAACCGTGGGTTATCACAGTACCATTAAATCAAATATTTATATAATAAGATTCAATATAGATCACTCTTGTTAAGTAGGTCATTAGGTTCGCCTGGTGGTTGTCTGTCGAACAACACATGGCAATTCTATTAAGCATTAAGTGCACTTTTTACGCTCGTAAGAGGTAAAATTACAATTAATTCTTAAAGCTCTCGGTGGGTTTCAAAGAGAGATTGCCAAGTATGATGGATAAGTATTGGTATATATTATATGTTTTCGTTTACTTTGCCCGTTTTTTGACTTGCAATTCATAAAACTGGGCTCTCTTACAAGCACTCAATTTAAAACGTAAAATTGCTGCTATAATATCTGATGCCAATAGGAGTGAGGATAAGAGAGTCGACTCAGCTCAGCAGTAGTTAAGCTAAGGCACCACTGCTATTAACAGGGGCTTCTCGGTACTTATTGAAATTATTATAAAATTCTTATATATAGGTTATAAAATTGTAAGGGGAAACTTCGTAACTCCCGGTCTGGATCGTGATGAAATCTTATCCAGAACGAAAACTACGATGTAATTGTTTGGTCAGAAGCTCTCACTAAGACTAGTTTTAAGATTAAAAGGCTATAAAAATTAATATAGTTCCTGATATTAAAAATAAATAACCGCATCCGCAAAGGCACCAGTAGTGGCGTCAGTCCAACCGACGACCAGTCGCCCCCGGGTGGGGAACAGAACAGCCCCCTTATACATATACCTCGTTATACATGAACTATGGGGGGGAGGTAACCCCGCAGGTTGCAGGGGGCCTCAGGCAGGAGCGAGGCCGACAGCTCAGACTCTAAACTAGAGCAAGCCACGTGCTCCAGCACCGCAATTATAAAATTGGGTACACCCTGAGTATAACCAACATTTTTATAATTGTCGGCTAACCATTATAAAACTGATTGGATTTAAGTTATTCTATGAAGTTAACTAGTAGAGTTAGAGTTAGTTACTCGAAAAGTTAACTATCTATTTATACTGTACAACAGAAAAGGGTACCTAGTCATCTTTCTTGCGATGATGAACCTGAAATGCTAGCAGCGATTATTAATTTAATCGAATTAGATACGTAGGGGCTATTTTAGTTTGTGGTCGCTCTCAAGGAGTCTTTATTTTCACTAACTGTGACCACTTCATTCATTCTAAAGTTCATAAAACTTTTATGTTGAATTTAATAACTCTCATTAAATTCATTCATTTTAAGATGACGGATCATAGGATCGTGCCTAAACTGATTCTTAAACACGGATTTCTAGCTGCAATAAACCTTCATTAATTCATTAATTCCTTAAAGAGGCTTATTTGCTTCTACCTGTAAATAAGGCTATTAGAAAATACTAACGCTTTATATTTATCTCAGTGATATTTTATGTATCGGAAACATACAATTATTACCACCAGAATGTAGTAAACATAGTTGAACCTAGTAAAACATAGTTACCTATCTCTAAGTTACATAGTGATAAAAAATATATATATATTTTGCCATAGAAGTCTTTATAGAAGCTTCTTGATTTTGTATGAGCTCCTTACTACATTACAAATGGTTTTAAATTGTCATGCTAGTGCATCGTAGCTAGAGAAGAATCACGCTAAATTAATATCGACACATATCTACCTATACCTAATATAAAGTGAGGACTATTCCATTGAGTATTCCAATAGCTCAACCATTTTGCTTTCCGCACCTATACGAAATGTTCGACTATAAAGTCTACAAACGAGATCCAGATACTTTGGCGATAGACGCGTTAACGATTAGATAGCAGAAAAGCAACTTCTATGCATTCCCGCCATATTCTGTTGTCCTAAAGTGCTTAAGAAATTTAAGCAATGAAACAACTGGAATTGGACAGGTTCCTGGTTTCCTAAAGACGGTATTAGATTTTGAAATACGATATTAGAATAATTTACATTATAAAAATATCATTTTCAAGCCCACTAAATATCACAACAAAGAAGTCCTACCTTGGGAACCGCGAAGCTCAGGACTACTTTTAAACAGCAAACTATCCCACCTCTAGCAAGTCCAGTCTAAAACTTAATGTTATCCACCGTCTTTAGTAGTATCAACGTACCACCCACAGTGGGTGGTAGCAAATTTGGGAGTTTATTGTTTCTAAACTGACGTAATCAGAACACATTATTGAAAATACCCATGAATATTTAAAATATTATTGCTGGTGACTTATTGACTTCTCAACCAGTGGATGTACCTACTCACTTTCCAAATATAACAGTTCAGCAGAGGTACTCTAATCAACCTTTTATTTGCAACGGTCAGCACTATCATTGCTATTGGGTGGTAACATTAGACGTATGCTAAACGGCATTTACATACAAACAAAACCCCTCAATTCCAAAACATTTTTTAACTTGGGGTTCTCGGTTAGTGCTTGACTTAGCTGGTCATTACATCGGTCATTACGACAGTAATACCTGCTCATGCGCTTTAGCTCATTAAAGTGTCAAACAAAAATATACCTAAAAGGTAACAAATCCAATTTTCTGATCTTTTAAAAACTCCTACTGCTGGTGAACCAGACCTTGATCCTGCAATTTATCAAAGAAAATTCAAAGCTTTATCCGGCTGCTGCGCTGGATTAATGATTAATGACATCAAGCTTTAGTCCTGCTGATGTAAAGTGGAGAATGGAGTTGACATGACCATATTTAGCGCTTCTAGCGCTAAATATGCACGCATTAGCGGCGGCTTCCGTTGAGGTCTCGTTTGACTTTTTCCAGAAGACGGTCGGATGGCATGGATCCTCACAAAACTTTGCTAGGACTTACAATCGCCCTATAAGAAGGGATTTTTCCCTAAATCAAAATCTTTTATTAATGAAAAATAGAGAATTACTTTTTGTACCTACTTATTTGATCATAAGTATTAGGTAACGATAAAAACAAATAGAAAATAAGATAACTTACATTGTAAAATGTTTGAGGATGTCTTCCTGCAGTAGGTACCTATAGTTAGTAAAAATATTAACAAACTACCTACTAATTTTGGGTAAAGCTTGTATATTATAATTCTAAATTTAAATTTTATTTTGATTTTATAAAAGCATATTTGATTGCAAATGATGCATACTCTAAACATCTACCTGGTTAATTATATCTGAAGAATGAAGTGACGAAATATAAATAGGTGATCAATTGAACTTGCAAAGTGAAGTTCGATCACTATTATATGAGTCACTTCATTCGAAGATATAAAATCACCCACCCATAGTAGGTATGATTCCACCCACCCAATAAATTTTAAATTTTCTCTGAAGAAATGAAGAGATCGCCTTGCAGACAGCCAGCTAAGGCATGGCTACCCTCAAAAAAAAAAAAAAAAAACATGAAATCGAGTAAATCGATTTACTTTTAAAATCGTGCGACTGCCTAGTAGGTTTAAAGTACTACTTGGTTAATTATATCTTCGAATGAAGTGACTCATATAATAGTGATCGAACTTCACTTTGCAAGTTCAATTGATCACCTATTTTCTTAAATAAGTGTGGGCTGTGTTCTCAATAAGTGAGTTTAGTGTTCTCGTTCAATTAGTAATATAGAAAAGACCCTAGAGCTTGTATTATCACCGATCAAATAGCATGTAAGTTCAGGCATGAAAATTCTCGTTTTCATGTTTTTATATTATGTCCCTAAGCAAAACATAATAATATGAATATTTCATTTAAGTACCTACCTACTTAATCCGATTTTACAAATTCATAAATCCAAGATTTGTGCATGTGTGATCCAAGATTTGTGCTTGTGCGTGTGTGATTTGGGCTGTGTCTCTAGTAGGCAAACAGTGGGCAG
This sequence comes from Eupithecia centaureata, assembly GCA_944547425.1. Lineage (NCBI taxonomy): Eukaryota > Metazoa > Arthropoda > Insecta > Lepidoptera > Geometridae > Eupithecia > Eupithecia centaureata. The sequence goes on from OX155683.1 coordinate 2,371,607, forward strand.
CCGACTGAGTTTGCGGCATATCAGTTCAGTACGCTCTTCCATATATTTTAAATTGAGTGTCCACAGTTTGCTAGTTTGCGCTCACTGTATGCAGTTTGCAGCGACACACGATTGGACGAGACACGAGAGCCAATAGCAAGCATTCAAAAAGGCTATAATTTCGTGGCAGTCGCAAAAATAATTCAGCGTAGTCATTACTGTTAGATTTTTATATTATAGTGGTTTTTAGGTAAAATGTTATTCCCATTCTAATTCCCATTCCCATGCCCATTCGCACTCGCACTCGCACTCGCACTCGCACTCGCACTCGCACTCGCACTCGCACTCGCACTCGCACTCGCACTCGCACTCGCACTCGCACCCGCACTCTCACTCGCACTCGCACTCGCATTCGCATTCGCCCTCGCACTCGCACTCGCATTCGCACTCGCACTCGCACTCGCACTCGCACTCTGGACAAAGGTCTTTAGTAAATAAACAAGTTATTAAGGCAGCACCTAAAGTGGCGCCACCACTTATTGAATATTTCATTTATGTACCTACCTACTTAATCCGATTTTACAAATTCATAAATCCAAGATTTGTGCTTGTGCGTGTGTGATTTGGGCTGTGTCTCTAGTAGGCAAACAGTGGGCAGCCGACTGAGTTTGCGGCATATCAGTTCAGTACGCTCTTCCATATATTTTAAATTGAGTACTGAGTTAGTATAAATAAACTGTAAAATAAATAATTTGACATATATTTTTTAATTTAACAAAATAACGCCTAGGGATTGTGTTATAAATTTCTGAAAGTTGTATAAAAAAACTCTGGTTCGCGGGCGAAGCCGCGGGGCGCATAATGTAATAAAAAAAGTTTAAAAAAAATAAAAGTTACCTATGTGATGTAGGGCGTCACTGGGGTACTGTGGGGAGTCAGAGTTAATGCTTGAAATCGTCTCCGTGAGTGTGTATACTAGGTAGGTACATGTTAAAATTTAAAATATATATAAAATTTTCGTTATATACCTATCTGTGCCCTGTGCGACGACGCCGGGACGGGCTGCTTAGGTATATATATTACTAGCAGTGCCTCGCGGTTTCACCCGCGCTAATTCCCGTTCTCGTTGATAAAATATACCCTTTGTGCTATTCCAGACTATAATCTATCTCTGTGCCAAATTTCATCCATATCCGTTCAGTAGTTTTTGCGTAAAAGAGTAACAAACATCCATCCATTTACAAATATCCATCCATCCATCCATCCATAATAATAATAGTAATGCCTCGCACGCCGCCACATCGATCGTCAAATTAGCAAACCAAAATTAATTGGTTAGCTTCCAAACACTGAATTAAATCCGATCCACGGTCTGCTGATCATTTTTCAAAGTTGATTGGTGAAATCAAGTAGCGCGCGTCCGCTCCCTGCCGCCGCGCGCCGCGTCGTGCCGCCCCGCCACAGCTCTAAATGCAAAAACCCGAATTTGCTTTCGCGATCCAAAACGTGGCCTCCCATCTCATCACAAAATCAAACGTGTTATTCTCAGTCTTCGATATCCCTAATGTTTTCCATATTAAAAGAGTAACAAACATCCATCCATCCATCCATAATAAAAATATCAATGCCTCGTACGCCGCCACATCGATCGTCAAATTAGTAAACCAAAATTAATTAGTGAGCTTCCAAACACTGAATTAAATCCGATCTACGGTCTGCTGATCATTTTTGATAGTTGGTTGCTCCATTTTTAGTTTTACAGCAGGCCAAAATTTCAATAAATGCTAATCATGATTTGCAGCTGCATGAAAAATAATTTAAAGCACAAAAATTTTTTGAATAACCGTTGTTATATTTCTTGTTGCCCAATTTTTATTTTTTTGCAGGCCATTTGTCGCAGCCCAGTTTTATTTATTCAGCTTACCGAATTAGTTTTTTTGTTCACCAAAATCTGTTTAATTCACTGACCGATTAAATGATACCCGAATAAAACTACTCTGTTATATTTCATAGCAATGATAATAAACAAAAGATATTCCTAACATTTACCAATAATTTATTTTAGGAAAGCTTTGCCTTTACTATATGTTAGATAGTTAATTATTTTCAAATCTCCGAAAAAAAGTAATGATGATCTTAAAAAATATTGAAACTGAAAATTCATCGTGGGACGGTTTCGTCCCGCGCGCCAAAAATCTTTGATCGACGAAAAACACTAGGCGCGGCGTTGGTTGGTTGGTGCGAAATAATTGCGTTGACATTGACAACCGGAAGTTAAATCCGTTATGTTGGCATCGAATTTCTAGAAATATGTGGAATCTTCGAAATGTTGCTAGCTTTGTATATTTTCCACGATAAAAGCGAAAATAGTAGAGAGGCAGGAAGGAAGCCAAATATTTTTTAATAGGAATGTCATAACGTGATTTACCGAAAACTAACCCTGAGATCAGAGTTATGAGCTGCAAATTACACTAGTAAATCACACAAAAATACTAAAAAATATATGGATTACCCGAGATACTGACGAAGGATCGTAGACCATTATTTTTTTATCTTAGACAAGAAATTTATATTTTTAGTAGGTAATTATTATTATCGAGTTTATTGATTTAAATACCTATTACATAAGAACCTGTGTTATTTTATTTGATGATGATGATAAAGGCGAATGTTAGAAAGATTTTTGTAAGGAGGATTTTTCTTTGGAGTAGGTAGAGGTAATTTCCTCAAAATATAAAAGCTGTATGGGCTGAGTGTCAGCCAACTGCCAACTCCATGCACCTTATACCTTGCCAACTTAGGTAGGTACACAAACTACAAACATTTTAATAAACATACTTACACAAACATAAAATTAAGGTTGGTTCGTTAAATTTTAAACGAGTAGATAGAATAAATTAAGCTTAAATATGGATTGTGAAAAATTTACATTTGATATGGCAACTCTTCCTTTTTTCATCTGTCATTTCAATTTCTAATGTCATGTCAGTAGTCTTCAAAGCATGGTTGCTTGCTTGTCACTCAACGAGACGTTTCTCGAAATTTACTCAGACAGTTTCACTTCACGATCATTGCAGTTAAATTGAATCGAATATCACGAGCAAAAGTGTTGATAGAGCGTTAACATAATCTTAATTTCAGCTGATCAGTAAAACCTGCGAAAACAGTAACTATTCAAGTTAAGTTTTCCACAAATAGTGAAATATTGTGTGATCATTCCTTCATAGACCTTGTGCTCTGTGTGAACGTGAATAATGGCTAAATGGGGCGAAGGCGATCCTCGGTGGATAGTGGAGGAGCGACCAGATGCCACAAATGTCAACAACTGGCACTGGACAGAGAAAAACGCCGGACCTTGGTCAAAAGACCGTCTCAAAGAACTGCTGACTAATTTGAAAATTGGAGAGAACGGCATCGCCTGTAAGGTTTCAGAAGTAGAAAAGATTGATGGTGAAGCAACAGCTAACAACAGGAAAGGAAAACTAATATTTTTCTATGAATGGGACATCAAATTGAAATGGGAAGGCTCTCTTCCTGGTGGCAGTGAGGTTGTGAAAGGTGAAGTCCATATCCCTAATTTATCTGAGGAAAACGACGTCAGTGAAGTTGATGTGAGTATATGAAATTGTAATGTGGTAATCCATACATGATTTATGAGAAAAACTGAACTGTAGTACTTAAAATTCATTGTAAGAAAAAGAGGTGATATGTGATTCAATTAGATTACAATCTGATAAAGGTCATTTCTAGGTTGACACTGTATAAACTATCCAAATTTAACCTTTTTCAGATGACAGTTACAATCAAAGGGAGCGGGGACGAGGCACAGAGATTGAAAGCTTTCATGCACAGTTATGGACGAAGTGAGATCAGGAAACAACTACAAGAATATCTCCGCAGTCTCAAAGAAGAATTCTCTAAAGGTACTTAATGCTTCTGATTTAATGTATGTAAATAATTAAAAAAAGAGTAAAATACCAAAGAAAATGCTTTCAGACAATGACAAATATAAACTCAAGATATTTTTATTTCAATCAAACAGGTTAGAATTATCTTATTGAGGTTGTAACCTATATTAGAAATAAAAACCAACTTATATATTTTCAGGTCTCATTTTACCTAAAAAGGGGGAAACCCAAGTAAAGCCTGATAATGTTTCTACCATCACCAGCGGATTTAACAAGAAGATCAGTATGGAGCCTATAATTGGTCCAGCATCTAACCAGATTGGTGTAAAGCTAGATACCAAATGCATTGAACTGTCGGAGAAGTTTCAGTGCCGTGCCCAGGAGTTTTATGATGCCATGACCAGAATAGAAATGGTCACAGCTTTTACACAGGTAAGCTGGATTGTTAGGTTCAACTTTATAGCTAATACCTAATTACCTCTTCCACTAGTGGACAAAAGATTGAGTCGAACTGAAAATCAATTATCACTTTATTTCTCATATTATTTTGATAATTATGTACCTACCTATAATATTAAATTTGACTTGTCTAAGTGCTTATTTTGTAAGCCTAAAGAAATAAAGATATTGATTTACTGATTTACTAATAAGCCTTTTCTTGCTGTTTCTATAATGATTTGTGGTTTATGTTCACACTTCTTTTAGGTATGAGGTTTTATTTATCTTAAGCTAGGTTCATATTGCTGTGTCGGGGTGTGGTATGACTAGATTCACATTAGTAGCTTGTGTTGGGGTGTGGCGCGATCTGTCGTGACGGCAATCGCTCGGCGCCAGAGAGGTGGTGGGGGATCTGTCGCGACACAACGCGCCACATCAATGTGTATCTGCCAGTCTGGCGCGTAAGCGCGTGGGATTCAGTTCATTCCGTAAATAGAATTTTTTTTCGTTCTACGCAGTTATACCTACTTAAATTAAAAATGTCTGATTAACTTAAAGAGTTAGTACGGCAATATTATAGTGTACTCTATGACACTAAATATAAAGAAAATAAGGATCAAGGTATCAGGAATGATGTTAGGGAAGAAATAGCAAAAACATTATATATTTATTCTTTTTTTAAGATGAGTCATTAATAATAGAAATTGAATACTTTCATCAAAATGACTGTCAGTATCAGATGATTCCATTTTAAAACCAACACGTATTGACGCCACAACTCTCAAACGATGAATGATCTAAAAATGCGACATATTGCGCCCCAACACAACACATCAGTATGAACGCTCAGCGAAACGACAGACGGCGCCCCGACAGACCCCGACACAGCAATATGAACCTAGCTTTAAGTTCAGGCTGTATATTGTGCTGCTAATAACATAAATGCGAAAGTTTGGATGGATGGTTGTTACCTTTAGGTGTGGCAATAGGTGTGGTGGAAAATGTATGCCATTGTTTTATTTAAGGCCTAGCCTTAAATAAAACAATGGCATAAATTTTCACATGGGTGATGCCATGGACCCGTAATGACCTACGGAGCAGAGACGTGGACACTCACGGTAGGGCTGGTCCACCAGTTCAAAGTCGCCCAGCGAGCTATGGAAAGAGCTATGCTCGGAGTCTCTCTGAAGGATAGAATTCGTAACGAATACATCCGACAGAGAACCAAAGTTATCGACATAGCTCAAAGAATTAGCAAGCTGAAGTGGCAATGGGCCGGCCATATCTCGCGAAGAACCGACAACCGTTGGGGTAAACGTGTTCTTGAGTAGAGACCGCGACTCGGTAAACGTAGCGTAGAACGCCCTCCGGCCAGGTGGGATGGCGATCTGCGAAAGACTGCTGGCAGATGCTGGATGCGTCAAGCTGAAGACAGGGCGCTATGGCGCTCATTGGCGGAGGCCTATGTCCAGCAGTGGACTAATATTAGGTTGATGATGATGATGATGCCATGGGGTGTAACAAATTCTACACTAAATATATAAATCTTGGTCAATTCACATTTAGAAGTCAGATTATATTCTAAGTTTTTTTGCATATCAATACATGATGATAATACATAATTAAATAGGAAATGGACAATACAAACTGATCCTAGAACAGACCAAAATGATTTGTGTATGAGGTAGGGAGATCTTTCATCACCATTTGGATCCTGTAAACTGATTAGCTATCAAAATTCAACTCCTGGTTTTCATACATACTGACAATTTTTATTAAGTTTTTCATACACACAATTGGATTTATAGTTGCTAACTGTTACTCTCCTTCCAGGGTCACGTCAAAATGGAGGCAGAGAAAGGTGGAAAGTTTGCTCTATTTGGTGGCAACGTGACTGGTGAGTTCAGAGAGCTGGTGCCGGGCAAGAAGATTGTCCAGTACTGGCGGCTGAAGCAGTGGCCCGATCAGCACTTCTCTGAAGTTACCTTCAGTATTGATGAAAAGGTTAGTAAATAATGCTGGATGGAGGACACAGCATCCTCTATACTAGATACTGCTCATAATAAAATGTGAGCAGTGAAAACATGAGAACCTAGAGCTTAATCAGCTCTGGAATTTACAATATATAATTGATATTGTTTCAATCGTAATTAAAAAGTTATTTTTCGTTGTTTGTCACAAGATGGCGTTCATACTTCATAGCACAGAACAAAAATGTAAACTTACAATAATTTGATATTTTATCCATTTTTCCATTGATAAAATTGAGCATATTATTCTTCTATTTGTACTATCTATTTGTACACATATTACCTAGACTCTGTGTCTTCTTCAACAACTCATTTGTTGGACAGCTGGACAGAGCATCAAACAACCTGAAGGATTTTTCCATTAAAAATAAAATAAATCTTACTATTATAATCAATACTATTATAATCAACTAGCGACCCGCCCTGGCTTCGCACCGTTTTATTATATGTGTAAACCTTTCTCTTCACTACCACTCTATTCTATTAAAAAACCGTCAAAATCCGTTGCGTAGTTTTGAAGATTTAAGCAAAGGGACATAGGTATATAGGGACAGAGAAAGCGACTTTGTTTTATAGTATGTAGTGATAGTGATGGGAAAGTCTGTGTGAATGTTTTTTATAAGTAATCTTTGTAACTACTTAAGTTATTTAAATGAAATTTGGTATGTAGATAGTTTAGGATCTAGAATAGGACATAGGCTATTAAAAATTGGAATTTTTTACCTATGAGGGGGTTAAATAGGGTGGTAAAGTTTGTATGGAAAATAATTTTTCCTAGGTTTGATTCAATCAAAAGTCGGTATAAATAAACTGCAAAGTAAATAATTAGACACATATTTTTTATTTTTAAGAAAATAATCCTAGGAGGCGTGCAGTAAATTTCTGAAATTTGACAAATAAATGTCCATGCGGGCGAAGCCGCAGGGTACAACTAGTGTTTAATAAGGCTTTGACATAAAGAATTATATATCTATCTATTTAAACAAACCGCATCAAAATCCGTTGCGTAGTTTTAAAGATATAAGCATACAAAGGGACATAGGGACAGAGAAAGCAACTTTGTTTTATACTATGTGGTGATGTATTTTAAACACTCTTGTACATTCCAGGACGACCACACCCTAGTGACCCTCCGCCAAGAGCTAGTCCCCTCGGGCGAGGTGGAGCAGACTCGCGAGAACTGGCGCCGCTACTACTTCGAGAGCATGAAGCGGGCTTTCGGCTTCGGCGCTTTCCTGTGATGCCACGAACATTAGGTGCGGACATAGGTAAACTTAGTTTAGGACGCCCTCCGGCCAGGTAGGATGGAGGTTATATAAAACGTAGTGTAGGGCAGATGCTGGATGCGGTAAGCTGAAGACAGGGCGCTATGGCACTCATTAGAGGAGGCCTATGTCCAGCTGTGGACTGATATAGGCTGATGATATTACTCATTAACATTATACGGCCACTAAAGAGGCTAGACCAGACGTTGGCAGTATTTTGAGACAAATTTACAATTAACAAAATTTTCCAGGTCTTAGAGAGCCAATAACTTTTTGTTTCAATATTACAGTACATTTATTGTGAATACTTATAGTCAAACTTTACTCATGTTTGAGGTATACTGTACATATGTATTATTATTATGTTCACATAAAAACCACATCCTGAAATCAGTCTTACAGAATTTCAACAACTAAGTTACATCATTCATTTAAATTGGTTAAAAGCATGAACTGTATAGACAGACCTGGTTTAGTTTCAACATTAATAGCGACCCGCCCGGCTTCGCACGGTTTTATTATAAGTATAAACCTTCCTCTTGAATCACTCATCAAAATCTGTTGCATAGTTTTAAAGACTGAAGCATACAAAGGGACATAGGGACAGAGAAAGCGACTTTGTTTTATACTATGTACTGATAATGTGTAACATTGTAGGCAGTTCCGCATAAAATCACAGCTGTGTCACCACACCACCATCCTGTTTTTCAATAATCTTGCTAGATTAAAGATATATTTTTGGTTTCAGGTTCAATTGTAGCAGTATAATAGGCGAATTCCGGGAGAGCACACCGCATCACGCATTTTAAACAGGCGAGTGCAGACTGCCTTACCGATTTAATGCGAAAAACGTCCACCACAGGTTTCTATTTCAATCAATCTCTTACATTCAATCTACTTATTGCGACAGCTTAGCATAATGAAGTTTATCAGGATCTTTTTATCAGATAAGAAATTTTAAAATTCATCTATATATCTCTGTGAATCTTCGTTTATTTCAGACAACATAAAGTTAATAATGCATATGAAATAAATAGAATTATTAAAGTTAAACTCAGAGAAAAAAATAAAATAATAACAAATTGCTGTACATCTCAATTTATCTTTAGTAAAAAACCTAGCTACAAACATCAAACATAGCTTAAAGTATAGACTGTAAGACTCAGCACATTTTTCAATAATTTAATTGAAATACATGTACAAGTAGCGGCACGAATCTTTAGCGCTGACCGTTTATGCGCAGAAGTAAAAATTAAGGTACCTGAGGGGAGCTACCGGGATGAAGGGCGGGCGTGCTTAGCGCCGATTGGCTCTCCACTCCAGTCGCATTACGTTCCCCGCTTTGATACGACGACGCTCCGCGCACATCCAAAAGTACAGTCGCTTTCTTATTGTATTGTTGTTGTTTTCTGTTAAGTTTGAATTTATTTGATAAATTCAGTTTTTTAAGTTTGTTTCAACATTTCGTTCAGCGCTAGACTTACTATTTGACATTAAATAAAAATAATGTCATTAACATTATTTAGCTAATAATACTTTACTTTTACTTTCTTTTACAAAGAAAATTACAAATACAGTAAAATAATTAAAACTAGTATTTACAATTATTGAAACAATTGATAATTAATTAATAATGCTAATAATTAACTAAAGGTATAATTGTTTTGCGTGACCGACAGTACCCATGCGCAGCTATCCCCTCCGCGTATCGCTCAGCGCTAGACTTACGTGCCGCTACTTATACCACATTTATAATTCGTACATTCTTGTAACTATGTAAATTATACAAAAATAGAAATTGTCTATAACGTCCATATCTGTTAAGATATCTCTGTAGAAGTATTCAAAATGATTTCTATTAATTACCTTATCAATTTGTTTTTTTTTTAACATTGTTGTGTTCAATAATGTAACGAGAAATATGTACTTACCTAGTACTTATTTATTTAGGCCTGTGGTTGGTTAAATCAGTCTTTCATGGAAAGAGCTATCAAATTGTTAAAACATAAAGAAAGAAAGAAATAAAGTATATAATCTGTTTCTCTGTTCGCAACTAGGCCTAACGATTGGTTCTACTAAAGCAATGCGAATAGGGGATGTGTAAAAAATAATCAATAGTATTGTGGTATCTCGAATACATCTTGTGATGGTCTTAGCCCGTTAGAGGACAAAAAAATTCTGTGAATTGAAGCAATTTTCATTTAATTTCTTATTTGCATTTAGTATAATAGCTGTTTGAGGAATTCGTTACAGTTATAACACAAACTGGCTTTGTAATTAAGCTTTTTTTATATTGTATTATGTATTTAGTTTAAAGTTTGACTTGTCAATGTTCTTATTTTGTAAGCCTTAGAAAATAAAAGATGTTCTGATTCAAAAACGATGCTTACGTCCTTATTCTTAAGGGCTCCCACACAAAACTGCGATTTGGTGCGATTTGGTGCGATGCGATGCGATGTGATGCGATGTCACACGAACTTGATTTGCGAATTTCTGCGATGCGAATTTGTGCGGCGAACCGTTTTGTAGGGTAACCATACCTTCAAGTTTAGTCAGCCGTATTGGACGTGTTTTTAGGAAGCGTAAGATGGATCCCAAAAAGATAATTGAACCGATTTAAGCAAAAATGATCCAACCCACACAAACCTCATTTCGAGATAATCGATATTTAAGTTTGTGGCGGTATTTCTCTAGCTTTGTAATACAAAATTTTGTTATTTTAATTTAATTTAATGCTATGTAAACTTAACTTTTTTGCTATAAATAATATAAAGAATAAATTGTAATAATTTAGTAGATAATTGGGAAAACTTGCGCCTGGATCATTATTACAAAATTAATTTTGTATGGAAAGAGCTATGTAGGGTGCAAAAATTAAAATGCAAAAATGATTCAAAGTGTGGTAAAAATTAGTAATCATTTTTGTGTTTTAAAAGACAAAACAAACAAAATTGGCCCTACTCCTCGTCCAAATCAGAATAAGGTTCATCACATAAACCATCTACATCGTCTATTATTGCAGCTTCCCTTCGGTTTCTTAAATTAATCAATGCAATCATCTGGTATCTAATATTAGATCTGCTGGCCCTGTACTTATTTTATTTTATTTATTTATTTTTCGTTAAAGTACGAAACACACAGAAGCCGGAGGCGAGGCGGAGGCGAAGGCGTGCGAGTTGTATTCTATGGAATCCTATGAAAACCTACACACACACCGCAGGCCATGGCGAACGCGGTGCCATAGGAAAAACCGGTACGCCTTCGCCTCCGCCACGCCTCCGGCTTCTGTGTGTTTTGAACTTTATGGTTTATTTCGTTTACGTACTTAGATGGAATAGCAATTTCAAATATTAACTTGTCAAAGCTTAACTTGTTTTATATCATCATCATCATAATCAACCTATATTAGTCCACTGCTGGACATAGGCCTCCCTTAATGAGCGCCATAGCTCCCTGTCTTCAGCTTGACGCATCCAGCATCTGCCAGCAGTCTTTCGCAGATCGTCATCCCACCTGGCCGGAGGGCGTCCTATACTACGTTTGCCAAGTCTCGGTATCCACTCAAGAACACGTTTACCCCAACGGTTGTCGGTTCTTCGCGAGATATAGCCGGCCCACTGCCACCACTTCAGCTTGCTAATTATTTGAGCTATGTCGATAACTTTGGTTCTCTTTCGGATGTATTCTTTACGAATCCTATCCTTCAGAGAAACTCCGAGCATAGCTCTTTCTATAGCTTTCTGAGCTCTTTGAACTGATGGACCAGCTTAATATTATAGTTTGAATCATTGTAGCAAAATAGAACGGTTATATGTTAGGGTAACCAAAGCAACACAAAAATGATTCAAGTGGCATGAAACACTTATACATTTTTAAAAAATGGCCTTCGACATGACAGTTGTGGGTTGGATCATATGGATTTTCCACATTTGTGAACATAGAGGTGTGAGTCTTTGATATGTTAAAATATACCTTATACTGATTACATAGGTTAAAAAAAACTCGAAATTGACTAGGTTGTGGGTTGGATCATTTTTGCATAAATCGGTCCAATTGCACTGCTGTTATTGTTAAATAGATATAAAAGAAAAAGAAGATTCTGGATTCATCCATTTAATACGATTATGAACACTGAAGGGAACTATTTTACTCGAAATTACTATGAGTTGAGAACTGAAGCAGTTTTTTTTACAACACAAAGAAGGCGGCTCAGGCGCCGCGCATCTTTCGCTAAAGTTGTCTCAGAGCGGACTAAAAGGGGGGTCACCAAGTATGACGTAATATGACAGGAATGCGCGATGCAAATGAGATCTGACGTTATCGTGCGAGCTCGCAGATATTTGCGATGCGATGCGAGCTCGCAGTTTTGTGTTTGAGCCCTAATATCGTTTTGCTTAGCGTCCAAAAGTGGATCATATCGAAGACGATACAAGAGTTCTTTAAAGTGATTTTTAAAGACTTCTCCAACGTGCATCTTGCTCACTGATACAAAATCACTTGGAAGTTCGTTTAGCCAGTATATTATCGTAGGACTTGTGACTTCTCCAAATAGACCTTGCTCTTCGTTAGATTAGATCAAAGTGGATCTTGTTTTCCGATATGAGACATTTCCAAAGTGGGTCTTGCTTTCCCATTCAAGACTTCTGACTTCTTGCTGTCCCGATAAGATTACTCTCGGCATCTCGCTCCTGAGCTGTCTCTCGCAAGTAGTGTCGAGTTCACACAGCTTGTAGCTTCCATAATATGGCCCTAGGCTTCACTCTGAATTCCTATATTATAGGAATTCAGCGAAGCCTAGGGCGGCAGATTGGTCCTATCTAGCACATATTACGTTTCTGAACAGGCCTTCAAAGCAAAGGGGTTTTTAAATATAATCACAGCATTTGGCAGGCACTTTGATGATCGTAGTAGCGGTTTGATGCTGCCGCTGTGCTTTCTCTGGTCACTTCCCTTAGTCTTACGATATTCACCTTGGAGTTGGGAGGATTAACTCTTATGCCGCGTTCATTACGGCCATGATACTATTTTCAGTAAATCAGTAAATCAATATCTTTATTTCTTTAGGCTTACAAAATAAGCACTTAGACAAGACAAATTTAATACTATAGGTACATAATTATCAAAATAATATAAGAAATAAAGTGATAATTGTTTTTCAGTTCGCCTCAATCTTTTGTCTCTATTGATTATTATTTCACATCTTCGCGCCGCTTTCGTGGATCTAGCCTTTAAATTTAGTCCGTAGCAATAAAGCGGTAAGACACTGCGCTTGATTATTATTCTGCGACAGCTTTTCCCGCGTTTTGTAAATCATACTTAGCTGTGCTGTACATTATTATGAAATTACCTGTTTTTTTGTAATTGCTATGAATTCTAGCTTCGTTTAAGCGGATTGTATTAATTTATGGTTTGTCCATTAAATTATGTTAAAAATATGGTTTGTTTTATTTATGTTATCAGTACTTAAGTAAAATTATCTGGGAACGTGGCGGAAGCTTCCAGAACTCTTTGTATCCTTGAATGTAATTCACTGGCAGTATTATGGTCCGATCTAAAAATTCTGGAGATAACTGAAGAACTCTCAAAGCAACCAAAGTAGGTTTCATTGAAGTTCTGTACTGAACCTTGAAAATATTGAAGATAGCAGAATCAAAAAGCACTTTTCTTGTTTATGTACTTAGTTTGTTTTTAAATGGTTACCAGTAAAATAAATATCTACATACTATTTTTTTATAATTTATTTACCTATAGCGATGAGAAATACAATCTCGGTTGTAGATCGGTTATACATAACTAGGTCTGCCGATTTTCTCGACCGTTTTGGTGGGACCTTTATTTATATAAAGATAACGGAACTCATGCTGTGCTATTGTTCTCGTTTGGTGTTCGTTAAATATTTATAAACTACGCAGCTAAGTACCACACCAACAAGATATTTGTTTTGACTTATCCAAGTTGTGACCTAAGGCCGAGTATTCACTAGAAACCTTTTTGATATATTTTTTTACCAACTGAAGTAAAATCATAATAATAATAACACGAAGTAAACCACAGAGGTTTGTAAATGACCTGATACATTAACCGTTGAAATTTAGTCTCATCTAATCAAAATCTAAAATTATACTTAGTGAAAACTCCTATGTGCTCCTAACTGACATTATAGTGTGAATACCGTAGGTATCTCAAATTAACTACAATCCCATTTTTTTTAAATACGATGACTCGAACTCACATCTTTCTTTCAGTACGAGAATGCGCTAACCAGTTATACATTTGGGATATGGGATATTATGTAGGTATTTAATTTTTTGGGAATTACCTTGAGTGAGCCTGCGTAAGAACAGTAACAAAAGCCATAGTATCACACGTTCATAAAGACTTGACGATATCCGATTGATAATATTTATAGCTAGTGTGTATCCAGCTTAAAACATTGATCTGAGTGGCCCAATAAACATTGTGTTATGGAAAATCGATCACAGGTATTACAACACAAAGAGCTCATCTTAACTAGAGCAAGGACCTTATTTAATCAACTTTTAATTCAGACCGAAATAAACATTTAAAAGATACAGTGACAACAGGGACTATTAAACAACGCAAAAAGATAACCCTGTCATAGATAATTATACAGTTTGTATGGTGACCCGTGACACAGGTTAAGTAGTAGTGTGTTGGTCATTTGAGCTCGTATACGATAGTGGTCAGTTATTCTTGAATCTTCTCAAGTGGATCATGAAGATATTGTGGTTTTTGTTCGTGGTGCATTCGGTGAGTACTTTTTATATTGTATATTACGTATAATGATTTACAATGCTAAATAATTGACCCAGTATTATACAGGGTGTTAGTGTGAACAGTCTTATCCTTGAAACCAGAGGTTCAGTATCATGAGTAGAGTCTTAAACTCATCATCACTGGTCTCATCGCTGGTGGCTCAGTGATGATAAGTGTTAGGTTTAATTTTCGATTTTATTGTGTTTGTTTATTGTGTGATTATTCTACGATTGTGTGTATATGGATGTATAATCTGAAAATAAATTATTTTGAATTGAATTAAAAATAAACATAGCTCTTATTTTACCTACTGATATAATGAACTAACTTGATAAATTTATATAGATTTACTTTATTAACAACGAAAATTGCACCTTGGGTACCGGGTTTTAAATAATTATCTGAGCGTCTGGTTGATGCAACGCGTGACCAGAGAGCTGGTGAGTATCTGGCTCAGCGCATCAGCATGGTGATGCAGCCAGTGTCTTGGGGATGCGACGACTGGTTTTCATATGGATCAGTTAAGCTACCTATAGACTATCTGCAACCGTCTGCAGTTAGCTCAATTGTTTCAAATGTATACTAGTTTTAATTTGGGTCTATTCCTTGATTTTAATTTTCATTGTTAATATAGTATCGACTATATTATATACGATTGATATATTATTATGACGATGGTTTTGAGTTTTTTAATACTTTTTACACTGTGTCGTTTTTTAATGTAGGGACTTAACTATCAATAATTTGCCTATCTGACTATAGGTTTTACTTTGTTTGCAGACTTTTGGTCAAATAGGCTTTGGCAAATCGTATCTCAGGAATTCCCGATTGGTAAGCATTCTTCTTTGTTCAAGCAAGCTTAAAAGATTAAAACGACTTTAATGAAAAGTAGCACTTTAGTTTTTAATTTAATTTAAACTATCTACATATGCTGACAAAAAATTAAGTAAAGAGCAAAATACTTGCATGATTTTTAAAATTCCAGTGCCACCAATGGAGTTGTATCAACGATAAACTTAACCTCCCAGATGCACTTCCCAATATCGACCAATTCAACACTACCCTTCGCAGTTTACTACCCCCATCATGGCAGAGTGTAGTGGACTCTGTAGTGTTTACCTGCTATTATGATAGACCGAGGCGATACACCAACACTTGTCCTGGACAGGCGATTTTGCATTGTGCAGTTGATCAGTTAGTTTATGTAAGTATTCACCTATATATATATATAGTATCAGTCATCTAGTACCCATAACACAAGCTCTGCTTAGCTTGGGGCTAGATGATGCTGTGTGGACTATCCAGAATTATTTATTTATTTATTTATTTACCTTCCGATACACTAATCACTTCATTACCCACTTCACTACTTACTGCCAAATACTGCTACTATCCTCTGTTTACTACCTACCATCAATTATTCAGGTTGACTACGATGGGTAGTAAACTATAGATTGTATTATAGTTTACTACCCATCATCGTTAACTCCCCACTTATGGCAGTATTTCGTCGACTGAGGTGTCAATCTGCTATAATTATAGACCGGGATAATATACAAGTACTAATAAGCGATATATAAAGTAAAAACAACATTCTGTTGTTTATTGCAGAGGATGTAAAAATACTTTTGTTGATTTAGCATAGCGAAAGTTACGAAGACTTACAAGGCCACACAAGGAACGGGAATGGTACCTATATAATATATAAGATACCAACTGCACATTCCGTAATTAACTACTCTTATTTACCTGTCAAAAGTAGTTTAACCATCTTGATTCAGCAATTTGATTCTGATACATTACCTTTACCTATCCTTTGTTATTCACTTCAATCTTTCGTAATGAATTAATCCTTTACATCGGCAGTTGAAGGCTTAACTACCGTTAAAATTCCTTAAAAAACTGATAGAACTGGAACAGCCATTTATAAAAGTCTACTCGTAATATGATTTTTCTTGTACATTTTCAGCACTGCCCGGCCCACAGTCTTAGAAAAGATGACTATTGTACGCCCGTCAACTCGCTTGCTGGAGGTCTCCACTACATGTTCTCACAAAGGTATGAATGTATGTTTGTTTATTATTTATTGCACACAAGATACTACATAAAAGTGTCGGTCCACGCTTATTTTTTATTCATTACTAGCAGCGGCTCTCGGTTTCACACGTTTAATTCCCGTTCCCGTGGGAATTCCGGGATAAAATATAGCCTATGTGTTATTCCAGACTTTAATCTATCTCTGTGCCAAATTTCTTCCATATCCGTTCAGTAATTTTTGCGTGAAAAGGTAACAAACATCCATTAGGATTAAGATAACTACAGAAAATAGGTTTCCGTAGATGCACTAGCTCAGTTCATTAGATTCATTCATTCTATTTCATTCTATTCTTCTATTTCATTTTATTAATTCTATTCTTAAAGTTCACTATCTTATTTACTACTTGTAACTTTTACACAACAATAACCAAGTAATTTTCAATACAATTTGTGAAACTTTCCTTATAATCTGTCGCTGTGGTGGGCAAAGTTACCTAAAACGGGGTTAAGAACTACAGTTTTGATGTAGTAGGTACCTTTAAAAAACTGAAAAAAAATCAAAAAGAAGTTACAACAAGCGCGTAGTAATTTAAACATATTTAAACTTAAAAGAAGCTAACAGTTTAAACCACAATGCTTAAACTAATAGTTATTTAATTTTAGCCGTTACGAGAACATGGAGAAAAGCCTGAAATTCGACAAGCGACCAGCTTGGTTTTTGAAAAACGTAAGTTATATTATTCCCTACCTATTACTTATATCTACCTTATCAAATGCAAGATAAAATAAATAGTTGTACAAATATTGCGAAAGATCCATAGCCGTGTTGGTAGCAGCTAGCAGCCATAGAAATCTAAATATACTTAATAAGACACTTTGTTTAAGTATTAAGAACTACTTATTAAAAGATTGAAGTGAACTAAAATCAAAGTAAGCAGTTTATTTCATAGTTTTTGTATATTATACTTATCACATGAATTATCTGACTTGTCAAAGTATTTCTGTAAGTTCTAAAGGAGAGAAAGCAGTTAAAAAAAATGAATAAATAATGCTGGCATCATCTAGCTCCAAGCTAAGCAGAGCTTGTGTTATGGGTACTAAATGACTGATATACAATACAATACAAAAATGCTTTATTGTACACCATAAAAAAGAAAATTACAAAAAAGAAAAAAAAAAAAAACAAGTACCTACAATGGGCGGCCTTATCGCTTAGAAGCGATCTCTTCCAGGCATATGTAATGTATTGTATAGGATATACCATATTATATTTATGATATATTATATTTATTATAAGCAAGGAATAGAAAAATTACAACTAGTATTTACAATTGAAACCATTGAGCTAACTGCAGACGGTTGCAAACAGTCTAAAGGTAGCTCAATTGATCCATGATTTATTATTATTTATATAATACATAGAAAAGACCCAGAACTTTGATAGGCCAGGCTTTGTTCAGACGACTGAAATGATAACGATGATGATTGGTCTTCTATTGACATCAAGTGCAATTTTCAACTCTATTGTTTCAGTATTTTGAAACACAATGCTGTGACTTGCCGCCTCTCTTCGATTTGACTACATTGTCCCAGTGTGGTTTCTCTTCAATGATGATGTATATGAAACACGGTCTTCAGAACACAGATTATAAGAATAAAACATTTTTAACACAAAAGGTAACAAATAAAGGCGTTTAAACACGAAGCTTAAAGAATTACCGTTATGATTCAGTAGGTACTTAGTTTAAAAATAGAAAAGCTGACAAGATAAAATAAACACTATGGTATATGATCAGTCTTTTGGTATATCTTGAGTTCAACCTCATTCTACAGGATTTAACAAAAATGAAGGACCAATCTTTCAGGCGGGTGTAGTTTCGAACACTGAATTCAGGAAAAATATATTAAAAAAATTCCGCCGTTTAGTTTTCGAAAAATTAAATACATACAGATTTTTCATTCTACGCCGCGCCTGAAAGTTTAACCCTTCATTTTTATTACACCCTTCTTTCTTCTTTTTCTATTTTATTCTTATTCACTTTTTCTATTATATATTACAAAACCTAGTATGATATATATTTATTGTTATCCTTTGTTCTTCGTGAGTCAGACCGTCCTATACACCTTTAGTTTTGAATTAATACCTTATTATTCATGGCGACATATTGTTCAGGGTTTCAGAGTGGTAATAACTTGTCTTTTTAACCCAAAATAGTTAAGGTGATAATGATAAAGCCTAGGTATTTTAACAAACTTTAAGCTCCCACAATTTCTTTTCTTTGTAAGTTAGGCCATCCCATCCATCTAAAGTCTTATAGGTAAGAAATACCAAAATAATAAATACCTACATAGTTATAAAAATACAAGTCCAAATATTTTTTCAGAAGCAGTCTAACTTTGGATTCAAAACGGGAAGCGAAAGGGTATCAATTCAAACCGTGAATCTCGAAAGCTTAAAGCCGAAGACAGTGCATAAGAATAGTATATCAGAGGTAAGCTTGTATTTTTTTTGCCTAGTGCACGTTTTTGGATTTTGGACTAGCGTTAACAATATGTGGATGCAGCCAATGAGCAGTATACATTTATTACAGTAGGTAGTATTTATCGGAGTGCTGGCATCTACTTCGGTCAACGAATTAGCATTGCCGTTCAACGTGACGTGGCAATGCTAGCAGCATTGCCACGTCACGTTACAAGAGATACGAAAACAGAGTTTGGTGGCCGCCAAAGGCAATTTCGTATCTCTTCCTAAACTAGACAAAATAAAACTACTAAAGATGCATTAAAAAAAGCTTATCAAAGGTTTAACAAACTGTACGTGTGAATTTTGGAATTTCCTTCGTTTAACGGAATTATATGACAAAATAAGTGGCGCTACTTTAGCTCCTGTTTGCTGTTATTTTGTTATGTTTTTGATGTACATTTTTATTGTGTTATGGTATGAACACTTTAATAAATTAAAAATAGACTATATGCATCTTAAAAAAGCTTATATCTAATTAAAATAAACATAACAAAAGGCGGCCTTGTCGCTGATAGCGATTTTTCCCAGGCAACCTTATAGTGATACATATTTAAAAATAAGTATTGTGTGTTGCAGAAGCAAGTAAACAATTTATCTATCTACTAGCGACCCGCCTCGTCTTCGCACGGTTTAATAATACGTATAAAACTTCCTCTTGAATTTAAAAAAAAAAAATACAAAAGGACATAGGGATATAGAGACAGAGAAAGCGACTTTATTTTATACTATGTAGTGATACATCCCTAGGATAAGGCTCCAGAATATAACTGGACATATTTTGATTTTAAGACCAAATTGGACTTTAAATCAACACATTTCATTTACATTTTTTGACTGTATTATTGTATTGTGTGTTGCATAAGCAAATAAATAATTTATCTGTCTATAACAATCTATTTAAATGTCTTCCAGGCTATAGACCCACTCGACTGTATCGACATATCGGATCTGGTAAAGCCGGAGTGGCGCCGCGAGTGCGGGTTCGACCTCCGGTGGAGCAAACAGGACCGGCTGGTGATCAGTGACACCGAGAGCACAGTGCCCCCTGTCACTGTCACGACGGTCACTCACAGGGATATAGTGGTGGTGCCGCAGTCTGTGAGTATTCTATATACTTACAGAACAATAGAGAAGAAATCCTTACTAATATGAATGAACCGAGAGCACAGTGTCCCTGTCACTGTCACGACGGTCACTCACAGGGATCTAGTGGTGGTGCCTCAGTCTGTGAGTATTCTATATACTTACAGAACAATAGAGATGAAACCCTTACTAATATGAATGAACGGAGAGCACAGTGCCCCCTGTCACTGTCACGACGGTCACTCACAGGGATCTAGTGGTGGTGCCGCAGTCTGTGAGTATTCTATATACTTACAGAACAATAGACAAGAAATCCGTACTAATATGAATGAACCGAGAGCACAGTGCCCCTGTCACTGTCACGACGGTCACTCACAGGGATCTAGTGGTGGTGCCGCAGTCTGTGAGTATTCTATATACTTACACAATAATAGACAAGGAATCCGTACTAATATGAATGAACCGAGAGCACAGTGCCCCAGTCACTGTCACGACGGTCACTCACATGGATCTAGTGGTGGTGCCGCAGTCTGTGAGTATTCTATAGACTAATACAATATAAACAAACTATCGGCCCGCCCCGGCTTCGCACGTTTTTATTATACGTATAAACCGTACTTGAATCACTCTATCTATTAAAAAGACCGCATCAAAATCCGTTGCGTAGATTTAAACATTTAATCATACAAAGGGACATAGGGACTGAGAAAGCGACTTTGTGTTATACTAGAGGTATACTATAGTTAATACTACTATAGATAATGGTCTGAAAGCCACCCTTAATTTTTCGATAAAAAAAATTTAAACCCTGTAAAGTATTTAATTAAATAGAATTTTAAGAATATTATTAATAATTCCAGTGTGAAAAAACCACATGCGTGTTCAACAAACTAAACATAACGTGGCACGGTACAGTCGACCTCGAAGCCTTCCAGTGGATTCTCGACAACTTGACGCACGCTCATCCGATGTGGAACAAAGCGAAGGCGCGCGTTCTCACCACGTGTCTCAGGAAACCGTTGAGAGAATATGAGGCTGACTGTACCATAAATAAATTACTGGCGTGCACTTTTGATGTTCTAAGCGAGGTAAGAAATTAAATTCTTATATCAATGCATTATTATTTACTAGCGACCCGCCCCGGCTTCGCACGGTTGTATTATACGTAAAAACCTTCCTCTGGAATCACTCTATCTATTAAAAAAACCGCATCAAAATCCGTTACGTAGTTTTAAAGATTTAAGCATTCAAAGGGACATAGGGACAGAAAAAGCGACTTTGTTTTATACTATGTAGTGAAGAACCATTACACACTATTGGATGATGATTGTATGACTATTATCTACACTAAATACACTTCATTGCACTCCAAGAACAATAATAAAAAAACAGGGAAAAGGAGGAAAAAATTAATAAAACACAACGTTTTTTTCCAGAACTGCCCCATAAGCGAGTCTGCCTTTAAGCATGATGCCTGCAAGTAAGTTAATTAAGTAATAAACCGTCTGCAATTATATTAAGAATATCAGTTATACGAAGTTGCCTTTGGTGGCCCCTAAAGTTTTCGTATCTCTTCCAAAATGAAACGACTCTTCTTCTTCTTCCGGACTTTATCCCACGCTAAGTGGGGTCGGCACAACATGTATTCTTTTTCCATTCTGCTCTGTTATTCGTCATCTCCGTATTCACACCATTCTTAAGCATATCCTCTTTCACACAATCGATCCATCTTTTCTTCGGTCTTCCCCTTATATCCCTCCATATTCAAATCAATCACGCTTTTCGTAACATGATCTTCCTCTCTCCTCATAACATGCCTATACCACGCTAGCCTATTACTCCTCATCTTTTCCGTCACTGGCGCTACTTTCAAACTTCCTCTGATGTAGGTACTCGAACATCACACAAAATGAAACTACTACAGATGCATAAAAAAAGCTTCTGATAGGTTTAATAAACTGTACCTACGTGTGAATTAAGGAAATTCCTTTGTTTAACGGAATTATATGATAAAACTAGTGCCCCGCCCCGGCTTCGCACGGTTTTATTATACATTACTATAAACCTCACGGAGCCCGAGACCTTTCCAACGAATGCAAAACCGTGGAAATCGGTTCGTGCGTTCTGGAGTTATAGCGTCAGGAAGGAAAACCCGACTTATTTTTATATGGTAGAAAAGTGGGGGCGCCTCTTTAGGTGCTGTAGAAGATCACATTAAGTTCTGTGTACGCTTATTGAAGGTGATATACCTATATCCAGTTGTGGACATAGGTATATCACCTTAGCGTGGGCTGGTGTGATGATAAATGAATAAATATTGCAAGCATACTTTAAAACCATCGAATTTCAAAACTTTTGATTGTTATCAAAACCCTTTCATGTTTTCACAGACACTCAAAAGACGACAGAATCTGCCAAATAAGTTCGTCTAAATCCAGACCGGTAAGTTTTAAATAAGTTATTCCACGACAAATCAAAATAATTTACGAGCTCCCTTTGGGATCGAGACCTTAGGTCCGTGGGGTACCGAGGCTCTCTTGGTTTTTAAAAAGAAGAGAAGAGAAAACTCTTTATTATACTTAAACCTACCACACAAAGAAAGAAAAGAAAACATAAAAATACTGTTATACTATTACTTTCTATATTATTTACTATCACTATTACAATTTTTTTTTAAGTATAAAGGGCGGCCTTATCGCTAAAAGCCATCTCTTCCAAAAAAGTATCTGAGCGTCTGATCAGCTGATCCATATCAATACCAGTCGTCACGTCCCCAAGACACTGGCTGCATTACCACGCTGTATGGCAATGCTGATGCGCTGAGCCAGATACTCACCAGTTCTCCGGTCACGCGTCGCATCAACCAGACGCTCAGATATTTTTTTTTAAACCCGGAGAGCCTCGGTACCCCACGGGCCTAGGGTTTCGACTCCAAGCTCTGCTTAGCTTGGGGCTAGATGATACTGAGTCACTTGTGACATTATTTATAAAGGTACTTCCAGAATTATTTAATCTTACTAAAACTATAAACGCGAAAGTTTGTAAGTATGGATGGATGGATGTTTGTTACTCTTTCACGCAAAAACTACTGAACGGATCGGGATGAAATTTGGCACGGAGATAGATTATAGTCTGGAATAACGCATAGGCTATTTTATCCCGGTATTCCTACGGGAACGGGAACTACGCGGGTGAAACCGTGAGGCGCTGCTAGTTATTAATAATTATTAATTTATTTCCAGAAAAACCGTCGCAGTGCCTGCATAGTCCCGGACCTGGTTGATAGAAGAATACTGCATGATTGTGGAATACCCTCCCTGCATAAAGTTGAACAAGTTGTTACAACCGTCACCAAACCTAAGAAGGTTTTCCCATGGCAATCTAAGGTATCATTGAGCTACAATATCTACAATACCAGGAAATTTCATACAGTACTAACTTACACTGTTATATGAACTACTGAACACTTTGTTCATTCATTCATTTATTATGTAGTTCTAGCTTCTGCCCGCGCCTTCGGACGCGTTGTTTCTATGGAAACATCTCAAGGCAATTTCTATCCGATTGTAACTGATATATTGGATGAAAAGTAGTCTACGTGTTATTCCATGGCTAAGACTACGTCTATTCCAAATTTCAGCCTGATCCGTTCAGTACTTTTTGCGTGAAAGAGGAACAAACCATACATTCATACAAACTTTCGCATTCATAATAGTCTTTAGTTAGCTGAATTGTTTCAATTTTTAAACGAGTTTTATTTTTTTTCTATTCCTTGATTGTAATTTTCGTTGTTAATAATAAATAAATATTTTTCTTTTCCAGTGCAAAAACATAAGCCCTTCAACTAGCTGCTTGATGGACAAAATGGGAGTCCTAAATAAATACGGTTTTATAGATTACTTCAAAATGAGGGACAGGATTCGTAACTTCACCAGCATCGGTGAATGGTCGACTCTAAATCAAGTGTATTTGGGTTCATTTGCGAATGGACCTCTTTATAGCGAGCATTGTAACTCAGCGAAGAAAATTTTAAATGTTTTGGATACAATGCTCATTGTAAGTTATATCACTATTTATATTTCACTTTATATAAGTCTAGTAGGTTTCTAAAGAGAGCAGCAGGTATCTATCTAAAAAGACTAGGAACTTGGACGAAAAAGATGAAAAGCTTTTTTTATCAACAACTAGCGACCCGCCCCGGCTTCGCACGGTTTTATTATACCTATAAACCTTCCTCTTGAATCAATCCATCTATCAAAAAAAATAACCGCATCAAAAATCCGTTTGCGTAGTATTAAAGATTTAAGCATACATAGGGACAGAGAAAGCGACTTAGTTTTATACTATGTAATGATAGACCTTCGTTTGACCACAATCTCACCCGATAGTAAGTGACGACGACGTGGCGAAGATGTACCAAATATGATAAAAGTAACATTTTATTCCGAACCTAGAACTAAGTTTATTCAAAACATCAGCACGATCCGTACAGTAGTTAAGTTTTGAAGAGGAAATAAACATCCATCCATCCACCTATCCTTCCAAACTTTCGCATTTATAATCATCATCATCAGCCTATATTAGTCCACTGCTGGACATAGGCCTGCATTATAATAGTTGATAAATTATCCTTTTACAAATTATCTGTTCAGCTAGTGACTACACCCCGCAGCCTGCGAGAATCGAACCTGCAACCTGTATCTACGTCTCAGATCTTACACCACAGAGGCTGTCTGGTCTACTTGTTACTTGTTTCTGGACTGGTTTCCGCAATAAGGCCTCAGGTGGGCCCTTTTTGTGTGTCGAGTGGAAGGCTGCTAGTCTATATAGTACTCGATATTTTCGAGGAAAGTCAGTAGTTCGCTGACGACGGTGCATGCCTCCCTAGGCGTGAATAGGCTAGATGCTTAAAAAATATTTAATCGAATAAGTTAGATTTTTAAAATATTGACACTTATTTTTTCTTTTTTCAATCAAACTAAAAATGACCAAGATTAAGCACATTAAAGTTGAGAAGTGGGGGCTCGTGACGTCACTCCCTAGGACATTTTATAGACAGACGTGACGTCACGACCCCCTACTTCTTAACTGTAATGCCCTTTATCTTGGTCATTTTCTGTTTGACGACAACAGAAAAACAGATGTCCAATATTTTTCAAAATTATAACTCACGTATTAAATCACTACATAGTATAAAATAAAGTCGCTTTCTCTGTCCTATGTCATTATGTCCCTTTGAACGCTTAAATCTTTAAAACTACGTAACGGATTTAATATAATTGATATTTATAGATTTTATTTTAATTGATAGAGTGATTCAAGAGGAAGGTTTATACGTATAATAAAACCGTGCGAAGCCGGGGCGAGTCGCTAGTAGAATAATATTTTTCTTACCCAGTCATATACCCTATTTTCTTTATCTATCATAGCTGTCTGGTATATCTTGGCTTTTTTTCAGAGTGGCCCGGCATCAAAGCAATCCACCTCTTCGCAATGCAAGACTCTAATCAAGGAAATAATTACCACTCCAATCAATCACCGCAATCAACAAGTCTTAAAACACTTTCACGATATCTTCTATCCACCCCAAAAACCCATCCTAAATAGACCACACCTTGCAAAGCTAATCAAAAAACCCATGTATGACTTCGGCATTTTAAACTCTGACTATGCGCCAAACGTTAAAATCATTGACCTGAACCCTCAAATGGAGAAATCAGTGGTTTTGACAAAAGCAACGGTTGAAAAGAAACCGGTTGTAATTCGTCCTGTTTATATGCGACCGCATAGCAATTTGATGTTTACACCTATTTTTAAAGACGGCGTGATTAGAAGTCCTTTCAATATGCATAAAGAGATTTATCAGTCGTATTTGCCTACGCCTGTTAAAGTTGTTCCGAAGCCTGTTTCTTCTCCTATATTTCCTTAGTCCTTTTTTACACTTTTGAATAAAGTTCAAGCAAAGAGTCATATTTTTGCCTACGCCTGTTAAAGTTGTTCCGAAGCCTGTTTCTACTCCTACATTTCCTTAGTCCTTTTTTTATACTTCTTTTTTTATAGATTTCAAGTAATAATTTAGGTCTTAATACTACCTCCTATTTAAAAGAGAGCTTTGTAAATAAAACAGATTCATTCGAAGCAGTATGAAAGTGTATGTATTTAGAATAATAATTAAATGTACTGTAACAGTAACTATTGTATATTGTACTTAAATTATTTCTTATTTCTATGAAATATAAGTAAAATGTCCAATTTATGTCACCAATTCATCAGTCTTCATTTTAAAATTTGGTTTGTTACTCCGAAATTGATTGCATTGTTTTTGTTAGACATTTTGTACTTATAAAACGTTTATATGGATTCAATAATAAATAATTTAAAACTAAATACTCACTCTTTATCATTATTATTTTATGGATACATCTAACACAAACGAAAATAAAGAAGATATAAAATTCCAAATAAGTTAAAATAGCAAGAAAATTGGCAATGAGTTTAACTCAAAATTCTTAACACAAGGAAATATGTATTGCAAAATAAAAACAATATAAAAGGCACTCTTAGAAAACATTAGTTTAGCTGTCATGACGTAATTTTCATAAAATGGCAAGTAGTAAAAGAAAACTATATTCGAGAACTTACACTCAAAAATAATAATATAAACTGTACAGCTAAAGTTGCCAGTAACATAATATATATTTACATAAAAGTAAGTGTCATTTCATCACATAAAACTAAACTGCAAAGTAAAACTATCTACATTACATCAAACACAAAATAAAATACCTTAAACATATCAAATATCGCAGTAAAAATAATAATTGTGATTGCATTCATATTATACACATAAAAGTTATAAAACTGAATCATTCGTTCGTTTAAAGAACTGAAGATAATTTTTGCTCAACAAAAACACTATCATACAGTAATACTTACCTTTAACTAAGGCATATTCAAGCTTATACTATCGTAATTTCTCATAGATCGCGTATCACCATTTAAAGAATGGGACCCAGCGTTGATCCTTGTGAGAATCTCTTGTTGTAAAGCCTTTAGCGTTCGTACAGCGGCGAAGTCCGTTGTCGGGGCTAAAAGTAGGGCTCTTCTGGCATGTGGTAGGGCTTCTGAAGGCTTGTTTAGGGCTAGAATGGCCCTCGCCATGGCGTAGGCGCATTCGAAGGCATTTGGTCGGAGGATGGACGCGCGAGCGGCTAGATCCAATGCTTCTGATGGTTCCTGGAAAGGATATATTAGATTTGAATTTTGTTGATGGACATGACATTATGTGTTAGAACTTTTATGAATTACGGGACATCGAGGATTGCACTTTCTTTAAATTGTAATATACATAATGTTCGCCTGGAGGTTTATTTATTGGAAAAACAGAAGCTTATAGGTAATAAACAGACTTACAAATAGATAAATAACAGTAAGCTCATTTAAGGTTGTTATGTATAGACTACTAGTTAATACGGTACGTATATAGGCACGTTACCCTGGAATAGCACCTAAAGTGGCGCTCCACTTATTTTATGATATAATTCCGTTAAATAAAGGAATTTCCAAAATTCACACGTATAGTTTGTTCAACCTATTATAAGCTTTTTTTTAATGCATCGGTAGTAGTTTCATTTTATGTATTAGTTTAGGAAGAGATACGAAAATAGAGTTTTGTGGCCACCAAAGGCAACTTCGTATCGATTATGTTTTTTTCGTGCATTTCTGCAAATATTACAAAAGTGACTTACGTTGAGTTTCCTTTTGCATCTCGACATGTTCAGGAGTAAGTTAGTCTTCAGCTGCACGAACGCAGACACGTGTTCCTGAGGCACCGGCTGAGTCGATGGCTTCGTCACTCCTTCATCACTGAAACAATTCAAGTGATCTTTATAATACACAATCACACTAACACCTAGAAATTAAGTTAAGGCGCAAACAGGAGGAACACTAGAGCCATCACTTATTTTATCATAATTATGTTAAACAAAGGAATTTCCAATATTCACACGTTCAGTTTGAAATACCTTTTGACTTTGTACAACTTTATTAACAACGAAAATTACAAGCAAGGAATAGAAAAATTACAACTAGTATTTACAATTGAAACCATTGAGCTAACTGCAGACGGTTGCAAACAGTCTAAAGGTAGCTCAATTGATACATGTCAATACCAGTCGGAAGCGTCCCCAAGACACTGGCTGCATTACCACGCTGTATGTATGTAATACCTTTTTATTTCTCTCGTAAGGAAATCCTGCATGGATCTTCTCTCCAGGAGGAAGATTATATCAGACTCTTACTGACTAAAGTAAAACCTCACGATTGTCTCCTTGCACCTATACTAGGGGACACGGGTACTTTATGAAATGCTTCCGCGAGCCCTAACAGTGACGTTCCACATGTTGCGAAACCCTTCCAAACTGTGGAAATTATCTCAAAGTCTTAAGAATCTTAATCTTAATGGGAAGAAGGGCACTGTAGGCCCTTCTACTTCGCCCGTTGCGCCTTCAGCGAACTGGGTGAGTAGAGGAGTACAGTTCATTCATTCATTCATTCATTCACACGTACAGTTTGTAATACCTAACATAACCTGTTTTTAATGCATCTGTAGTAGTTTCAGTTAATCTTTTTAGGAATCTCGCCTGAAACACAGGTTTACCTAGTTCTGGCTGAATTGTTATACCTACTTAGCTAATAGCTATATTTTACTGCACTTATGTTTTTTATCTGTATATATTCTATGAGTTTTTTTGAATAAAAATTTAGTATTAGTATAACGTACCTGATCAATGGGTTAATCTTCTTCAGAGCATATTGGTAGCGATGCGCGGCTTCTGACGGTCGGTTACGGCGGTACAGCATGTTGCCATCCTCTAACAGCTTGTTCAGGAGGATCAGCCTGGAATGAGGGTAGATACAAAATTAAATAACATCGCACAAAAAAAAATCGATTTTGTCGGGAATTGAACCCGCGGCCCTCCCTCAGTACGGGAATGCGCTAACCAACTGCGCCAGGAAACCAAGTGACCACATTGTTATTTAGTTTCTTAGATATTCCCCGAGTGCGATGGCTTACGCACTATAATTTAATAATCCTTATAAGGGTAGATATATAAATAAATAATTATGAACAAACCACACAGCATCATCTAGCCTCAAGCTAAGTACCTATAGCTTGTGTTTGTGTACTAGATGACTGATATACTTAATACAATACATTACGTAGATAGTTTTTTTTTATTAACCCCGGACAAAGCAGCTCGTACAATCATTTGTCCAAAGGCGGGAATCGAACTCGCAACCTCCTGCGTCGCAGGCCTTCGCCCCGGTCGTTTTAATACTGTGAGTAAAAACTATTCAAAGCTTTGCTGAAGTTACGATACTTTTTTTATTCTGTACAATCCACATTAGCATCAAATCATTAGCCCCAAAGTAAACTGTTCAAAGCTTGTGTTATGCAAAGTAAGCTGTTCAAAGCTTGTGTTATGGGTAACAGATTTTTTTCAACATCGAAAACACCCAGACCAAAGAAGACTTCAAAGACTTGTTTAATTAAATTTTAACCATTTCCTACAATTTTTGGAAATATAAATGAATTGATGATTGTAACTCACATAAACTCAGGTTTGCCTGAAGCCATGACCCATGTTGTAGGACCAAGTTTAGCGCCTTTCCTCAGGAAGCAATTTACGACCTGGAAATAAATAAATAATGATAATTACAATGACGGAATGTAAACAAATAAATACTAGTAAAATTATTAAAAAAAAACATTCCATACAGCATCATCTTGCCCCAAGCTAAGCAAAACTTGTGTTATGGGTACTAGATGACTGATACACTTAATACAATACATTACATAAAAATTTTATATGATACTTTTAAAACACCCAGAATCTTCCGTTCTAATAATTGCAGATCGAACAATTGGTTCCAAGGGGAAAATTAAACCCGCACCCTCCTGCGTCCAAGCGAACCTTTGCGCTCCGCGCCACTGAGTTTGTCAAGGCTGTAAGCAAAAAGGTTTGCAAACAATCTAGATCAGTGGTCGTCATTTGCGGCCCGCGGGCCGCATGCGGCCCGTGGGCCATTTTTATGCGGCCCGCGGTGATTGACTCTACTAGAACAGCGCAAATAAAATAAATTTTAATATTATGTACTATTCAAGCACTGTGAAAATATTTTCTGTGCTCTGAGTGGCAGTTCAATTATTACACGGCGGGAGCACAGATTTGAGATTGTGAACCTACGGGCGAGCCGCGCGACATAGGCAGTTCCTACTGGATTGGATATTGTCTTTCGCGCGCGCCCGCGCACCCGCAAAAAGCACAAAAGAATAATTGATTATTGAACTGAAATTCAACTGTCCGTAATAAAATATTTATTATAATAAGTAATTTGCGTTCTGTAATTGTAGTACCTACCCAACATTTCACTACACCAGTTGCTAGTTTACAATAGGTACATAGTGCGGCCCGGAGTAGTACGTCACATTGTCCTATATGGCACTTGACCAGAAAATTATGACGACCACTGATCTAGATGTAACATAACTGATCCATGTCAATACCAGTCATCGCGTCCCCAAGACACTGGCTGCATTACCACGCTGTATGGAAATGCTGCCGCGCTGCGCCAGATAACTCACAAGCTTTTTATAAAATTTGTCGTTCTAATCACTACATAGTACCTATAAAACAAAGACGCTTCCCGCTGTCTGTCCCTATGTATGCTTAGATCTCTAAAACTACCCAATGGATTACGATGCGGTTTTCTTCAATGGATACTAGTGTAATATATATTAGAGTGATTCAAGAGGAAGGTTTATATGTATAATACACCCGTGAAAAACCGGTGCGGGTCGCTAGTCATAGTATAAACACATTCATACCTGAACATTCCTCTGACCAATCGCTCGATCCAAAGGCCTGAGCCCGCTATGGTCGACTCGCTCTAGTGAAGCTCCTCTCTCCAGCAGTATATCCACCAGCTCAGCAGGACCTCCGCAGGCTAGCCCGAGCGGAGTACGGCCGTTCCCGTCAGGTTGGTCTGATAATGAACAGAAAAAATTTAATTGATACTTTGATAGTTGTATAATTCTTTATTCAAAAACCTTAAATCTAAAACAGTTTGTACATAACTATTTTGATTGAATCATAACTAAAGAAGTAAAAAGTTCTTGTTCTTTAAGTTTGCACCGTTTGCTAGTATTTTTAGAAACATAAACGGGTGTTGATTGATTAGTCACATGAACTCAGGATTACCAGAAGCTATGATTTTGTTTAATTATTATGAAATTTGCTTTATTGCGTTATTAATTTGGAATAATGTGTGTTTGATTGTAGGTATGGGAACGTAGGTATATATTACTTTAGGGATTTAACTGAACTTGTGTATTATTCAGTAAAATGTCACCTAATAATTTACTTTGAACATCATAAAGTTTGGAATTAGCATTCTTAATAACTCACCAATATTAGCTCCTCTGTCCATGAGCACTATCATCG
Organism: Eupithecia centaureata; assembly: GCA_944547425.1. Lineage (NCBI taxonomy): Eukaryota > Metazoa > Arthropoda > Insecta > Lepidoptera > Geometridae > Eupithecia > Eupithecia centaureata. The sequence continues at coordinate 2,403,155 of OX155683.1, forward strand.
TCGGTATCCTGGTCCGCAGACACGCCCAGCCGAGCGGTGACATGCCATCACTATCTACTGCATCTGGATCCGCACCTAAAAAGACCATTCAAATTATTATTCAAAAGTATGGTTAAAAAAGTCGCTCAGCGAGCTATGCTCGGAGTTTCTCTGAAGAATGGGATTCGTAACGAATACATCCGACAGAGAACCAAAGTTACATAGCTCAAAGAATTAGCAAGCTGAAAAGGCAGTAGGCCGGCCATATCTCGCGAAAGACCGACAACCATTGGGGTAATCGTGTTTTTGAGTGAAGACCACGACTCGGCAAACGAAGTGTAGGATTTTGGTTAGTTTTAAATATCAAAAATAAATCGATTTTTGATATTTGTTATTTAGTTAGACAAAAAAGTCCCTGCTCTGGAGTATGGGTCTACGGGTATATTCCGGGCATAGGTAAGTCAAAGTAACATAATCTAATGTTACTGAGTGATCGGTGTAACATAAAATTGAACTAAAAATATCTCAAATATAAATGAAACAAATGATAGGGTTTTTTTAGGTTTTTACTTGAATTTATAAACTAAAATCTAATAACCACTCACCATGATCTAACAGCATCTCCACAACATCCGCACAGCCCTCCGCAGCGGCCAATATCAGCGGACTCTTCCCCCCCGAGCCCATGACGTCCGCTCCCGACTCCAGAAGCCTCAGCACCAGAGCCGTCCTCCCGTTCTTAGCCGCCAGGGCTAGAGGTGACATCTGCCGAGCGTTGAGAGAGTAGGGAGTAGCTCCTCGGATGAGCAGAGCGTCTGCTATGGCGGCGTTGCCGGTGGAACAGGCTGCTGTTAGCGCGGTCTCGCCTGTCACTGGGCAGATCCCGTCAGGCTGAAAAGAAAGGATTTTTTTATTACTAGTAATACCTATGCGTTTGTTTCTACGGAAGCGTTTCAAGGCTATTTCTATCCTATGGGAACAGATTTATGGGATGAAAGTCCTATGTGTTGTTATAACAAGAGTAGAGGTACGTCTATTCGAAATTTCAACCTGATCCGTTCTGTTGTGTTTGTGTGAAAGTGGAACAAACATCCATCAATACTTACAAACTTTCGCGTTTATAATATAAGTAAGGATTGTTGCAACCTCCTCCGTAACCATTTGGGGGAACCTTTACCCCCAAACTTCAAAATCAGAAATCAATGACTTTATTTCTATAGGCTTACATAATCAACACTAAGCCAAATCAAATTTTGCAAAATAGCACACTTAAAAAACCGGTCAAGTGCGAGTAGGAATCACGCACGAAGGGTTTCAAAAGACTCACAATCAACTCAGCAGTATCCAACAAATACTCCACGATATCCAGATGCCCGTTTTGTGCCGCTGCTATCAGGGCATGCCTGGACCCCGGCACCAGTTGTTCTATGCTCCCATCATCTATGTCCAGAGGATTCCTCTCGTCTCTGCCCGTTTGGCAGCCCAGGAGGTAGATGACAGTGTCTCTATGGCCGTTCTTGGCGGCGTGGACGAGAGGAGTTTGCTCTGCTGTGTCGGTGTGGCTTAGTGATGCACCTGGCATTGGAAAATATTAATAATAAGTAGATAAATAATGCTGGACAATCCACACACTATCATCAAGCCTCAAGCTATAATTTTTATTACACATAGCACCCAAAAGACTGAGATGTGCTACAGAGGTCAGTTAAAGTCGGTTAAAAAAGATTAAGATCAAAGGGATCGCCAATAAAATGACGTTGACACGTAAACTAATGCCTTATTGTGATTATTGTGACTAAAGCCTTATCGTGATTATTATGATCACCCACGCCTTTTATTTGGTTTTTAGTATTTGGTAGGGAATAGAAATATCGTAGCTGGTTATACATTTCTATACATCAGCCAAACTCGATGTAGAATGTTTATAAACAAACCACCCATACTTAACCTAAAATACACTCTGTTCTGTTGCCTTTTTATACGCAATTTACATTACTTGTCGATTTAAGAAGGATAAAGGAAAACTTACCAGCTGCAATAAGCCTTCTAGCTACATCAGTGTGTCCTCTCTGACACGCTAAAGACAGAGCCGTACATCCTTGAGAGTTGGCCATCTCCAAATCAGCACCAAACTCCAATAGCAGCGCCACCATTGAAATAATCCCTTGATACGCATACATGCAAAGCAAAGGCGCATGACCGAGGCATTCTGTAATCTGATTGGGCGATCCACCAGCCAATAGCATCAGCCTTGAAACTTTGACGTTTGGTGTGTAAATATTCCTCAAATTTGCGATCGCTTCACCGACATTCGCGGAGCTCGTTGCTACCATTGTCGCTTGCAGATCTCTAGGACAGAGACCGAGCTGTGCTGGTCCTAGGTTTCTATACATATGGGCTTTCAAAATATGATGACCTAGCTCCATGGACTTTTCAGAGTCTAAAGGCGCTTGTACTCTGGCAAATCTGAAGGCTATGCCACAATGTCCTGCTCTCAAGTCGCACAAAAATTTGGAGCTTTCATTGTCTTCTCGCCTGATCAACCATTCCCTGAAGGAAGGATGGAAGAACATGTAAGTGTTGTCCATTCGCTTGACGAGGAAATCTGCGAGGCTGTCGAATCGGAGGCAGAACTCTTCCCATGGTAAGAAGTGATTCGTGAGTAGGGAATTCACCGAGTAGTATATTTCCACCAAAGTCAACGGGTATAGAGCTGCCAAGCAAACGCTCAGGATATGCGTAACTTTCTCAAAAGATTGCACCGTTGGGAACCTCAAGTTGAACTGTAGCAAAAAGATCTGCGCCAGTGATATTGGAACCACTTTGTAGTTTGTCGATTTTACAACGATGTGGCTCTTTTCTAATAAATCTAGTATCAATTTTAGGAACAAAAACGAGCCTTGGCTCAAATGTAGCACGTATTGCGCGAACTTTAACACTGAATTATGAACACCTTCAGACTTTCCTGTGGAGCATTTTATATTCGTCTCTATTATTGGAGCAGCTTGAACTCTCACATTGAAATACTCTAGCAAATCCTTATTCACATTATCTGATTCATCCAAGCTCAATCGTACATAAGGTAGCGTTTTCGTCAGTTCCAGTAATTGTGTTCTGACTGTTGAAACCACTTTGAGCCAAGAAGGCATCTCTGCTACATGTCTTGCTAGGAACGAAGCAATTGTATGGCCATGATCAGGTCTGTGATACTCCGCTTCGCAGAGACCATCGACCAGGATAATACTGTTGCTTGAATCTATGCTCCCATTTTTCCTTAAGAACACCAATGGTTCGATGATTCCTCTCATGAATGCTAAATCAGCGTCTGCTATACATTCTTTTAAGGACAGACATGCGAGTAAATGTGGCTCGCTGAGTAGGTACTCTCGATACGCTTGCAGTCTAGGAGCTTGGCAGAGCTGGGCTGACAAGGAATGTACGAATTCACCCACCAGGCATGTGCTGTTGTTATCGGCCTGAAAGATAAAATATAATTGAGTCAATAAAGCCATAAAAGTAAGAAGTAATTTAACATCTGTTTGCTTTTTCCTTGATACATATTTAATTGTAGCTGATTCTTTTTGTATTTGTTTTAAGTAGAACCAATATGATGCCTCATTATGGATTATTATCATTAGTTCGCCATATGAGTCCAATACTAGATATAGGCCTCCTAATGAGTGCCATAGCGCCTTGTCTTCAGTATGCTGCATCAAGCATTTGGCTGCATCTTTCGCAGGTCATCGTCCCACTTAGCTGGAGGGCTACTTTTGTCGAGTCCCGGTCCCCACCCAAGAAAACTTTATACATCAGTAGTTGTTGGGTCCTTACAAGATATGGTGGACCAGCTCTATAGTGAGTGTCCTCGTCTCAGCTCAGTAGGTCATGAGGTGTAGGATTTTCACATGGAAATTATTGATCATCAAACAATCAGCCCTTTAGTGTGTGTAATACGGTCTAGTCTCGGTCTAGTATGGTTCATAAGTTATACTCACTTGACAGAAATGATAAGCGACAACTTCACTAGCCAGCTGTGTGAACCTCCCAGCAGACATTTCTTCAGGAAGCAGTTCCCTGATGTCTGACTGTTCTCTCAACTCTTCATACTCGTAGTTGCGTTTGCGACCAAAGCAAGAGTATTCCACTAGTTGGAGGATGAGGGCAGTCTTGCCTGTGCCTGGGCAGCCCGAGATGAGGATACCTATGAAGATAAGAAGGTTGATTTAATTTGTACTGGAATTAAGGGGTTCGAACCTTTGAAGATTAAAAGTTAGATTTTATTTCAAATGAACTTAAGGGGTTTTAAACCTATGAAGATAAAAAGGTTGATTTCATTTCTACTGGACTTAGGGGTTTTGATTAAAACAAGGCATGCAACAACCTAACCGCCCCAATAAGACTTGCGATCCGCTTTATCCTGGCCAATATCAAGGGTTTTTGTAAATAACCAGAACATATCAAAAGCGATTTTCTAAATTAGGATTGAGATTTACTTAAAACTGGATGGCGATTTACTCTCTTCCCTATTTAAGGCTTTTAATACAATTGATTTATCATGTAAGCTAAGATAGGCAATAGTTCTTGATTTGTCAAGACCCACAACAGACATGAAAAGAGTCTGAGCTTTTGTGTATGAAAAAAAAACAAACCTGCAGAACTAGACTCCAATGCCTTCTCCATATCTCTCATGAGCCACTGGCGACCCGCGAAGTACGCTTGGCTATCTGATGATGGCACTTCGAAGAACAGCGGCCGTAGAGTCAGTTGCGGTGATGGGTGATGAACTGAAAAAGGAAGAACGTGGAGAATTGCTTGCGAGTCAACTACGGAAAATAAGACTCCTCGATTGAGGTCCTTTTTATGTCTTGAATTAGCCGCATTATAGAGCAAGTTTGATTTTATTGTTTCATATTTTTATATACTAACTAGCTGCGCCCCGCAGCGTCGCCCGCGGGGAATTTTATTTATTTGTCAAATATCATTTTTATACATAATATGCTATTCCCGACGAAGACAAATCCAAAAACACAAAAATCATAAAAATCGGTCCAGCCGTTCTCGAGTTATAAGTGTTGTAACAAACACGACTTTCTTTTGTATATATATAGAAGAAGAAGATAATATCTGCCCACGCCTTTGCACGCGTTGTTTTTTTTTTAACTTTTCAAGTCAAGTTTTTCCCATGGCAACAGATTTATTGGATAAAAATTAGCCCATGTTTTATTCTAGAGCTAGAACTAAGTTTGTTCAAAATTTCATCCCAATCCGTTAAGAACTTTTTGCGTTAAAGATTAACAAATATCCATTTATCCATATGTAAGGAAGGATATAGATGGATTAGAACGTCGATCCGTTAAGTACTTTTTTTCGTGAAAGACTAACAAACATCCAAAAATCCATAAGTGAGGATATAGATAGATGGATTAAAACCGTCGATCCGTTTAGTACTCCCTGAAAGACTAACAAACATCCATACATCCATAAATAGGTATAAAGATGGGTTAAAACGTACCTTTCTTGAGTTCTGTGGAGGTGGTGGACTGCTTGCTGCTGACCCGAGCTGATCTCCTCGCCGCTGTCTTCCGAGTCTTGAAGAAGCCGCTGGACATCCGCGTCAGCTCCTCTGTTCTTCCACCTTGTAACGCTGTACACAAGGTCTTTTATAAGTATCACCAATCTTTTTACTATAGATTAGTTTTATAATATTTTAGTATTTTCAATATAAAAAAAAGTATTTTTAAAGACATTAAAATAAATAAAGAGTCATAATAATAATGCAGGACAATCCACACAGCATCATCAAGCCCCAAGCTAAGCAGCTTGTGTGATGGGTACTAGATGACTTATACATAATATACATAAAATATATATATATAACTGATAATTTTTATATACATAGAAAATACCCAGAACCCCGTAACTAATATTTGAAGATCGTACAAACATTTATCCAGGCGGGAATCAAACCCGCAACCTCCTGCGTCGTAGGCGGGCCTTTGCCCGCCACATCGGTCTTCAAATATGAGTGTGATAATCTGTATGATCATAATCTCACCATTAACGGAATGCCGTCGGCTGCCAGGGCTTGAGGAGGAACAGTTGCTGGCGGCAGACAGGCTCATGGAGGCGAGGGAGCCCAGCGAGTCGCGGCCCAGGGGCGGCGCCGCGTCCACCTCCGATGAGCCGGTCAGGGTTGACACCTTCAACATTATGATTAGTGTGAAAATCAGCGTTGAGGGTTATTCACCTACTCGCAACATTTTAGCTGAGCATGGCATTATAGCGCAGTACACTCTACATCGATCAACCATAAAAATACACGCATCTATTTTATATAACTTAAATACTTTTGCTGTTCTAGAAACAACGAAAATTACAAGCAAGGAATAGAAAAATTACAACTAGTATTTACAATTAAAACCATTGAGCTAACTGCAGACGGTTGCAAACAATCTAAAGGTAGCTCAATTGATCCATGTCAATACCAGTCGGAAGCGTCCCCAAGACACTGGCTGCATTACCACGCTGTATGGCAATGCTGATGCGCTGAGCCAGATATTCACCAGCTCTCGGGTCACGCGTCGCATCGACCAGACGCTCAGATAATTTTTTAAAAACCCGGAGAGCCTCGGTACCCCACGGACATAGGGTCTCGAATCCAAGGGGAGCAAATGCGTAGGTTCTGTCGAGACCTGCATATTTGCGCCTCTTGAGATCCTCGGCCAGATCTGGCGCCGCACCGCCAATACTTTTTATATTTGCATGTTAGTATTAAGTTTTTTTCGGTGTGTGTAATTTGTATGTATGTATAAGCTCTTATTTTCATGTGTACCTACTAAACTATCAGAATAAACGTTTTTCATTCATTCATTTTTCATTCATGTCAAAGTCAAATGGTACTTTAGTCATGATTTTTATAAGCTGGGGCTTCAGGTGCGCCAGTCCTAAAAATCTACATTTCTAGTAAGATTTCGAAATCCGGTACAATAAGGACTTATTACTGGACACGGGACAAGACGCGAAATTCCGGGACAATCCCGGAAATCCCGGCGATCTAGCAACCCTATAAATGCCTACAAATTGAAAATGATTCAAGTAGTGGTACTTGAATCATAGTAAGCTAAAATAAGTTTTTTAAGGTGTTATGATCGAAAATTGACAATCTTTTTGATAGTTAACAACCTAAAGATTTCTTGTTCGCTTCTTTAGTAGTGAACAAATATCAAAGTGATCTCTTTATTTCCTAGTTTTAATATAATGTACCTAAGTATATAAACTTTCTGTTTTACCTTAGTGTGACGTCAAATTTTTTTAGGGATTCTTTTAAGTTTAGGTCACTTTACAACTCTTATTAAACCTACCGGACTAGTATTATGCGAAGCCAACGTATGTGCATCGAGGGACGCTAGAGAAGTACAGCTCTCTCTGGATTTACTTCTAGAACCCCTCCTCTCTCCAAGAAGAAGGCCGAGTCGCATGTACAGGTCATTCTGCCGTCTGGACTCATAGCCTTGCTTGATATGACCTCCTTCGTCATCTGAAAAAAAAAAGATTCAAATAAGGAACAAGGTTTACATAAAGTACTTGCAAAATAAAAACAAAAGCTTTATAAAAAAGATCCAAATCCTAATTCAAATTGTGTGAAAACTAATTGAAAACAATTTATTTACTAAGCAGGTTTGAAAACACACTCAATAAATAAAAATGTTGTGGGTATAGACAAAAATAACTAGCATTTTCAAACTTAAAAATGATAATGAACACACCACACTCAAATATTTATTTCAATGTCAAACTTTACTATCATGCTTTATAACATCTTTAGAATGCTGTTGGGGCTTCCTCGTTACTGCAGTGCTTCAGAAATGTTCGCAAATACGTTCACAGATGGCTTCGCTGCAATTATGCGGAAGCGAGTAGCATCAACCATGAGCAGAGTGAGAGGTAGTACCAACAGCATTCTGAAAATAATATCCGTAAAATACGATTGTCCCATTCTTCACCACTGGGTGAATCTAGTTATAATTTAGATTTAGATATGTACCTTACTCTTAATTTTGTATTCTTGTTTCTTTTATTTTGTCTATGGACCATTGTTGTCTGTTAATAAAGTTATTTTGATTTGATTTGATTTGATTTGATTTATTATTAATATATCAATTTGTATAATACCTCTACATAGATGTTGGTTGGTACAACATCACACAATCATACAATGGCCACAACCACAACTCAATGTAAGCATATTTTTGGATCCTATTAATAAAAAACCCATCTAAAATGTATTGGTACCTACTGCACCGGAAGGCTGTGCCGTAAAGAATGGTACAAAAAAACAGACCATGACATTCAACTTGTACCTACCCTCATTATTATAATAATAGCATCTTATTTATTTAATTTGGTGCGTTAGGCACTTACCTACAACAAAATATAAAAAAAAGTGAACTGTTATTTCTTAGAATTTCTGAAGGTTAGTTACTGATAGGATTTAAAGAAAATCTATTTTAAACAGTATAGATCCAACCCGAATATAACCCATAGCGATAAATATTATCTCAACTTCTTGTAGAATGGCTCTACCTATAGTTTTACGCAATTCTGCCATAGATATTCTATCAATCAACATAATTTATTTTAGACGAGGGTGTCAGTCATTCATTCAAATACTAAGGCGTCAAAGTGATGTCATTTCTTGAGTCAATAGGAAACCATTGACACGCAGTGGGTATAAGTTTATGAACTCCCACTGAATTCATCAATTAGGTAGATATTACAATGAGACTGATTTAAATGGAGTGACAACATCTGGTGAACTCTATTGTAAAGAAATTATAGCGTAGAGTCCTAAATATGGTAGAGTCTATGTAGGTAGAATCCTATTTAGCGAAGTCCAAAAAGTTTTCAATGTTCTAAATTTAAACTATCACATTAAAAGTTTTTATATTGTTTACCTAATGCAGTATAAAATCAATATTATTCATAAATAGAATATCGAAGCAAAATTTTGAATGACATTCTGTTTTTGAATAAAAATAATGGTTTCTAGTTCTACATTTTATATACGCAAACAATGCAGTTCCTGTATAAAATTTGATTAAAATAACAACATCTAAAGTTTCGGTCAACCGATTCCGACTGACTTGACTCCCCAAAATATTGACCTATCCCACTTTTATTTTATAGAACAGGTATTTCCCACGTCATAAACAATTACCCAGGGGTCCATTACGACTTCCGTTGGGGTGCCATAGATCCATAATATCGTGTTACTTTTTGACCAAGTTTATTGGACCAAATAATGTACAGGTGCTGGGTCTAAATGCTTTATTGATAGCATTTTGAGAGCTTTAAAACGTTACTGATGTTTATATTCTTTACATTATGGTCGCTTTAGATCATAAAATTGAATTGCCTCTACATTTTTTCAAGAGAAAATCTTTCAAATTCATAAGTTTTTAGGGTCTATCAAAATGTCAAAGGAATAGCTCCAAATAGACGTCATTTACATTCTTACGCAATATTATTCTTAAGCAATGTTGTCCCGGAAAAGTCAATAATTTTAATAGACCTTAAAAAGGTTTTGCTAAAAAAAGTAGAACCTTTTATATATTAAACTACATATAAGTACAGATTTGCAGTCGTCTTTTTCTCTTTCCACACCATACACAAGAACAATGGTATCTACTTTATGTACTATAATATAAGTACTATTATTCCAAGTATCTCCCACAGGCATTGACACAAAACCTGTTTTTCGCACTATTAATTCTCATCCGGATGCATACCAACTATTCATTCATCTATATCTTACATTGGTAGATCCTTAGCTCACAAGTTACATTCCTACTAACTATTCATTAGACTGTACCACCTCCGCTTGTTCGATATATACTAACCTTGCATTATTTATACATCTGTTAGTTTGTTTTATACTAACTATGTGTTTGTCTGTGGTAGCGTGGGATAGGTTTTTGCATTCCCGCCTATCCTACAAGTATGTGGGAAGATTATTCTAGATCGTTTTTGCCGGGATAGATTCCGATGGCAAAAACAAGCTAATAGAAAATTTAATAGAAAAGTCTAGAAATAAAGGTTGAGGAAATGAAGGTTGTGTTTTTTGATAGTAGTTATTTGGTACTTAGTATTTTAATTGTCTCCCAGGTTAAATTTTTGTTTATCTTTTTCGAAAAGCTATAGAGTCTTCTCTAAATAACTTTAATGGTAGGTACTAACCTATATTCTAACCGAAATATAATATTTCAGTGAACAATGTTTTTATTTATATTTCCTTATGTTTATTAACAACGAAAATTACAAGCAAGGAATAGAAAAATTACAACTAGTACGTACAATTACAGTTTCACTAACAAGTAGAATTATATTAAATTTCATCTACAAGTTAGGGGATATTATAGTTATTGTCACTAATTTTATGTGCATTACAAAAAACTAAAAAAACGACTTTGTTTTCACAATGGTTTTATTTATTTTTTTGGGCCAAATGGTAATTGACATAAAATTTACCTATACGAGACCAAGTCGAGTTCGTTATCTATACAAAAGTGAAAGATTGTAGGCGAACGGAAGATACCTTATAAAAAAAAATATAGACGAATTGAAATCCTCCTTAAAAAACAGACAAATTATTTCTGACCTTTTTTGAACTCCGTTAAGAAGTAAAGGAAGGCAAACAACAGAATCATGTGGCTTTTGAGGATATCCTCGAGTCAGATACCATTGAAGCTTCCAACGTCATTGCGGTGAGTGTATGAGTGTCGGGTTCTTTCTCACGAGCATCCGCAGGTGTCTTCTCTAGTTACAGTGACCTTTTTGATCCCTATTTATTTCGCTATAAGGCCAATGGTTGTTGTAGTTTACAGTAAGGTTTTGAGCATTGCCTTTAAATTGCAAGTTACATTTACGTAATCTTATTTCTTTGTCTTAAGGTTGTTGTAAAAGCTAAGTTTAGGATCATTAAGGTCAGCTGTGGTTACTAGGGTATCATAACTTAATTTGGTCTTTTTAAATTAATAGGAACTAGATAAAAAGTACGTTTTTATTTCGGATGTGTATTTGAGGTAGACGTGCTTTATTTACGTTACGTGATTTGCGGTCTTAGTTCGCTCGGAGTTCGCAGTTTTGTGTGGGAGCCTTATAGAATAGATTCCATTAACGTAAATAGAATTTCCCTTTTTAAAGTAAGATGGATGTTATTCCTATACCCATAAAATGTTTTGATGTGGCCGATAAAGGTAAACCTTCAGGTCAAATGGGATAAGGCTTCTAAACAACGGTGTCTAATAACTATCATTTGCACCTGTTTTAAATTAAACATCACTACGAGGCATCATCAAGTTACGATGGCTCTTTTTACACTATTATAACGTCAATTCATTTCCACTGCTTCTATAGATGCATAGAAAAAAATCTCTGTTTATCTCGCTATGTACAAACCTATCTAAAAAAATAACTATATAATAACTCTCTAGTCAGGACTGCAAAATTAATCTTAGATTCATTTAATATCTGGTCCCAATCAAAGCTGTACTTGCAAACATAGCTAACATAATATCATAACAAACCATCAATAATTATTAATCAACAAATCATCAACAAGATAAACAAACCAATAAGGATTAATCTACTTTCTACTCCTACAGCTTGTGAAGTGGCAAGACTGAACGCGGGCGGTGTTGCCCTTGATCCGTAAATCAATTCGAGATATAACCACGGAGTTACAGCTGGTAACACCGACCTTCGAAGCTTTAATGCTTTAAGAGAAGACGACAATGACGCTTTGGCTTTACATGTTCTTATTTTATAAAAAAACTATTTAATCATAGTTAGAGAGGTGCTTTAATCATCAATATCCTTATCTTAAAGAGATTTAAATAAGATGAATAGTGTTGTACCATACAAATATAACGGAACGTTATATTGCGGGGGTGTAACATCTTTAAAAATAATATTGATGTGCTTTTCCTAATCTAAAACCAATTTACATTTACAATTCGAAAGTTATCTTTAATGTATGAGATTGATATTCTTCTATATCTTATCTTTTTTTATAGGATAAGGTTTTTTGAATCTCGAGCGATGTTTTAAATAAAAAGTAAAAGTATTTTTCTTCTTCAATAAGTTTATCTGTTTGCAACCGTCTGCAGTTAGCTCAATGGTTTCAATTGTAAATACTAGTTGTAATTTTTCTATTTCTTTGCTTGTAATTTTCGTTGTTAATAAAGTTTAAAAAAAAAAAAGTTTTATAATTTTTGTTTAGTAATTATAATCAACTGTGATGTGTATATTCTCATCATGAGCATGAACATGTATTAGTAATTAACATTTGTAATTAAAGTTGTAGAGTATCAGTAGGTATTGAATTAACATAATGACCACCTATAAAATTATTCGTTTTCAGAAGTGCATATTTAGTTAGATTAGAAATTCATGCTAATATGATAATTAATTCCATAACTAACGACGACAACTACGTTACTTCATTAATACTTGATGAATGATGAAAATTTGTAAATAAATGTGTCGAACTAGCAAATAGTTAAAAACATCCAGTGCCCTGAAATCTCACACAATGTAAATAATAAAAAAACAAAACACGCAAACGCAAAATCAAATAACCAAGCTGTGCGACAAAACAACGTCGATGCAAACAGGCAAAAAGATGCGCAAAAGTCGAACGACCGTGCTGAATCGGATGCAGGAATGTGGACTGGATTCCAATGAATCAATTTAAACAAAGATCGATCTACCAATCGAGAAATCGATAGAGTTGTTAAAGTCATCTTATAGATCAATGATATGAAAATTTAAATAAATCATTGTTCAACTTGAGACAAATGACAGTAGAATTGATATTAAACTCATATAATCTTGATATGATAACGACAGTAACATGATAATTTCTTATAAACTTTTTTGTTTGGTTACAAATTATATAGATTCAAAGTCTTAATGGTGATTTAAGGTTCAAAATCAGCTATTCGATGACATAGATGAAAAAGATGTTGACAAAGTAGGTAAAGAAAAGATAAAGAGCATTGATTGATCAGAATCCAGTTCGCGTTCGTTTTTGTCCGTGCCTGTCAACTGGTTGAGTCCCTGCGGAACCGAAGAGTGCGCTGACCAGAGCGACCTGATCTTATTGAAGACTAGGCTGTGCCACGCTGCGCTCCGCGGGCCTTCTTCCGGTAACCCTGTTGAACCATAACTCTATGAAATACCAACCATTTTCCTCTGCAAACTTTTTGATGATATCTATCTACAGTGAATTGTGGGAGTGTTATTAGTAAGCAAATCCCAAAACCGGCTTCCAAATGTGTGTCGGACTTTTCTGTGCGATTATATTCATCAATTTGCGTCTGTATAACTTTTCTGGGACTGACAGTATCTGGTCAGTCCCAGAAAAGTTTATTTTCTGTCAATACCCGTTTATGATTGCCGAATAGCGGACACAATCGATTAAGTCTGTGTCCAAAATCCATCACGAATCGTAAATTGGAATATAATTTCGACAAATGAAAACGTTGCCTACTAATCGAGAGGGCAAGGGCCGAGAATCGACACGGTAAGTGTTTATTTGCCAACACAGTTGTACAGGGTATATTTCAATTACTCACGAAGTAAATAAATTAATTGAAAATGTAACAGATTCTGCGATAACTGGCCGACTAGCAGTCTGGTTGCAAAAGGATTGTGTTGACTAACAAATGCGATAGACCGGTCTAAGCCCCTACGTACATCCGGTGTAGCGTGGGTTCTCAACAAATGTCACTCAAAATTTACAACGCGTGGAAGTACAGAATAAACAGAATCCTCAGAGGACTTAGGAAAGTGAGAGGTTTGAATGAAATCCACTTTGCCTAAGTTGGAAGTTAGTCTCAATGGAGCGGGCTTGCGAAAGTTAAATGGAGATATGCAAATAAGGAGTTACCGGATAGAGGCACGTGGTTCTCGTGTGAATGGCGGCCGCGCTGGCCGAACGGGCTGCGGAGTGACTTGGGGCTGAGGAAGAATCTTCTTCTGGTGTGCGGTGGGGTGGGGCAGTTCTGGACTAAGTTGGTGGTCTGTGGACAAAAAAAAAACAAAAAATCTTGGTTACTTTTATCTGCTTTAGATTTGTGTATTAATATTTCATTTCTTTTTTGTTCGAAGTTTTAGGAAGACTTAACAGCTAGGTTGGCTAAGGGATAGTTATTTACGTACCTAATACATACCGGTACATACCAGCGCATGTGTATCATAATCAACCTATATCAGTCCACTGCTAGACATAGGTCTCAACTAATAAGCGCTATAGAGCATCTGTATTAAGGCCACTTAAAAAGTTTCCGCAGTTTTAATATTTCGTAGTGACATCATAGTTTTTTAAGTTTTTACTTTAGGCATCCGTTGTGTTTGAATGTTGTGAAACAGATCAGTTACTATTTTCACGTCTAGGTAGACTTAGTAGCTAGTGCTGAAAATGCGTTGTTGTCTTACTGGTTCTTATTGGCTAATAAGCGCTATGGAGCATCTGTATTAAGGCCATTTAAAAAGTTTCCGCAGTTTCAATAATTTAGTGAAATCATACTTTTTTAAGTATTTGCTTTAGACATCCGTTGTGGTTGAATATTGTGAAACAGACTACTACTATTTTCACGTCTAGGCAGACCTAGACTAGTACTGTAAATGCGTTGTTTGTCATAGGCGTTTTTTGGATCATAGTGTGCTATAAATAAATTCTTATCCTCACCTGTTTCGGTGGTTTCGGCAGCCGCTGCGGCGCCTGCCAGTCCTCCGGCCGCTGCGGAGGCGTGTACCTGTCCAGCGGACGCCGCTGGCTGCGAGCGCACAGCGGACACGCCTCGTTCCTGAACATGCAGGAGTAGCATCGCTCGTGGCCGCACGTGTCGATCAGTTTCCTCTTCTTGCCCTTGTCGAAAGGCATGTTGCAGCTGGGGCATGTTGTGCCGCCAGTCTCGCTGTCTAGCAGCTGGCGGATCGCTGCTAGATCTGGAATGAGAAGAGGTTTTATGATACCGAATATTTAATACGAAAATTACAATCAAGGAATAGAAGAAATTACAACTAGTATACAATTGAAACCATAGAGCTAACTGCAGACGGATAAAGATAATATTATGGCTAAAAAAGAAATCAGTGATCACTTTATTTCATAGGTAAATGTATTTTTTAATTATTTTCAGTTTTTCGTTTCAGATTTAAGAGATATGTTGATATACTAGCTGCGGCTCGCGGTTTCACCCGCGACATTCCCGTTTCCGTGGGAATAAAATATAGCCTATGTGTTATTCCACACTATAATCTATCTCTGTGCGAAATTTCATCCAGATCCGTTCATTATTTTTTTCGTGAAAGAGTAACAAACATCCATCTATCCATACATACTTACAAACTGTCACGTTTATAATATTAGTAGGATTTCGAAAGCATTTCGAAGTGAAACTACCATGTCATTTTCGATACCTCTTGCAATATATAAACGGACGATACTCGTAAACACTAGACATCTAGGTATTCGCAGTCTAGTAAACCTAATAAAGTGACACTAATTAGAATAACAATCAAATTCCCAACACGACTGCTATTTAACCGTAAACATTACTCTAATATAAACCTTACCCGAAACATATAAACCCACTTATAAATCAAAAACGCTAATTTATAGGCTTAAGGTTGTCGCAAATAAAGACCCATTACTACCGCACAGTCTAAAAATGTGCAATTAGTTATGGATTTAACTCTATTGTACGTAATGTTAAGATACATTTTATATTGACGGCATCAGAAAACAGATAGCTGGCGAGCTACTTACTTGAACCTTGTGGTAAAGATATTTTGTCACTATTACATGTATCTAAAATGACTGTTAAGATGTGTGTTTTTTTTTTTTAATATTTCGAGCCGATGCAGCGATGCCTAGATATACCGAACAGTTAATTTTTGCTGACTCATAAAATTTTAAGTTTCCGTAGACAGTTATACTAAAAATTGCTTGATACAGACACAGTAAGTGGGAGACTTGGTATGGGTGTTTTCTATATATAATAAAAAATATATCTGTCTATGTAATTTATTGTATTAAGTATATCAGTCATCTAGTACCCTAACACAAGCTCTGCTTAGCTTGGGGCCAGATGATGCTGTGTGGACTGTCCGGAAATATTTATTTACTTATTCAATAGAATATTAACATAATAGGTAATGCGTAAGCAATAAAAGTTAAGTGAATTGTAAGTTGAAAGTAGGTATTACGTTCTACATGTATTGAATAAATCTACTTTAATGTTTTCATATAATTATTAAAGAATTAAGAAGCAAGAAACTCTCTAAAGAAAATCTTATTTTAAGAAATGTTTGCATGTGTTTTGGTGAAGTATTTAATTGAAGTTTATTCTGATGTTTAAGACCTTGAATTAAGACTTTATTTCTAGAAAAAAGTGAAATGCAAATTCAGCAGAATTAGTTAGTAAAAGTTAAAGAGGCGTAAAGGGCATTCGGTTTTCTCAGAATCTTTCTTTTGAATGCTTATTGTTGGCGTGCGGTAGCGGTTCTAGATGTAGGTATGTGCTAGCTCCTTTAGACAATGAAACAGCATGGCTTGAGTGAAGCACCAATAGCGGCAACCGGCATGTTCAAGACTTTTATTTTCCCGACATGATAATGCCCACTTTACTATACATTTATGCGTCGTCACCGTGCGTAATCGATTTGCACCTTAACGACTCTTGAAGCTATCTATACTAATCTTATTCCGATATAATAAATCGACGAAGTTGTGTCTGTATGTCTGTAACTTATCATTCATGATTGTAACTCTGATTTCTATCACTTTAGCGCTCGGTAGCTAAAACTTATATATTAAATTATATTAATACTTTATTGCGCACTTGGAAACACGAAACTAAATAATTCTACAAAACTAAGAAATAATTTAACATGTAGTAAGCTACAATTGGTGGTCTTATCCCTCAAGAGCGATCTCTACCAGACAAACTTATTTAATAAATACTTATCGTGAATTGGCAATTCAGACAATTTCTTTTAAAAAAGTTCACAAGACTGAAAAACGAAGCGCCCTTTTAAGTTAGTGCACTATTTTTATCTATGCTTGGGTCTATAAAATTGGGTCAATGCATAGACCGTGTTTATTTTGACATGTCATCCCCCCATTGACATGCTGTTCTTTTCACTGATGATTCCCATCCTGTTTTATGGATTGTTCAGCACCATTTATTATTGATTTATTATATAATGAGTTCTAATGTATTCAAAGATTTTATAGATTAAATTTTAGAAAAAGCTCATTCAAGGTCACATCACTTATCATCAATACAATTTTACATCTACGAAGGATCGTTTAAGTAGAGTTCGTTTTTCAGAACTTATCAGTTTCAACTGATTCTTATTACAGAATCAAAGATCCTGTCTGGGAAACAACAAAGTTCTAAGAACATCAAGTGCAAAGCCGGTGGCAGACGCTAGTTCTAAATAAAGCGATATAACTCCCAGTGTAGTTACATTTACACAATTATGAGGATATGGAGAGTGCAATTAAAAAGGTAACGGTTTATAGATTAAATGGGTATCCTGGTGTCGGGGTTAATATAACTTTCATACCTTGGATTGAGGTTTATTGTAAATGGTATTTAAAGTTACTACACGAAGGGTTATTAGTTTTTTATAACGCTTTAATGATTACCTACTCCACATTCGATGCTTCATGATTATGAACGAACCACCCATACCTAAGAAGCTAAATAACATCGCTAAAATTTGCGACATCGGCGATGTTATTTAATTTCTTACATTTAAGTCCCCAGTTTATACCAATTATAGTGTTTCCCGGACTCAAACACTATAATTTAAATAATCACCCATCATCATCACCAGCCTATAATAGTCCACTGCTGGATATAGGCCTCTCCTAATGAGCGCCATATATGGCATCATTATGTGGGGGTTATTGCCCATAATCATAATCATAATCACCCATACTGAACTTAAATTCACGATCATCATCATCAACATCACCATCATCCATCGTTGATGGCCCAGAAAACAGTTTATTTTTTTCTGCTATTAGATATCTGATTCCCCCCTTGAAACAAAGGTATGTGCGATCTGCAAATATTTGAGCCAGGGTTCTGTATGTTTACTATGTATAATAAAAAATCCATGCAATGTTTTGCATAAAGTATATCAATAATTTAGTATCCATAAAATAAGCACTGCTTAACTTGTTGCTAAAGGATGCTGTGTAGATTGTCCAGAAGTATTAATATTTTTATTTAATCAAATGAATCATTGACGTCTGAAAGCATACTGCTTTCAACGCTTTCAGATTAAGCGATTCAAAGAAAGTAATTAAACGCGAGTCATATGTCTGAGCTTTCAACAGCTACATATGGAATAATTTCACTCACCATCTCTCATGGCAATAGGTACTAAATTAAATTTCTTGTATGAAAACGATTATTCTTGTAGCAAATATAGCTATAAAAATATTAAATAGGACTAGAGCTTCATTGAGACTTCTTTTTAAGAACGATATCTAACATCAAATCTATAATCGATACATATGATACTGAACTACTAAAATTCAATTACTTGATATTTATTAAGACACTCCGCTGAGATCCCACGTGAGAATGGCAATGGTAAAAATGTTGTACCACATCCAACATGGAAGGCTACATTAAAATCGTCATCAATTCAGTATTAACGTCAATCGAGTTTTCGCCAAAACACTTATCACATCCGAAATCCGAGATATGTCCATGGCCATTAATCGGTTGGACGTCGACAAATGACATTAAGAGAAGATCGACCGGCGCCCGCGCATTCTACAAGATGTTTACGGGTTATTCCCTTATTTGTTCACCAATTGCTGGCAGTGGCTTTATTTGATGAGTGAGCTTTACGACTGGAATGGCGGGTATTAATTGAAATGTACACAGACTTTTAACGAAATTGTCGGAGCCTATCAAAGTGTCTTAGCTTAATGCAAGTGCACCTTAAAAGTATTTCATCACGAAAACGTTTACGAAAAAAAGAAAACGTCTCTAGTGAGTAGTTGTTGATCGATTGTGTTTTGTTTTTGAGTAGGTAAGAAAAATGCACTGTTGAGGTTTTGTTTCGTCTAGTTGAAAAAAAATGTCGAGCGCAATTATTTCGTGCAATCAGTGATAGATAGATCATTTTACTAAAATCAATTTCGTTACAATGTTACTTATTAGCGCCTTAAAGCGTAAGGTTCTTTAAGTGGTCACTATATAAAACTGGGCAAATAGCGAATACACCTATTGATTTAAAATAAAAACTAAAGTCATAGAGAATTGACAAAATGTATTTGCTTACCTATAGGTCTAGTATCAAGTCAGGTCGGTAATGCCAATTCAGTCAGTTTAAACTACACAAACCTTCATCGAAGCCTTGTCGAGCCCAATAACACCTTGTTTCAGCTTTCTTTATCTGACCTTTCGGTTGTGACAGAAAAACATGTTTATGACGTACCGTAATAAAGTTAAATAATGGATTATTGCATAAAGTTTATAATTACGTTGCAGAATATTTTGCCACTTGCATGCGTGCAAGCGTAAAAGTTTATTGAAATAATTGGCTATGAAACTATCGGAAACTTTAGCTTCTGTTCGGTGGCGTTTTTAATTCTAGCTTTAATATTCTTCAAATCTTGAATCTTAAATTGAGATCCAGTAATAACATTTATTGCGAAAAGTCACTATGATAAATTCAATGGGCATCTAGATTTTGCGTGAAGAGATAAAAACATCTATAAAAAAGTTTTTTTTATCATTCCCCCTAATTTGAATTAATTGGAATTTATCGAAGTGCATTTAAACTATGAAACGATTAGTATTCAAAGACAATTCGTCACTATCTTTGTGCGCAGAAATGACCCATTTTGCGTGCAATTAGGGATAGAGGAATCTAATAAGAAAAAATAATGTCAAAACAGTACAGGTTTTGTTAAATGAATTTAATGGAGATAAACTCCTTTTATTTTTTAAAAAATACCTCCACCCCAAAAAAAACCGACACTGGCAAAACTGCGTCAAACCTGACGCAGAGCCATAATCAAAAAAGCAAGCAAGCAATCAATATTTTGACAATTAAACCAAAACTGACCAAATCACATATTCTCAGTAAGAAGTGGGTAATGATGTCGGCGATTTTATCATCAAAGTGATCGGTACGCAATAACCTATGCAATTTTTACCAAGTGTCACGTAAAACTTACTTTTAATGTCAATGAGATATAATTTACAACATTATTGTTTAAGTGCTTGTAATATCCACAAACAATCGCTGAGGTGTTAATGTTACCCATAAAATGTTATTTTTTGATATATTTTTACGATATGGTTTAGGTTCAGGATATTTATTACATAGTAACGTTGGTAGCGACATTGGAGTGATCGCGTTTCCTGTTAAATAAAATTCGTGGCAATTGGTTAAAAGTAGATATTGTTTTATTCCAGTCCAAGAACTACATCTATTCAAAATGTCATCTCTATCCGTTCAGTAGTTTTGATGGGAAGCACACAAACATCCTAGTAAACTTTGGCATTTATAATATTAGTACGATGAAATGTAGAGTCACGCAAACAAAAAACGGTCTACTTTTTGTTAAAATTAATGACATTAGCACAATAAATACATAGGTAGATACGAACTTAAATTAAATAACACAATGACATCACCTAATAAAAACTGGTCCACGTGGGGTCTATCTAACCTACAGAAGCGAAAAAATATCACGCTCTATTTACAGCAAACAAAAACTAATATAATAGATACTTAACTGACTTGATGACTAAGATCTTCACAACTTTGCTAAGTAGCTTGGTACGCGCGTACAACTTTTTATGATTGTATCATATTGGACATTATAGTAAGTTATCTTTGATAGGGTAATCAAAAAAGTAACCGTGTTTTATTATATCATACTCATCTCTTTTTTTCATGTTTGATGATGATGAGATGATGATGATGATGACCTATTTTCAGTTGTAAATAATTGTTTAATAACGTACTAAAATAAATAGATTGTACATTCTAATGACTGGTGCAATAAATGATGATAACTGTAAAAATTACAGGATCTATCATATAATGGGATGTAAAGCTTATGAAGAAAAAAGTCATTTTGCAAGAAAGACATTTTGCGTTCCAACCACAAACAAAACTGAAGAATAAATTCAAACAAAAAAATTTGCATTACAAACACTAAGAAAATATAAATGACAAAGAAAGAACCAGTAAGACTACAAATGCTTGCAATGTCATAATGCCTATAAATGGTACAGATAGCATCAGCACTACATATCCTTGGTTTAGTTAACACTTGTGCTTATCTTGTAGTTTCTATCTAGGCACAGCTTAGAAGAGGTTAGCTGGGTCACGCAGCAAACCAGGTCATATCCTAATAAGCCTTGGGAAATAGAAATCTATTCAACATAATCTAGAGTAGATAAAGAAATATTATTAGGTACTAAAGATGTAGTGCTTGAATTAAAACCAGCTTATACCTACTTTTATAGACTGGTTACAAATTAAAGCCCATGAAGATTACCTCTAAAAACTTCCGCTCTGCAAGCGTTTTTTAATAAGTAAATAAAAAAGAAGTATAAAAATGGTTCAGATGTCCTTCCCCGATGGCAGTATGCTTTTGAATAAAGGAATTTTACCTTAATATCAATCGCATTGAGTAATAATTTGCATGTTTAAAAAAAGTATAATATGACTTCAAATTATTTAAAAACATAACGAGAACATCATCAATATAGTAAAATACGCATTATTAAGGATAACTCAAAAATTTTTGGTCTGATCGTCATAGCTAAAAAAATACAGTCGAATTGAAAAGCTCTTCCTTTTTGTTGAAGAAGCTGGAAAAACTTTTGAAATGAAATGAAATGAAATGTGTTTATTTGCAAGAATACAAGTACAATTTGGTCTTAAAATTAAAATATGTCCAGTTATATTCTACCTTATCCTACCTTATCTACCTTAACTTATCGTTTCATAATATAATTTTAATTATATTATTATTATTTATTATTTTAAGTGGCATATTCTATAAGTTCTTTTGTTCACTTTAGTAACTAAGGTAATTTTCTTTCCTTCATGTCCATTAATTTCATCAGGTGTTTAATTTGATGTCAGTGATCATACCTGAAAAGTGATCTTTCTATTTTCTGAATACACTGTGACATGTAGACAAATTGTGACACTATTCTAAGCGAGCCATTAAGCATAAACTAGCCATAGCTTATCTTTTAATCCAACGCAATAAGACTTCAAATCCAGTAGCAAAGACCTTAAGGGTCAATTCTAGACAACTTTGCTACTCTACATTTGTTACTGAACCGACTGCGCATTAAATGAGGGTAATGATTTGATGAATGCACTTGTCCGTTTTGATAAGTGTTGGTAATGCGTGCTATTTTTAAGGGTCATTCATTTTGTTGGTAATAAGTGAGGTCTTACATAAGACTTTTTAGGTTAAGTGAAGCTAAATTACTAAGAAGAAATCTAGATACCTAACTAGACGATGTATGTCTCTTTGAAAAATACTGACCACTTTTTTGAGTGTTTCATTTATTTTATGCAGAGCTCCAAAACGGTGTGATATTTATTTATACTTTATTCTATTAGTTCTTAAATACTTTATATTTTTATTATTTCAGGTTTTTTTTATTAAAGGTACCAAATGGGGAAGCAAACCCACCTCTTTTTCCTCCAGCCTTATGCCTTCTGCGTCTTGGAGGTCGTCATAAAAAGTTATTCCTTCAATATCTTAACGCTCTCCATAAATCCTCATCAAATTTCCACATAACCTTCACCAAAACATAACCGGACTTCCCTAATATACCCCATACTGTGCATCCACTTTAAAATGACGAGAACTTAAATATGACAAGCGCACGCGTGGGCACACTGACGTGCACTTATCGACTTCGAAAGTTGATGCAATATAAATATGGAGCTGTGCTTTGTTTGCATCAGCCAGTGATTCAACTAAAACGTATACCTCATTTATAAAGGCTGATGATAATGATACAAATAACGTGTGCACTTATCGGAATATGGGCTTATTGTGCTTCGTTTGCAACTGCCAGTGATTCAACTAAAACCTGTGCGCTAATTGAAAAATGGACCGATGACCCTTCTCCAGCATCCAGTGATTCAACAAAAACTTTTAGCTAAGTATGTAATTGTAATATTAACAACACAAATGTGCACTTATTACTAAGTAGGTCCTTCTAGGTCCACTTTAAAATATTATTAGACTTTATGTTTCTGAGCTAATCGTTGATTTAGCTAATACCATCGGGCGTTTATTTAAAAGTGTCTATTTAAAAGCAAAAGTTCATTAATTGAGAAGCTTTGAGATATGTAACCTTAAAACTAAATATACCTTTATCGGTCAGAGGAAAACTAACTTTGAATGTACTTTAATATCTTCATTTCACCAATGACAAGCAATGCCGTTTGGTTGCCCTCTAAGAAATCAATAATTTTAGAATCAACTACAGTAAATATATAAATAAAATAGCTGTCCCTATAATCAATGAAAAAAGTATCGCGTATCTCTACCTAACCAAAATATAAACCAACTTTTACTTCGTGGGAAAAAGCACATACGTAAGGTTTTAATTGGAGATGTGCATCAATTTGTCGTGTCAAATTAGTTTGAAAGAAAAATATGGTCTTGTTCGCTGTGAATTTAAGGTTTCCGGTCAAGACCTGTTTACACACTTCTAGTGGAAAGTTGCGTAACTAAACATGGATATTTTTAATTAACATGCAAGAAGTAGGTAGATACTTCCAGTCAGAAAATAATTTTGGATCGCATAAAAATATTTTGACCAATTTGGAAAATGATTAAACGAAGCGTATCTGTTATTTTGGGAAACATAATTAACAAAAGAACAGTAAAAGTGGCGAATAAAAATACAACCAAAATACTTCCGAAGAAACTTTTTGGAGATATTCAGTTTGCTAAGATCTCCAAAAAGATTCTAGTTGTAATAAACTTAGCTATATACGAGTATGTACGATCGTTCATTTTAAAATATCCTGGGTTTTGGTATACATATGGATGATGAGCTTTTAGATATGTTTGGCCTTCTCTTTCCCAGGCTATTCAGTCACCTATACTTTGCTCTATCCTCGACGATTTTGGCTTATACGTTTGTACGAAAATACGCTTATTCTCGTGTCTTAGTAAAAGGACCGGTGAAAGTGTCGGATTGCGAACCTGTCCGGCATAATGGTCAATAATAATTCTCAGTAAACACTGAAACTATAACCGTAATTCGCTCCGAGAAAACAGTTTTTGATCGTGACTCTGATCCAACAACGCCCGTATTCTAGATTCCATGACAATAACGCACCCCACAAGCTGAATTGCACTTTATACTTTTTGCATAAAGTCTCTGCCTTTACAAATTCAAAACGTAATTCACCGCGTTACTTGCGTGCCTGTTCGAATAAGAGCCTCGTTTTCCATGCGAGCGAAGTACCCTTTGAAACTTGCTGACCGATGTATCTCTTACATCTCTACACAAAGGGATATTTATTATCACTTACAAATTCAAATACCAAATAAAATATTGATAAGCTTTGTGCCAATACCATTACACCTACCTAAATTATTGGACCACCAAAGTCACAAGCTAAAAAAATAAAATGATACCTACACCTGGCGATGTGCGAACAAGTTTTAGGTTTTTTATTTGGACATGGTTAAAACGTGCTTAGAACCTGAGGCAAGCAAGTCTGGCGATTTGTATCGCACGATCGTGACACGAAATTCGTAAGTTTGCACGAATTTGTGACATTAGAACCACAAACTTATCTTTTCACTCGAGGGAGTCGCTGCCAAAGAGTTTAAAATAAAAAGCACAAAGGACTTAGAACTTTGAAACTAACGGATTGAGTTCCAATTTCGTCAACGATCTCAATAAGCTTGTAAGCTTGCGACATAAAGGATCGAGATGGGCATGTCGATTCGAGATCGAGATTTTATCGAGCGATGCCATGGTAGCGCCGAGGTTATCGCTGATCATTGTAAGTTTCGGAAATTGAATACAACATGTGATTAACACGTGAAAGTCTATTACACTGTTGTTTCGAGACGTAATGATGTGAAATTGAACACCTCGACATCTGCTGGTTCGATATCAATGTTGAGTGGGTAGAAACACGTAGCAGGTTAAAATTCTAGATGTTATTGACTTAAGATGTATCGCAGACATCGTTGATACTTTTATATACGGGAAAGTAAAACTGCTTTTCCATTTGAAATAGTAGATCTTTCTTAATTTGCAAAGACAACTTCTAGGTTGCTTTTCCCATCAAAGTGCACTTTCACAAATAATTAAAACAACATCCGTCGAGTCAGTATGGGACGTCAGTTCCACTCAATCATCCTATCAAACCATACACACAGATTATATAATTAAATGGCCGTCCAATCAGACCAATTAAAGGCAAAGTAATTACGTTAAATAACTCGCTTTTTAAGTGTCAACGATTGATGGCAATCTTTTGCGCGATATGCACATAATTAATTGTGTGATAGGTCTGATCAGTCTTCATGGTAGTGGACTTACTATTGCTACTTGCTTGGCTTACTAGTTTTTGGCACCGAGTTCTTAGTCGGTGTAAATGCAACCGCCACATTTACTCATAAGTTTGACATTGCGTGATACGAGACTTCTTGGTTAAAAAATAACAGGCTTAAGGCTGGACAATCAGACCATGAGGACCTTATGGCCTTGTGGTCCCATTGTCGCAAGGGGTTAACTCGAAACCTGTACTCTAAAATCTGCAAACTTCTAGAAGGTTTTATTGAAACCTTAAGCCCTCATCAACCTAAGTCGATGTTCTACCTAAAGTTCACAAATAAAGTTGATATAATGTGATATTTTTTTTAACGAAGCCTACAGACTTGTTACACAGGTATGCCATACAGCTCACAATTAAACTTTTTTATACAAACACAAAGCTTAATACATAATTCATTATCCAGAGATTATAAGAACTTAATCACTTTAACCAGGAAGAAGGTTCACATCGCTATCAAGTTGTGTGAGAAATAATAAGGTTGCTCTCAGATTTGTTAACTTTTTGTTTCCACTTACCCTTGGGATCTTGCGCAGAAGTAAATCGTTTTTGGATGATAAAAGCTTACCTGTTAACAAACAAAACAATTTTTTATATAAATATCATCAACCATACAAGACCTTATACAATGTGTAATCTCAATCGAAATAAAGAGCCAAACGTTACATAGGTATGCAAAATACAGGAGATTTTGCAAACATAAAAACCAACGTAGTATACGTTGGTTTTAATTATAAGAAAACTGCCAAAAACTTGAAACTGATTTTATAGGAATATTAAAACTATATACCTTACAAACAAAACATGATTAAATAGAACGCTTCGCTTACCATAGCCACGAGAAAGCATCTGATTTATTATAGAGTCCAGAATTTCTCTGATTTTCTAAAGAGCATCGACTAATGATGGAGAAATGGTGAAATATCCTATTGAAAGTCATATGTAAGAGAACTGGATGATGAATAGCATTTGGTTAGGAAAAGGACTCATTAGCTGTACCAAATGTTGATAAAAGTTAATTAAAAAACTTGCCGTAAAAGTTTGTACTTAATAGTTTTTTATTTGATAACTAAACTTCATAACCAAATGACGGAGAATTTAAAGAAACTAAAAATGAATAGTAACTGTCACTACATAATAAATACAATAATAATAAACGACTAAATACTGGACCCCCAAGCTTAGCAGACCTTTTGTTATAGGTTCTAGGGTATATAATACATTATATACCTAATATTATTGTGTTACAGATTTATCATCACCAAATTCTCACAAAGATTTTTTATACAACTTGATCTTTAAATAGTTTTTTCGCCTGTATTTTTGTAGGTACTCGTAATTAGTCGTTTTCCAATAATAGACTAAACTTAATCCAAAACACAATTAAAGAACTTATTACTTTAAAATAATTATATGTAACGTGTTTACTTGTATATGACGTAATTTATTCACCGTTAGCGTCTGATCTTATCCTGCCCTTTAATAGGTTGTTATTGATGTTATACAATAGTCAGGAAGTCATGTCGTGAGACTTGAGCTCAATGTAGGAGGTCTTGGGAGATTCGGTAGCAAGCTCTTCAATGTACAGGAGATATGCTCTTAAGTATTGTTCATCTGTTTTCGATTTTCTTCCTTTATTAGAGTACATTGAAACCTTTTAAACTACTTTTTATAATTTTAATAGGGTCTTTCAGCCCAATGATACATGTTGCATGAGATGTGTAAAGATAACAATGGCTATTAATAAAATCGCACATAAAGAAACAAAATACGTACAATGATTGAAAGAAAAAGAAAGTGAAAAACAAAATAATGTTAATAAGTTATTGTTCGCGTTTACTAGAGATAAATTCCTTATAAATTATTTTAGCATTTTTTTAATTATGTGTATTTAAATTGTGTTTTAATTTTAACATCTCTTTGTTTTTTGAAAGATGTTCAGATTTATTTTGAAATCGACTGGTTACTTTCGTTAACCAGTCGATTTCAAAATAAATCTGATCTTTTATTTCAAAAGCAAGTTGATCCTGTCCATCCATGACGAATGCAACATTAAAACAAGGGTTGGCTAGAAACCTTAATGAATTCAACCTAAACCTAATAACTTCCTTGGTATGGATAGTTTTTTGCCGTTCCTCTTTGAACGACCTAAGTACTTTTAAAGCCTTCGAGTATTTCGGTAGATTTTTTTTTTGAAATATTCGGTGTTTTTTGATAAACCTGTCAAAGTTAAAACGTCTATGTACGTGAGGTAAAAGGTCTATGTAACCAAACTAGGTTTTTGCAATAAATTAATATTTCACAGCATTTCAATTGAATCGTTGGCAACACTGTCATCTATAAAAGGATGGCTAGACTTGTATAAGCGGGTTCGAGTCCCGGTTGTGTAACATGCACATAATTCGTAAGATGAGTTTATTTATTGCAGGCAGCCATGGTAATTTAAACTGAGCTTTTGCTATGCGTATTTTATTCACCCTTAGAGATAGGTTCTTACGAGAAATAATTGAATTTTATCAAGGTGGAGTCTAACTTTAGTATTTTGTGTTTTATTTTATGATATTGTATAATATACGTTGCTATAAGCTCTATTGATAATATGTAAATTCGTTTTATTAGTCAAGGAATGTAATACATTATCAAGTAGGTATATTATATACAATTGAAACAATTGAGCTAACTACAGAAGGTTGCAAACAGTCTAGAGGTTGTTTGTAATTGATATTTAATATGATATTTCTGTTCTGATGAAATGTCTCAGTTCTTCTTTAGATTAAAATTAAATTAAACGCTGCTACTTGTTTATTGACTTTAGGTAAGTATCAGTTTTTCATCGTTTATTTGCAAGATGTAAGTAACTAGAAATGTCACGAAAATTTGGTAAAACCAAAAGCTTACCAAAAGATAAATCAGTTAGGTTAATTGGCTGAACAATTATCGTGATTGTCGTGACAGAGTACGATTACGATAAGCACAGCTTCAGATAAATGGTTATTGTTACACACGGTTGTTTTAACAAATTGTCTGAATTGCCGGTGATTGGCAGTTTTATAAGTTGCGTAATAAGAATCCAGTGAGCTGGTAACCCTGCACGGGGACTATATTTAGCCTGCCAGTGACACCTGGTCACAAAGAGGTTTTATTTGCTATGTCTTCACCACGTGTCGTGACCAAAGAGTTTTCATAACACTCGCTTAGGTAGGCTAAAAGCGGTATTACATTACACGATATTCAGGGCCCGGTAGTTAGGGGGATTAGGGAGCAAGGCTTGCCGGATCCATCCCTTAGGGACCCTAAATCTTATTACACCACTCTTAGTTAGGGTTAGGATCCCAAAAATCGTGAAGTGTAATACCCCTTTAATCGAGTGTTGTAAAAACTCTTTCGTGTCACTTGTTTTCTTGTTCAATTTAAATTTTGTTAAAAAAGTGGCTTGCTTTTAAACATCGAAGCACAGATCGAAGTTCGAATCTTGAAAGTAAATCGCGAGAACAAGCAATTGCGATTACAACGAATAAAATCGGTCGGAGTTTAGAAATATACTTGTTCTTTTGTGATAGGGTGCTTGCTAGACATAAAATCGTCTCATAAAGCTCGAAGATACGTAACGTATGTATAGATTTTATGGACTCTGTTGATTGCGTATTCAAATTAAACATTGCAAATTCAACATACATTTACGGAACTGCAATCCTGATTATACACTTTTCGTTGGTCCTTTTGGGAACCGGTGTAGGTCACTGACCTGCCTATTAACGGTTTTCCATATCCCTTTCAGGCCCAAATTATTTTTTCTTTAATTCACGTTCTTTTTGCTTTGGGATGTGATGGGGGATGTTAAAAGGATTTGCTAAAACAAATAAAAAAAATCCCAAGTTACCCCAGGGTCAGTAACTACCCCTACACGATCGTGACGTTTGGGCTTTATCTATACCAATGCATGATCGTGACATTGTTGGGTTTTTAGTTATTTAGGTATAAAACAAAAGCATAAGTATAGAAAAATCTGTATTTATTCTTTAAGTTAACATCACTTTTAGTGTCTTAAAATTATAGGAACAGTATTTATTTTCTAATCACGCGTAGGACGTGACGTGGAGGGTGAGGACTATCAATGCCTTCAAAGCTTGCAAGGTGATCATAGCCATCGTATCTTTTAGCTTGAGAAGGTTGATTTGATCTCTTGAAATTTGGCTGAAAATTTTCGAAGGCTTCATCATGATCATCATCACTCTCAGTCCTTCTTTGGCGAAGAGGTGTGTTGATAAGTCCATCCGTGACTTGCATCCGAAACTCTAACAAGTCCATCACTTTGTTGCTTGGAATCTCAGCTGCTACACATTCCAATTTATACAGGCGCTACGCATTGCAAAGAGCTAGATCAAAGAAATGTAGTATTACCTTCAGAGTCCACTTTCTTGTCTTCATGAAGGTGCAATAATACTCCATCGACTGGTCAAGGATATCAACACCGCCTACGTTGTAGTAAGCGATGGTTCTTGGTGCAGTTACATCGGTGAAAGCTGACATATTTTTATCCCAGCGCTTTACAAACATTGTCTCGTCTGCAGATGTGCAGTTAGATGCGACTAGCACTGACTTGTTATCCATCGACTTGACAACTACGACAAAGTCGCACACGAACTGTTGTGATTCACCACGCTGTATTCGGAGATCAGATTTGAATTCTATATTTTTTCGCTCAGGTACACGGTTCATCATGAGCGTCTCGCTGTGCCTTGTAGTCCAAGCTGTTCAGATTTTAAAGCAAAGGTATCGAGGAGAAATATCGATCAAAGTAAATACATGTGCCCCTTGGAGTTGACTTGGAAAGATGTAAAATCACAGAGGCTCCAACTCCCAAAAATCTGTCTCCGAATGGAGTGCTGGTACCTCTGTAAACTTCAAAGTCTATCATCAGACCATCATGAGTAGTGGCCACGACAATTTTTAGACCTTGCGGTCGAGGTTTGGTTTTGATTACCTGTCGCAGTCCGCGTGGACAAACACCGCTGAAAGGGACGTTAGTGTAGTAGTGTTCTTTTTGTTGAAATGGTACCTGTCTCCAGATTCATCTTCTAATTTCCAAGCGACTTTAGCCCGCATTTCAACGTGGACGCTGCTGCTGAAGCGGTATTGGGGATGGTGCAGTTATAATTTCGTTGGCAGCAGGATCCAATGGCCTCTGGAGTGGAAATTCTTTGTCATCATCCAAACCTTCAAACTCTAAATCATTACCATCTCCAAGAAGATGTATCACTAAGTCGCTTGTGAGCTCTTGTCCTGTCGAAAATAGTTAAAATTGCCATTAAATGTAACAAATGACACTCCATTCCTAGATCTGCCTAAAGTGGAGATAGGCCCAAACGTCACGATCGTGACTTTAAATTTTCAAAGTGTAATTTTGTTTGAGAAGATGATTTTTTTTATTGTAAAAAATGTTAAATAAATGAATCATCATTACAGCTACTAAATAATAACAAATGCTTGATGATTTACTTAAAATTTACACAAAATATCAATACTAACGTGCACCGCCTCCATCGTCAAAAAACGCCATCATCTTTCTCGCCTCACTGATGCCAAATGACTAGCGAACCGCGCGAAAATCATTATTATCTACAACGCTTAGTTTGTGCACGGTCGTGTGCAGTGGGTTTCGGTCTACAAAGTTGATTGAGCGCGGCACAGGAATTTTTAAAATAATTATGCACGATCGTTTTCGACGGGCCTGAAAGGGATATGGACGCATTATTGAACTTGGTCCTTATGAAGATTTATATGGCTTTGGATAGGGATTAAGTAAATAACTTTAAGGAATTGATTGTTGTATAGTGATGTAAATTAAGAATTGGAATGAATTGGGATGTTTTTATTGGTAGGAACAGTTTCTGGAAGAAATGGGTTTTGTATGAGTGTATGTAAGTTACGACTGGGTCTTTTGAATTTTTTAAATGTCCTTTTACAATTTTATGGGATGCGTTGGTTGGTAAGTTGAATTGTGCCCTTAAAATTTAAATAAAAACTATTATAAAATTTCTAGGACTCCCTTTAGGATACACACAAAATTCCTGCATTAAGAACTCTTTTAATAGGAAGGTAACTACTTAGTTATAAAAAAACAACTTAATCCTCTCGCAAAAAAATACGAAAACCGGCTTGCTTGGCCTGAATGTTAAATAATTATCAGATAATTTGCATTAAGTTTAAGTACCAGCTTCGGGCAACGCTTTTATTTTAAGTAACTGGTTTCGTTCATTGTAATGAAAGTTGAACAATAAAGCTCTATTAGTGGTTTTAAGTTTTGTAAGTGGTTTCTGGTTAAAAAGGAAATTAGCTCTTCAAAGTGAAGTGCTTCAGTCATAGAAA
Source organism: Eupithecia centaureata (assembly GCA_944547425.1). Classification (NCBI taxonomy): domain Eukaryota; kingdom Metazoa; phylum Arthropoda; class Insecta; order Lepidoptera; family Geometridae; genus Eupithecia; species Eupithecia centaureata. Next base: position 2,435,180 of record OX155683.1, read on the forward strand.
AGAAAATGAAACGCAAACAAAGTATTTTGAATCCTACTAATATTATAAACGCGAAAGTTTGTAAGTTTGGATGTTTGTTACTCTTTCTTTGATAACACATAGGCTATATTTTATTCCGGAATTCCCATGGGAACGGGAATTCCCACGGGAACGGGAATTCCCACGGGAACGGGTATTACCGCGAGGCACTGCTACGAGTATATAGAATAAATAAAGATATAAGACTAAAATAGAGTTGGATAGACAAAATAATCAAATTTAATTTTGGCAATACCGAAATAGTAGCTAAGCTTACATTAGATATTTATAGAAACACTTCCTCATACACCGTTATGTCAACATTTCCACTAAGTATGGGAACATCTGAGGTCGCAGTGGCCAACACGCTTGATAAAAGATCTAATTAGTTATTGTTCCACGGTTGAGAACCTACTCAAAAAGTTGTAGAAATTCACATGGTCTACCGTTCTTCCGCGGTAAAAACCTTAAATGCTTTGTGGATTGCTTCAATTACTTGCCATAATCTGTGATCCATTCTAATATATAAAAGCGAAAGTAATTTTGTCTGTCTGTTACCTTTTCAAGCCTAAAAAACTGATCATGAAATCTAGCAGGGAGTTAAACGGTATATTAGGGACGAACAAAAGGCAAGTTTTATCCCGGAAAAGAGCATGCGAAGTCGCGGGCAGAGTTAGTATTTTATATGTTAAACTGTTCTTTACTATGTACCTATAAGTTTTGCTAAGTTTACTATCAGAGGATAAATAATAAATAAATAAAACAGCTAACTGCATACTGTTGCAAGAGATCTAGTAAAGCTCAACTGATGCCTTGAGCTACGCATTAAAACTTAAATGGGCCGGACATGTAGCGAGAATCACAGACCAGAGATGGACCTTAAAAACAACCCTATGGAGAGGCCCGCAAAGTAAAAGAAGTAGAGGAAGACCACTAACACGCTGGGAAGATGGGAAACAAAAAATTGCTGGTCAAAATTGGCACGAAACAGCACAAGACCGAGAGAAATGGGCATCTTTGGAGGAGGCCTTTACCCAACTTGGGGTTCTTGCAGAAATTTAAATCGAACAATTTTACAAACAATAGAACATATTATTTTAGGAAACTAACACACTAGAAATAGGAACTTATTGATTGTTTTTTGCAAGAAATAAATGGCTTTTTTATTTTATTTTATTTATTATGGCAATGCTGATGCGCTGAGCCAGATACCACCACTCATACTCACCAGCTCTCGGGTCACGCGTTGCATAGACCAGACGCGATATTAGACCAAATTCGTAGGCTCTATCGTAGACCTGCATATTTGCACCTCTTGGCCTCCTCTAACGAATCTGCGGCCATACCAGCCTTCGCAATGTCCTTATTTTATTTAAAACTAGTATCTGACAGTGGCTTCGCACCTCTTGTTTTTATGGAAATTTCTCAAGGATAATTCTATCCCTGCCCATGGAACTGATTTATGGGATAAAAAAGCCTATGTGTTATTCCAGGATTAGAACTACGTATACATATACAATTTCAGTCCGATCCGTTCAGTAGTTTTTCGGTCAAAGAGGTACATCGATCTATAAATCCATACAAACTTTCGCGTTTATAAAATAAGTAAGGTGCGAAATATCTATCATTTACAAAGTAATAAGTATTACTACCGACTTACAATATTAATACCACCTACTTATTGCAGTCATTTCAAATTAACATCGAAACAATTTTTCCACCACCATTATTTGCCACCTCAATTTGTAACAGTCGTGATACTTTTATGGTATCGACCTTTATGTGAAAGTTCATCCCTTTCATACCTAACTGTTGATAATCACATTAGAGACATTTCGACCCCCGAGCTATTTGAACCCTCTTGACATTTATAATCCCCTCGTTACTTTCATCCCCATGGATAGAAAATTGCAAATTCCGAATTGGTAATTAACGGACCAATTCGGAATTTGCAATTTTCTGTACTAAGAAGTCAATAGATGGCTAGTGGCTGAATTTTCATTACTCTTTTACATAGGGCTTACTTTCATTTATATCATTTTATTGAGTTATTAAATTAGAAAATTATATAAATAAAGTATTTAAAAAGTTTTTACATAATTCTGTAGGTAACTACAATATTTAACTGATAATTGTTCCCCCAATCAATAAATGAACCATTCTAGAATAAATCCTAAAATAACATCGACGCCGTAAACTCATGTTCTCTTTTTAAATAGAATCGATAAAGCACTTTAAAATCCATTCATTCTGAACGATTGATTTAAATAGGTACAAAATATCTCTCCACGTGTGGTCCATTCTAATACCATTCGAATGGTAATAGTTGCGGTGTCAAGTGTGGCAACACTGGCGACATGGTGGCAACAATGTACGGGGCGGATTGAACCACGCCTGTTGTCAACACTTGAGGCTTTTAGAGCTAATTTAGAGAATGTGTCCATACTGTTTATTTCTGTGCCAGTTTGACCCTACTTTAAGGTGCAACACAGCACCTAAAGTGGCGCCCCCACTTATTTTCTCATATAATTCCGTTAAACAAAGGAATTTCCAAAATTCACACGTACAGTGTGTTAAGCCTATCATAAGCTTTTTTTAATGCATCTGTAGTAATTTTATTATGCCTACTCTAAGAAGAGATACGAAGTTGCCTTTGGTGGCCACCAAACTCTTTTTTCGTATCTCTTCCTAAAATAGATAAATATAAATATATAATAAAAAAAAAAATGAATCCACTACGATGCATTAAAAAAAGCTTATGATAAGTTAAGCAAACTGTACGTGTGAATTTTGGAAATTCATTTATTTAACGGAATTATATCATAAAATAAGTGGGGGGGCCCACTTTAGGTGATGTTTGCGGCTTAAGGACAAACGATCACAGTCGCAAACGCTTTTCATAAATCACTGGTCTAATGCTGCTTGACGCAGTAGAAAACCTTTAAGATATGGTGGAGCCACCTTCATCTAGGTTACCTACCTTATTACTTCTCTCTCTCTCAACGTGGAGTATACACCTCGTAACAGCATAAATGTAGAGAAAGCAAACAAGGAATCCGAACATAAATTTAAAATAATATAATCCTCTCTTATGATATTAAAATTGTGAATAAGAAGAAATGTATGTAGGTAAGGTTAAATAATTTTAAGCATGTACGCATGGTAAGTATTTCCCCAATAAACTGTTAAGTTCATGATGGAGTTGTTAATTAAGTGATTTAAATTCATATAACGTTTAGAAATCGACTTTAAGTTACCTTATCGATTATAAAACGTAGTCTTACGATTGTTATTATAATCGAGGTATGGGAAATCGGATTTTAACATTTCTATTTACATGTATAATGGCTACGTGAGTTGTAACTTAAAAAAATAAGTAGGATGAAAAGACATTTTACCTTTTCTAACGAAATTAAAATTATTTTGGGAGTTTTGTATATTTATTAAATTGGTAAGGTTCAGAAACTCTGCTTAGAACTCAACTCATTTCATGAACCACGTTTCAAAAGGGTAGGTACATATTTACCTACCATTAAAAGCAACTCGCAATTGCAACCTTACACCATCGACATACAGGTCAGGCTTTGGCGCCTATTTACGAAGTACTTAAGTAAGAACGTGTAGAAAAGGTTGACAACGCAATTAAAGTAATCTTAGATGGTTCGGAATTGGGACGACGTCGTCGACATGACTCACGTAATCACGGATTCTAGTTCTAATCCTAAACCAGGACTAGCAACATGCCTAAGGCTTCGTTGCTTTTCCCATGAGCCTTGATATATGATAAACCAAAATCCTTTTAAACTTTGAAGTTTCATGAGGCGCACAAACTTGCAATGCTGGGGAAAAAACGAAAACGGCATCGTAGAGGCTGCCATTTTTCTTTGCCACTTTGTTAAATAATCAATGTATGTATATGTTGTTACAATCAAGGAATAGAAACAATTACAAGTAGTATATACAATTGTAACCATTGACCTAACTGCAGACGGTTGCAAACAGTCTAAAGGTAGCTCAATTGATCCATGTCAATACAAGTCGTCGCGTCCCCAATACACTGGCTGCATTACCACGCTGTATGGCAATGCTGATGTATGTGCTTATTTTTAAATTCTAAATGATTTGATTCATAATTATCAATGTCAGGTCAGTCACGGAAACAGAATAATTAGTTGCCACTTCAATAATTCAGATACATTTTGTATTATTAAATAAATTTCAATGGTAACGGCATTTTGACAAGAAAAACATATTTTATGGCGCTCATTAAAGGTGACCTATGTCCAGCAGTGGTCTAATATTATGATGAGAAACAGTGACAAACTTTACAAAAAAAAGAGATTCTATAGATGCTCACAGAGACGTTAAGTCAGCTATACGATTTTGTAAATATAAAAAGCATCCAGTAAATGACAGTGACAATCTAAAACCTTAATAATGATTTCTTATTCCTTACCAACCTTAGATTAACAAGTTTTTCCTATCTGACCATAAAAATAATACAAGGTTAATAAATCCGCAATCAGTCCAACATAAAGTGAAATTATTTATTCTATCGACATCTGGCCATAAAATAAACGAGGAACTAACAGACAACCCCCCGTGGCTTTGTCTGCATAAGACATCATTCCTTTTTCATACTGTTCATGTAGGTAGGTACATAAAAATAATGTTGGATAAAGAAGATGGTATTGGAATGACTTGCATATGTATTTCTGAATATTTTACCGTGCGAATCTGAACGATAAGGAAACTAAACTTTGAGAAATCGCAAGAATTGTAACAGGGACAAAGATGACTCTGACGAAGGACGCCATGGAATGATAATAGTTTTGAATTAGTTCACTTATTTATTTTTAAATTTTGTTTTTGTGTAGAAAAGTAGAAAGAAATATATAAATTTAGGTAGTTAGTAGTCATTGTACTTATCCCATTCGTTTTTGTTACGGTAAGTAGGTACAATAGTAATAGTTTGATAATAATAAGTTTGTTTTATCACAAACAAAATTATAATCAAGGCATACAATAATTTAAACGAAAATTTCCAATTGCAACAATTGAGCTTATTGCAGACAGTCTAGAGCTAGCTCAACTGATCCATATGAAGCATCCCCTAGACCGAGAATAAATGAATAAAAGATCTTATTCCGATATTACGTGAGTATAATTTGAAATGTGTTAATGTTAAACATAAAATCTAACATGGTGAAGATTAATTTGTAAAATTTGCGAATACTCATAAAACGTGGATATTTTCATTTTATGGGATCATCTCCTGAGCATTTTACTTGTTGCCCAAAAGTTAATCAAAAGTCAATAAATATGAAAGTAAAGATAAAAAAACACTTTATCAACCAGTAGACAGCCAACGTGTTTGCTGACACTTGTAATGGGTAAGTGTGAAATATTGCGGTTTTTATTAGGCTTGACATTTCATTACTTTTGGAGTAGATTGAACCTGTTAATTTGGATGGGTAATCTGGGTTTTATCAGAAGAAATTTGATGAAGTCGTAATGTGTTATTATGTTTTGTTTAATTTATAGGTTTTCGTAGTAAGTCCACTTAATATCGTATGACCGTTCATTAGGTTTGAGCAAAATTTACGTGGGTATTTACGTGTTTATTAAAAAAACTCTTGAAGGAAGTTTGAAAGCTACATCAGTCAAAACTCCATTCGACTTTATTATCAAAACTGAACATAACCTACAGTAAGGTATAGGTAAATTAAGTAATTTATGGTAGTGTACTGTTACCAAATACTGGTACAAAGCACAAGGTATTCACAGTAGGTATTCCATGAAGTTATTTAACCAAGTACAGGTATGTAATAACTACTGGAATTCAATGATCTCCGCAAGGTTGTCTGGAAGAGATCGCTGTTAGCGATAAGGCCACCGATTGTGCCACTCTAGTTGTAATTGCTATTAAGAAGCTCTGATGTATATTTTTTGATGGTACAATAAATAAATTATCTATCCATCTATCTATCCGCCGTAATTTTTGGTAAAATTGTGTCGCAGAAACAGGATCTGAACTGAAACTTCCTAATTGATAAATTGTTATTTGATAGACCTTTTTCGATTCTTCAGATGCACCATTCAAAAGGCAATGTAAGAGCTTTAAATATAGCATGCTCCAAACTCTTACCATAACTCCAGAACAATGGCACACCAGGCTCTCGGAGAAATTCCTGAGCCTATACTTGAAACAATTTCGGTATGAACCAAACGATGGCTGCCGAATTAACGAAGCTACATTCGAATATCAACTGTAAGTTATATGTACTAGAGGTCTATCGTTGTTCCAAATATTCCAAGTTACAAAGTGTTCTATAGTCGAGGTTCTTTGGGAGACATTCCTGGGTAGGACGCACGAGGTATGCATGAAGATGTGTTGTTCAATGACTGATCAAGAAAGGGGTTTGAACGAGTTTTGGGTGACTTTAAGATGGTATGTGTCTGAAGGTTGTTCATATTTGGAAACTGGGTAAAGTAAAGGTATGAAGATAGAATACAAGTAATGGTTTTGTTCTTTGTTTGATAATTTTGGGCCTAGTTAGCGTTATTGAGTCCAGTTATTGTTGTTGAGTGTCAAAGCTTGTACCGGGCAAATAAAACTATTAAAAAGACAGTTCTGGAATGAAAACTGGAATTATCGTGAAATAATTTGGGGTGTTTTAGCTAATTATAAAAATAATTCAAATTATTTACAGGTAAATGAGAACATCGACGATACGATTTAGAGGAGGCGTATAGGTTGATGATAAAATGATGATATCTATAATTAAAATTAATATATAATATATCACTTAAAGGCTAACGGTTAGATCTGAATCATTTTTTTAAATTTCATGGGAAGCATCGGTTTTTAAAAATAAAGAACGCGATTAAATTTCTGACACTTGAAAAAAAACTATTTAACCAATCCTCTTTTTAAAGTCAGTTAAAAAGGATGCTTTTGAACTGTAAATACATACAAACATCTCTTATTCTAGGTACCAGAGGTAGAGAGTAATCATTATAAAACCTAGATATTTTTTTGAGTTAAGTATCTCACTATAAGAAAACTATTTGTAAGTTTGTATGAGAATAAAGTTCTTTAAACCTTATTCAAATATGAACTTATAGTTTAAAAGCTCTTTAAATTTGCACAATGACTTCATCGTCGAGTTGCTTAGTTTATTGATCCCTAAACTCGTTATAAAAATTCATCATAACAATTAACATTTTTTCAAGTTATCTATTCCGCTATCGAAATAAACTAGTCTTGCATTTAGCTACCGGGCATCGTTAAATACTTGTTATTGCTTCCCGCCCATTTAATAAAGCTTTTAATAGGGTCTTTTTGGTTAAATGGTAGTAATTAAACATTTATAGTTAAATTTTAGGTCTGATTAGGTGTGATAGTAACTATCACACCTAATCAGTTCTATTTTTCATGAGGTTTTTCTATGTGAGTCAATTTGAATTTGACTAAACATTTTGTGCCGAAGTGATCCAAGTGATTTTTTTTGTATAAGCTAACATTTTGTTTCTCATGATAAAAATTATTGTCATTAACATTTTTTTTTTATCATCTTTAATATTTTAGCCATCATTTTATTGAAGATTAAACCATAACAGATCACCTGTATTTTTAAAAGAAGCTCCGACGCGTTTCCTTCATTTTCTCAAAAGTATGAAAACGATACTTGGATCAGTATGGTTCTACCCTCGCCAGTTGTTATCTTTGATTCTTGTCATCTAGAACCTGTATTCGCTATGGCGTGATGAATTCAAAACCAAAAATAAATTAGTTTGTTTCGGGTGAAGAATTACTGAACACTTTATTGTACTAAACGGTGTCGTACAGTTAATAACTTATTATCTAATTATAAATAAATATAGTACAAAAGGCAGCCTTGTCGCTGAAGGCGATTTCTCCCAGGCTCCCAGGCCACTACAAAGTTTGTAGTGGAGACAAAAGATATACCTAAGAGGAAAACGGGTAGCGCACCGTAAGATATGAAAACATAGAATATATAATTTCTTAATAAAATATAATGAAGATACAGCAGCAGTAGGTAATCATAATATATTTTAAGTGTTTTTTGTGTGGTGTGATAATGATCATCAACTATGCGTAGGTATTATAGGTTTACGACCAGGGCCCAAATTCCACTAAATAAATCGCTTCACCATTTAAATAGTATCGTGTCAAAATGTCAATGTTGAACTCTTTTTGGCATTCTACTAGCACAAACTTTTTGAGGTTTATTCATAGCTGTAACGATAACGTTAATGACTACCAATTTGACATTCTAATTATGAAAGTTTCTTCAAGCGCAAAAAATAGTAGAATACCAAATGCACAAACGTCATTTTAATCATCTTGATTGAATGGCACTATTGAGACCATGGTTTTGACATCAGTGGAATTTGGCCCCAGTTATTACAAAAGGGTTTTTGTTATTGATTATTATTTCTAAACAGTTATCACGTAGCAGTTATCAGCAAGTTAGAAATTATAGTCTATGGATTGAAGTTCAATCCAGCAGTAACGCATTATGGTAATACAATCCAAGGTTACAGGTGATTGCTCCAGATGACATAACCGTATGAATCATCGCTGTTCTAAACTATCATTATTATCATTATAACGATGTGCCGGATGAAAAAACCAGATCTAACCAGTTTCATTTTTTTAAACTTGTTCTTTATGATTTGAATTACGGTTACGAAACGACTGGCAGATGTTTCATATAACAAAATAACAGGTGAGTTCCAAAATATTCAAAAAGTGAGGATTTCATTTTCTTTACATATTATTGACTTGTCATGATACCTATTCATAGGTGATGAACATAGGCAATTACGATCAAAGAAAAGAAAAACAAAACTTGTATTAACGATCGAAAAAAATGTTCTTAATGAAAATTATCAGTTAAAAATATAGAACAGAAGAGAGACCTAGTGTGCAATTTGTAAGTTATTTTCTTTTCTTTAATTTAATTTGCAGTTAGGCTTTGATGGTATAACGTTACTTCGTTATTTGGAATAAAAATGTTGTATAATTCAATAACTCTACCAAACCTGTCATACACGCTTCTCAGTAATTTGCCCAGGGTATAGTGTGTTTTTCCTTCAAACAGTAAATTACCACAGAACCAACGGACGTCTATACAAGGCTTTGATTTCAAACAACCAGTCGTAACTCCACACTAGTGATGTCCAATGTGCTACACTCCTCAAAAGCATCGATAATAAAATTCGATAAATCCTCTCGCATCAATAAAAAAGATTGATTACGCCACCGTGGTTTTATTGATTATTTTCAAGTTTATGTCCTCGTAAATACAGTTGGAACAAAATTGGAATTGATTTATTAGATTTAAGCTGCATTAAGAGATAAGTTGAGAGCACTAGTGCGATGTAATAAAACAAGATGAATTGAAAATTGCTTTAACTTTGTCGATAGGCCGAGGCTCTATAGTTTACCGTTTAAAATGAAGAACGACTATATTATATAATTTCGATAAATTTTGTACGCCAAGTTTATTATAGGCTCATACATGAGTCATCATCAATAATTTAGTTGATGTTGGCTGCCATAGCATACTACAAAACCATTTTTGAAGTTGAAGAAAGAGTTTACTATGCAAATTTATCGATAAAAATGATGCTAACTATCGACATTAGAACATCTCTACTGAATTGATAGGCATTATTACCTCTTCCTGCTTTGCAATATGATAAACGTCTATATGTAACATGGTTTGATTATAGATAGAGGTAAAAACACTATTTATATTTCAGGAGACGAGGTAACGATTAAAAGTAAAAATAACATTTTATTGTCGACGGCGTCTATTATCTTTTATTTTGAGTTGGGATTGTTTAATGTAGTATCGTAAAAGATACAGATTAAAAAAGGAACGAATAATCAAATCCCGTAAAAAGTATTCTAGCATTCCAAGATAGTAGTTAGGGTTCATGCCTTGCCATAATTTATATCAAGTATAGTTTGTTAAGTTCAATCAAGTTTGACGAATATATATTTTAAGGGAATAACTAACTGACAAACTAACGCATTCTAAGCCGCTGGTCCTAGAGGTGAAATTTAGAAATTTTACTCCTTTTAGGATATAAGGGGTCTAAAAAATAGGTTGAATGTGAAACGAAAATGATCAGTATTTCAGGAAACGTTCGTAGAAGGCCGTAAAAGAGTTTTTTAGATTCTTTGGTCCACTGAATCCGCTCGCTAATGGACCCGAGTGTCCACTTGGCCACATCTTTTATTTTCTGTATTTTATTGTTTTTATTCATACCTTAAAATAATCTATTGCTTAAAGCTACCAGTGAATACAGTCGAGAGCAAAATTGGTTTGTCAAATATAATAAAACTCTAAACAATGGTGTAGTGTCGTCTCAACCCTTAATTTCTGATTTCCTGACAAACCCCTCATTGGCTTTTATCATTATGCACACCTGGTATTCGACTTGAGGTTAGCATTTCTGCTAATCTGTTCTGCAGGGAGTTGAAGCTACCCCTAGTAGCTATTACATTGCCTTTTATGACATCCGCGAGAAGATTTGGGCTGGTACAATTCTAAGACCATCGGTTTTGGTATTGTTCCTATTTATATGCTCAAAAACACATGAGTTTAAAGGAACTGTATAAAAATGTTGTTTATAGCCTTTTTAATCATTCAATCTTAAATTTTACAAACGAACCTATCACACGAGAGAGTCTTGTAAAAACTCAATGAAACCGAAATGAAAAACGACCATTTCATTTTACGACATTTCTTAATTGCTAATTAAGAAATGTCGTAAAATGAAATGGTCGTTTACTTTAATGAATGGAACGATGTTTTTGGCACATTGCCCACTTTGCGGGTAATTAAAAATAATTTAAATTACGTTTTTATGAGTGGTCTTTTGAAAGGCTTTCTTATTAAATGGATTCCATTCAAATATGACTTGAATGAGATACAAGGAATATTTAGACCCGAATTCACCATGGTTAAATTTAACCACCGATGGTTAAATTTAAACAGTCGTTTGGATGTCTTAGAAAAAATTTTCATACATTAAACGTCCAAGAAAAGGCCAACGTCAAAAAAAATCCGAGGTATTAATTTTGGTATCACAGTAAACCTCGGTTCTTTAAAGCAGACGCGATTGTCTTTTGTTTCGTCATAGTGTTTATGCTGACTTCACAAAATCGGCGCAGAATACAAAAAACAAAAGAAAGACGCACCAGCTCTTCTGGGCGAAACCTTTGATTGCTTTTTGTGCAAGCGCTATCAAGCAAGTGACAGGAGAGTTGGTTTTGCACGAAAATAAATCAGAAACTTCAATTTCCATTTTGCAAGTAGATATACCGTGGTTGCGCTATCGTAATGCCTTATTACTGCTAATAAACAACCCTCTCTATGCTCGCGGGTGATAATATTTAGTGTGATGATAATAATGTCCCCAAAATACATCGACACTGAATACTTTACTTGCCTAAATTTGTGAGAGATTATAGCCTTATTTGCGCTAAGGTAATGTAAAAACCTAACACTATAATCCTATGAAGCCTGTTGTCAGTCAAGCGAGCCTTGACCTGTTTGTGTCGGCCACTGGTCTAATCTGAGGATAATCGGTGCCAGATTTAAGTAATCCATCTGCATCATCATTTTAGCACGTCGATCCTCACACTGCTAGGTGGTAAGCCTCTCTTTAAGTCTCTATAACGCTTTTATTGCCTATGGATGATAATGAAGACGTCTTAAACTTCATTCAGCTGCGGCAAAACTTTGCGGAGCTTCTATTGGTCCATTTAAATCGCATATCTAACAATGTTCAGATCTCGTTAAATGATTACTATATTTATTACATTAATTTTATTAAAAAAATGCGATAGTTTGGATGGATGTATGTTGGTTACCTCTTCATGCCAAAACTACTAAAGGATCGGGCAAAATTTTTGAAAAGACGTAGTTTTAGACCTGGAATAAAACATAGATTAGATACTTTTCAGCAATTTTCACACAAGTGAAGCTGAGTAGCGCAGCTAGTATTTATAACATAACTTATGTAAGTACAATCGTGATAAGAAATGAATTAGTTTTTCAAAAATAAGAACTAATAGCTACCCGCTTTTAATCACATAAAACCAAGGTAATCAAATATTCTAAAAAAACATCACGGGCAGCATAGATTTGTGAATTTAGTTTAATGATTACTATAGTTAATTTGTAATTCAGAAATTATCTCACAATTAAGTAATCCATTTTCCACTCACGACTCAAATTAAAAAGAAAGCATCCATCACTAGATAGTGTGACTGATGAACACAATAAATAACGAAAAGTAATAATTTATTGACATTGACAGTGACATTAATAAAACTGGCGCTCGACAAAAACTAAAGGTTTTGGCATAGCTAAATTATGTGAAAGCTAGATTGGTTTTCAGAATAAAAAAGTCAGGATTTTAATGTGAAAACAATTAACACACAAAATAAAATTTCTTTGCCTTAATTTTTTTCAAACTTTTCTGTGTTTGTTTTAGTAGTCCTGGTAATGAAAAATAAAATTAGATAATTATTTTAAAATTGCGCGGCGTGTTATGTTTGTTACCTTGTAATTTTATTTGTTAAGAAACTACGAGTATAATCGTTTTATGAATATGAAATCCCCAATTAAATCCCCAATATTTTGACCGGCGAAGCATTTTTGTTATTTGGCAAAAAATTAAGTTTAATATCAAGTGATTTATTGAAAAACAAATCAATTTATTCAACGTAAAATTTTTGAAGAATTAATAAATAACTATACCAAAATGATAGTTTAAAAGTAAACTAGCTTTTTTCATATCGCTATGTCTAATCTGTCAAATTGGCTAACATAAAATTAATGAACGCAATTAATTTACTTAATCAAATTTGATAATGTGTTAATGCGTTACTAATAGTATTTGTTAGAGCTTCTAATAAGTTGTATCCTGTGGAGATAAGTAAGTGATACTAAATTGTTTTAAAATTTAAATAACTTGTGTGAAAAGTTTGAATAGTACATTTTATAGTGGGTAAAGATGAATTGTACCTTAAGGTAGACTTTTCACCACCAATACTCGTGTTCATCACTTTTGGAGTCCTGAATCCTGTCGGCTTAGTATACGTTAAATGGCATCTTGTATAGTAATAAAAAGTAAGTAGGTGCTAGAATGTTTTAGACTTTTTAAATATGCTCCTTCATATTTTTAGCGTCTTGGGGACTCTTCCGACAGGTATTGATATGGATCAGTTGAGCTACCTTTAGACTGTTTGCAAACGTCTGCTGTTATATCAACTGTTTAATTGTAAATAATAGATTTATTTTATATTCCTTGATTATCATTTTCTTGTTAAAAAAGAGTAGTTTTTTTTAAACGACATGACTTCAAGTCGTTCATGACAATGTTTACTATGAATGACCTCGAGACACCTTTTCTCTTCAAAGCCTCATTAAAACTGGCTCAGTTTTACTTTGCAGTACCTGATTATACTATTTTACTAAAGAAAAGTTGGCAATAACAAGTTGTTATTATACTAATAACTTACTCGCGGCTATGAATCACTTTGTGTTTCTTTGAAAGGAGAGCGAAATCTTTTCTAGGAGGTTAGAAAAGCAAGGTATTAATAATTAGCTACTGTCCTTGACTTCGGCTATTATTATTTTTTTTCGAAATACCCTATTCCAGATCTGATCTATATTGTGTGCAAAATTTCAGTTTGTATTTCACTTTTCTTTTCGCAGTTCTAAAATCAAAACAATAATTTAATTGTTTTAGGTTTCCCAGAGTACCTAGATACCTATTTTAAAAAAGTCCTTAAATTTGTTTTTTTAACTAGCTATCGTCTTAGAAAACTAAGTATCAAGAGTAATAATGGTCTTAATTATAGAAATATAAATTAAATAAAACAAAAATATATCGAAAAAGTCAAAACACAAAATTATAAGATTATAATTAGACTGCATTGAGTAGCTATTAACATCCCTTCAAAAATATCTACAAGAAAACTCCACCGCTAGTCTTTAAAAAAACGATCATCATCATCAGCTGGACATAGTCCTCCCCTAATGAGCGCCATAGCGCCCTGTCTTCAGCTTGCCTTATCCAGCATCTGCCAACAATCTTATACAAATACAATAGGTACCTACTTTGAATAAAACTACCTACATTTATGTACGTATTTATATATTTAAAACAGACAGTGCAACCTGAGTGCAGTGTTCCGCTCTGTAGGAACAAGCACCGCGACTTTGTAGAAAGCTAGTTCTACAGACTACAGACGAGGAGAAAATGCATTAGGTACAACTTTACGATCAGTGCAATGTAATAAAGTGTAGGTACCTACTTTGTTAATATGATTTATTTAATTACCATCTTAAATAATATAATATATATAACTAGCGACCCGCCCCGGCTTCGCACGGTTTTATTATAAGTACCGAACGGGATAAAAAGTATCCTATGTCCTTCTCCTGGCTCTAAACTACCTCCCTGCCAATTTTCAGCTAAATCGGTTCAGCCGTCCTTTAGTTATAAGTGAAGTAACTAACACGACTTTCTTTTATATATATAGATAATAAAACTGTAACAGGTCCAAATCTGTACATTGAAGATATTTTGAAAATTTTTTTTGGAGGGCACTCTAATATCGATACTCAAGCCAAAACTGTAATTTTTTTCATTAATGTCTGTCTGTCTGTCTGTCTGTCTGTCTGTCTGTCTGTCTGTCTGTCTGTATCGTAAACGCGCATCACGCCGAAACTACTTGATGGATTTAAATGAAACTCGGCATGATTATAGGTCATACTACGAGGAAGGACATAGGATACTTTTTATCCCGGAATTCAGTAAGGTTCCCATGGGAGAGGGTATGAAAAAAAAATCCTTTACCGCGCATCACGCCGAAACTGCTGAATGACTTGGAATGAAACTTGGGACGATTTGAGTTCATACTACAAGGAAGGACATGGGATACTTTTTATCCCGGAATTCAGTAAGGTTCCCCTGGGAGAGAGGATGAAAGAAAAATTCTTTAACCACGCATCACGAGGGAAGTGAATGAATTCGAATGGAACTCGGGACGATTGGACATGGGATACATTTTATCCCGGAATTCAGTTTGGTTCCCCTGGGCTATACGGGTTTTCAAAATTTTCTCACAGCATCTGAACGACGCGCGCGCGTCTTTCAAATGCTGTGAGAAAATTTTGAAAACCCGTATAGCCCAGGGGAACCAAACTGAATTGAACTGATAAACGCGAAAGTTTGTAAGTATGAATGGATAGATGGATGGATAGATTGATAGATGGATGGACGTTTGTTACTCTTTCACGCAAAAACTGCTGAACGGATCTGGATGAAATTTGGTACAGAGATAGATTATAAGCTGGAATAACACATAGGCTTTATTTTATCCCGAAAATCCCACGAGAAAGGAATTACGCAAGTAAAATAGCGAGTACTCGAAATACTAATCATGCGCAGACGAAGTCGCGGGCACCAGCTAGTCTTAAATAATATTGCAGGGAGAACAAATAAACAACTCTTAAAAAAACACGGAGGTTTGTGATGGCTTGTTATTTGAGTCATCCGAGTTACTATCAAAGAGTTCTGACAGAAAAATAGCTCAATTTCTAAAGTAATATCACGGCTCACTTTGCTCGCCGTTATGCTACACGCCCGCGATGCATCCACATGGGGACAGTGCCCTTGGGGTAAAAGTCACAACGCGGCTCGTTTCGCTTCAATTTCAATAAATAAATTGAAATGAAATTGGCTACTTTCTGGCACACATTAAATAGTGCTTTCAAGTTGCAGTCATACGATCAATTTATTGTACTCTATTTAGTTTAGTCATCTAGTACCTATAACACAAGCTCTGCTTAGCTTGGGGATAGGTATATTTTATTTTACCTTTTACATTTTAATAATATCATAAATTCATAAACTCCGTAGCACTTTCCTCTTCCACTGTACATCTCACCGACCTCATAACCGGTGCGTCGGTAGCGGCGGTCTACATACCCTCAGATTATTCTATTACAGTCGTGCCCTGCAATTGATGGCCTGTCATTGGGCAAATATTTATTACCAGACCTCACAACGGTAGCGCATCTATTGTCACATAAAATAAGGTTTAGTTTAGGTATAGCAAGAGTTGAGTTCAGGTGGTATATTTCAGTAAATTTAATTTAAAGTAAGTTAGTTTAAAGTTTTTTGAATATTTTATTATATGGTAAAACCAGTTGACAGTTGTCTCAACGTAATAATTTTCCATCTAAGCCTTTGTACCCTTCGTTTTACATAGTCGTACCTAATCGGTCTAGGTATGAAACTACGGCCATAATCTGTTCACAATTATTTGCTTTCCTGTCCCTACGTAATCCTTATTCGAATGAGAAGGTCTTATATGGTCACATTTCCTTCTTGCAACCTGTAGGTAATGATGCGCCTTAAAGTGATTTGTATCCAATATTTCCTGAATTTTCAATATTTTATAACTTTAACAACTACATGGGTAACACTAAAGTAATTGAAAACGGGATATTTAATGTTTTGATTTCTTTTGAGTTTTCCGATATTTCGGCACCGTTAGAAATCAAATCATGGTATATGGTATATAAATATCCCGTTTTCAATGACTTCAGTTTCAATATTTTGTTTGCAAAATATGCCATAATGATCATTGGACAAAGGTTAAAAATGAAAGAAGAGTGCAAATAAACACAACAGCAGCAACTAGTTAAAAATAATATTCAAACCTTGACCTGCCGTAACACATCGTAATAAGTGTTACATTTTAACCATTCAACTAACATTTTACCCAACTTGACACATTTTCCTTTTATGGCGATAATGTGCGCTTTTAGCTAACAAGCATGTTTTAGCGCCGTTTAGCTAATGACGTAAGATTGATGTTTTTACTTCATTAACTAAAATGTCATAACAACAATAATCTACCTACCTACATGATTATTTATCAATATACATTATCTATATATGAGTGAATTTCATAGGTCCGTGGGGTACCGAGGCTCTCCGGGTTTTTAAAAAATTATCTGAGCGTCTGGTCGATGCGACGAGAGACCCGAGAGGTGGTGAATATCTGGCTCAGCGCATCAGCATTGCCATACAGCGTGGTAATGCAGCCAGTGTCTTGGGGACGCTTCCGACTGGTATTGACATGGATCAATTGAGCTACCTTTAGACTATTTGCAACCGTTTGCAGTTAGCTCAATGGTTTCAATTGTAAATACTAGTTGTAATTTTTCTATTCCTTGCTTGTAATTTTCGTTGTTAATAAAGATATTTTTAATTTCATAGACATGGAAGTAAACATATCTAACGTAGTGTAGGACGCCCTCTGGTCAGGTGGGATGACGACCTAAGAAAGACTGCTGGCAGATGCTGGATGCGGCAAGCTGAAGACAGGGCGCTATGGCGCTCACTAGGGGAGATCCATATGTCCATCGGTGGACTAACACCCTAATGCCTGATAATGATGATTTGACCAGAGGGCAGCAGTTCCTCCAGACTTTTAATTAACACTTTCAAATACTTCCAATAACTTAAAAACTTAACGGCAACTTCCTTTTAATTTGTACGAGAAAGTTGTTTAAGTTTATTGCGTGTAAAAATCAGTATTTATCGCTCCCGACCAGTTCTTGATTACTGATAGTAAAGTAATATCAAATTATGCAATGTTGTTTACAATTTATCACGACACTGGAAGTTGGTATCGAGATGATAATGTAAATTGATTCGTCGGCGTTAGTATTTTACCGATAATTATGTCATACCATGAAGTTGCTATTTACCTGAAACAAATAAAAATAATAAATTAGTAGAAATAATTTTATTTGTTATGTCCTGAGAAAAAAAGTACAATGTAACGCAATATATGTTTTAGCTTTAAGCGTCCAAGGTAAAAAAGTTGGAGTATCGAATTAATATTTTGTGAAACTGTACAAATTGTAAAATTACTAGTGTTGTGATTTAGAATACATAATTAATATAGTAATAGTATAGTAATAGTAATAGTATAGTAATAGTAATAGTAAAATATATAATAAAATCGAATTCATTTATAAAATAAAACGTAGCGTACGAATTAAATTGACATTAAGTCAATTATTACAACAATACATAACAAACTAGATTACTGATGATTCTAACAAGTAAATAACTACCGTTCAAAACCTTTTTTTCGTTTTGAGCTTGTGCAAAACTGTACTAGTCGCCATTTTGCTTGTTGGCTCCAATTTATTTATTTTTTAGATATTCTGGATACTTTTCCGACACCATTAACATTTTTTTGATGTGTGATAGCAAAATAGAAGCAAAATAGAAGAATGTCAAATCTGTTTATGTGAGAATCAATTATCTAGTATTATTATTATTTATTTATATGTTCAATGCTTATTTATCGATTAAGTAACCCATACATCCAAAAATCAATGTTTCCAAACCGGTGAGTTTACTCCTATTATATTAAAAAGTTTATAACTTTGTAATCAATATTACATGCAAAATATTTAATACGTATAAAAAACCTATAAACGATACAATAAAATTATGGTTATTACGGAAAATTAATATGGAATTCAATATTTATTTAAACCAATAATTATGTCCAGAATCTGTCGTAATTGTGTGAAAGGTGACCATGTACACCCAACACCTTTTGGACATTTATGCGAAAATAATTATGGGCATTGAAGGTGATAAGCATAAAATACAATCAACGACAAAAGTCAAGGAACAGAATACGTTTAAACATCCGAAGACGAAGATAAGGAGTAAAAAAAATGAAAAACCTTCACCTCAAAATATGAATATCGAATTCCTATGTTTATTATCTAGAAGTTTAAAAGGATAGTCAGACAGGTATAGAGCGATTTTATGTTCTAAAAAATATAATATTGTTTTTTTTTCTTTTCATCGGTAAATGATTGGTAATATCTACTACGTGACAATTTATTTTATAGTTTCAGAAATACAGACTTTATTCATTACTTCTATGGTAACATGTCAATAGAAAAATAATTAATTAATCTTTTCCGAATAGTTAGGTACCTACGTACTTTTGACGCTGACGTTTCTAGTCAGGACTTTTCAATAAATTTTAACACCAACAGTACCTACCAAAGTGTCAGAAAATGAATAAAAAACTATAAAATTAATGTTTTGCAATTTTTAATGGATACTACATAGGGGAGAAGGAGGCAGCTTAGGACAGGGGCACCTTTAGACATTGGAGATTACTCCAAAACCATCGACATATTTTTGGAAGAAAATGCATTTTAGTATTCAACACTACTACTACAAACCATGACATATCATTCACCATGCTGTCAGCTGTAAAACTGATTTTATTAGCAGGTCGTGTTTTCCGTTGGCTGGAGTAAATTATTCATCTGAACTCCGTAAGGGTTTATTTGGTGACTTTGAGAATAAATTATATGTTTTTTTATAGTTTCTATTAAGTTTGGGTATCCATGCATGGATAGAGCCTACCGTATTCGTTTCTAAAGTAATAAAAAAAAATTTGTGACACAAAGTTTTTTAAATGACCCCTTGGGGTAGGTTAGGACTAGATATTAGGGGCACTTTAGGACATGTCATAATGTGTGTGATTGGTAATATAAAAAGTTTTCATTTGTTTTAAGTTGCCTATCGCCGAAGCAAATATAAGAAAAATATAGCATCAATCAGTTATTTACAAAAGAAGAAGTTATGATGGAAAAATATAAGTATTTTAAAATCATCAAAGATAAATTATGGTTTAATATCAATTAAACCAGTTTGTTGGCGTACCAATGTACTAAAGATTTAAAAAATACACAGAGGCTTGGGAAATGAATAAAATTGCTGGTATTGAATGGTAGAAAAGAAAAGAAGATGAGTGGTTGATATTAATATTGGATCATCCTGACAAAGCTCCCATCACCCAATGAATGAAAGCCCTTCCAGAACTGCTGCGATACTTTTAGATTAGATTTTTCAAGATTTAAACTGTGTGTGTTATTTATCCTAATAATAAATGACGCATAATAATCTACATATTTAAAGATTTCATGTTTGAGTAACTGCATTTTCATAGTTTCTAAGTTTGGTTGATGTCATGTACGAATTTAATTGTGATAATTGAAGAATTTATAGTTTTTAACTAAAACATTTCATAATAATGAAATAATTACTCAAATATTTAATTTTAAAGATTTTATTACTATCATATTATCATACCCAGTAGCGTCCTAAACTACCCCCCAAGGGGGGCAGTTTTGGACATTGTCAGTGTCTTACTAAAATGAAAATTTTGCATAATCTACTCAATAAACATGTTTATTTTATTATTGATTTGTAAAGGTAAAATACGAATATAGGTTTTACCGAATAAAACATACAAAAATTTTAAAAAGAAAAAAATCTATGATCTATTCTTTAAAAAGTGTCCTAATGTGCCTCCTTCTCCCCTAATATAAATAAATTTTGATCGTTTATTGTAAATAAAGTGGGAATTTTATGTGAGAAACTTTATATTTGGTAAATACATCATAAAAGATTTTACGACACATAAAATTGGCTTACGTTACATATAATAATAACGCAAAAAATGGTATCTGCTCTATATGTCTGCCTGAAAGACGCCACAATCTTTTCCTTTCAAAATAAGCCTAAAATACACAAGAATTCTGAAGTTCACAATTTTTAAGCCATTGACCTATTTGTAGTAGAATACACCTACCAAAAAGACAAATTTTTGCATTCCGCAACCTTTTTCACCGAGTGATTCATTTAGGTTGCATTTTACAAGCTATGCTGTAAAAGGTGAATCATGCAAAAATGCAGACGCTACCGGCGTTTAATTCTAGCCTAAACATAAATAGCTAAGTTGGCTTGGAATGTAAATCGGAATAATTCTCTAACATCTTACTTTTGCATGCTTTTTTGAAGCTTGAATGCATTTTTATTTAATTTTGCGTCGTCTATCGTATGTGGTTTAGAAGTTATAGTAACTAAATCACTACATAGTATAAAATAAAGTCGCTTTTTCTGTCCCTAAATCCCTATATCATTATGTTCCTTTGACTGCTTAAATCTTTAAAACTACACAACGGATTTTGATGCTGTTTTTTTTTAATAGATAGAGTGATTCAAGAGGAAGGTGTAAATGTATAATAAAACCGTGCGAAGCCGGGGCGGGTCGCTAGTGTTTTATAAACGGTTATGTAGTAATTTATAAAATAATTTATAAGCAAATAGCGACTTACAAGTATAAATAAGTTATCATAACTTATCGTTTTGTAGTTTTTGCTTCAATATTGTAAAATAGACCTTAGCTACCTAGAAAAAATCATAAAGCTCAAATAGCCTTTATATCTTTTTATAGAAACAACACATTCAAAGTCGCGGACTAAAATTAGTTTTTTATATACCAAGTACAACTGACCTGTGAATTCGTGATCTTGTTTGTTTTCATTCGTACAATAGTCTATCCTGTATTGAGAAACGTTAAACATAAAACAATGGTTTACTTAACATACATTCTAAGAAACCAGGCTTGGCTGTTTTATTTGAAACATGGTTTCCTGCTGAAGACAACTGTTTTCGTCAGTTTATCCAACTGTATTTAATATCATAGCTCAATCACAATACCGTGAGTTACAGAGACGTATTTGTTGATAGAGAGAAAGCTTTCAGAAGAAGTAATCGCAATAACTAACACCGGTCAAGTGAGAGTCGGACGCTCGCATGATGGGTTCCGTACCATCACTACATAATATAAAACAAAGTCGCTTTTTCTGTCCCTATGTCCCTATATACCTATGTCCCTTTGAATGCTTAAATCTTTAAAACTACGCAACGGATTTTGATGCTGTTTTTTTAATAGATAGAGTGATTCAAGAGGAAGGTTTATACGTATAATAAAGCCGTGCGAAGCCGGGGCCGGTCGCTAGTTATCTATAAAAAGGCAATAAATAATGTCTGTTGTATAAAAGCCCCTTAAATATTTATTGAATCCTGTATTTTAGTATTTGTTGTTAAAGTGACAACAGAAATGCACCATCTATGAAGATTTCAACTGTTTGACTATCACGGTTCTTGAGATACAACCTGGTTACAGATGGGCAACGTAGTTTTAGTAATAGGCTGCCGTTTTACCCATTGAGTACGAAAACCTATAAATAAGAAGTAGTTTTATATCATTTACTAGCGACCCGCCCCGGCTTCGGCCCGGTTTTATTATACGTATAAACATTCCTCTTGAATCACTCTATCTATTAAAAAAAGCCGCATCAAATCCGTTGCGTAGTTTTAAAGATTTAAGCATACATAAGGACATAGTGACAGATAAAGCAGCTTCGTTTTATACTATGTAGTGATGTATAAAAACATTGTATATGGATGAGCAAAACCTGCGTTTACAGGGGCATGGCACTGGTATTTGTGTCTAGTGCTTCAAAAAAGCACAGTGTGTATCCAGCCTTCCAGCTTGATGTTTCAGATTCCGGTAGGTACTGCCCTCACCTGGCGTATCAGGGATGCTGTTCTTATGCGGTTGATTGCGTAAAAGTCATCAAGTTACACGCTACACAAACCGTTCGAAGTCGGGGCGGGTCGCTACTGTCAAATAAACCAAAATAATTGCTTATCTACTGAGGAAATCTCTAGAAATACTAATGTCTATTCCAAACATGTCAACTGCCCTTTTGCAGACAAACAGTTCAATCACAACAAAACAAATAAGGACCTCGTGGCTAGGTTATCAATAGAAACCATCGTGTTTGGTGTTAAATAGAGTCATTGGTTGCAAGGAAAAACTAAAACCGCCACAAACTTTATCTTTACCTGGACAAATTATAATAAAAGGAGTTACTGCGAAATATGTCTTTGGTGCTTATGAAATAGCATCGCTGTTGACTGAAACGATAACTTTGTGGTGGATAGTGGTGTATGAGAAGCACGTTCTTCAAGTACAAAGCGTGCGCGGAATCAGGTCAGATAGATACTGATTTCTTTGATTATGTGGTCTAGGCTGTAATGCCCTTGCACCATCAGACGTGTGGCTATTGTGGTATTGAGCTGTCTCTACTTATTTATAGAGTTCTGAATCCCGTAATCGCTTGATTCTTACAGCTTTTAACAATATATAAGATGGATAGAGTCTATGAAGGATGGTATTATGGATAGGATTGGAGTTTTACGAGTTATCTTTTACAGAAGAATAAGAAAGAAAAATTACGTATCTTTATGATCATCAAACATTCACAGGTCGATAAGGATGTATTTATCAGTGTATCATTCATATTTTCGCCGCTAATTGGCTCTTATTTTGTTACTGATTCAAAATAAAAATAAAGTCAATGAGCGCAAAACTATTATGAAATAATAGAATAAAACTCACACATCACAATCGACCAGCCGTATGAGCATTAAAATATCTCTAGGTATATAACATAGTTTCAACAAAACCTGAACATTGTACACAGATTGGAGCTTTAATTGTTACAAACGATCGCACAATGTGTTCTAATTGAGCCTATTGAGTATTGATGCCAAGCGGTTCGATAGAGTACTCGTACGTGATTCTGTCACCACCAACAAGATACTTGTCTACGGAGAAATAGCGTTTAATCTGTACTTTCGACGTGACTTGGCGCTTGATGTTTGAGCGAATAGCTAAGTCTATGTACCTAGTTCGTTCTAAGTTTCGGAAGACCGTTAAAAGCAAGAGGTATTTTTAGGCAACTATAGCAAGAATCTGTTTCATTGACTTTATGTAAAGGTGACCTATCACTTCATGAAAACCTAATAAAGAGCTGCTACTTAGGATGCTGTTGCTGCTGAAACTTCGATTCCTCGTGTAGCTCTTATAATACGATGCAAAAATGCTCATTTGAATGAAATGCAAAATACTAAGGATTCTAGGAAAACATGCGATTTGAACTAACAACTCGCATGAGAGTGTATTATGCTTTGTCCTTGTACAGCTAAGAATGCATCAGACTCCAAAAAATAAATCAAGTCAATCCAAAAACGTCAGAAGCGGGGAGACTACAATAGAAACGGATGAAGCGTGTGGATCATCAAAAACAGAAAACATGAGTACAGACAGCGTCATATTAACCGTGATCAAAATTGCCAAAGTTTCACTCGGATTTTTTCAACAGCTCTATTGAGATCGAAAACAATAGACCCTTTGTGAGCTTAGGTGAAAATATTAATACTAAATGAGTTCATAGAAATAAGTTTACTGAGGAGAACCTAAGTACTATATAACCAGTATGGCAGTAATAAAAACTTGCGCATGTTGTTTTTTATAAACACTTTCGCGTTTTTGTTTGTTTTAATAAAGAGAGCTTTGCCGCGACCATACAGATATGATCTGGGACCTAATTATTCGAGTTTATGTAGCGTTTGGGTTTTTCCTGACAAAGGGTCAGCAGAAGTGAATAGGTCTACCGAATTAGTTTCTTCTGAGATTCATTCCGAACACATTCTATCAGTATGTGGTACATTTCGTAAATTTCACCGGACCACAAGCATTAAATGAAAATGAATTCAAATCACATCACTATTCTTAAAGTTATTAGGTCCTATCTAGGATATTATCACAATAACAACCTTACCTACGATTCCATTCCACATAATTTAAAGATATAATGAGTCAAATAAGCATTGAAATTAACGCGTTCATTATAAATAATCTATGCAAAAATACAGCTTCAACTGCGCAAGAGTGCATGATATAAGTAATGTTCAACATAAACACGTAAACATGCTTGATTGTGGTCAAGTGTCATTATAATAATTATAGTATTAAATATGTGCAAGTATGTGACCATAAATCTAAGTGCTAAGTCTATTAGTATCTAGGTAATAAGATTAATAAGACCTAACTGGAGCAAGGTTGGCTTAATGACATTAGTACCTATGTCATAATTATTACCCTTCATTAGTATGTCATAATTATGTGAATACCCTTTCAACGTATTAGTAGCTTAGCATTATAGACAGTATTTTTGTTCCTGTATTTATCTATAGTAATATACTTTATTTCAATCTAAACAGATACTGTAACAGCTTATATAATTAATTATACTGCTTGTTATAGTATTGTATGCTAACAAATAATTTCATTTATATTATAAACAGCTTTTATAGGTCTTGAAAAATAATTATAATATTATGGTTAGTACGTTATTATGTCCCTACCAAATAAATTATTACATTCTTAGGAATATTAAAACTTAGTGCATCATAAATACTTAACATAATTTTACATTCACCCATAACATAGTGTTCGTTTATCAAAATCGAGAAAACTGGATGTGGATTGATATTTAATGGTTTTTTTTTTGCTTTATTTATTAAGAGTTTAATTTATAGGTTAAGAAGTTATACATTCGTTCGTTATAAAATATGTTCGACTCGTATTTTTTTATAAAAATAAGCCCCTTAAGTTAATTTAGTGACAAGTGTAGAAGCATCATAGCTATGTTACTTTATGTAGATGCTAAGATTGCCAAAAGATATACAGAAGCAACCAGAATACAAACAAGTTAAGCCATAACCCCATTTCTGCTAAAACACTTACAACAAAAACTCAGAGTTTAGATCGTAATCATCTTCTCGTAAGCGATCTCATAAACAAAATCAGCTTATCAACCATGAACCATGAAATAAGGTCAATGCACTCAAGATATAACATAAGAATGCTATTAATCTTTGATAAAAGATGCCGGAGAAAGATCTTTCAAAACTTTCGTTACACAAAGGGCATACCGTATACATGGTAATTAATGTGTATCGATAATTATAGGGTATTGATGATGTTTTTAATGTAGAGCGATTTTCTATGGAAAGAATTGAGATACATAACGCCAGTAGGAATTCTAGTATAATTAGTGGCTATCTATCAATGTTGTGCAATGAGACCACCAAGAATAAAGATTCAACATAGGAAGAACATACTTTCATGATCAAATCAGCACATAAAACGTGCACTGTTGAACGTAGGTCTAACTACAAATCTTTGCAATCTTAAATTCATTACTGAATATAAAAGTTCTTAATGCACATAAACATTCTACTTATGCGAAAATAGTAGATAGCATGATTTATTTGTTATATTTATGATCATAAAGAAATATACCAAGGTAGTAACAGAAATATCTATCGGAATCTCTTCAAAGCAAGGAAAACAAAAAAAAATAGTAAAAAAAAAGAAAGCTGATTAAAGGTAAGGCAAGAACTGAAAAACTGTTATTAAACAAACTGTTATTAAAACTCGTAAAATAATAACGAGACAAGAACAAAATTAAATTAAATGCTTAGCTCCGGATGAGCAATATATGATATATGTTTACTGCATCATAACAATCCTTAAAAAACCTTTTTCATTGGTAGCAGGTTTAAATTTTGATAGGCAAAAAATAGAGTTTTATGAAATCAACATTGAGTGATAAAACATGATACATACATTATATATGATTGTATGTATTGAAAACCATGATCTTGATTGATTGACAGAAAGTCAGTCGTGTTTTTTGTTTGATATCTTTAAAATAAAAACTCGTAAATTGTTTGATGTCATCATTACTTTTGATCAGGAACAGGTTACAAAACTTATAATTGTCCTATGTAGAGTTGCATATGCATTTGTAATCATAATTTGTATTAATAGGTTCTATATTATATTAATTAATTATTCATGTAATGATAAAGCTAAATAAAATTTAGCTTATTTATTAACATGTTCTTTATTAGCAAATAAAATTACAATCAAAGAATACATAGAAATTAAAACAGGTTTTTTGAAATATGTAAAACAATTGAGATAACTGCAGACTTTTGCAAAAAGTTTAGAGGTGGCTCAACTGATCCATATCAATACCAGTCATAGCGTCTCCAAGACACTGCTGCATTACAACGCTGTATGGCAATGCTGACGCGCTGCGCCAGATACTCACCAGCTCACGCGTCGCATCGACCAGACACTCAGATTTTTTTTTAAATCCTGAGAACCTCTGTACCCCACGGACCTAGGGTCTCAAAAACGTAATCAATCCTCAATAAATGTATAAAAGTAGATGTCACCGAAATATCGGTCACAGATTTCGTAACGTAGGTCCATATTCAGCGAACGACGCCTGCGCACGGCGCCTCTGACTCACGCGTTGAATGTAATATACACAGGTGTAGTGTGACAGTGATATTGGAGACGCTTTCATGTCACATATGCAGACACAATACAATAATACGACGGTTTCAATCATAGTTATATTTGAAACCCTTTGTTACGTTTTGTTTTATTTTGTGCTTCAAATAGATTGCTCTATAGCGTAAAGCTCACCACAGAACAAATTACACAAACCACTAGTGCTTACATTTTAGATGTCCAATGTCGTAGTAATGTAATTTTTTGATCCTACCTACTCCAAAACAAAGATCTCCGCAGTTTTGTATAGTAAAGTATAAATTTGTTAAGCCACCTTGTTGTTAATGCAAGGAATCTAGGTCCCGTTAAGAAAATATACGACAACAACCATGCCAAAATCACTGCCAAGAATCGCAGGTTTTGCTTTTTCCTCTCTGGGTACCGTTATAACTTGAAACTGTGGGTACAAACATACTACATACGCTTAAGACGAGTAGCATTTGTTTATGCGTACACGCATGCCCACCGTTCTAAATTCAAACAATCACGCGTGGAAATGCTAATTCTTAAACGGCTGACGCTGGCGCTTTTGGGTGTTGCCTGAGTGGTAGCGAGTTTGAAATAGATTTTTTGTTTATTTGCGTAAGTCAAATCATGCGGATAGAAGAGATAAGATCATTTAAAACGAGACTCTCTGATACCTTCTTTATCTCAAACTCAAAGTAATTTGTTTTCCTTTTCACTTTACAGGATTCTTAGATACGTCTCATCTCTTTCATCTTTACATCATACTGAATGATGATCTCTTCCAATCTCTTCCATTCGTTATAATTATTATTTAAATCAAATCGTTAAAGTATATGTATACATTTTAACTTACTGTAAAAATAAATTTTAATAAGTAACAAGATCGTATTATCGTTTGATGAAATATAAGATTATCGTAAATTTCATCAACCGACCTCCTTCTAGATGACCAATTACCAAGATATCCGCTATCAGAACCGCTATACGCCATAACTATGGCTCTACTTTTAATGTTCTTAAATGAAACAATTGGATAAGTGACAAGAGTGGGCGTCAACCCAAACTATGAGAATCACTTTTGTTTTCTCCACACTTTTAGAGGTGTCAGATTATGCATGATATTCATTTCTATGTATAATAAAAAATATCCATCTTTTTATGTATTGTATTAAGTATATCAGTCATCTAGTACCCATAACACAAGCTCTGCTTAACTTGGGGCTAGATGATGCTGTGTGGACTGTCCGGACATATTTATTTATATTTATTTATTTTATTTATTTTACAATTCTAACTTGATTTTAATGTGTCGTTCTCAAGTGCTGTTCGCAGTTTTTGTCACAGTATTGTTTTAGTCCCGTTAGATCATGAAATCATAATAGTGAATTCTAATTCTTAATCATCACTACGTACATAGTACTCGTTTAAAACAAAGTCGCTTTCTCTGTCCCTATATCCCTATGTCCTATGCATGCTTAAATCTTTAAAACTACGCAACGGATTTTGAAGTTTTTTTTTAATAGATCGAGTGATTCAAGGGGAAGGTTTATACGTATAATAAAACCGTGCGAAGCCGGAGCGGGTCGCTAGTTCTACTAATAAAGTCAAACATCAGCTCAAGCACGAGCTTAAAAGTATTTTTGGAGGTATTTATCGGGAGTAAGATCCTATCCTACCTAGATATGTAAAAACTTGTTAAATTAGTTTTTGAGTAACATCTTCAGGATTTTTATAGACAGCCTCTGTGGCGTAACCAGTGAAGATTGTCCTGCACCGCAAAGGTCGAGGGTTCGATTCCCGTCTCGGGACAAATTTTTGTACGACCTGCAGATATTTGATTAGAGTTTAACGGTTGTTTCCTTCGTATAAAAATAATAATTAGTAAATGTATTAGGTATATCAATTATCAGTTATCTAGATCCCATAACACAAGCTCTGCTTAGCTTGAGGCTAGATGATGCTATGTGGATTGTCCAGCATTATTTATTTATTTATTTAATCTACATTACACGACTTAAATCTAGTTCGTAGACCAAGACTTTATTATTACGTGGGCGGATCGACTGCTATATTTTGAACACCAAATCTCCAAACTTAAAATACATAATACATAAATTTCTCCCATTATTCATACAAAATTGAGTCATAACCATAAGTAATAAGCTCTATGATTTTTGTTGTAATCATAACTCGATTACCAGACAGGTGATTATACGGAGCTTAAACGTGGTCATCTTTATAACGAAGCGAAAGATGGAATAAATCACTCTTTTCAAAGGTTTTGATGAATAGGTGTTTTTATTTCTTTAGTTTAAGAACTTAAACCTATTAAACCATTATGTACGACGAACTCAGCAGAGTCCACCTTATAGTAACGGTCAATTATTTGGTCTCTACATACTTAGATAGACATTCTAACTATATCCTTACTAACATTATAAATGCGGATGTTTGTATGCAAGTATGAATGTTTGTTCCTCTTAAAAACTACTAAATGGATTGGGCTGAAATTTTGAATGGAGGTAGTTCTAGCCCAGGAATAACAAAGGTTCCTTCATTCCGCCTCTAGACGTTAACATAGAAACAACAAGAGAGAAGCAGAGGGCTGGTCTACTTATAAATAGACTTAGAAAATTATGTTAAAAAAATCTTAAAATTTTTTAAAAAAACGTGCAATTGTTTCAATTGTACATATGTTCTAGTTATAATTTGTTTGTATTCCTTGATTGTATATATTGTTAACAAAATCGAAACGTAATTTAATATAAAATGCTTTGTTTACCAACAGTAAAATTATATAAATAAATAAATAAAATAAATAAATAATTCTGGACAGTCCACACAGCATCATCTAGCCCCAAGCTAAATATATATAGATACTATATAGACAGGCTATGATCGTTGATCGTAAAATGTTTAACAATGTTAAAAACCAAATTGTTTTAATAATCGAATTTGTTTGAGATATTCCTTAACTAAATTGTTGTTAAGCCTAACAAAGTGAAATCTAAGTTCGTCAGATCTCACCAATGATATTCTTGGATCCAATAAAGCTTACAATATTATACCAAAATGTAAATCTAGTAATATTATTCAGGACATCCGTCCGAGTTTATCTATGATGTTTTGCATCTGTAGTATTATTTGTTCAATTTATTGGTTTGTAGCTGTAATGTAGGAGTAATATAACTTTATTAACAACGAAAGTTACAATTAAGGAATAGAAAAAATAACAACTGGTATAAACAATTAAAACCATTGAGCTAACTGCAAACGGTTGCAAACAGTCTAAAGGTAGCTCAATTGATCCATGTCAATACCAGTCGGAAGCGTCTCCAAGACACTGGCTGCATAACAACATTAACATTTTAATTTTATGTGTAGAATTAAAACCACAGTCAGCTATAGCGTCTACTATCTACTACATGTTTGCTAAATAACGATAAATGTTTTATTTATTATTTATTTTTGTTAAACAATATTGCCAGTTGGAAAAGAAATTGTTGCAATGTGTTTCGATAATTTTCTGAGATTTCTAGTGGCCACACAGAAGTGATAGCAACAGCAATAACAATAATATTTACGACGTCATAATCTATATTAATATTAGTTTTGACTTATATTGAATGCAAGAATATATAAATAGACTTAATGAAAAGTACTTTATGATTATTAATATCATAATTCGTAAATGCAGTGTTGAATAAGTTACTCATAATATTATCTAGCTCCATAAACATTATTTTGACATGAATTCGAAAATTCTAAGGGTATGACTTCACTCAGGTTTCAAAACAGTAATAAATAAAATCAACTTCAATTGTACTATACCTACCTACTTGAATCGACTACACTATACATAATCAAAACCTAAAATGCTGTATCAAATACCTAAAAATCTAAGCCAACATCAGAAAGCAGAATGCTGGCAGCGTTACCAAATTAAATGGCAATGCTAATTCGTTAACCGAAATAAGAGCAAACATTCGAATTATTTCTGAAGTCTCTGGGAAGTTTGATAAAATTATATATTTAATGTACCCCAGGACCCTAAAGACCAAGGGGTTTCAACCTCAAACTGCTCAAATAGGTAACTCCGGTCAAGATTAGCATACATAGCGACAACCATACAAAATATTAAAGAAAAGAAATTGCTTTCAGCATTAAAGCCACCTGTTGTATTTGTATTTGACAAGACTTCGGATTAAGTGAGATACCTGCCCATCTCCATTTGAGGGCTTGTGAATGTGCGTATTGAAGAGCAGCTTGATAAGACTTAGGAATAAGTTATATTAATTATTGTTTTAACGTCAAAAAGGTACAAAAAAGAGTTCATTCATTCATTCATTCTAATTGTAAACAAGTCTGTTACCTCTAGTCTTTATCTACAAGGAGCTTTTACGTTTAGAAGATCGTGAATCGTAACAGCCATTCTGTACTTGCTCAAGAACACGCTTTCACATGCAGGTAACAGATAAACCCTTGCCTACGATAGCTAGACGGACAGATTTACGAGGAGCTCTATCAGCTATTAGTAATTTCTACCGGACCCCATTAGTACTTCTTAAGTTACGTTTGTTTATTTAAAAATGTGTTTACGTGTTTGTCTTTCGTAGTGACTAGCGGTTTGTGAGTGTTTGAGAGACCGCTGACAAACAAAGTTAGATACCACTTAAAGCAATACCACTTGAAGAAGCAGAACTTAAAAATAACTCTTAACCATTAAAATGTCCTCGCATATAAAAACTAAACAACTTGCTTGCAGATGCATTACCAGAAAAGAAAAAACAGAAAAAGAACCATATTGGAAACAAAAAAATAATAACAATAAGTAATCTAATCTACAAACCTAATGGCACCAAATAATAATTAATTATTATACATAACATAAAGTTATCCAGGAATAGATAAATTTATTGTATAAATAGAGTAGGTACAATATAACAGTCTAATTATAAATTTATAGATATGAACAAAATTTGGTAAAAGTTAAACTAAATATAATTTGGTAGGTAGAGATATAGAGATGTGAGTACTTACCTAAATAATGTAAATTTATTAATAAAGTATTAATTTAATAATATTTTAATGAATGCCAAATCAAAATACCTACCTGTGGATACAATAATTATAGTTAATTTACTTATTTTTAGAACTCGTATTAAAAAGAAAAAAGAAGATCAAAAATAAATAACTTTATTTCTTTAGGCTTACAAAATAAGCATAGACAAGTCTAATTTTATATCATAATCACCAAGCTTTAACATTTAAAAAACAAAAAAATCGGTAGAGGGTAGAAAACCAAAGAATGCATATTAAAAAAATAAAAAATTCATAAGAATATTAAACAAGGACTGTTTTTTGGAATCGTCTCATTATTTGACTTCTTCTAGGTTAAGACCTTATAAGCAATCCTAAAGCACCGAATAACGTTCACAGGTAAGTTAATAGCAAGACTAAACCAACAGTTATAGGCGTCGGTTCATGGATCTTGATAACCCTTTGTTCTGCCGCAATAATTGTTACCGTCCTATTGCTATTTAATTGGCAACTAATATTTCACTTGTACACTTTCAATAATCTAGTTTGTAGACAACGTGGGAAGAACAAAGGTTAACATTTATAGTTATGGTAAAATGACCTTAGTAGGACCGACTTGAGGGTAGTAATTACCATCTTGAAGACGCTTTCACTGCGCAGCATTTACGGCGCAACCGAAGACTGCTAGATGCACATGTAGATTCTTCGGGGGCAATAAAAGTATGAGACGAAAACTTTGAAATACGATTTGTAAGATAAAGCAGATTTCAGTCACCCACAGTAATATTAATCAAATAAGGTCTAGTTCTTGATAAATGAGTAAAAACAATTAAAACAAAAAGTATCAAACATCGGACATAATCTACTTTACCTTCCACATTATCTTTTTACTTCACCTGGACCACATAAAAATATTCTCATAAAAGATCATAAAACTAACCAATACCGACTCGAGACAAAGTAAAATACCCTTTCGCAGACGGTGAATGTTTTCCCACATCTTTTTATTATGTCTGTCTGTCCGTCTGCTATTTTTAGGTCGATGGTCCTAACCGGTTTGGGATGTATCCCTTTTCAATCATTTCTTGGAACTACTAATTTGCGTTTGGATGCCTGAGTCTGATTAGATAGATATGTCTGTTGAGTCACAGTGTTTGGGTTTAGATTTTTACTGTTTTTTGATAGGTCAAGAATCTGAACTTTTGGTAATGATCGAGCAATCCCATGCCAAGTTGTATCATGAATCTGTTAAATGTTGCGTTAAAGACATAAGAATTTAAAAAACAATTCACAACTTATCGGACCAAATCACTACCAATCATAAACCCATAAATATCCCATTGATACGTCCTTAATTGTTCATAAATCCCTAAAAGGCTTGCAACTGTTTCAACTCCAATAAAACTGCAAACAAAAACCCGTCCCATTTCGTTATTCCTTTCACACTAATAATTTCCATATTGGGAAGCTGTAGGCTTTCCAATCGTATCTGCCAATTAAGACCTAATTAATCAGGCGGAACGCCCTGATGTCCTACATTGAAAGGTACATCCATATTGGAAGCTTGTCAGGTCTGTTTGGTAGAAATTTTCTAGTTTACCATGGCCCCTCTTCGATTGTAGAGCTTAGAGGAGGGAGCAGTATCAACAAGCTATGAGCATGCTGTATAAAGAATGGGTTGTCTGTTATCTATTGATCAAAATGGGATGAAGCCATTACGAACTGGAACAAGCACCGTCGGATCTTTCTGGATTTTCTAATAAGCGCAACTTTCGACTGTTGCGCTTAAATGATCCAGAAAGATCCATTCCAGAAGGGAGATTTTTCTTATAACCGCTGCTCAGTTGCCAGGTTTCATCCTAATTTGAGAACTAAAATTAATGATTTTGGTCACAAGGCGCCATGCTATTCTGATAGCGCGGATTTTTTCAAATCCTTAAGAGTAGGTCACTTTAGTTGTTACTTTTACGAAAGTACATTTGCGTAAGTAAAAACCTACTTTAACTAAGGACACTTTAATTAATCTGTAAACAATTAACTCGTCGTAGTCATTTTAAATGGCGCTCCATTGCACAAAAAGTAACTTCCTATATGGGCATCGACTCAGGGCCTCAAACGATAGATTGAATCTCGATAGGCTTTCTTGCAGTCAAGAATCTGCCATCTATCTTGAATGTAACGGTACAGTTCTACCTTAATTAAACGGAAATCCTTGACTTCACGATCGGTATCAACCTGTTGTATGACTCATCCTTTTTAGGGTCCAACTTTTTGGTTCGTTGGGGTATCTAGTTTGTGTAAGTTATTTTGTTTTGCTTGTTATGGGTTCTTTTGTCTTTTGATTTTGTTCTTTGTTATCACCTCGTATGACAAGTTATGACACTTCCATTGTAGTAAGTGTTGTATTTTAAAGTTTTTTCATGTATTGTATTTATTTTATTTGTCTTTGTTTTAAGATCTGATTTCTTCAATACTTTTGTCCTCTGAATAATGTTAATGACTATTTTTAAGTTTACACAACCGTCCGTGTAACCACTAGATTCAAACTTTATCATAGACAATTCTTTATTGTTTACATGTGAGGCTATTTATAAAAACATCAACGATGTTGTCTATTATGTAAATTGGCTTCTGTTTAGACCTGATGATGTATAATTATGTGAATATTTTTGCATTATTTTAACACGGTACAAGCCGTTAAGTTAGAAATAGGCTTCAGATAAGCTACATTCATAAATTATGGTAATCGTCTGAGAAATTATGTATTGTGATGGGCAAATATCACAACAGATTTAAAGATAATGGTTCTTTATTAAGTATTACGTAAGATATTTAGTTGGTACGTCAAGCTTTGACCCAAAAACAACTTTATTACAAGAGCTGCAAGACCTAAATATTTTCTGACCTTTATTTACTTTATTGTTTAACCAATTGTTCGTTACAAAAACAATGTTCACGTCAAGTTCAATACCCAAGAACAACAACACAATCAGTAGTGCTTATCACCATAATAGTAAAGTGGACTACATTTCAGCTTGAACTGTTAAGTCAACAGAGAAAAGAACTTGAACTTCGCTCTGAAGCACTGATGCAAGTATGAACAACTGCAAATACTGTATTTGCACTCGGTCTTGTTTCTTATGCCTCTACGTCCAACCTATAGACGAATCATTAAGTAGCGTTATGTATTGACCGTACATAGTGTGAACTCCATATCTGTAAGTCACTAGACAAGTTCCGAATGTAGACCACTCCTAAAGCGGCTGCTGACCGTACGCTCTATTGAGGAAGTATGGATAACAAAAAATGATACAAATTGAAACTAGAGGATCATTCTTTTTAACAAGCACGTGCTTTTTGCTGCCGCCATGTGAAACCTAATTCTGGTATTAGATATTGGCAAACCTACGTAAATGGATAGATAGAAAAACTTCATTTAAAATATCAAATATCATTTCTCAATATCAAGCAGTTGTGATGTAAGCGACAGTTGGCGATCTAACCACTCAAGAGCGAAACTGGGATGGATAGGATTGGTAGGTAAGTACATGAGGTAATATGTGTGTGCGTCTGATAAGGGTAGGTACTATTTAAAAATTAGATTTTCTCAGTTGAATAGATGATTATGATGATGATCATAGACATTCCAGAACGATGATACCAGTATCGCAAAATGTTTTCTATTAATATTTTGGTGGTTTATCTTACCGGTGGTAGAAATAAAATATCTTGAATTCTGTACAAATTGTAATAATGTAACAAAGTAAATTTTTTCATATACCGCCATCAAGCCACAAAGTAGAATTGTGTTATGGGAATCGGACGACTGATAAAGTTATGATATATGTTTAGTTATGAGATATGTTTATTATATACAGCAGTAAAAATAACTTGGAAAATAAACTTCATCGGTTTCGCTGACTTAAAAAAACAAAGCTTTAAAACGAATAAGCCTATAAGCGTGCATTTTGCATTCAAGTGGTGCAGCATTCTTTTATGTGCTTCAAGCCATTCTTCGAATACATTAAACGCTAAAACAACTCCTTCGGTGGCTTGCATACTTGCCTTGCAAATGCACCGCCGAGCTTCAAAACAGCACCCATTTTTACATCTACATCATTTACGCTCACTTCTGATGGGTTTTCGTGACTCTTGAATATTGATACAGCTGTCCTGAGTATGACAGGCATGTCACTCGCTCACGACAATGCGTCTACTCCATAAATAAATTCTTTCACTTTCGCCGCAGTTTCATCAACAGTCTCTTTTATCTCTTCCACGTTTAGCCCAGCTTCATCAATACTTACTATGACCTCTTCCACGATTTCTACAGCTTCAATAACAGTACCTTTGGCAGTGTAAGTGGTTTCTACATTCGTGCTCGTGTCGTGGGATTTGCTCTCAAAACTGAAAGCCCAATTCATCATCTTAATTTATTCCGGTTATGTTTTATAGCAGTCGTTATGTCGATGGACAGATAAACAACGTTTTTTGAGTGAGAAATTAGACTGATTTGGATTAAAGATAATATAGGCTGGCTCCGATTCATTGGGTGACAGGTAATATTACGAGTAGTAGAAACACTAAAAATAGAAATGAGAGACTATAAGAATAGATGTAATGGTAACTACAGAAAACCTATTTTTTAAAAGATATTGTCAAGATGAAGTTACACATTCATCGACATAACTAAATGAAATGTGAATTTAAACCTGAAAAGCCACTGCTATCGAACTTTTAAGATAAGCTAATTAAGCGAACTCAAGGGACAAAGTGACATCGTCCAACGAAACGAGGTCGACTTAGATTCAAATCGCAAATGCTAATGAGAACGCTTTGTAAGTGTTGTCACTTTCAGTTTCTTTAATTGATTTATGTTTAGATTGTCTAGCCAGGCTATTAGACCGACTAGCTAGCCTTTGGTTGCTCTCTCCATTCTTCTCTCTTGTATGATCTTGATAGAGTATGTTACTGATTCGAAGAGATAAAATGAATTAGATGCGCCCTCTTGTGTTATATCTATCCATGTTACATTCAGAGTTAGCAATCTATAAATGCTACACAAAGATTTGCTGAAATCTGAAAACATAAGCCAACCACACAATGTAACGTTTAAATGCTGTTCGCCATATTTTTGTCACATTGATGTCTTCGTCCCGTTGTACTTAATTTAGCCTTCAGAAAAAAACAGATTATACCAGATATTAAGGAATTAAAAAAAACTATCATTTAATGTACTTTAATAAGTACGAGTATATCAATCATCTAGACACAAGCTCTGTTTAGCTGAGGCTAGATGATGCTGTGTGTATTGACGTAATTTGTTTATTTCTATTCTCATGTACAAATAAATTCAATTAAACTTTGCAATATCGAATTGATTCTATCAGCTTCGCCCAGCTATATATTTTGATGTTCACAGCAGTCAAGCATAAAGTGAAAGACACGTGTTACAAGTGATGTATTGTTTTCGGACCATTAGACTTTCTCTACAAATATTACAGTCGTTTCAATAACTGTCTGATCTTTGATAGCTTTGTTTAGCACCAGCGAGAAGCAAACACTATTTGATGTTATGTTGTTTAATATTATTAATATTGTCATCATACCGTATAATATAATTTGATTTAAAAACACTATCATTGTTAAACAGTTTGGACTTAGCGGAGCATGTCATGGACACTTTCTGTAGTGTGTTTTTGTGTAATTCTTATTGCTAATTATTGATTCTTGCGTAAGATTTTCTTCCAAAGAATCTTTGTTGAAGATATTTGCTATCACAATATTGATGGTAAGAAAATAGTCAAACACTAAAACCCGACAACGTTGAAGTATTAATCTAGCGACCACTGATTGATCTTATCATTTTCTTTTTATATTTAGGTAGGTTGAGGTTGATCTTCCTCATTTACCTAGGATACAAGTATGGACATGAAATCCCATAAGAACCCCAATTGAATCAGACGTCACATACCACTAATGGTTTACAGAGACTCATACATTAATACTTTATTTGTTGAAATCGGACCTGCATTTTCAGCACTACGTGGGATGGAAACTTAACAAATTACCTACCTATCTACCCTCATTCGTTGGTAGTCAGGTAAAAGTAATACAAAAAGTTGACGCTAGAATACATTTCACAAAAAGTTTGGTAATAAATGTATTGTTTCGCGCAAATGTAATAAATAAAGAAATACATCGCTTCAGACGCCATTTCGGTCACGAATAGTGTTAAATTTGCACCAGCTTAGATTTATTTAACACAAAGAGAGTAATAGCGGCTTCAGTGACAAAGAGCAGGTAAACTCAGATATAGAGGTAGACAATAATTTAAAAACATAATAGGTCAAAATGAGAAAATTCAGATGTTTTAGTGATACCTATGATTAATTAAATCTACCTGCTATCTTTACCTATTACAACGTAAGCAGGAAATGTGATAAGTAACAACTTTGATTATAAATCTTAAGCCGCCTTAAAAAACGTTGGGACGTGTCCCTAAAATACATACCTTTTATTCATTATTCTTTAACTTCATTCATAAGTATTAGTATTAATTTGTTATTTGTGTAGTAGTATTAATTTGTTTTAATTTTTATTGTACCGCCATCCATCATTATTCTTCTCACTATTGTTTTTGGTTGCCTGGAAGAAATCGCTTTAAGCGATAAGGCCGCCAATTCCATTGCTTATCTCAGTTAGAATATTTAAATAAATATTTCCTGTTTTATAAGTGATGCAATAAAAGTATTATCTATCTATCTATCTATCTATCGTAAGTCACAACACACAAAACGCCACGATACCACACGACAATAAACATTCATATTAAAAGATTCAGAGCTCAATTATCTGTTCATACTTTACATGTATGAACAGAAAATTGAGTTCATACTTTTAACATTAAAAGTTGCTCCACAGTTTTGCTCTTTGTACCTTGTCTTCGTAGATTTATGGTTTTGTATCCTTCCTCTGTTAAATAACATTAATACGCTTAGCGATTTTGTGAATTAAGTAACATTTTGTATCACGATTGTGACATTTGGTAATTTGAATATAGACGTTTCGAAGCCGTTTGTTCTGGTGGTGGTGAAATAGATTACAAGTTAAAGCTAAATGGATCAATTAGAAATACACTCATCCGAAAACTTATAGTATAGTTTTTAGAGGAGAGAAGTCACGATAAAAGATATATAGAGGATACTTTACCAATGACATCTTCGAGGAAAACTGAACGTACCTGTAAAGAAAAGAGAGATAATTTTAATAAACAATACAATATAATATGTACTTCATTGCACATCAAAAGAAACAAAAACAGGAAAATAGATTTGGCAAAGTTGCACAAACGGGTGGCATTAGCGCTAAAAGCGATTTCTTCTAGGCAACCAATAAAAATTAAAAAAATCTCCAGGGTATATATAAGGTAAGGTATAATAAGGTAAGGTAAGCTATAAGCTATAAGGTAAGGTATAATATCTAATATAATATAATTCCATAAAACAGGTAAGTAAATACTTTGGTATTGAATATAAAACCAGCAATATTTATATGCAAACATGATTTTACTAGTACAATTCACTTTGCATAAGGACAAAGAGGATTGACAATAAAATTGTAAGCTTAACATACAGTACAGTATCAAGTTTCACAGGTAAGTACGAAATGACTGGAATTTTATTAGAAGGAACATACTTACTAACCAAGATAACTTTCGGTTTCAAGAAAAATCAGTCATATTGATGAAGCGGCAAGTTCTACCAAATAATATTGTTATCGAATTTCTTATAAAATTACTGAATGGCTGAAAGTATTTATCAGATAAACATGCCTTATCAAAGTATCATCACTTCACTATCAATAAATAGTATAAAATTCGCTTTCTTAGGGACAGAGAAAGCGAATTTTATACTATTTATTGTCTCTATGTATGCTTAAATCTTTAAAACTACGCAACGGATTTTGATGCGGTTTTTAATAGATAAAGTTATTCAAGAGGAAGGTTTATAAATATTAAAATGGTGCGAAGCCGAGGAGGGTCGCTACTATGTTGATAAAGTGTTTTGAGGCTATTCATATTAGTACAGTGAATGTAGACAGCCATGCATCACCATGTTTTCCTGTGGATGTAGTGTGAAACAAAATATGAACAGCTGTCCACAAGCAAGTTTCCAACACCCAAAACTTATAATAAGCATTTTTAATAAACAAAGCAGGCGCCTGATACGTTACACTCGTACTATTTATGGTCAGGAATTTCTTAAGAAAACACACCGTTCTTATCAACGCCGTCTTAAAATCTTCAATCAAAAAAGAACCTTACACTGCTGAGATAAGCGCTGCAAAAATCACGACGTGTGTATATGTGCATTCTCCAGTCAAGTCTGTAGACCAACTTGTATAAGCAGCTGATACGCTTGATTTGAATAAAGAATTTGAACCAAATGATGATACGAATAAAGTAGAAGATGGTTATTCTGGTAAAGGCAAAGGTAATTAAGCTTGATATAATTAATTAGCCGCTGCAGGATGTCTGTTTACGAGTAATGATAATAACGAGGGAACTATTTTTGTGAACGTTGACGTGCTTTATGGTTTCGAACAAATTACTTATAAAATCAATTAG
This sequence comes from Eupithecia centaureata, assembly GCA_944547425.1. Taxonomy (NCBI): domain Eukaryota; kingdom Metazoa; phylum Arthropoda; class Insecta; order Lepidoptera; family Geometridae; genus Eupithecia; species Eupithecia centaureata. The sequence continues at coordinate 2,476,084 of OX155683.1, forward strand.
GCAAATGAGTTGCTGACATTCGTTAAAGCTAAGTTTCGTTTTATATTATTTGGCTGGCCAGTAAAACTTCAAGATAATATTACCAAACAACTCTTTAATGAATTGTCTGCAGTAGAGAACAATTAGATTTAAATCAAAAATATAAGCTATCCGCTACTTTTCTGGGTGTTTTCTTCGTATCATAACAAAATATCAACCTATGTATATAGAATAACATAGGAGTATAAAGTGAAGCTGGATGAAAGGTATATCTGTGATTTAGTACCCATTTATTTATTTATTTAAATACTTCTTAGCTTGGGGCTAGATGATTATATTTAGATATTCTTGTAGTATTTTTTATTTATTTGATCTTATGTAAATTACGAGTATAATAAGGTTTCAATTGTAAATACTAGTTATATTTTTTTCTATTCCTTGATTGTTATTTTCGTTGTTAATAAAGTTTATAATACCGAGTATAATGGAACGATAGAAATCAAACTTCAAAGATTTTTTTTTCACTTCTTTGAAAATGAATGGAAAAAGTTTCGTGTAATTTATGACGAAATTATATCGGTATCGATTGAAGCACGAACCAAGTGGAAACGTCTGTAAAATATCCTTCAGACGTACGATAATCAGATACGGATTATTTCTTTGGCGCCAATACGTCGAGTGACCGCCAATAGCTTGATAAGAACAAAGGAACGAGTAACGAGATTTCATTTACGTCTGAATATACGAGTGATTTCAGAAAAAAATACAAAATATACTCCTTGCTCTTCTTAATATAGTTGATGTAAGTAAATAAATAAAATAATTATTAAAATTAATTTTAGTTAGCCCAGCTCGATCAAAATGAAGTTTGTGTGTTGTAACTTGTTACTTATAACAATTTTCTCATCAGTTTATTGACTTTATTGCTCTTTGATCTTTTGCAACATCATTATCAGCAAGCAAGAAAAAACAAATAAGTAAATAAAACTTTCTCCACAACTTTTCTAGTTGTATTTTTAAATAAATTCTAATTATTAAAATTTATAGGTTCAGTTATTTCAAATGATCTCATAAATAACTGATCAGATATCATACTGACCGGAAATACCTCAAGTTTGTTTGAATTAATAAAAATAAACAGAATCATGAACCAACCCAAACATTATAAATGCAATCGATCATAAACTTTCGAGGTATTTTACGTAATTTCGTTTATCTATCATTGATACTGATATTATTGCTTCATGGAACAGATAAAGTGACCTCAATAGATAAGTTTTAATAAGTGATAAAATAATTTTCCTTTTGTTCAGCGACTATTTTCTTAGAAGGAAAGGTTATTTTTATATTTTATTGTCAATAACTGATTAGGTATTTTTTTTTAAATTTATTAGTTTATAATTTGTTGTCCATCTGTTCAATCAGATAATAAATAAAAAAATGTTTAGTATCATAACTATAGGTTTGTCTGCGTTTATATTAAAATTTTTAAATATCAAATTATTTAGAAATAAGTGCAAAATTTGCCTACCGTTTGCGATACGATTTCATTTCATATTCGGTCATGTTAAGGTATATCAGATGACCTTTCTTAAATCTTATGAACAGTGCGGTATTGATATTGAAAAACCATGTATCTTGATTGACGAAGAACCAACAGTAAATTATGATTTTTATGATCAAGACGTAATAAGAAAATGATACGACAAGCTACGATAAAATAAATCGGGTCAGCAACTTGTTAGTGAGATAGAACTAAAAAGATAAATCAAGTACTATTTTATGATCCAGTTTAGAAATCAATATCATAAACAAACGTTATATCAATGTTTTTCATTTTACAATACAAATATCGTAGAGTAGATCCATGTCACGGTTCCACTAAGATCAATATTGCCTACATGAATTGTAAATAATGGACTTAATGTTGGTCACGCACAATCAATTTAGTGATATAGTTGTTTATTCAGCAGCTATGGTAGATGTTGAAATAAAAAAAAGATATAATATAGGCACGATTAGAAGAAATATAAACATCAGTCACGTGGACGAAGCGTAAAAATAATGTAGATAATCGTACTAATAATAAAAACGCGAAAGTTTGTAAGTATAGATGGATGGATGTTTGTTAATCTTTCACGCAATAATTAGTGAACGGATAGGGATGAAATTGGCACAGAGATAGATTATAGTCTGAAATAACACTTAGGCGATATTTAATCCTGGATGTCCCACGGGGACGGGAGTTACGCAGGTGAAACCACGAGGCACTGCTAGTTTAACATAAAGATTTTTATGACTGATCAAGTCTGAATAATCAAGACCCAGGACATTTGCCGCCAGGCGTCAGCAAACTGCCTGATAACGTGGCGCCGACGGCTTCCTTAATCGCATCAAATCGCCTTCTACAACATTCATTGCCGCGTTTACATCACCACCTGCTCTTCAACTCAAAGATTCCCGATAATGGTCAACAAGTTTTGAGATAGCATCGCCACCGAACCGGAAGACTGCTTATAATTTTAATAGAGCCGATATGAGACCCAATTATGAAGATATTGACACTGTCGATGATTTATTTAACGATGATATTATACGAAGTTACATAAATAAGTGATAAATCCAGTAGGTACTTGGAGAATCAACAGGAGATAATACATAAAGGAAGTTAGGAACTGGCAAATGTGAATTATTATCTATCTATAGACCTAAGGTTATCATTTACACGAGCATCCGTTAATCGTATCGATTGACGTCCAATGTTGAACTAAGAACGAAGCGATTGAGGAAAATTCTGATCAACTAATACACCCATAAATATGAACATATCAAGTAAAATTAAGCTAGCCAATGCAGCATTAAACCGACTAAGAACCATGCATTAAAAAGCTAACAGAAAATGGCAGAGAACACAAAACTATAATCTTTAGATAACGCAATCATGAAAATAGGGTTAACTAATCCGACTTCATCAAATCCCGGAACTGAACTGACATGCAAACTAGGATTGGTTAACCGCAACTCGATCGACGATAAAATCACCAGCTGCATAGCAGTCAGCACACGATTGCTATGATTAGGCGATTGCTTGCTTTGCTTTTTTTAAACCAGGGGCCGGATTACACTTAATAAATTGCTTCATCATTACAATAGTATCGTGGCAAACTGACAGTGTTAAACTCTTTTTGGTATTCTACTAGCACAAACTTTTTGACGTTCATTCATAGCTGTGACGATTATGTTTATCACTATCAATTTGACGTTCTAATTATGAAAGTATCTTCAAACGCAAAAAATAGTAGAATACGAAATGCAAAATCGTCGTTTTAGCCATCGTGATAGTATGACGCTATTGAGACCTTTGTTTTGAAATGAGTGGAATTAGGCCCCAGTTAAAAAGTAATAGGCATCACACACAACCACAAGTGCCAAGTGACAGTAATTATATGTTGCTGAAGAGACAAGTTATCTCTTCAGTTTACTTATTAAATATTTGGTATTAAATGTCTGTTTTTATTAATCTAGAGGTATACTACAACTTCAGCTATCTTCGTTGATCTAATCTGACAAAGATTTTACCTCTATATTAATAAATAAATCTGGATAATTCACACAGCATACCCTAAGCTAGGCAGATCTTCTGTTATACTTAAGTTATAGATAACTGATTATTAAATACATTATAATACATTTCTTTAGAAATTTTGAATACATTCAGGCTAGAAACGTGGGAGTACCTTAAGCAAATGGTTGCTTCACTTTTTTAGAACAACTTTCCTTCGTGCGTGCTGATTTTAATCAGTACATGTTTGAGATATCTACCGCAGCTGGATCTGGCTGGAAACGCTTTATGGTGTTTCTCAATGTCGTTTATTATTTTATGTGTATGCTGGTGAAAGTTTAAGAGATTTGTGCTGGCAAGTTTTATGTATCTAAATTATAAATGTGAATGTTTTGATGTTTGTACTAATATTGTATAATATTCACTTCTAGTAATAGTCCATAACTTTTTATAATTTTTTTTTTGTTGTTATAGCCCATAATTTTATTTGTTGTAAAATCTTTATTAACAACGAAAATTACAAGCAAAGGAATAGAAAAATTACAACAAGTATTTACAATTGAAACCATTGACCTAACTGCAGACGGTTGCAAACAGTCTAAAGGTAGCTCAATTGATCCATGTCAATACCAGTCGGAAGCGTCCCCAAGACACTGGCTGCATTACCACGCTGTATGGCAATGCTGATTGTTGTAAATGATTTTTTTTGGAAATTTTGATTTTGAGTTCTTTTTAGTTATGTTATCAATTACTTTTGTTACGGATTTTCTTTCAAAGTAGAATATTGTATTGTATAAAATATTGTCTTGTTAATGTTATTGTTTCAATTCGTTGTAATTGCATTCATTGCGCTATCACAAATTCCATCTAAGCATGATATCATAGCAAATTCCTTTTCAAGTGTAAGTTTGCACTGAGATTGAGTGTGACTAGATTTATGAGATGTTTACTTTCTACTAAATGAGTAATTGACTGAAGTGAGGTTTTTGTACCTTTATCTATACCTCTATCTATCAATTGGTTATACGTGGATATTATTTACTATTTAGTTTTTAGATTCCCTTTGCTAATCTTATAAATTTTTTCGAGAACATTCTATAAACACCACACACAAGCGAGGATAGATGCTGATGTGTGAATTGTCCAGCATTATTTTATTTTACTAGTTTTACATACTGAAAAATCCTTTTATAAAATCTAAGTATGAATTAATTAAGGAACGATGGACACGAAGAAAACGAAGAAAAGGAATATAACCTTTAAGCGATTATTCCTTGTTCTTGGATACAGATGGATTGATGACAATCCATAACACGCCAGGGATATGTAATTCAAATAACATTTAGTAATACAACCAACCGATTCTGGAATAGAAAAAAATACAGCTAGTATAAACAATTGCAACCATTGAGGTAACTGCAGACGGTTACAAACAGTCTAAAGGTAGCTCAATTCTTCCATGTCAATACCAGTCGTAAGCGTCCCCAAGACACTGGTTACATTACCACTCTGTATGGCAATGCTGATGCGCTGAGCCAGATACTCACCAGTTCTACAGTTTACTTTACTCGCGATATGAAGGATAGATGGGATAAGTTTCGTTCATAGGGTCAGAATTCAATGGCATATGAAAAGTTTCAGTGTTATGTAACGTTGTAGCAATCAGTAGCTACAATGCAACATTGCCATGTTTCCACCATCATCAGGACAGTCACCGGATGATTCACACAATGTGTCCGTATTATGTGACATCCTGCGGGCAAGGTTAATTACGAATAACGTTCATTTGCAAATTTAAAGTCTGTTGGATTCCATAGCATTTTTCATAAAGCTTTTGTTGTTGTACAACTGAAATTGTAAAAGTCAATTTCCAATTATGAAATTTGTGTGTGATTGCTGTTCCATGATAACATTTCTCTTTATTTCTTGTTATCTATCATCTACAGCGGTAATTAGATTCTTATCAATATCCTAAGAAAAGTCTTCAGAAATTTCTCCTTTCAAATTATAATTTTGATCTGCAACAGCTTAAAAGCCTCAAATTTAGGTTCAGTATACGAAATTATTCGCTTACAAAAATTCTATTGCTCCAGCAGACAGTGGCCTTGGCAAATACAATAGTTCTGCTGAATTCCATTCGTACAATACTCGTGAATTCACGGTTATCCGAGCATCTGATGTCATTGCAATTATCTTGTCTGCTATTATATTTTCTATATTGTCTGCTTTTTGTTTCATATTTTATTGAGGATGCTGATGTCTGTCTTTAATTTTAAAAACGTATTTTATTGTATTTTGATTTCCTTTGTTATAACCAAATTTTTTTTATAATCTATAAATTTATCTATTACGAGTATTGTTCAAAATATAAATACTATCAGAAAGCCTATCAGAAAACTAAAACTATGAAAAACTTACGTCTTCAAGTCCTTTTGATTTATTGCATAATTTTTTCAATACCTATCTCACGTAACAGTCGGAATTGAAATTCATGACGACGTAATTGGGATCATTTTTCATTGGCCACGGCTGCAATTTGCATAATGAGGTACAAAAACCGTTCGTTATCAGCCGGTTTTAAAATTGATGGAGAAATATAAATGGGAATGATGGGTTTTTGAATTATTTGTATTTTATTTTGAACTTTGGTAAAATAATGCACTATTTTACCAAAATTTAAACAGTACCTAAAACATTATATTATTAAATTAAAATATTATGATGGCTTTGTCGTTGTCGGTTTTAAGTCTTGGTATAACCATGATCTTGGCGCTAACCGCCTTCCATAAAACCTTTTTACCAATTTTTTTTTCTGTATTAGAAACTTACTGCTTATGAGAATTAACAAAAGCCAACAAAGAAAGTAGAGCTTCACAGCAGCGGTAGATAACAACCAAAACATTCGCTCCTAGAGCTGTACGCAATAAGGTGCGTTTTCTTTATCGCTCGAGATAAGATTATCTACGGGGTCACAACAGGGCACTGGGCGGATTTATACCGGGTGAAGTCTATTGACATTGATGTAAAGACTATATTTGAATGATAAGATACAATGATATTGACAGGAGTGGGCCGGGGAAAGTTGAAAATAGGTAGATTTAGTGGCGATTGTTGTGGGTTCAATGAAGTGATTGTGGGATTCTGGTTAAGTACAGTAGAAACTGCCAGTCAGTTACATAAAAAACTTTGAAGTTAACTCTGTCTTGAGTATGAAATAGGGTTATTTCATCAAAACCCTAACCGAGTTGTGGTAGAACCAGGGTATTAAAAATAGGGGTCGTCCACCGATGCAAAGGGTCGATGACATTTGTTAGACAGTGAATTGCCTTAGGCATAGACAGACGCTGGTCTGAGGCAAATGGCTAACATATAAAAGAGGCATAATATGCACTACGCTGATGATGATAAAGTTTTCAATACATAAATTCGCATAACATTTGAACCCACATAGGAAATGCACACCTGTAGCGAAGGGTAAATTATGCACGCAAATAAGATTAGAAACATTGCCTTTATGCGAGCTGGCATGTGTCAATTGCACCTGCTCTTTAGGAATTCAGGGGAAGTAGGAAAGCGATTGAAATGTGAAATGGATCAGTTAAGCTACCTTTAGACTATTTGCAACCGTCTGCAGTTAGCTCATTTAATACCTGTTAGAGTAGATGACGTAATGTTTAGAATAAATAAATACAAGTTGTTTATACTATTTTTCATTTTTTTTAATTCTAATCTCTAACTTTTTTAAATGCATCTGTAATAGTTTCATTTTGTCAATTTTAGAAAGAGACATGAAAACAGAGTTTGGTGGCCACCTAAGGCAATTTCGTATCTTTTTCTAAACAAGGCAAAATAAAACTACTACACTACTGTACGTGTGAATTTTGTAAATTCCTTTGTTTAACGGAAATATATAGTGGAAGTATATAGTGCTGTTTGTGCCTTTAAAAAGTATCGCTTACAAATCATACCACTAAAGGTTCATTATTATAGGTGCGAAAATAGCTTTAAGGTCTTTTTATTTTTGTAGTCATTCAATGTCCATATGCTTATTACATAATTCATCCTCTCAACAACTATGACCGTTAAATTCACCGTCAAAACACCCGGTATTAGGGTCCTCTTCACCATTCATTGTCGCTCATTAAATACTTCCTTCCTCTTTCCTGTCTACCACGTGTTTGGGCAACTCTCTTTCTTCTTTTATTGGGATTCCAACTACAACTTTACAAAAAATTAAAAAAAACTCCAACAAAAAGGCCATTTATTGCTTTTGAAGTGTGCGAGTCAAACGGTTTTGATGAATTTATGGGAAAAATTGTCGTCATAAAAGTGGCATAGACTGGTTTACTTCCCTATGAGGTGGAAATAATAAAAATGAGGGTAATGGAAAGCGTACCCGTGTGTTGGCTGTTAGGGATGTAACTTAATGTATCTAGGAAATGAAATCTTATTATGATTTTATCATAAACTAGGTACGTACCCACCTGAAATTACCACCAAAGAGGAGAGTTTACAAAAACAAATGAACTAATTATCTATTTTCAATCGGCTTCTAAAAAGGACTACGAACTTTTTTCAATTTAAGTTGACTGTTTTTGTTTTTTAAGTATCCTCGGAACTTTTTAGAAGATGCACCAATTTTGATGATTCTTATTTAATTCGAAGCTGGTGCTTTTCATGTGATCCGAAATAAATTTCTGACCAGTAGTTTTTGAGTTATCCTAAAAAATGCGTATTTAATTGATTTCGATGTTCTCGTTTTATGCTTTAAAGAATTCAAAGTCTGTATAGTTTTTTCAAATTCACGAAAGTTTTTTATTTCCATATTCATTGCAGTATTACGGTTTGTATACAACCCGCTTATATTCACAATGAATAGAAGTTAGGTATCATCTAGACACGTTGTCTTCATTGTCTCATCGAATACGAATATTTGACTCATAAACAATTTAACGTTTTTACGTCTAATTAAAAACCAAGTGAGTCGGATCCACTTGAGATAAACGCAAATATTCTCACACATGTACTAACATTTCTTTCCTAAACTTATAGTTCATTGTCCTAAAAATTGCTTGCACAAAATTTTTCGGTGTGACATCCTGTTTCATTACTATTTTATGCTCTTTAACATTAGTCATACAGTCCATTTTGGGCTAAAGGCTGTGTTATCAAGGCTTTACATTGTTAAATGTAAATGTAAACTCTACGTGAAAGAGTCAGAATTGTTATTTGCTTGGTAAAAATGGTCATAGAAGTCAACTACCTACCAACTGACGGTATTTGCACAGATGGGCTACCGTTTTTTATGACACTTACGTTTTAAGGATGATGAAAATATAAAGCAGACCCAAACTGCTGTCGTTTGGTAAATTAATGGTTTCTTCGAACGCTACTGGATTTTGGTGAATACATTCCACAATTTTGGTAAACTTGATAACATAATACCTACCATATTATTTGTGCAATTCAAAAGAGAGGAGAATTAACGATGATTGGTTTTAGCAGAACTGCAACTAACTGTCTTAAAAGTTGTGAGTACAATCTTGAAAGTAGGAAGGATAAAACGAAACCGCAACCTCGTGCGTAGCAGGTGGACCATTGCCCTCCAAGACACATCGTTCGTCATTTTGAATAATATCCCAAAAAAACATCAACTCAGACGGGACTTGAACCCTTGATTTCTTAGAAATTACCCTGAGTTTGAGGGCTCACGCACTAAAATAACAAAAACTTTACGAGTATTTTATCTTCTACGTCCAGTCTCACCGTTTCTAAATTATCAGCTGAGTTGGACTATTGTCTCGTCCCTTGGGGTCCATTGTTCAAGTGACCGATAAGTTAATCCTTTACCGTTTTTGCGGCTAACCGTTAACTATTAACCGTTTAGTTGAACGAATGAGTTATTGTTTTATGAATGGAATTTAAAGTCAAATGTCAAAATTAATGGCGTTGGACGAGCGAAACGAGATTTTAATTTTTAACTTTAACACGATTTTGAAAATTATTGCTAAATAATTTATGGATGAGTGCCTAGATCGAAAACCTTTCGAATTAGAAATAGAACAGAAGCTGGCAGAGATTTTTGTATAAATTATCCAGTAATTTTTTAATACTATTTTTGTCGCTTTTGTATCCATTGTAAAGAGTTAGAACTAAGATGTTTGAAGGATATTTCAGATAGGAATATAAATAAATAAGAGCTGTGGTATAAAAACTTTAAGTACTTAGGTTATTTTGTATCTAAATACTTAAAAACTTATAAAATATATATGAAATGGCGTGGCATATTATTTTTTTTTTTTGTTGGTGGTTTTAAAACTATATTAAAATAATGTCAATAGCACTGTCAACAGAACTGACAAGATAATTAGAAAGGTAATGCAGATTGCAAGATCGCAGTTCGAGTTGAATTGATTCTGGTATCGATCATAACCAGTTTTTGCTTTTAACTGACTGTCAATCCTGCCATACAAAAGGCACGTTTTACGTAACCTAGCCCATTAAACTCACTTTCTTAGTGACCCACTTGGAATAACAAGAATATGTCATGCGCACGAGTCGATATTAACTTCAGTTTGCGTTGTCATTGATATAAAGCCAGCTTGGGGTTAGATGATGCTGCGTGGATTTTTCAGTTTTTTATTTTTTATTGTTTAACTACAGATCGTACAAACATATGTCCAAAGGAATCGAATCCGCAATCTCATCAGAGGACCACAGTACTCTGCGCGTTGGGAAACGTCATCAACGTAATTCTTGTATCGCATACTGACTATACCTATTCACTGAAAAAAAAAAGTGATTGTGGCAAACAAGATCTTGTTAAAGGTAAACATGTAACTTGTTTGCACCAGAGCCTATCAAGCACAATGATTGCAGCAACAAACCTTATTTGATAACGGGAACTTTATTGCATCAATCACAAAACTTGTTTGTGCCCATCAAGTCTCAACTTAGTTGCTCCAAACAAGATGGTGCATTTCATAAATACGCACACATGCACAATAATTTGATTACCATAAACAAGATTATGTGATGAGTTTTATAAAGTTCCTTGTTTGGGTTAAACAAGTAGCTTGTTTGCCCTAATAAAGTTTACCTAGTAACTTTAATCAAGTAGCTTGTTTGCCCTAATAAAGTTTACCTAGTAACTTTAATCAAGTAGCTTGTTTGCCCTAATAAAGTTTACCTAGTAACTTTAATCAAGTAGCTTGTTTGCACTAATAAAGTTTACTTAGTAACTTTAATCAAGTAGCTTGTTTACCCTAATAAAGTATACATAGTAACTTTAATCAAGTAGCTTGTTTGCCCTAATAAAGTTTACCTAGTAACTTTAATCAAGTAGCTTGTTTGCCCTAATAAAGTATACTTAGTAACTTTAATCAAGTAGCTTGTTTGCCCTAATAAAGTATACCTAGTAACTTTAATCAAGTAGCTTGTTTGCCCTAATAAAGTTTACCTAGTAACTTTAATCAAGTAGCTTGTTTGCCCTAATAAAGTATACATAGTAACTTTAATCAAGTAGCTTGTTTGCCCATTTATTTTGTCATTAATGGAAATATTCTCAAATCACATAGGCTTTCTCCATTATTTGGTATTTTTCACAACAAAGGCATGACAATACGAGCCCAGTAGACCAGTCACTAGGCTCGAATATACTTGCCTTTCGGGTAAAAAATACCGGATGTGGAGTTAGCCTATGTGATTTGAGAATATTTTCATGACAAAATAAATGGGCAAACAAGCTACTTGATTAAAGTTACTATGTATACTTTATTAGGCAAACAAGCTACTTGATTAAAGTTATTAAGTATATTAGGGCAAACAAGCTACTTGATTAAAGTTACTAGGTATACTAACTATTCCATTAGGTAATGACAATATTGTTCACAAAAACAAGGGACATCTCAAAATTAAAAAAAATATACAGCATACGATCACGTTTTATTTTTCCAATCATTATTGCATGAATTTCCGTATAACTCCTTATATGGGTTATGAACGCGTCGCATGACTCCACTTTTGTTGGCTTCCAGCTAGCTTCTTTTTATCAGTTTGACTCACAGTTGACCGAAGAAGGAGCGGTATAGCCATAAAGGCTACGATATTTGTGACTTCTTCATTGGGAGCTGAAAAAGAAAAAAATAAAATCTTACAAACCATAGGTACTAACTGTTTAACAGAGCCTCCTTCAAAACTGGAGGGTTTTAAGGGGTGAAAAATTAACAAACATCCATACATCTAACTTTCGCATCTAAAATCTTAGTGAGATGAGATTGAATGAAACATAATAATATACTATAATTAAACAAGTTAAGCCAAATAAAATCTTTCTAAAAAATATAAACGCGGGTAATAAGTTAACATACTATTCCAGGGCAATATTAATTTTATTGGGGATAAAAAGTAGTCCAGGTCATAGACTATGTATATTCCAAGTTTCAGCCGAATCCGTTCAGCCGTTTTAGCGTATAGAAGTAACAAACACACTGACAAACTTTCGTTCTTTCATTGATTCATAATATTAGTATGATGATTATTATTTACTTACAATCAGCAAGCTCAACTATGTCCTTGACAAATTGATTTTTGAAGATTTGTCTGTGGGAAGTTTCGATACAACTTTTCTGTGTGTTCTGGATAGGCTGCTTTAAAATCTAACTCCAACTGCAAAGAAAAAGTACAACACTATTAGCATGAGGTTTAAATATTGGAAATAGTTTGCTCTCTCTTACCATTACAGATCCATGTGACAGGTAGATGACATAATATACAGAGAGCTTCATAACATGGATTATAACCAGTAAAACAGTGATTCTAGATAATATTAAGCTAAGTTGTTTTTGAAAAAAATTAAAAACCTAAGTCTATGAGTAAGATTATATTTTTTGAAATCAGGGCCAACTTGCCAAGCCAAACAACAAGATGTTGTCACTAAACTAAACACCAATAGGTAAGGCAGCACTTTCAAATTAACAAACGTGTCCATGGAATTCTTTTGAACTTTTTATTGTTTGCAATTAATCCAATTGGAAAATTATTTGTGATCAGATGCAACCACCAACGAATCATATGATTTATTGGGAATACCATAGTTTGCATTCCTCCGGTGATAGAAACAAATCTAAATAAATTAGCCAGGTGACTTACTGACTGAGCTGGTGCACTTTCTGACTGAGCTGCTGCACTGTCTGGCTGTGATTGCACTGGTAGGTACTAGGTTGTATATTCTTCCTTCCTCATTAACATCACAACTTCTTCCATCCTGTTCATCAAAAACCTTCAACGCTGTGGCTGAGAGATCAATGTTCTGAAAGAACAGACAAAACTAGACTGGGGAATTGTTCATGGTTATACATTTTTGCACATATTAGAAACACAACAAGCAAATTTTAACACAGAAACTAAGGTAAATCAATATCATTCTCACTCTAAAACCTTGGTAGGTACTTATTACCTAATAATAAAATCATATTAACAATGCTGGACAATTCACACAACATCATCTAGCCCGAAGCTTAGCAGATCTCTTGTTTTGGTTACTATATGACTGATATATTTAATATAATAGAATACATTTTTTATTATACACGGATAACATTCAGAATACCCTGATCATATATCTGCAGATAATACAAACTAAACTAACTAACTAAAAATATTGGACCCGAGGCGGGAATTTAACCCGCGGACTTCCAGCGTGTCGCAGGCGGACCTACGCCAGCTGAGCCACCTAGGTCGTCAACTTAGATCAATCAATTCAAACTTTATCTACTCAAAACTTACACCTTAACCAAAGATTTAACCTATAGGTACTTAATAAAATATAGTGATGGAACTTACCAACAAACTACTTGTTTCCAATTCTGTTGGCTGTTTCTCCATTATCTCCTCCAACAACAGAGAAAAAGAATCCTAAGCCCAACTTTGGGAGTAAGTTCCTTAATATCTTCGAGTGTAAGGGAGGCTAATGCCTCTAACAAAATAGCGTTATCTGGAAAGCGTAAAATTATTATTATAAACTACTAAGTACATAAGCTAGGCACCTACTTTTAGAAAGTTATTAGGTTATGAAAAAGTTGGACAATTTTAGGAGGCCATTCCGTATTTTGTAGAACATAATTCTGGGCTCTAGTTCATCTTATTCTCGAGTCTTGATCTATCTAGGTAACTATAACTATTTGAGTTTGCCGTGTCATGTTACGTGATGTGTGAGCCGGCGCCGGCTCGGCATGGCGGAGACGCCATCCCGCGCTGCCGGCGGCGTCGTCACAGGGAAACATCAAAAAGATTGAGCATTCATTTCAACATTGTAATTTGGTATTTTAAAACTACCTGTAAATGTCCCGATTAGCTCGCAGAGACGCGGTTAGAAACTCAGCTACTTCGTCCATTGTTAGAATAATAAGCGTGAGCGTGTAACCAAATCGAACATGCATCCACTGTAAACCGAACAAATACCAAGTAATCCAACCATTCCACAAAGTTTAAACAACTTACATGACTTCTTCTAATAAAATGTAGGTTATTAGTTACCTTTTGTTTTGTCCGCCTCAAAAATGTTTCATATTCCAGTACAATACAACACTGAACACTCGCCATCGACACCAAAACCCAAAAGAAAACAGATTCGGCCATGTTGCCAGTAGTGACTGCAGATTAGGGATGCCACCATGCCACATACAATCAGAGATTCGAAATTTCGCTTCGGAATCGAAAAATGAACGAAATTCGCGACGAATGAACGCAAATGAAGAATAAGGTAAAAAAATATATTAACTTACATTTATATATGGCACAAAAAATAACTTTAATAATTAGAACTTTTATACTTATATTAAAATAAATAGAAAAATGGAACGTAAAATTGAATTTTATTAATTACGTTGGAAATTTCTTTTATCTCGCCATTTTAAATTGGCTAAGTATCCAATTTTTTTTTACTTTAAATTTTGTTTTTTTGTTGCTGTTTTTCCGAAAATATGCTTTTACGAAAATGAGTTGCCGACACTAGCTTGTAGCTCTCTCAACCGCAATGCATTTGATAGCTGCTATAAAGTTATTTGATTGATGTAATAAAGTAGTGTGATAAATGTAATCAGGTTATGTGTTAAAAGTACCTATATATACAAATAGTAAGTAGGTATACGTAGGTACTCTGTGAACCGCAATGCATTTGATAGCTGCCATCAAGTTGTGTGATAGTTTTGAACAAGCTTGGTTATTAAAACAATCAAGTAAAATGATTGACTCTAACAAGTTGTTTAAACTTAGTAAGCCTAATCAAGTTTGCATAATCTTTATTGCAGTAACAAGGAATGTTTGATTGAAGAAGTTAAGGTTAACTAAGAAACTTGTTTGAGAGGTTAATCATTTAAATTTGATTGGTGTAAACATGTGCTACTTGGTGAAAACAATTATGTTGTGATTACTGTGATCAAGAATTCGCCAATCAAGTTAAAAAGCCACTTGATTGGAGCCTATTTTTTTCAGTGTTGCTTTATGGATAGAAAAACAACTTTAATACACACTTATAATAAATACGAACAATTTACATCAAAACAATATAAGGCCTAGGGACAGTGAGCTTTTATCGCTCAAGCAAGAGTGACTTTTACGGATCTAAGGAATATTAACTCAAAAGTGTCCTTTTTATCTTTGAGTGTATATTCCAATGGTCTTTATAATACGACAGTTGATTCCTGTTGTCTCTGTCCTTAATTCAGCGTCGTGCGAGCTTTTTAATAATCGCAAATGAGACAGTTAAATAACGATTGACATTTTAAAAGGTACGATGTCACAACGAGGTTATTTTTCGTTCAATACCTGCGTTTTCAGAATAGTTTCGAAAGTTGCAACACTGCTTCCTTCAATAAAATTACTTACCTAAAGCTTAAATTTGTAATGATATTATTTTAATAGATGTCTATTTGGATAGCACTATTTTAACAAAGTATGTAATTATCTACTTGTAATTTAAACTTATTTAAACCCGTCAATTCCCATTTTTCCTTCATCAATAACGATTATCCATCCATATGTAGTCACTCAAATTAACACATGCGTTTATATTGGTAGGTCTCTGATAATACCGTTTTCTTACCAAAATAAGTAGCATCCATTCAGCGTCCAGCCAGTGTCTTGGGGACGCGACGACTGGTATTGACACGGATCAATTGAGCTAACTATAGACTGCTTGCAACCGTCTGCAGTTAGTTCAATTATTATCAAGTATATACTAGTTTTAATTTGTTTCTTTTCCTTGATTGTTATTTTCACAGAAAACATGTTTAACACCATGTAAGAACGAACCTTTTACATCGAGTCTAGTTTCACTTATGAGCTCGTCGTGTAAATTGTTTCTAATTATTCCCATTAGCCCCGCGATCCCGTGTATTAGATACATCACTGTCAGATAAAAACTGCTGGCTCGATGGGACGAGTTTTCCTTTTTCTTGGAAGCTGTAGTTAAACATGAGCTTTCTTGTTACTGGTATTGACATGGATCAATTGAGCTACCTTTAGACTGTTTGCAAACGTCTGCAGTTAGCTCAATGGTTTTAATTGTAAATACTAGTTTTAATTTTTCGCGCAGCAGAGCGAGACCCTCTAGCACAGGTATAATATTACTTAAAAGAGGGTCCCATACCACTGAAATGTACTAGATTAAGTTAAAGAAATAAAATATTTTGTATTTTGTATTTTTGTAATTTTTCTATTCCTTGCTTGTAATTTTCGTTGTCAATAAAGATTTCTTGTTACTTGATTGTTATAAACTATGTGCCCACGGCTTCACCTGCGTAATTTTATTTTTACAGCGTATTCTTAGAATTTTTTGATACTTTAAAAACCTTTCGACTTATTTTGATCAAATTTAAATGAACAGGATAGAAAAAACTTTAAAACTAAAAGGAATACTCGGTTTACGTGTCTTCGAGTTCGAAAACACTTCGATGAAAACTTTTAAAAAAGATTCCGACGAATTGAGAACATTTGCTCCTTTTTGAAGTCAGTTATAAAAGCTTGCATTTGATTGCATTTTCCCTCTTGACTGGAAATTATGGTGAAATCTATATCTATAGATTTCACGATAATTTCCATATTTATTGGCGCTTGCCTAGAAAGATGCTAATTGACACATATCTAAAATCAGGATTCACTGAAGGAATTCGGATAAAATTCAAATAAGCTAGTTCCAAATCTTGATGAGTTTGATTTATTCTTAATGTCCGTTAAAAACCGTCACTGTGTTATCAACGCGTGGGCGAATTAAAATTGCCATGCCCCTGGCAAGTGAATGCTATTTTTTTGACTTACCTACTATGTATAACGCAATGCAAATTAATAATCTATATTTATTCTATTTTGTAAAGTTTAAGTTAAGTATTTTTTAAATGTAATGTTAGGTGTAAATTGCGGAAATAGTGAGAACAACTTTTAATTATTTTTATTTATTTTATTCTCTTACTTACCTAATATTTACAGTGCGATAGTTTGAATGGAAGATTATACGTTTGTTTCATCTTTTCGTCATCTTTCAGACAACTACTTAGAATCAAGTTGATGCTTACATTTAAGCATAAAAACTAGCCTGAATGTTATTTCAGGTCTATACACCTGAAATAACATTCAGGCTAGTTTTTATGCCTAACCAACGCTTGCGGGCGGAAAGCATTCGAAAAATCCGAAAGGTCTCTATCAAGAGAATTTATGATCATCACTTTACTATCACTCTGATCTACGAATGAAATTCTTTCTCGAGGGTCTCATAAATAAACACAACCTCAAAAAATTACGCATTATTGATGGCTTCCTGGGTTACGGTAAAAGTATTAATTACCAGGTAAATTAGTGGTTTAGTCCAGACCGTTAGTGCGTGGGCAATGTTGCCCAACGCATGAATGGCGGGCAGGTCCGCCCACCATCGCTATCAATGAAACTTGTGTAGAAATACGCCAGAGTGTCTGCAAATAAAGTGATGAAATTCGCCATTGAATTCGCCTGCTCTAGATTTTCAGGTTTACGGATAAATCTTTTGCGGGGACAAAACTCTGTTTCATAGCATTTTTTTCTTAATCGTTGTTTTCGATGTGTATTTTTTCTACTGGTACTATAATAAAACCGGCCAAGAGCGAGTCAGATAGCGGTTCCGTACAATCACTACATAGTTTAAAACAAAGTCGCTTTTTCTGTCCCTATGTCCCTTTGAATGCTTAAGTCTTTAAAACTACGCAATGGATTTTGAATAAAATCCTGTAGCTCTATATTTATTTTATTCTGTTTTTTATTTATCGTTTAGTACCTACAGAAATGTAAATTGAATTTGTAAAGGCTGGAGTTGAACTGAATGTCCCAAACGTTTTTCGTACCTAAATGATTTTTTGACTTTACTTATACATAATTCGTTGTTACTCCAATATTAAAACTGAAATAAATCTTGTACTTAAGTAATTTTTTTTTCTGTTACTGTTATGACTAGCGTTTTTTTATTAACAGGTTTCCAAATACCTAAAACTATAAAATTAATTGAATTGTGTTATTTATGTATGGATAATAAAAAAATATGTTATCAAGTAGATACTCATAACTGCGCTGCTGAGCTTGGGACTAGATGATGTTTTGTGAATCGTTTAGTGCATTATAGTATAATTATTTATTTATCCATAAACTGTGAAATGATTTCGTATCTACTAAAAAATACAACAATATTGAACTAAACATACAGAAACCACAAACTACCAAAATAATACCACGTACACTGAGCGTACACTATATTCTCGCGAAATCCGATTTCGCTTCACGCGTGTTTATCAAATACCCATAACACTATTATACTTTCATCCAGAATATAATTCTGCTTACCTTCAAACGTGTTCTTATCAAAAAAAGTTCACATATTTAACCCAAAACTCCGTTAAATGAGAGTGTGGGTGCTAATCGGCCACCGTATGCTTTCCGTTCTTACTACAACCGTTCCGTTTTGTTATATCTTTAAGTTGTACTTTTGTTTTTTGTGTCACATACGCCTACGTCCAATATTTGGCCGTGACCATATTTGGGAGAGAATACACTCATACTTTCAATTAGGTGAACGAGAAATCATGAGTATTTTTTACAAGGCTTGTGAGAGGCATGTTTTGTAAATCAATTTTGAGTCATATGCCAATGTCCTAAGATTTATTTAGTGTGAAAAGTGTCGAGGACTTTGTTTAGGAACCGATATGTGTAGGTAATCTTTTAATAAAACTGAGTTTGTAGTATAACGACCTCTGTGTCGCAACAGGCGTAGTTCCACCTGCGTCGCAGGAAGTTACGGGTTCGATTCCCGCCTTGGACACATGTTTGTACCATCTACAGATACTTTTGTTACTGAATCTTTTGTCTTGTTCTTGAATCTAAGCGTTATCGTTTTAGAAAATAAAATTTATCAACAACTGGTAAGGGCATCGAGATATCTCTGTAATATTTTCAACGCTTATATAAGGTATGGGATACTTAACTACTACGGATCGAATAAATTATTACCTTGCTACACAGATTTATATTTCAATTAATAATGTTATACCCAAAGATTTAATAGTAATAGTCCAAACCTAGGCTTTAGCCAAGCCCTAATTACTATCGATAATTCTAAGTCTATATTGTAATATAATTTCACTTTTGTCTGTGAGTGAATTTATCTCAAACTAAAAGCCAACAGGTTATCTTTATCATTATGTGCCAATGACACACTTAAATATTCATGAATGAATTTAGTAGGTATTTTATAAGTTTTTTAATTTTACTATTATTATACTCGTATGGATGTTTTGGTTTAGTATTTCGACTTAGATAGTTATTGTTATTAATTAGTTCCTTGTTGTATTGTTGATTGTAGACTTCATAAAAAAACACCAATATCGCAATAGTAAGTTTATTGATTTGGAGAATTGACTCCAAAATGGGTGAAAATAAACTTCAAATATCATACCTGCCGAAGTTAACGAATAAATACATTTATATGATTTTTGCGCCGAATTTGATAATGTTCTGTGGAGAAAACCATCGGCTACATTTTATCCCATTAATCTGAACTTATGAGATATACATACCAATTTCAATGGAAACAACGCTTACAAAGCAGCCAAACTAGTGGAAAATCAACTTGTCAGTAAAGAATCTGTAAAGGTACTCACAAGTTTTAATTCATTCACCAGCCAATCATTTCCGAACTCTTCTACTTATTAAGCTAGATGCTGATACAAGTACTCGTTTTTATAAAGCGCACCCAAAGGTAAAAACCAACGGTTCATTGGAAAGGTACCTCACATTGAGTAGTCAACAATAGCAAAAGCTCGAGACTGACAGGCTTTCAAACAGATTCCACGAGGTTCTAAGAGCATGTCAGCTGATTACGGAGATAAGTGCGGTTATTGAATTGTTGATCTGATGGCCAATGTGAATGCGATGCAATTGTTTCGGGGTTCTTTGAGCTTTTGTATTGAATTTTTTATTGAAGGTAGGTATATTATGCGGTTGTTTGTTGCTTGCTGTGGAATCCTTAAGGCTTTGTATGCTGGGATTCTTTCATAATTATCACTACATGGTATAAAACAAAGTCGATTCTCGCTGTCTTTCTGTCCCTATGTATGTCTTTAAAACCACGAAATGGATTTTGATATGGTTTTTTGTGGATAGAGTGATTCAAGAGGAAGTTTTTTATGTATAATTAAGTGCAAACGGGATGCGAATTTATTTTAATATATCGCAGTCAGGAGTGAAAAAATGTCTTCTAGACTTTGATACGTCGTCACTTTCCATCAGGTTAATCTTGTGTTTGACTCAGAAGGATATCATTCATTCATCATAGTTATCATTCATTCTCTAAGATTACCTTATCTGCGTCCAGCTCAAGTCTTTAATTTAACATACCTGTAACAAGTTAAAAACGTCGTCGTTACGTCAAAAAATTATCCTGTTGACATAATTTAAACTCAAATCAAAATAATACATTCGGATTACGTAATCAAGAATGTCGACTGACATCATTGTGGAATAAATTATGTGGATTGTAGATGCAAGAATATAAAATGAAAACTGCAGGTTCTCCTATGTATTAGCAATTTATTTCGTTCATAATAATCCTCTCTAAAATAGTTGCGCCAAGGAAAAAACCTGTGGTCCGTGGTCAAAAAAGCGAGAGTTTTGTTATTAAAAAATCTGGATGTGGTAAAGATTTGCAATGAAACATTACAGAAGACAATAATGATGTACACGGCCAATATACCGACCGACGATGATAAAGCCACCTTCAGATTTTTTAAATCCGTTTGATATAAATTATAGTATTTTTTTATATTTCGAGTTCAATTGTTACAAATAGTAATCATAACAAAACATAACAATGCCATCGTTAAACAACAGAATATCATCTTGTGGTAAGTAATAATAATAATAAGCTTGACAATCTGAGAAGATTTCAAGATGCGGTTAGAAACAGCAATACATTGGTGAAAATGCCTGTTTCATTTCACAGTCTATAGCTTATGTTTTGTCAACGTTAAGCTGAGTTTATAACGGCTTAAAGATTTTGAACATTGAGTTTACGTATTCAATAACTATTGACAACCGAGGAACGCTGTAGGTATAAATCAGAAATTACAAACATCAAATTCCCAAATCGGAATAATTTTTATGTGCAATTGACGTATCCTCAATAGATAATTGAAATATATTTAATCATAATAATAATTTCGGACAGTCCACATAGCATCATCTAGCCACAAGCTAAGCAGAGCTTGTGTTATGGGTACTAGATGACTGATATACTTAATACAATACATTACATAGATAGTTTTTTTTTTATTATACATAGAAAACACCCAGACCAACAGAACAAATTTCTGCAGATCGCAAATAAAGTACATAGTATTGATAATGTTCTTAGAAATTAAAAAAATTGTTGTATTTGGGGTGGCCCATCATAAGAACGTTTGGAGTTTCCAATTAGTCTGATTATAATTGTGATCCTTAACGCTAGCAGTTTTTAACATGGTAATACAATTTGACCTAACAATGGAAACTCGAATGTTTGATCTAAATTTCCTGTTTTTGCGTCTTTCACTTGGCTCATTTGCACCTACAGCCAATACAAAGGCGGAGTGAAATATCAACAAGACAGGGAATACTATTTCCATACAATGGGGTATCTGCGTTCAAATGTGAGAAAGTGGGAATAGAATTCGAAAGAGATCGTGGACATTACTTTCTACTGAATGAGTTATTTCTAATTGCGTTTTCATTTTCTTTTGTCACGATTGCTAGGGGTTTATCTGTGGTATTGTCTTAAACAGTACCTATTTCTCAGTAAATATATTCTGTAGGATTATATCGTTCTTCTTTAACTTAGTATAAAAACTTTATGACGATCTCACGATGACCTATTGATATATTGTTTTAAGTAAACAGAGTACCTACCTAGTTAAATCATTGTCTATATTTACAGGTTCATTCTTTTTAAAATGTATATTATTTTGTTGGTGGTAGTTTTACAACTCCTTCTTTATGTATTTCATTCTGATGCGAAGCTATAGGTATTATTATAGCTAGTTTAGAAATCTAAAGCTCAATTTTAAATGCAAGGTGTGTCTTTGGAAGCTCAGCGGTGTCTCTTTAGTCGCTGTCAACCTTTGATTGATACACAGCGGGCTTAATATAATGTTTGTAAGCAATAGCTATTTCATCGACTGGTATAATTTGTTCTTTTAAATTTGTAACTATGTTGACGTTAAGTCACTTAAATGTATGTTCTGTTCATATTTTATTACGATCGTTGATATTGAAAAAAAAAATATATTTATTTAACTACTGTGTATGTCTGATTTGATTAAAGTCAATAAATGTCAGTGATGCACAACCGCACGTACAATTATTTTAGTACTGATAAATTGTTTTATAAGTAAGACAACTTAGAAAACCCATTGTACGTTATGTTTACGATCAATCTTAGTAAATAATAGACCCAATTCAAACCGAGCTCTAAACTCAGTACCTGTATTAAAACAAATAGCCTGTCTACTTAAATTATATTCTCTGCTACTTGTCTTTAGGAATCAGATTTAAATAATTACTTATCTAAAGTGCCTTTTAATAGTTATTTAGTAACTGTATTTCTATTTGTAGTACTAAATAGTCTAGGTCTTAAAATAAGAACCATTACTGTAGAATATGTGAAATTTATTGTATTGTGCACAGTAAAATGCAAAACGCTCTTAATTTCAACTTTAAAGTATTTATTTCATGTTCTACAGTATGCAAGAACATTTACTTAAATACAGTAAAATCTTCTTTACTAGTTACTTAGTACCTGTATTAATACTTCTATTCCTAGATAGTTCTAGCTCTTAAAATAAAATCCATTATTTTAGAATTTGTTATGTTTATTGTGTTGTGTTCAATAAAATGGAAAACGGTCTGATTTTCAGTATAAAAAGTATTAATTCAGTATTTTCTACTGTTTGCAAGAACTATTCTATAAATACAGTTGTATGTTCTATGTCAATACCGCACCCAAGATATTTTTAAATTATTCAAACACGGTCCGTAATGGCCGTATCAATCAAAACAATTACCTCTGTAAACACCAGGTGGTCACAGTAACTAATTGTTACATTGAAGGTTTGATTCCGAGACTATGTTATACTTCTAGCTTCAACCAATCTACTTCTAAATCAACAAAGTATATAAATGCTAAAATTTGGATGAATGGATTTAAATATGTATGTATGTATGTTTGTAAATATTTTGTGCCTAAGTGCTGAGTACAGTCAACATCAGTAGACTTCGCAATATTTTCTTAATGATAACTTAGAGCTCATTTGAGCACACGATGACAAGAGATTGATGATAAAGATAGATAGTGAAATCGTGTAGATGAAAGTGAAAGATAAAACAGATAAAAGTAATGATGATGCTTGTGTTGAAATTGAAACTCGTAATTATGATAATGATAAATGTTTTGTAGTTTATTTATGTAAAGTCAACGATTTGGTAACAGTTATTCAACAGTTTACGAGAATATTAAAAGTTAAACTAATCGACGAAGCTCTTAAAATGAAGAAGTAAACTGAAGTGGGAGATGTAAATAAATAGAGAAAAACCAAATGCCTCACTGTTCAAGAGCAGACGCTCACGTTCGTAAATTGTAATTTAAATAACCTTGCACTATATTAGCGAGAAGTAGTGACATAGCATGGCTTCTGTTCAAAGTGCACGTCTCATATAACAATGCTGAAGGTCTTTGGAATATTGTTGCACCTTAGCCTTTACCTACCTAACGTGTAGAATTTATAAATAGTTTATAACTTACTAAGGGATTTTAGTAACAATAGTAATCCCAGATTTTCTTGTAACATTTTAAAATATCTCTGATGCGGTTTTGATTTGAGAGTGATGGCGAAAGCGAACGTAAACAGAGACGAATATTGAAAAGAATGAATGAATGAACACTTTATTGTACTCAAAAAAATACATTTAAAGAGCTTATATCTAATTAAAAAATAAACATAGTATAAAAAGGCAGCCTTATCGCTGAGAGCGATTTCTCCCAGGCAACCTTATATTTAGCGATACATAGATATAAGAATTGGGTAGGTAGTGCACAGATAGTAAAAAAATAATAATAATAAAATCAACAGTAAAATTAAAAACACAATACATAACATAACCTTCTAACAAAACAAAATAAACTAAGGAGAGACTAACGAATGAGAAGAACATGAAATTAATGATTTTGAAGGTATTAGGAAAAGGAGTGTGTGAAATGGATTAATTTAGTTTAAAGTATTGTTTCAATTAAACTTTTTAAAAACTGTAGCTAATGAGATCACAGAGACATCCAAATTTAGACCTACGCTATCTTAACAAGTTGACTCTACATTTAAACTTGACCTTTTCTTCCGAGAGGGCTACAAGTAGGCCGCTATCGATAGGAAACCAAGTCTTGCAATAACATCAAAATCTTATTATTCATGGAATACAAATGGAGGTTGTTCGTTTAAATTCAAGTTAGAAACTGGATCAGAATGGATTGTTCGCCATTTTCGGCGAACGATGCTGCAAGCTCAGATTCGGGATCACTTTCCAGCGTATCCGTAAAAGGCTATGAATGCCTCATGAATTATACGGTAGTTTGGTTTTGACATAAGTCTTTTTGCCTTTAGGAATAAGCCTCAGACTCTTTATTTGAGGCACGTCTGGATGAGTTTACTTATAAGGGAATAATGCCTTTATGGGAATTTTGTGATCAAGCATGTCATCGGATTATTTTCAATTTCGTTTTGTATGGTCTTAACATATTCGTTCCTTTCTCTTTCTATAACAAAAATCATCACTAATTTATACGTTGTTGTCTCTTCTTAAAATTGTAGTACCTACTATAGGATTTATATACTTCATAACTTCCATTAATCTATTTTGAATACTTAGCTATGCTTATATAATGCGTCACATATTAATTTACATTGATATTAACAGATCAGCTTACTCGTTAATAAATTATTTATTTACACTAATCAGGCAGTCAAAGTATAAATATTAGAATACTTATGCCTTTTTATTTTACATAAACCTGATTATACACTTTTATGAAAATTAAAGATAGATTTAGCTTTTGGATTTACTGATTTATGAAAACTTTCAACTTTAGGTACTGTAAACTATATTTATTATAAATACTTATATAAAGAACTTACCAACTTTTGACCGCGTTTCAACTTGCGTAGACGTGAAAGGTAACAGACAGACGGACATAATAACATTCGCATTTATAATAATAGTATGGATTGAAATGCCACCAAGAAGCAAGACATTTAGCAAAAAACAGTATAACTGCTTTAGACTACCGAAGGACTATTAACTCAAGTAATCAACATCATAAACGAATATAGGCACTAAAACAGTTATCTCCTTAAAGTCGGCGGTGACTTTGATTGCAAAGCTGTATCGTCACTATCTAAAGCTGCAGATCAATACCTGAAGGTAGATTTAATTGGAATAGAAAGTCACGCGATGAGCAGAAATGTCTGTGCAATTTAATCTGTTTCACTATAGTTGGTATGCATATCGGTGAAATCTTAAGATGTAGGTTAAGTATTGACTTTTGATAGTGCCCTAAGGTAAATTGTGGTACCACTTTTAGGATATTGCCTATGGGAGTGACATAGTCAATTAGACTAAACTCCTTCATAATAAATAAAGAAAAAAAAGGATATGCTAGTTCCTATCGCTCTTCAAGAAAAAAGGCATGGTCTAAATTCAAAATTGATTTTGGTGTTTATGAATTAAGTCAAGGAAAGAATAAAAGCTATAAAAGTCTGAAACGTGTCAAAACAAGTCAGGGACTGACCCAAAATCGAATGTTTGTAGCTACAAGCACAGGAAATAAAACTTCAAAGTTTTGAGATAAGAACTCCCTACATGTTGTAATGGAATCTATTTGTAGAGCTTACGAAACGGACAGGTAAGTGACCGGTAGTTTTACCGACAGACATGTACAAGATAGCTTAGGTACTTTAACTAATGATGACCTACTGATATACCTACCACACAAGTTAGATACTTACAAATCATGTGATGATGTGAAATTAAAATCAAAACGGATGTATTACATATACAAAAGTGATCTTGTCAGAAACATTGTAATTTAAAGCAGAAAACTTAATAATATTTTGAGGGAAGATAATTATTTTTGAGATGAGTGAGATGGATCATTCCGGAATAGATAAAATGACTTTGTATTGCCCATGGAACTCGGAAACCACGCTCAACTACCTCAAGGCTAAGATACCTATTTAGATATCCCTTTATGCAATAAATCAGTGAAAGCAAGCGAAATTGAAGGGTTCCAGATGTTAATACTTTATATTACTGGATTTCTCTACTAAAGGTCTTACAAATAATTTATTTTGATATCTTGTTATAGAGCTTTCATATGCGCTCGATTTATTGCTGATGGTTGTAAATTTGCCGTTATGTTCGGTTTCAAGGCAAGAAATATGCCAGGACTTGTGTGAAATCTTCATTAGAGTCATCTTTGAGCAATAAAAGCGGCATAGTCGAATGACTCGATAAAAATATTGCATTTTATGTGAATAAATTTAAAATGAATAGTATTATTGATATCGAACACATATTTTACAATTGTGGTCTCAATAAACTTTTCCCTTTCTCTCATTATATTGAACTGTTTTATTCACCTCTGTTCGCTATCATCATCAATCACACGGTCAATTGACAGTCATATTAAAGAGTCGATTAAGCACAAAGCAGTTTGCGTGCTTAGACGTCGATTGATATAATTTGAATTAACTTATATAAGCTGAATTAGCCTTCATTTGAAATGTTTACGTACTTTTACAATAATGAACAGTAAAAGATAGGGTCAAGTTTTACTAAAAATCAAACTAAGAATTTCAAAATAATAACTAGGAAAAAAAGTTTTTAATTTCTTGTTAAACTAGTCAAAAATCAGGCACATGTGTGAATGACTATTGATTGAAATTATGTAAAACAGAAGCCCAATAAGTAAGATTATCGTAAAGTGAAATAATCTGCAGGTGTGAACAAGTAAGTACCAACTTAATCGATAGTAAAACCTAGTTAATGGAAAAAGGTTAGCTACTACAGTTACGAGACCATAAACCGGATTCATAACAAGGCTGTCGTAATTCACGAGATTTAAGAAACAGGTAACCTACCTTAAACAATCAGCCGACAAACAACCAATAACAATCAAAAGCATCAAGAAACCTGTAATCAGAATATGTCAAATAAAAGTAACTCATACACAGAGACAGTTAATGCCTTATAACTCCTTGCAATAGTTGTGTACCTTTATCTGTTTACTCGTTAACGGTAAATGCATTTAGAATCGACGTCGGCGGCCAATTTATTACGCAGCCAGTATCGGCTCGTCCATCTAAGACTGCCATTGCTGGCGAATACCACTTCAAATAAGTTCACAATGAGCTTGGACGTAAATAAACTTTATTACCTTCACTTACGTACCATAGAAGAGAATCTCAGGAATGCAAGGAAATCTAAAAATTCAGGAAAGAACTAGTTTTTGTGTTTTTATGATTTTGATTTAGTTTCACAGTTCTAACTCTTAGATCTGTATTTCTACCATCTTAGGTTTTTAGGAACTTTTAGGGTGTTTTTTTTGGATTTGAGTTAGAGCCGAAGTCTCAATTTATTCCAAATCATTATAATATTTTTTCTAAATACCTGACCTCCAATTTTTCCCACGGTGCTCAAGATCGTCACTATCTTCATAAGCCCCAAATAGTTTTCAAACATAACTATTCATCATATCAAAAAAAAATTGGCCGGACGGTTTCTAAACAACTGTGTGTGTACAAATCCTACCAGTTAATCCATAAGTGATGATTCAAAACCTATTTTTCAATAATTTTGATATGAAATTTTCCAATTGTCTAAAGTGAAATTTGATAGTACGTAGTTTCTATTGAATATTCTGCAATCGCTGTATTGATACAAATGGCGAAGGTTGGCCACGAAGCCTTTAGTAATGCGGATTGTAGTACAATGAGCAATGGCTAGAGGTAATCGCCTGGACGAGATGAGAAAGCACAGATTGAGATTTTATGGGTAAGGTGGGTTTTGATATGAACAATGAAAATATATTATGGTTCTTTAATATTGAATGTAGAAAGAGGTGTTGGATAAAAGTTATATATACAAAAACCCGAGTATGGCCTATATAGTGCATTTCATAAAACAAAACTATTTAAAATACGACTGGGGATCTGTTGCGCAAAAGGCAAAGGTGCCTGCGACGTGTGATTCCCAACTTGGGACAAATGTTTGTATTTTTCAGAATTTCTTCAGGTTTTTTCGGTTTTTTCAGTCTGTTTTAAAAAATATAGGTAGATATTTTATGTGTATTAAGCATATCAGTTGTCTTAGTATCTATGTATAAAATGAACTTTTTTTTTTATTTCTCAATGTTTTTGGGACTTTTGTCTTTAAAAGACTATGCCAGCCCCGTATTATAACTACATACTAAACATAACAATAACAAAAATATCAATAACTAAATATTTTGATATAATTTGAGCGTAGCGTTTGGCTAGATGATATTGTGTTAACTATCTGGCATTACTATTATTATTTTAAATAAACGTTGAAAATTAGTTGTCGTACTGCTAAAGAAAATAACTGGTTTGTGAGAGCAAGTAGTCATTAACTTATGAAACTAAATTTCAAGAAATCAACCTAATAAAGTTTAGAATATTAGTACTCAAAAGGAAATCTGTCACCTGACGCAAAAGGAAGGAGCAATGAATGGACGGAAAGCTTAACATTATGGGAAGTGACATACCAATTTCACCACAACCCACTCATAAGTGGGCAACCACCTACGTTCAACTATTAACCACAGTTTAAGTAGTTGACATACAAGACGAGGAAATGCGTTTTTAAGTAGTTACGAAATTATATGAGAAAGATTATAATTTTATTGCATACTATAAGTCGAAAATAATTCTACATCCAACGCCGATTTCTAGCAACAATGTAGTACATATGACAACGTGGGACAGCCTTTACTCAAAAGATGACAAAACTTTTGTTATGTTGATGATTTTATAAATTTTGCAATACATACATGATGGTATAGACCAGTTCATTTCTATTTAACAAGCAAACGAAGCAGATGTCCATAAAACTGCAGAAATAGGACCAGAAATCATTAGACCGCCTTCCTCATTTTGACGCCATCATGAATCAATAACAAAGGTAATCATAACTCAGAGATTGAACATCCAGAACTTTCTATTGCTAATGCACGCCGCAAATGCATAACTCAAGCGAACGCGGCTAAGGCAGGCACGATGTAACCACAGAGCTAGTACCGTACAGAAAGCTTTGTTATAACTTGGAAATTACGATTTGTAGTTAGATTGGTAAAACATAGAATAACACAGGTTTCAGGAGACGGCAAGCATGGAAAGAGGACCAGTCAAGCAGCAAATAGCTTTAAAATAATTACTAGCGACCCGCCCGGCTTCGCACGGTTGTATTATACGTATAAACCTTCCTCTTAAATCACTCTATCTAATAAAAAAAAAACGCATCAAAATCCGTTGCGTAGTTTTAAAGATTTAAGCATTCAAAGGGACATAAGGATATAGGGACATAGGGACAGAAAAAGCGACTTTGTTTTATACTATGTAGTGATGATGAAACATTGGTACTACTCATGATGGTGACTATTCATGACTCATTCAAATTGTGAATAGTCAAGACTGTTTCATGTTGTGTCATTTAGTTTGTGTTAGAAGAACACCAACGTTTCATATCTTAAAGAGGAACTTCTTCAGGGTGATTCTTATGAGTATTCTTCAAACTAAGAGTTTTCTTATAGTGAAATTGGTAAGAAGTTTATGAAGCTTAC
Organism: Eupithecia centaureata; assembly: GCA_944547425.1. Classification (NCBI taxonomy): domain Eukaryota; kingdom Metazoa; phylum Arthropoda; class Insecta; order Lepidoptera; family Geometridae; genus Eupithecia; species Eupithecia centaureata. The sequence continues at coordinate 2,506,080 of OX155683.1, forward strand.
AAAATGAAACAGTAAACGTATTATAATAGGGTGTTAATGGTCTGGTAATATTTATTTATTCATTAATTCTCAAATCAAAGTAAAGTCTAAAACGCTATAATATTGTTATTAATGAATAAAAATGTGGTAGTGGTTTAAAAATTACTGATGGTGATATTTTATAGCATACATCAAACTCGAACTTCTTTATTTCCTTAAGACTAAGGACTCTTAGACACGTCTGAATTTCCATTATTATGTATATTATGTTCGTATACGTAGGTACATATTAAAACTAGTAAATCAAGTGTTCCCTTTGATTTTTGTTTATTTTATTTTATTCGGAGAACAAATATTTGTACAAACAGGAATATTGATCTGAAAAATTACTCTAAACTAATAAAATGACCTCGCATATTTAAAAAGTCTTAGAGTAAGTCTTGACTTCTTGATTTCTTGGCCCTGTGTCTGGTTTGAAACAATTCTCCCAGTGTCCGTTTGTTTGGATGGGGTTTGAGCTTTTTATATACAAAATAAAAGGAGTTTAAAGTCTCAATTAAATTCATTTATAAAAATAAACAAGGCATTTCGTTGCCTTGTTTTAAAAAACTAAAATAAATAACGAAAAAATAATAATAATATAAATTTCCAAAAATCACCAGGGCTCTTACAGTTCCATCCAGTAATCAGTTTCAGGAGCTTTCAGTTCTATATTTTTTTATGGAGCACCAAGAAGTTGAGTCAAAGAACAAAGTCGCTTTTTCTGTCCTTATGTCCCTATATCCCTACGTCCTTTTGAATGCTTAAATCTTTAAGACCACGCAACAGATTTTGATGCAGTTTTTTAAATAGATAGAGTGATTCAAGAGGAAGGTTTATACGTATAATAAAACCGTGCAAAGCAGGGGCGGGTCGCTAGTTTACATATATAAATCATTGATGATGGTGATGATATTGATCCTATAAGAAATTCTATGGCAGCAGAAAGCACGATCTGCGTGCACGCAGCTTTTTGCGCCGCCAGCCATCAGGTCAGTATCAATAACGGGTTGAAATTATAATGTTATTGTTGAAATAACTATATGGACTGGCAAAGGTCAAATGCCAAAGATCTTGATAATATACGAGGTCAAGCAAATGTCAAATCTGAATCAATCTACAAGAACGTTATAAGAAAGCGATATTCTAAATAAAAAAAACAACTACAGTACCTACAGTAAAAGGCAGGCTTCTTAACTATTATTGTAACAACTTACAATACAATCTATGGTCAAAGAATTCACAATAATTCAATGAAAAAACAAAAAGATGGGTTAAGAATCTTTATCTCTCTTCGAAGACAGTGATTTTTTTATTGACAAGCTTGAAAAAATATTATAAGACACAAAGCATCTTGAGATTACCAAAATAAGTGTACTTTAACTTAAATGACACAATTTAGTCATTTCACAAAGTAGCAATAGCCCCATCATATTCACGATTCCTTTTCAAGTACCGTTATCAGGGCATGACTTTCTTTTGCTCGACAAACCAGTCCAAACCATTCAAGTTTAACAAAAACTTTTATGTCAAGAAGTCAAGGTTTATAACCAATTTAAATTGTGTTTAAAAATGTGAATAAATTGTGTTTAATAAAGTTGCAAGGTGAATAATTATGTATGTCAGAAAAAAGAGGGCGTTAAAGGGCGGATCTTGTTAATGATAATAACTTTACAGTTCACTCCATTGTTCTATTGGTTAATGTGTTGAAAATAGTAAATAGTGTCTTGGGGACGCTTCCGACTGGTATTGACATGGATCAATTGAGCTACCTTTAGACTGTTTGCAACCGTCTGCAGTTAGCTCAATGGTTTCAATTGTAAATACTATTTGTAATTTTTCTATTCCTTGCTTGTAATTTTCGTTGTTAATAAAGTATATTTTTTATATATGTACATACGGTTTGTTGAAAAACTTAATAGAGCAATTATACTGAACCAAAACTGACTACCGCGTTATTAATTGTTAGATTAAACGCAAACCAATCTTAGTAATCAATAGCTAATTGTCTAGTCAATAAATCTCATACATACAGTACATACTTCCAGTAAGCAAAGACAAATGACTAACCCTCTAAACTCTAAAATAGACTTTATGTTAAAGTTACTAGGATGGTTTTGATGCAAAGCCGAAGATAATACATTATAGGCTTTAATCAGTTGGTTTTAATGCTTTCTAAATTATAATCTCGATTCTGTTAATGAAAGGCTAACACGCATTCGAAAGTTACATCCAGGGTATGGAAACCCTCAAGAACATCTTTGGATAATTAGAAATTTCGTTTCAATAGAAAATTACAATTGATTCGTTAGAACTTGCTTCTTGGGATCATAGAGTGAATTTGCTTCAGAAAACAAACGTAGCAAAATATTATAGAGAATTTAAATAAAACTATGCCCTAAAAACATCAAAAAGATCAGATATGTGAAAAATTTAGATTTGAAATCATTCAAATGGAATCAAAACTTACGTTTAAGGTATCAGATTCTACCCCAGACTTTTATTTATTTGATTACCTGTCGATAACATAAAAAGCACATAAAAAGTGGGTGGGGAACGAATAAAAAACTTTAGTCTTGTGCTCGGAGCGATGCTAATTGAAAGGGTCGTATCTGTTTCGGTGGCTTTTAATATAAAAATATATTGAGTGTAAACTTTTAATAAAGTTTTGATCGTTTTTAATATTCATCCATTTTTATACTTTCGTTCCAAATGTAACACGATAATGTTGATTAAAATTGATTCCAATGTGTCCATTTATGTATATTCGGTTTTCATTTAATCTTAGATAGCATAGATAGCGTTTCAAAAACAGGTATTTCTCTTACCTTTACCAGAAAAAAATGAATTGTATAGCAAGATCAAGCAAAACCTATCTACTTTTAATATTGATGACATCAGCCTTTGTCCTTACAAAGAGCAAGAGTCTTTGTTTATTATAAGCGGGGATATGAGCCGTTATTTAAATAATTCAGTGTTCAAGATTTTGAGAATTAAGTTGTATAAAGTTTTAAGTAAGTACTTACCAATTCGCATATAAGACTTACGTAATGATTGGCATGGTTTGAATCAAAACCAAGAATTTGGGATCAATAGCTACAAAAACTACCCGAGACATAGCAGTTGGAAACATTTGTGTCACATTATCTCCGGCCGATGACTTGATGATTCCATTTGACTTCCTTGGAAACCTGATGGCACCCCGCTACCTTGCGCATTCTTCCATCACTCTTGCACTTGTTGTCAGTTAGGGTTTTAGACAGAGATGTAAAATGTATACATACATACACCTAAGGAAACCTACACTTGCCGCCGTCGCGTTCTTATTTCAATTAGACATAAAGACCATTTTGGATATTTCGTTTTCAAATTATTGATACCAATGATCAAATTACTCTTGAATTTAAATAAAATTCAAGACCAATAACGGGACCAAATAGGAACTACATTAAGATGGGACTTCATAAAAATAGTCCTGTGAATCCTATTAAAAGACATTTATTCGTCAGCGATTATACAAGAAAAAAGTAAACATACATTTGGGCAATATACATGTAAACATATGAAGGTGTTAATTTTCGCAACAGCGTTCAGCACGGTTTTTTGCAAAACTTTAGTAAAAATCTTGTCCCTTTCACTTTTGAGCACTATGAAATTATTATTTTTTGTAAGTTCTGATTTTAACATCATTTAACGTCATTCGCATCATTTAGTTATAACTTTTGGTAAGTACTTTTTTATTTTTTGCGTGTATGGAAGCAGCGCTCTTAGGTTTTCAAATGTAGCAAAAAGTATTTCTTCTAGTAATGGCTGCTATTGTCATGGTCTTAAATTTTAGAAAACAGTATTTTGTCATTTAAAATGATTGGAATATGTTTGTGTCGTAGGTAATGTGATTTTGTACATACTTTTACAGAATTTCCATGTATTTGTTGTTTTTAAATTTGACATGGAAGAGTGTAATAATGAAAAATTTAAAATAACCAACGGCGTAGTAATCAACAAACATTTTATTATATTTAATTTATACTAAACCCGCATGAGAAACGCAATGTAAAAAGGAAATAGCAAAGGTTAATTGAAATAGATAGAGGAAAGCCACTTTAAGAAATAAGTATAAATAATGAGTAAAAGTAGATAAGATAACTTATAAGTTATCTTATCTACTTTTGTATCTTACTTTTTTTTATACTAAAATTATCCTGCGAAACCTGCTTAGATGCAAAATGAAGAGATCTCCTATAGCGTTTATATGGAACTAGTACTGAATGACAGGTAGTCATAAGGTCTCGGCCTGACCTGTAATGCAAATAGAAAGCTATCAACTGATATTCATACTGCAAATGCTTCGTAAGATATTATAAACAGAGATTGTGTCATGCCAAGCTGAGATAAAAGCAAATGTGCGTATATAGACTTGTGTATGTTACGAAAGGACTAGTTCATGCAATGAATGGAATATTGTATTCATGCCTAACCACATCGTATCGTACTACGAACTAATACGATTTGGCTTAGGCCCTCTGAGAAAGCTTTGCAAGGCGGTATTTCAGAAGAACCTACTTTCTCTTCCAAACCAAGTAATGAGTATTAAATTTCGAGCTACCTGTGCAGATGAGTATCGTTAAACTATGGGTAAATTGATAATTAAATGTCTAGTTTTATATACTGAATAAATGAAACGAATGAGAATAAAATGTTTGCTAATAGGCTTGAAGTTAGAAAAAAAATACTGTTCATAAATGTATACTTAATATAATGTACCTATATTTATTTAAATAATAACATAAAGTCCGCAATACATGATGTAAGAAGAATGATAATCAAGTTGTAGTCTTCGTAGAGTCTTGTCAACTTGCTTCCAAGTCTTGCGTAAGTTTTACGTGGAATTTCAAATGCGTGCAAAACGCATACTGGCCTCTTGATTATTTTAAACGAGCGTCCAAATAAGGAAGCTGTCTTTATTAATGCCTAACTTTGAATGAACTACATAGTTGTAGTACAAGTTTTGCTAGTCAATATTGCAATATTTTCTCTGAACAAAGCTTGGTATCAAAATAAAACGTACGTTTCATAACACTTCTCCAATTGTTAAAAGATATTACATGAGGTAATAAACATGTATCATGAAAATAATACGCGAGACATGAGACATAGAGGTATAATACTAATACTGTAACGATTAGTTTCGATGTTTTGAATTTGATTACATGACAAAACATAATACCTGTACTCACAGCACCTGCACTGAAATGCATTCAAAGCTTTGATTCAAAGGCAAGGTTCTATTCTCTTTGTACCTACTTTGTTGTAGCAAAAGGTTAGACGTTCACTTTATCGGTCGAAATTCATAACCACATCATAAAGATACCATATAAAAACCCTAACTATTATTATAAACAGGGATGTATGGATGATTGTAATATTATAAAACCGAAAGTTTGTTGAGATGTGTGGATATTTGTTCCACTTTTACGCAAAAACTACTGAACTGATCTGGCTAAAATTGGAATAATACATTAGATACTTTTGATCCAATACAGTTCCTATGGGATTTAAATAACCTTGAAACGTTTCCATTGAAATAACGCGTGTGAAACCGCGGGCATAATCTAGTATTTATAAACAATATGTTTAAATCTTTTCTTATGGAAGTAAAACCTGAACAAATATAGGAAACAAATTAGTACGTGTGCCTTCTATGTCTGTTTTTCTGTCAGTTTGTTTAGGCCCCTTTGTTTTCAATCTCTTGTTAACATAGAGTAGGAACTGGTTTCACTGGAATGCATTTTAAGGACTCGTCTGGCAACCTTGGGTACCTTGGTAGACCTAAAGTGACAATTAGCTTACACGCAAAGGAATTTCAACGTAACACCTGACAGAATAAAGCTAAAAATCCTGCGAGGGAATTTGAGACATTAAGAAATATCAAAAGTAATAAAGACAGCGATAAACTCGGAGGCATAATGCGAAACATGAAATGCGAAGAAAATGAGTGCAAGGAACTGGACAGTGATTTTGTTTTGCAATGGAGAACAAAAATATGTGAAAGTTTGTCTTGGATTTTAAAGTTGACCATAAGCCTGAGTTTAGATATGACAAAGTCTGAAAATTCTTTTTTGCACACAGAATGCAATATAAGACGCACAATGTCATTTGTAATTAGGAGGAAATATAATATTAAAGAAAACCCTACTAAAGCAGCTATTACAAAAACACTACAGACAGTTCAAACAGATCAATACAAACAGACTCTATGTCGTAAAATATCAAAACAAGAGATGAACATCATAATCCCATCATGGTATCTCATTAGCTTAGTAACCGTGAAAAATCTGACGCAGATGCACACAACTAAGCCTTTGTGAGGGACCATTGATCCATACAGTGTTAACTGGGTGTGGATAAGCTTAGCTGGCTTTCTCAAAACTTGGTAATGTATCATTTTACATTGAAATTACTGCTTCTGGGGTGTCACAGAAGACCTGCGCTGCAAAAACTCTTTATGATTTATTTACTGCCATTTCTACCACCATAACAACGTAGATTAGGTTTAATACTTTGGGGCTAGATGATGCTGTGTGGGTTGTCCAGCACTATTTAATATGACCTGTTATGTATGATTATTATAGTTTATTGAAACAAAAGTGATCATTACAATCCTATCATAGTCATGGCACTTATATTATTGTAGCGGCCCCATCGAGTCATACATTATACCATCAATTGATCCTATTTAAATCGAGTGTAACGACCTGGGGCCTATGATGCTCATTGGGGGAGGCCTATGTCCAGCAGTGGACTAATGTAGGTTGATAATGATGATAATGACCTGGGGCCGAATTCCATTCATTTCAAAACAAAGGTCTCAATAGTGCCATTCAATCAAGATGATCAAAATGATATTTGTGCATTATTTGGTATTCTACTATTTTTGGCGCTTGAAGAGACTTTCATAATTTAGAATGTCAAATTGGTAGTTAAAAAGGTAATCGTCTCAGCTATGAATGAACCTCAAAAAGTTTGTGCTAGTAGAATACCGAACAGAGTTTAACACTGTCAGTTTGACACGATACTATGTAAATGGTGAAGCGATTTATTTAGTGGAATTCGGGCCCTGGTCAGTTTGAAAGCAGAATATTTTTTGTTAAACATTTATTAGGTCGCAATACTGTATTTGTAGGTAAAGTTTTATCTACTATAGAAAGTAAAATTGATAGTTGTAGCTAATGCTAATAGCTATCAGCTTTGTAGGTTTCTCCGGTGGTTTATCTAGAAGCTAGGCAGCTATTAACTTTATCATATTGAACAACTTTTTGTAATTGTCTACAAGTACTTTAATTTATACCCTATTTGAAGACAGTGAAAGCTTAATTTCAAGCTTAAAACGACCATTTACTGGTAATTTACTTGAAATTGTCTTTTCTTTAAAAACGTTTATTGCCTCAGGTAAATATTAAGCTTTAGTTAATCGGGCTCAAACGGTTATTCATGGATCTCGTCAAAAGATTTACGATAAAAAGCGTGGATCAGATGATATAAAAACTCATTGATTTGAGCTTAGAATTTGATGAATAGACAAGAAAATGTTTGACTTTTTTTCAATATCACTCACTACATAGTATAAAACAAAGTCGCTTTCTCTGTCCCTATATCCGTATATATGCTTAAATCTTTAAATCTACGTAACAGATTTTGATGGCGTTTTTTGTAATAGATAGAGTTATTCAAGAGAAAGGTTTATACATACCTATAATAATCGTGCGAAGCCGGGGCGGGTCGCTAGTTCAATATGAAACAAGTTTCTATCCGCGGATTCATTAATTCCGGCTTTTGTATCCAGAATAAAATGAAACTACCTACGTTTTTAAACAGATAAACAAATAGCTTATAGGAATGAGGAGTGATTTGATTTATTTAATTACTTATTAGCAAATAATGTTTAAGTCCACTCCACTATGACATAAGCTGAGCCACCGCAGGCAATACAACGATACATAAATAATAAATTTATCGCTATACTTGTTGAAAATTATTACTTGTGCATAATTGGGAGAACAAGCCCTTTCGCGATTTATTTTTAATGGCCGGATTATTCATGATTTATACAATACAATATTTCTGAGATCATGGTCTATAACCAGTATTTTTTTATTACTTCCAGGTTATCTTACATTGACCATAAAACTCTATAATTAACCCTATCAATGACCAAAAATCTGGTCAAGGTTAAATCAGCAATGGAAATAACTGTTTGAAAAGAGATTTAAACATTGATTTGTTTATCATACAAATAGCCTGATCTATGGAAAAAATAACGGCTTATAACAAATAACAGACGTGTGCTGTTAAAAATGGTTAAGTAAATATTAGTTCGTCCATGCCAATAAGCTATTTCTTAGTATAACTTCTGCGGCAATTCTTATGCTATGACTATAATAATGTCTTATCACAAAATTTGTTATCACGTCGTCATTATCGTACGACACCAGGAAGATAATTCTATCGTCCATTCAATACTAAATTTTTATAAACTTCTACGTCATCGACGAAGACTATCATAGCCTTTGCCTTCGTTAAATGCTACTAATTTCCTCAGTTCTAAACTATAATTACTTAAGTAGTTGTATAAAAGTACTTAGGTGTAGCATGCGACTTCACCCGCCTGAAACTTGATGAAAAGCCAATGTTTCATTCCAGGTCTAAAACTACGGTTAGTCAAAATATCAGTCCGATCCGTTCAGTAATTTTGGCGTGAAAAACATTATGGATGTTTACCTCATTTATATCTAACTTTCGCGTTTATCGCATATATTTGAATGTCTTTGTTTTTCAAGTTATCATTTGGGATTTGACGCAAACTTCGGCTTCGCCATACTTTTTGCGATAGTCTTCCAGTAACGCAATCTCTTGACATTGGCAACTTCCGGTGTACGAGTCGTTCCACACAGACTTTAACTATTTATTGTACAAAGCGCGTCAGTACCCGCATCATTAAAATTTAGATACAATACAATGTGTGGGGTTCACAATCTAACTTAAAGTTTTTGCTTCAGATTAGATCAGATGCATGCGATATTTAAAGTTGCTCAATTTTTAATGCCATTAAGAAAAAAAAATATTATGATTTAACCGTTTAAATCAATAAACGTTTTCTTAATAACATAAATATAAATTTTAATTGCAAAAGTATGGATGAAAGTTTCTCCTCTTCGCATAAAAATGCACGATTTAAGTACAAAAATATATAAATAATGATAAAAAAGAGTACCTCAAAAGTAAAAGATAAAGTCTATCAAGACCTTTTGTACTGATAGTATATTTACTTATTTGCTCCCCTTGGAGTCAAGTCCATGGGTATCGAGGCTCTATCATAGATGTATGTATATGGATTAGTTGTGCTACTTCTTGATTAGTTGCAACAGTCTTCAGCTCAATTGTTTCAATTGTAGATACTAGTTCTAATTACATATATTTCTATTCTTTGATTAGAAAAAGATGATTTAATAAACTTCAACTACGATTGAATCACACTCATTCGACTAATGAAAAAAGCAATAGGCATTTTTTTATTGCAAACAAGCCTACTTTCTTAGTGAAAGCACTAGATTTTATAGCATTGGATACTTTCGAAGAACCTATTGAATTGAACCTCGGAATAATGATGATTGGCCGCTGTAACTGACACTTAATTACTTGGATTTGAATTGAAACTATTATATGCCAAATCTTTGGATTGCAAAATCTATGTTGCTGTTGGCTTAAAATTGCTTTCCTCGAAAATAGTGTTGATTGTCGTGTCTATTATTATTCACTTTCATGTACAATAAATGTTTAACTTTAAGCACAAATCTGCTTCAAATAGATCATACTCGCAGCTATATAAATGTACCTACTAATATTAATATTCATAGCTAAATATTGCGAAAACGTCCCTGAACTTAGTCCATCAATTTCGGCATTAAAGATTGATGTTTTCTCATCAAACTAAGTAATTAAGGGCGCCTCAGTTTCAAGACCATTTCGTTTATTCACGGTAGCTATAACTAAGCCTTGAATTTCGTCTTAGGACGGCAAAATCAAAGTCAATTAATTTTTTGTTTTCTCATTTGGCCCGTCTACGAGCGACGTTGGAACCTTGACGTTCCTTTGGTCTATAGTTATTTTTTGCATTACAAAGTCTCTTTACTTGATTCAGTTTTTTAGTTTTTTGTCTTTGCATGAGTCATCATAGTTCGGATATTTGTTTTGTCTTCTTCCGTATTTTTGTAGGTTAGTAGGTTATTGGTCGTTTGGCGCTAATCTACATTGATTGGCAATTTTATTGGTGAATTTGAATATGTTTTTTCTGATCTTGAATCTAGAGTTCACAAATGTTGGCAACTGATCGCGTTAAAAGACGAATCATAGTTAGCCAGCAACTGATTAATAAATTAGACAGTAAAAGAAAATTGTAGGAAGATGATTTTCCTGCGTGTAGGGTAAGATAATAATACAAATAAATACCTATGGTGATCTGATTTAAATATTGTGGAAAGAGCAATTTCATCTCAAATGTTCCACAAAAGTTATCTTTGTACATTCAACTATCTTGCGTCTCATATCACACAACCAGTATTTGCTAGACAACTTTTTTATTTGCATACAAAGTCGGCGCTTTGAAACCTTGATGCTATTTTACTCTTATCTCCTTCATCTAAGGCTCGATTTACTTACGGGAATGCTGGCTGCGTATGCCATATTAAGTTTCATACATGGCCCCATAAAGAGTTCAGTGTGTACTTTTACCTCGGGGAAAATTTCCTTGACCGCGGTTTGCCACGTTGAAAGTCTTATAAGTGCACGGAGAAATAATTTCAACATGCATTTAGACATGACAGAGTTCGCAGTGTGAAGGCTTTGTTAGCATCTATCTCCATCCAAATACAAAAGAAGATAACTGTTTTTGTTAATGGAACAGCTTGAGACTACAATCTTTTATAACTAAAACCTAACTAAAAAATTTAGTATTTACTATTTAAAAAAACATATTAGCTAACGGTGATATCTTAGTGTATATGAAATATGGAAAAAATAGAGTTTTATTGCCTATTTCGATTACATTTCTTTGGTTTTGTCAATGACAAATTTTCCAAGTTCAAATTTAAGTAACATGCATCCTAGACTAAAAATTCGAATCAAATGAGTCGATTTTACGGGCTTCACTTAATTGTAGTTAATGCGCAAACATAACATCTGTTCCCTTACTCTCAATATGAATGACTTTGTCATCTGATTCATCTGCTGCTAGCCTTCAGGTCCCGTGGGTGTACGACCAGGGTTGGAAACTACATCCTTTGAGTCAGAGGATGTATTGAATCTATGAGTAATGACTCCCCCGCAATATTAGACCATATGACAATGTGTTGTGTAACGCAAAATGAAATCAAGTTTGGACAGGTCTACAAGGTTGTTCATTCATGAGACTAATCTACTTTACATATTATTTTGTTTGCTGCAATTTTGATTTAAAAGTGATTTTGGAGATTCGATAATTATCTAAAGCGATAAAGCGGTACGTCATGACAGGTGATTTATGTTTTGAGAAATGAATAGGTAACTAAAGCACCTAGCTAAAATATTAAGATCAAATTCAGCAATTCATAAACTAGGTTCCTAATCAAAATACATATCCTTGAAGTATGCATTATCGTAACAAGACTCGACACTTATTAATAAATGGTCCGACCGACTCCATTCCTTATCAACAGCATTCTAGGCGTCCCCAAGACGGTATAAATGTCAAAAGCTATCACCGTTCAGTATTTACAAACTATGAATGTAAACACGGAAACTCACCTAAAAAGCTGAGACTCGTCTTCCTATCCACGGAATCATCATCATCGAGGCACTCGAGCTTTTTCGAATTCATTTTGCCATCCAATCAAACGCACTTGTCTGATCCACACAGTATGTCATATCCAATCAAGGTGGCACAATTTCACTGAACAATCACGGGATCAAGTTTTTCGAATGTCACAATTTTGAATATAACGGTCGCGTGCGTACACGTCTGTCGCGGAGCGGACGTTCAACGCGAGTGAGAGAGCGCGCGGCTGGCCCGACGATGCTACGACGACGCTTTGGGTTCCGGACACGCCAAAGAATACACACCAGTTAGTAGGCACCACCATCTGCCTAGTTCTAACGCACTGACCCGCAGTTGCTAATCTGATTATACACAGTGCATTTTGCTTTGTGCTCTATGTGTACACAATGATTTGTTCAAAGAAGCCGATAACAATGGATTCTTTCGCGATATCGATAGGTACTTTAAAATTGGAATTCTTAGCGGTAAGGAACAATTTTTAAGTGCTCGTAAAACTCTGAATGAACCGTTGATTAATGTGATACCAGAAATGAGAACCAGAAGTGTAACAAATACCCGTTAATTTTAAGTTAAGCTCGAACACAAGTTCAATATGATCACAGTAACAATAGCTCACGAATAACTTGCGAAAGGGTCGTGCGCCCCTCCCAGCAAGATCGAGCATTGTTCTCTCTGCACGCATGCGCCAAAACTGTACTCACGCGCATTTCGCGCCCCTTTTACTATGAAACAATCGATGAAATCAGCATCATCGGATATTCCCACAGTTGGACTTGTATCTTGTTGCCCATAGAGATTCTGTAAGAACGATTTATTATGTTCTGTTCTGTAGCCAACATTATCAGAAACCTTTTGCTCTTAAATACTATAGGAGTGTACCTATTATATTTGAAAGTTTGGCATTTCAATCTATGCCATCTTCGACAGCTTTCAAAACCTCAACCCCAAATCGAATTGATCTAAAAGCATAATCTTATCGGTAGTAAACCTTTGATCACGCTTACTATCCTCCGTTTCAATAATAAAAAGAGCAAGAAGATCACAGGACGCTCCCACATCATCTTCAAGTTTTTTATCTACTCTAAAATGGTCAGTCCCTATGATTCTTGGAGCAATTTTGTCTCGACCACCTTATAATTTCGAACGCCATTTATCATCGGAGTCGAGAATGACAATCGGTCTGAAGACAGTGAAAGTTATAACAGGTAAATAATTGTTGATGATGAAGTTTGGATTATCGACCCTATGGTTGTATCAATAAGGATGATAAGGTTTATTGAATATTATTGATCTGTTTTGTGTTGATAAAAGATTGTTATATTTTAAGTTATTAAAACCTTAACGGATTTCTCTGGATTAATCATAACTTATAACATTTTCGAAGTTGTAATTGTAGTTAGCTCTTCAGCTGATAATATTAAAGTTTAATAATAATAAAGGTTATTTTCAACAAATCTCATAACGAGCTGTTAAATTTTTCGATATTCACAAAAACTAGACTAAATGTCATTTGGTGGCTTTGTCTGAAATTAATGTTCACATTGAGAGGTTGTCATTATGAATCATTTGCATAATGGACCATTCTTTTTTATAAAATTGGGCGTATTTTCTCTCACCATACAATTTTTATGTAGTTGCACTTATACAATTTATATAAGTGCTCAGAATTAAATATGGAAGTAGGCGCGAATTAAATACATCCATAACTTGTTTATATACAGACCAAGGTAAAGGAATTCTGATGAAACATTTTGGATTACCTGCGTGGTTGCTTATAAATTGAAACGAAGAGCACAATTTTTTATGTTTGCAAACAGAAAGACGAATCAAAACGTAGCTTTAAACTTTTTTTTCGTAATAAACTGTAGTGAGAAAAAAGCAGTGCTTTTCCGCAAAAATGTACAAATTTTTAAGAGCCTCAAATGTGCAAAGAAAACATTCAGGCCAGGACAAATATCTACATAAAATATTATTCCCGAGGAATCGACTAGAGATGCGCTTTCAACCAATCAAAATATCTGTCGAATCCAAAATCTGATTCTTCTGTTACCAAGTCATTCTTTCGGGCATGCAACAAGAACAGACTCATCAAAAACTGTTTTCAAGTCTCCCAGCATTCCCGGTCCATCCCATCTAAGGAGTCCTGTTTTAAATTCCACTCCCGTACGTTCCAAGGTGCGCTCCTAACATTTTTAGGCGTTCGTTCTTCTCGATTCCCATACTTTTTTCCAAAACCTTTTGTTGTTTTTTTGTTTGGTTACTCGGTCAGTCAATTATTTTCGATGGTGTTTTGTGTCGTGATTTTGTTAAGGGCTTTCTTTAGAATTAGCAAGTGGTTTTTGAATGTTATGGTGTTTAGATGCTTACGTAGTTTTTGAAATAGCATTTGGTTGGTATACCATTCCTGCATCCTTTTTCTTCAATATCATCTTTCAGTAGCAGCTTATTCTCCTATTTACATATTTCATCTAGAGTATGTCAAGGTCGCATTTTGTGTCATTCTAATTCATGAGAATTTCTATAGTCATAAAAACTGATACAATCAAATCTTTTGTTTCATCATTTACGACTTTCAAGTTGTCACCCTTGAAGGTACCTCCTGAGAGATTAATAGATGTGATTATGACACTATCGTGACTTGCTTGGAATACTAATATGACACAGGTGATTTTTTCCATGTTTTACTAGGCGCAACGAACGTGGAATACAAAATGATGTTGAAGTGAAATATGATCTCATTCAAAGTTAAGAATGATACCAGTTGTAACGATAGATGGGTCAGCATGATAATAATAAATTTATTTTATTTACTGACAATTCTAGAGTAGGTTACGCACCGAATTGACAAAATGAACTTTGGTTTTTCTGGTTATTCACAGTGTCTTCCTTTATGAGTATTCATAACTTATTCAAATGTTATATCTGTGTCCTTTTTTATAATACCCTAGCTCACTGATTCTAAAATATAAGACAACATTAATTATCTAAGGATTTATAGACTTTACTTTATTCATTTATAAAATTACAAATTTAAACTATTTCATTAATTCCATCTAAAAATAAACTCTCCTAAAATAAAATTTCAATCTCCATAAATTTCAAAATCGGATCCTAATCTTTGGTCGATTAATGTAAATAATAATTTCTACATTCGCCGCAAAACTTATAAGGCTTTAAAAAAGTCTGTTGAAGCCTTCAAGAGCGTTGACTTGTGAAGTTGTGACTCATCGACGCAAAAACTTGCTAAAGTGAAGATCTAAGATGGCGCTTTGAGCACAAATAATAAAATAATACTAAGCTATGTATACTATGGCTAACATACAGTTATTTATTATATCATTGTTATGTACCAAACCTGACCATTAGGATTTCCTATGTAACTTGCATTGACAAAGTATGTAGGTTCTAAAACTACATTTATTTTGTATAATTTAACTGTTGTTTTATAACTCCAGAGATTTTCTGTCTCAACATATTTATTGTTTTCTATTTTGTTTTCCTTATGCTTTGGAGCATCAAGCAGCATTTTAGTTCCGTTTCATTTCTTCTAACAAGCAAATTGTTTGCTATAGACTTGCTTACCAACCTGTTTCCATTGTTCTCTTCCAAGTTAAAAATATAAAATCCTCCGAGTCTTTTCTTACCTAACTAGTTAAAACTAAAATGGTTGGTTGGCTGTTGGTACTTTTACTTTAATTCTTTGAGATATATTTTGTTTCTAATTTTAACGTTCTTTTTGTTTCAGGCATTATGGTTTTACATTATGTGTTTTTGGATTTTTAATGCTTTGGATGCCCTAGTTTTAACAGGTTTCTTATCCATGAAGCGTATGATTTCTTGCACAGACTTTTTACGGCTTCCAACGATCATCTGTTAGCTTACAAAACAATTACAAATGGATTAGTGGCTTTTCGTGCATTTTTATTTTGGATTAAACAACCAAGTAAATCGCAGTTAGTGCATTCGCGGAATAAAAACCTAACACTTTTGACGCATTTCGTGCGACGATTTTTTTATATGAAGTACAACTATGTTTAGACCATAGAGCAGCAAAACTTTTAGTTTCATAATTTCATTATTACTTTTAACATTATTAAGTATTTAAAACCATTTAAGTTCATTACTGTGGAAGAAAACTTAAAAATTAAAGAACTTGATCTAGAAACGATTAAAAATTAATCAGTGTACCAATCCAACAAATTAAACTAAAAGCCGCAATACACAAGACAAATAAGCTTCAATCAGAAGATAATTAACACAAAAAAATCGCAACCATGCTCGCAATCTGACAAAACTTTCGCAATACTTTCACTGCGCAAATCAATTATAACATTGCTTTATTTAATCAAAAATGAGTTCGTGGTTGAACTGACAGTCTGTATGTCTGACTGTCATGCAAGTTTTAATTTATGTATTTGGAAGGATTTTTTGTAAGTTTTAACATTATTAGTTTCCTATACTTTGATAATTTTAACTCACGCACACTCCTCAATTACTTCGAATTTCACTTCTTCCAGGAGTGAACAAAATATTGAAGTGAAGAATCAATCAATTGACTCTTTATACAGGTATTATTTGATAACTAATTATAGTTTAAATGTGACTTGTTTAAATGCACACTTTGTGAGTCTAATGAAATAAAGTTAATGTTAATTTATGATTACTTCTAAAAGTAGAACAATGCAAAATTACCGACCTCTGTTCAAAAGTCGTCTGATTATTTTGATTTAGAAAAAGCTTTCTAAATGATAAGGACTGTCTCATTTTCTGGATAGTTTTCTATTTTCTATTCTCGAGCATTATGTGTGAGCACTGGGTTTCCCTCCAATTTCCTTTGTGAAAAAATTAAAGTTACATATCTCTATTTCTGTAAGGATTAAACCTCTCTCCTTTTGTATCGAGACTAGGTTTCCCACTTTAGTGGCATTGCTAGGCGTTTTTTTTTTTGCTAAGATGGACCTTTTTATACCGTATAAAAAGATAAAAGTTCAATCCTGGCTATAGGGTTTCTGTTTCTTGCGTCGTTCGCTTGAGTCTTAAATGGTCTCATACCATTCGATGTACTTTTTTCTCTTGACTGTTTACTGATTTACGTTTTAGGAATATAATGGAAGGTTGACCTTAATGTCAGATGCTCACATCATCATTACTACTGTTGCCTCGCCCTAGCGGAAACAATGCATTGACGTTATTACGATTTCGATCACGCCAAATTGGCGTTACCCAATGATTGACTATTCATTATGATGGTAATGATCTGTGACTCTACTGCACCCTACCTACTCAATGTAGGTTGCGTTTCGAGTGATTACTATCAGTTTTGCTGATAAAAAAGTTTTGGTTTCGATCTATATGTTTATGATAAGTGCTTTGCTCTATCGGATAAAGTGGAGCTTATTTTCGTAGTGTAACAGCGGACAAGAGAGAAAAGACAGAAACTGGCGTAAATACACCAAATAATTAGCAATAATAATAATCTACGAGTCGAATCATAAGTTAGTACCTACCTATTATAAGAAGTTTAAGAAAGTTATTTCAATAAACTGCGAGGTTCCTGAAAGTTCGACCAAATGATGTACGAAATAGTGCATGTATTATTTTTTATCGTTGTTTTGTACATAAATCGTGTTTTCTCATTAGAGGAACCAAAGAAACAATATTGAGTTTTATGAATAAATTTTTAAGACAAGTATTTTTAACCCCTCTTAGGTATTTGTACTTACTTATATCCCATATAACCCGCTTAGGTATATTTACTTAAATCCCATATACCACCCTTAGGTATTTATACTTATATCCCATTTCCAAAAGTCACCACACACTTAAGCCGGAGGCGGAGCGGGGGCGAAGGCGTGCGAGTTGTATTCTATTGAATCATATAAAAACTTACACAGGCGGTGGCGGCGCGGTGCCATAGGAAAAACCGGCACGCCTTCGCCTCCGCTCCGCCTCCGGATTCAATGTGTGGAGACTTTAAAGGTGTATTTAAGAAATACCTTCCAGCCGTTATATATTGAATGTGTTCTTCTTTCTATAAAAAATGTTATGCCTATACAAATAAACTGTAGAGTTCCATATATGGAACCTACATTACGATATTAAACTGCCAGATGCGCAAGCGCACGCGGATGTAAATATTTGTGAATTTAATGTACCTACGGCTTCCCGAAACTGAGCCTGCTCTTTAATAGTTTTTCTATTACTGCTATATCTGTGCTATATCGTTTACTGTAGCACAGATATAGTAGTATGGTACATAATAATTTATGGTACCGGTACAAACTGAGCTTGACACCTACAGTGCGTAATATATGTGAACGTCGAGAAAAGAATGGTTAAAATTACTGACAGATTCGCAGCTTACGATAATTAAATGGATGATTGAAACTTTACCCTAGAAACTAGCACTCGCCGTCAATTAAATACATAATGCTGGACAATCCGCACAGCATCATCTTGGCATAAACTAAACAGATCTTGTGTTTTTGGTATTAGATACATAATGCATTTATTCTGAGTTGTTCCGGTCAGATCCCCCTTGTTCTGATCCACCTTTCATGATTATTATTAACAATTTCCAGACTGATCCACCTATTATTTTGTTCGTCCGAACGGATCCACCTAAATTAAATAAAATTTAGCAGGTGTCAAAACACAACGCAGATCAAATCGATTTAAACAAATCAATTGGTTTCAATATCCCTGATTTAGCGACCGTAAATAAAGTAAGAGATTTACACCGTATAAGTAGATAATAAGTTAGAGATTAGATACATATTTTACTATACATAGAAAATTACCAGAATACCCTGAACAAATATATAAAGATCAGCTGAAGAAGAAAAAATATATATCTTGAGTCGGGAATCGAACCCGCAATTTCCAACGTAACAGGCGGACTTTCGTCCAACGCGCCACAGAGGTCGTCAAATGATAATTAATTTTGATCTAATAATTTTTCTATAGAGCCGTTACTTTTAAAGTAACGAATCTAAAAATAAACGATCATTTAAATTTGCTATGTATATCTTTTACAAAATATCTATCCTATAACACAAGCTCTGCTTAGCTTGGGGCTAGATGATGCTGTGTGGATTGTCCAGCATTATTTATGCCATAGCTAATCAGAGCATAAATTATAGCCAGAAAGCCAGTCTCAACTGAGAATAGTCAGAAAATAATTAGTAATATTGTTTTCGATGAGTCAGCCCATAGAATCATCTGGGCAAATCTATATAAAGGGATTTCTTCATTTGCAGATAGGTAAAGTAATTGCATTAGCTCCCTTTCCCTCATTGCACTTCACGCAAAGCAATCAGGCAACTTTATCTAATTATCCACATTAATTGTACAGTCAGCTTAAATTGCGATCTGGTTTAGATCATTGATGTACTTATTGAAATGTATTAAATTTTTTTGAAAGCTTATAATGCTTCTGCAAACAAGTTTTTAGCCTTTATCATCATCATGAGCCTATATTAGTCCACTTGTTGGACATCCCCTAATGAGCGCCATAGCGTCCTGTCTTCAGGTTGCCGCATCTAGCATCTGCCAGCAATCTTTCGCAGATCGTCATCCCACTGGCTGGTCCTACACTACGTTTGCCAAGTCGAGTTAGCTTTCACATGCGAGCTTATTTTAATGGTTAAGATTTTTTTTTCAGAATTATTATTTATGTGTTTATACAGTTTATACTATTGTTCTCCGAATAAAACAAAAAAATATATTGTAACCTGGTGTTATAAATAAATACATTGTAAGCGAATCGAAACGTCGTGCGTCGCAGGCGAACCTCACCACAGCGGTGATCAAATATAATTTAAATCTCACTAATAATATAAAAACGAAAGTTTGGAACGAATATTTGTTACCTACTATCTACTTCTCGCCAAAAGTAATGAACGGATCAAGCTGAAATTTGAATAGACGTAGTTCTAAGCCGTAGGCTAAACTACTATGTTGACTACTTTTCTTCAATTTTCAGGCTAGTGCAGCCGCGGGGCGCTAAAGGGACATAAAATTGTACCACTGACTGTACACATTTCGATGTCAATCTCATTCTGGATCATAATAATTAGCTACTTACGCGCATAGTTGCAGAGAAACATCACTTTAAATGCCTTCGAATACTTTCATACTAGATAATCACTATATACTTGAGTTTCTGAAGTTATTGAACAGCATGTTACGGCCGTTATTATATTTAATTTTAGGCTTATGCTTAGACCAAGAGATTCCTGTTTACTTAATAGTAAATTACAATCAAGAAATAGCAGAAAATAAAAACTAGTATAATAATCGTAACAATTGAGATAACTCAACTTATCCATTATCAATATAGTCGTCGCGTCCCCAAGACACTGGCTGCATTACCGTGTTGTATGACAATACAGATACGCTGAACCAGATACTCACCAGTTCTCGGGGTTGGTTCTGATATAGATACATTTTATAGAAGAAAAATCTAGTTTAGGTATATTCTGTATATTTTGAGAAAGGACGTCATTAGAAATGAAATTGGATAATTATAGCTTGTGGCTCGATGCTGTTTGAATTAATTAATAAATAATGCTGGACAATCCATAAAGCTTCTCTAGCCCCAAGCTAAGCAGAGCTTCTGTTATGGGTACTAGATCAATGATACACTTAATCTGGGCCGCATTCCACTAAATAAATCGCTTCACCATAGTAGTATAGTGTCAAAATGTCAGTGTTAAACTCTTTTTGGCATTCTACTAACACAAACTTTTTGAGGTTCATTCATAGCTGTGACGATTACGTTTACAACTACCAATTTGACATTCTAATTATGAAATTTTCTTCAAGCGCAAAAAATAGTAGAATACCAAATGCACAAACGTCATTTCAATAATCTTGATTGAATGGCACTATTGAGACCTTTGTTTTGACATTAGCGGAATTTGGCCCCTGGACACGCGGTAGCGTGTCAAGCGAAGTTACATTGTTATACATTATATAGTCGAAAACGACTATATAATGCTAATAAGTATTTACAATTATAACAAACTCCTAAATTTTAATCCTAATTTTCCTATATTTAGGCTTTAGTTTACTAAAAAAAATGTGTGTTTGTAGAATCCAGTTTACATAGTAGCTTTCAAGCTTAAAAGGACATATTTCTGCATGCTCTATATAGATACAGCGTAGAGCCGTTTGATCTAGAAATCATGGATGCAGTTTGTAAGTGGCGAAATAAACTAAGATGGCTGAATGCAATTGGTAGTAAGGATTGCTCCACAAGGACTTAAAAAGGGTCTGAGTAAACCTTCCTGGATGTTTTAATAGAGAATTTATTTAATAAAAAAAATCTCTATCAATATTTAAAAAATGAGAATGTATTAGAGAATTATCTTCATGAATTTGAATACGTCAAGAATATCACCTTGGATTTAGCATCAATTTTTAGTTTGTGCGTGGTTACTTGGAAAAACGTACAATACTGCATTTTTTTTAATTTTCGCATTTTGAGTTCTGTCAAAGCTGTGCTCTGGGCCCGAATTCCACTAAATAAATCGCTTCACCATTTAAATAGTATCGTGTCAAAATAATCATAAAAGTTTAAGTTAAACTATTTTTGGTATTCTACTAGCACAAACTTTTTGAGGTTCATTCATAACTGTGTCGATCTTTACTCTAATTAGACATTCTAATTATGAAAGTCTCTTCAAGCGCAAATAATAGTAGAATACCAAATGAACAAACGTCGTTTTAATCATCTTGATTGGATGGCACTATTGAGACCTTTGTTTTGAAATAAGTGGAATTCGGCCCCTGTTTTATAGTAAACAGTAGAAAAAACGTTAAAAGTTTTTAACCCTCTTACTAGTACTATCAAATCACACCAGTCTGAACTAGCCCTGGGATTCTAGTGAGCACTTAATCAACGGCGGTGAAGAGGCGAATTAGCGGTCACATTTTCTCTCCATTTGCATACATATTGGATGTGTATACGTACAACCCTGTGTGCATGTACATGAATACAGGTCGTAATATACACGCCACACAAGTTTTTACATGCATCCGACACGACTTTTTAAAGGAATTTATTCACACTTTAGTGACTGGTTTCGCCTGCGACGCAGCAGGTTGCGAATTCGTTTACGGCTTTTGAATAAATATTTGCACGATATGTAGATATTTGCTCCAGTTATTCTGTGTGTTTCAATGTTTAATAAAAACCTATACCTAGGTAACAATGTAATATCGAATATCGTATTATATTTATAAATTATTAAGTACCCATAACATAGGCTCTGCTTAGTTTGGGGCTAGATGGTGCTGTGTGGATTGTCCAGCATTATTATTTATATACAACTTTATTAACAACGAAAATTACAAGCAAATGAATAGAAAAATTACAATTAGTATTTACAATTGAAACCATTGAGCTAACCGCAGACGGTTGCAAACAGTCTAAAGGTAGCTCAATTGATCCATGTTTATATACTATCACATTAATATTATAAATGCGCAAGTTTGAATGGATGAATGGATGTTTGTTATTGTTACCTCTTCGTATGAATGCTCCAACATTAAACTCGTAAAAAATAACTTAAGATGAATTTTTGTTCATTACAACAATAAGGTGAGTAATATAGTAATATATAAAGCTCAGTCGAAGTGGTCATCTCTCTCTGATTAGTTAATTTTATTTACACTTGCTTTCTATCTTCAGTTACTTTTGTTACCACATACCGTTCTGATACCTTCTCAGTTACATGTTGCACTCTATCCTTTCTAATATTATAAACGCGAAAGTTTTTATGGTTGTTTGTTTTGGCTGAAATTATGATTAAACGTAGGTGGTTCTAGCCACGGAATAACACATAGGCTACATTTTCATTCCATAAATCATTTCCCATTGGATAAAAATAGCCTTAAAACGTTATCGACATCAAAAAAGGTTGTCATGTGTAAAACAATGAGAACAGTACAACTTTTTTTTATATTGTAATAGTAAGCATCAACATGATAATATATTTAAGGTCTAGTCGACGTCGTGTCGAATAAGTCGTGTCTATCGTATAAAGATCTTTATGCAGCGTTAGTTCATATCTCTGAGTTTCACCATAGCTTATTGATGCGACCGTTGGCGTTATAAAATAGGGTACGACTACAAAGTCATGGGCTAGAGTTGTACTAACTTTCCTGTTGGTATTTAGTTGCAGCCCGTAAATAGGTAGGTAAATAGAAATTAGCTGTTGGTTAAGTGTTTATGTAATTACAAAATTACAGAATTATACTACCTGTGTTATTAGTAATTACGTACATTTTGCTATGTTAACGTAGTAAACATTGTAAGCTAGAAATATCTGCGGACAGTACTTAAATGTTGTACTACTACTATAGTGACGACCGATGTGGCGCGGTGGGCGAAGAAGGTGCAACGCAGTTGCGGGTTCGATTCCCGCCTCGGAACATATTTGTGCACGATCTGCAGAAATTTGTTTCGTTGCTCTGGGTGTAATATGTATAATAAAAAATATCTATCTATGTTTATAATGTATTAAATATATCTATCAGTTATCTAGTACCCATGACACAAGCTTTGAGAAGCTTACTTTGGGGCTAGATGGTGCTGTGTGGATTGTCCAGCATTATTATTTATATACTATCACATTAATATTATACATGCGCAAGTTTGAATGGATGGATGGATGTTTGTTGTTGTTACCTCTTCTAGCCAAAATAACTGAACGGAGCTGGAATTTTGAATAGACGTAGTTCTAGGGCTGGAATAAAATGCTACTTTCTATCAATTTTCACGCGATTGAAGGCACGGAGCCCAGCGAGTACCTACTTTATAATAATGTTCTTTGTCTATGTTTTACTATGTGTTATTTATTTCGCATTGCATTGCGTTAAGTTTCTTACGAACCCTATTATACTCACATCTTAAATTCGAGGAACCTGCGAAAATCGACTAGAAAAGGTTGTGATATATAATATGTATGTTATCACCATGATGCTAGTCCACTGCTGGACATAGTCCTGCCCTAATGAGCGCCATAGTGCCCAGTGCATGCACCCTAGCAATAGTAGTTTTCCGTTCAAAAGTTTCAAGAATGATAACTGAATACTAGTTTCAGTTCAGTTCTCGGCACAGTACCTACATTTTGTATTTAGCATAAAAGTGTTGTTCTTTTTTAACTAGTCAATAAAAACTAAGTTCCCAATCAAACAACACGTACCTAAGATATTGTTGTATTACAGTGCCTTAACCTAAATAAATTAATAGAATGAGAAGCGATTTTCACTATTCGTTAGACGAGAGCAGCGTGATCCATAAATATTTTACAACGACTAGTATCTTACATTTTATTGGTCTAAGCCTATCTTATATCTACTGAACAGTATTCGTAAAATGTGTGTCTACTATAATTACATTTACTATTATATTGTGTTTAGTTATATAATTAGGTAGGTATATTATCTGTCTGTTGCCCGTGCTAACACGCGCCAAAGGTCCTGTCAGAAAACCAGCGTTGCTCATCTATACATCCGAGTATGTGGAGCAACATTATGCTGAGACAGGACCTATTGATTTGCTTGCATCTCTTGTTTATATCTTAAGTTATTTTTAGTACTTACTTACCGTTATTTTGATGTTAGTGAACTAATGAAACATTTTTCTTTCTTTCTTTCTTATCTTTACCTATCTAAGCCATTGTTAGAGCCTATATCGCCAATGTACTATGTAGTAACAAACACATCAAATTTAATTTTTCCCAGCAATATCCCAACGTAGTTGACTGTACCTATGCTATAATTATCAAAGTGTGACAAACTAGCCATGGGAAAACGTGATAAAGATTGACATATTTTCCCACATCGCTTCGAGAAAGTGGTTTTATGCCTAGGAGCTTTATAATAAATGACCAAGATAGGTGAAGTTGATAGTGAATAGGATTTTGAGCTCTATTTTAAGCTCAATTTATATTTTTTACTCAACGAGCTATGGATAGGGCTATTCTCGTAGTTTCTCTGAAGGATATGATTCGTAACGAATATATCCGACAAAGAACCAAAGTTATCGACATAGCTCAAAAAGCGAGCTAAATTGTCAGCGGGCAGGCCATATCTCGAGAACAACAATCGCTGGGGTAAACGTGTTCTTGAGTGGAAACTGCGACTTGGCAAACGTAGTGTAGGATGTCCTTCGGTCAGGTGTGATGATGATCTGCGAAAAACTACAGGCAGATACTGGATGCGGCAAGCTGAAAACCAGCCAGTCCAGCAGTGGACTAATATAGAGGTAGGTTGATGATGATGAGTCATGAACTATTTTAGGTAAAGCCAAAACTATAAACATTGCTTCAGGTTTATGCGCTGTAAGGTGCAACACAAGATTAAACCCATACTCTTTCCTTTGTTTTTATTTATATATTAGCTTTGCTACGTTTCTGTTTATACCAAATTAGCAATTTACTGTTTTTATCGTGAATAGAGCACCAAAAATGTATTCCGAAGGTCTAGAAGACACCTTTTGTATAAATCCAAACAATAACTGGCAAATTCTTAAAACTCAATAAAAATATCTAGAGATTAGATGGTGAAGCTTAACTATTTCAACTCTATTGAAATGTAATTAATTCTCGTAATATCTTGCTGCTAAAAAATATTTATATTGAAAATACTGCCAGAGATTTCTTTTTCGTGTTTTTTATTCAATTTTTATAATTTTGTATGTCATATGTGTCTAGCACATTATACCTACGGTAAAGCTTATCAATTTCAACTCTATCAGAATATCTATATTGTAAGAGCTAGCTGCTAAAAATAGAATTTACAGAGAAAATACTGCTAAAAATGGCTATACGACGTAAAAGCTATGACTCACACCTAGCTCCATTACTACTACTGCATTAGAAATCCAGGTCAAACCAGAGGCACCATGTCTCATTAGCCTAGGCAGTAATTAGTGCCTCCAGTAACTAGGATCATATCCATCAAGATCTTATCGCATCCATAAAGAATGCTGGAAACTTGCTAAGAAGTACCCGCAGTTTCTTATGTAGAAGCTTTTCCCTGTATAAGAACTTTGAGAAATTAAGTAAACCTGGAACTTGTTTTAAAAATAAATTTATAAATTTAAAATGATGAACATTCATTTATAACTATCTATGTAAGAAAGAAAGAAAGAAAGAAAGAAGCAGAATGTTGCATTGTATAAGTATATCAGTCATCTAGTACCTACCCATGACACAAGCTCTGCTTAGCTTGGGGCTAGATGATGCTGTGTGAATTGTCTGGAATTATTTATTTATTATGATTATTTATTTAACTTCAGGAATTGTGTGAGGACATTGGCGGCGCAGTAGGCGAAAGTCCACCTCCAACGAAGGAGGTTGCGGGTTCGATTCCCACCTCAAGACAAATGCTTGCTCGAACTGCTGATATTTTTTAGAACATTAACAACTACAATACGTTTGCCGAGTTGCGATCTCCACTCAAGAACACGTTTACCCCATTGGTAGTCGGTTCTTCGCGAGATTTGGCCGACCCACTGCTACTTCAGCTGGCTATATCTTTGAGTTAGATCGACAACTTTGGTTGTATTCATGATTCATTGTATGATGATGTATTCATTAAGAATCTATCCTTTACCTAAACTCCAGCGTAGCTCTTTCCATAGCTCGTTGAGAAACTTTGAACTGGTGGACAGCCCCTACCGTGCGTGTCCACAAAAATAAAAGTAAAAATAACATGAGCTTCAAAGCATTTTGATCTTTATCAGCCCTTGATGTTCAGTGCCTTCAATAAATTTTCCTCTGCTTTCTAACTTTAATCCAAACTGATTGATCAGCGTGTTTCAACATGAACTCATTACAGACGCATTACTCCAATCAATTCGAATATGAAAGCACTCATCATTCAACCAAATATCCATTGATACCATCATGCATTGACCGATGTTCGATCAATGATCCAAGAAATCATTTGAATTTGAATCGTATAAGCGATAATTTTGTTCGGTGCATTGAACAGGAAGGAAAATGTGTATTTTCTAAACAGTTCTGTGGTTTTCTTCGTAATTAAAGTCGTAACATGCCCATCGTCCGTATGAACATGAAGCAAAAAGTGTTATTTTCGATTCAGAGAACATATAAAACGCGAGTAGAGTAAGGTGTTTGATTTCGATGGAAGACCGTTATAATATCAAATATTTCTGAAAATATTGTCATTATTTCGTATTTTTATAGTTTTTGTTACTTCCGTCATATTATACATCATACCATATGTCATATCATACTAACCCAGATATTGTATTTACCAGAATTAAAATTTCGGTAGAGCAAAGCAAATTGGTTTAAAAAAATACCGGCCAAGTATGAGTCGGACTCATGTAAGATGGGTTACATAAAAAGGCAAAAAATCATGTCTGTTATATGGGAGCCCCCTTTAATTTTAGTGTTTTTACACATCCGTATGTACAGGTAGGTATTCTATTTTATATAATACTAGCTGCGCCCCGCAGCGTCGCCCGCGGGGAAATTTATTTATTTGTCAAATATCATATTTTTATACATAATATGCTATTCCCGACGAAGACAAATCTAAAAACACAAAAATCATAAAAATCGGTACAGCCGTTCTCGAGTTATAAGTGTTGTAACAAACACGACTTTCTTTTATATACAGGGTGTTAGTGTGAACACCGTTGTCCTTGATTGTTGTTTTTAGAGGTTCAGCATCATGAGTAGAATCCAAAACCGATGAGAAAAACTTAACACCTATTTTAGTTTTGCAAGATTTTGATATTTCATGTCTTCGCTATCGTACACGATGCCATAGTCACTCTACATACTTTAAGTACCTACCTACGTAAGTACTTATACCCGCGCCTTACTTGGATCGTAACTTCATTACTTGTACCCTTCAAAAGACGGGATATTCGCACAGAAGGTGATCCGACACTGAGGTGCACATGCAACGTGTCGCCTGGTCGAAATACTTGTGTCACGTGTTTGTGAGCAAACGTTTAATGTTTATAAAAATTTTCTTTAAAAAATGAGTAAAAAATAAAATCATTTTTTTTCATCCGTTTTGGATTCTACTCATCATGCTGAACCTCTGGTTTCAAGGACATCGGTGGATAACACCCTGTATATGGGTGATTCTACGAAAACTCGTTTTTTGTCTGACTTCTGTGGCACATTTTTTTTTGTTGAAATTGCACATCATGATAGTATATTCTAAATGAAGATTTAATTTTAAATTTTTTGGTAGTGAAGGGAACTTTATTGGCTTTATGGTTACGGAGTTATTCAATTTTAAAAATATGGTATCCACGGAAATCAGAATTTGTATCACCAAAATCAAATATGGGTTGGTTTATCAATAAAAATATGTGTTTTCAGCATTAAGTAGATTATTAAGCTTCTTAAAACTAAGGACCAATTATTTGACGTTTGTAGTTTTAATCAGTTTTTACAAAAACACCTTTAAATCATTACTGTAAATACAAGTAATTTTTTACAAAAATCACACTAATAATGTTTATCTTTGTATTAAAAATATTATAATTATTCATTTTGTATTTATTATAAACTTTTATCCTAATAAACATCATAAAAACTGTAAAAAAATATTATTGAGATGTTAATGAACCGGCAAAATCCACGGAAATCAGTACCACGGAAATCAAAAATAATAACAAAATCTTAGAAATTTTCTTAATTTGCTGGTTTATTTTACATTGAAATATGCAGTCGAAATAAGGAACACAAAAGGCATGAATTATCATCATTAATAAAACAATAGGATTAGCATAAACAAATTTATAGTCAACATGGTAATCAGAATTCTAGATACCAAGCCACGGAAAGTGATTACGTACTAAAATAACAGAGTGACGTGGAGACATTAACAACAATTTACGCAGATGTTAAAGTACAGCATTTATGAATGAATTAGTGCGCACCAGGGGAATCAGAGCTAAACGATGGACGCGAAGTTATCTCGTTGTAACTTGTCAACTAAAGCTTAGTTTTGCGTAGTAAAAGCGTCAAATAAGCAAGTAACTATCTGGGTTATTGTGAACCTATGTAAATTAGTACTAGTGTTATCAGGAAATGATATAAAAATTTATTAATACAGGAACATGAGGTCCGGACGCACCACGGAAGTCAGAATTTCCAAGGATTTTATTTATTTTTACTTATTTAAAATAAAGTTATTAAAAAACTAAAAAAGGCCTCCCCTATTATCTTTGTCTAATCTACTATCATAAAAAAATCAAAGGGCTAGGGATACTTTTTGTATGATTTTTCGAGCCGGACATGTTTTTTTCCACCCTGGGAGAATCACCCATATAGAAGATTATAATGTATGTAGGTATATGTTGTAATAGCGGCAAATACATCATCTATGAAAATTTCAACAGTCTATCACGGTTCATGAGAACGCCTGGTGACAAACGGACGGACAACGGTGTCTCAGTAATAGGGTCCCGTTTAACCCTACGGCACCAAAAATTTAGAGTAAACTTAAACCATAAACTTACCTTGATTCCAAGCCGCCTGTATATTCTCATGGTAGAAATACTCCGTCTCCTCCTCATCAGACCATAGGACTCCTTCGATGCTAGACGTGATCCCTTGTTCAGGACCTTCCACTATGGACCTTCGCGACAGCTGATCATAACTCGGAGGTCTCGATATATTGGACGGGAAGAGCGCGTATTGAGAAACATCGACAAGTGATGACCTAAAGTTTTTGACGCTCCGACTGTCGATAGGGCGATATGCTCTTCTATAGTCTTCAGACCTTGTAGATCTTAAGGATCTGCAGTCGTAGTTTTGGTCGTTGGAAAGATCGCCTAGGGAAACTTTGAAGTTTTGGGTAGAAATATCTCCTAAAGGAACTTCGCAGGAGCGACGTTTCATGCTAGTTTTCTGTGATGGGGCTTCGCCAGTGGCTTCCATTTGCCGACTGACCCCAGCGCTGTTTAGGAATTCGTTTGACGTGTAGGTCTGCATGATTGTAACTAAACTAAGCTTTAGGAACTTGAGGTTTGACTAAAAATGGAATTATTCGTTTTATTTATGTTGCGGGCCACCTGAAACAAGAAAGAAAATATTATTAGAATAGGTAAAGTATTTAGATACCTATTAAATTATACTTATCACAAAAACGGACCTACTTAATTAGTTTCTTAAATTTATTTATATTTTTTTGCCTATACCTATTACTTTTATTTTTGCATCTAGAGTGCGTAATTTTTTAGGTATAACTAAAACAACAATTTGTAGACAAAATTTTAGAGTTCATATTTTGCTTCAAACGCCATCTTATATGAATGTATCGAACTAAATACGGAATCCGTGAACAACGCGTAAAGCGCTACGAGATCCCTGCATGCCTCTCCTGAACTTAAAGCTCGCATGACTTTCAAGTGGTTCAAGAACCGTTTGATAGAGGGCAGTGTATAAAAGTTTTATTGGTTAAAATTTAATCTGGTTGAATTTAGTTATCTCAATACCTATACTGAAATATTTGTAACAAAGTTTACAAATGAAATGAGTAAAAAAATAGATGTGATGGAGATTTTTCTCCGATATTTTTTTCGATAGACATCTATTTACCGTAGTACCCTTGTAAATGAAAATTCTGCGTAACAGATTCTACTTAGATTATAATTAAGTTATTTTTCGCTATCTGGAATTTTCTGTACCTAGGTCAATCTAAACGATAAATTTACAACTTGGACCTAGTACCCAATTCAAATCTCGAAGTGAATTAATATTGAGTTCCACGTAATACAATACTGAAGGTGTACATATTTGCGACTACCAGCTACCAATATGAAATGCAATGCAAGCTTCACTATTCCACCGGGACCTCAAAATCCAACCTTACCTAGAGATGAAAAAGAATCAAGATTCAATATTTCAATATCGGGAAAAATAATCACTATCCAACTAAACTAGGGTTGTCAGATGGCAGGAATTTCCGGGAAGGTCCCGGAATTTTGCGTCTTGTCTCGTGGTCATTAGTAAGGCCTAATTGTCCCGGATTTTGAATAGATTTTGTAGATTTTTAGAACAGGCGGAACTGAGGCCCCGGCTCATTAAACCTGGACATTAGACCACTTGCATTTAGCTGTAATAGTCCCAGATGTGGTAAGTTTCGATGTGGCAACCCTAAACCAAACCCATAAGGTGAACTAACGTTGATCAAATTACCAAATTATACGGGAGCTTTCCGTAAATGAACTTGCGATCAGGGTCAGCCTCGTGAGGTGAAATCGATCTCCTTTGTCTTGTTAAACACGAATCGGGTGTTAATACAGCCTTATGCTAATAACGGGTTGGGGTTTTGGTAATTTTGGTATAATATTAGTTGTGAAGCTGTGAAGTAAGGCTAGTAATTTGATGATCCATAATATTTTTGTTGGAATGTTTTTCTTGATCGCACTCTAGAATAAATAATTTCGCTTCCCAAGCCAAATCTAAAACACTAGTTACGAAAAAACGACCAATTACATTGGTGCATTTACCAATGTAACTTTTCGTACCTTTGAACTTCTAAATTTTAGCATGATTATTAAAAGGCTAAATTTTAGCCTATTTACTTATTTACCTATTTACAACAGCTATTTAACGTACCTATCGCGTTTGTTTGCTGTTAAGGATGCTTTCTGACAAAAACTATAACGTATTTTTATAATTTTTGTAAGGGTTTTATCGCTTAGCAATAACACACATAACATCAAAAACAAGAAAATCACAGCAGAGGCCAACACATCAAAAATTATTGTTAGCTAAACTATTAACTAAATCAAAAACACGATATCTAAAGTTGGTTTCAATATCAGTGGATGAGAAAATAAGGGACCAAATCGTGATCTGTGTTTACCTACCCAACAAAGAAACTAGGAGGAGGTTTTATGAAAAGAACCTACCTAGTTAAGTACATATTCTTATTATCGTCATGGATATTGATTCCCATTGAAGTCTGTTTGCTGGGCATCTATCCTGGGGCCATTCCATTTCCGCCCAGAGCGTCCCGCCCAAAGTACCGTCGATTTTTTCAGAGCGATCACTAGATAAGGCTCTTGTGGCATTGAGGTTTAATTTCCGGTGTCAATGCACAATGTTTTTTTTTTGTTTTAGAGGCTTGGTTTTGATTTTTTGGGGTGTGGTGGCGGTTTTGAGTATGGTTGGGTACATAATAATATATTTTTTTAAGGTGGGTTTTTCTTATATAATATATAACATGAGTACGTATATTATACGTACTCATGTTATAAAGTGAAGTTAGTTGGACTTAATGCGCTACATCATAAACAAATTGGAAATTTATATAATGTATAAATGTGCTAGAGATTTCCTTTTCACTTCTACGACGAGAGGAAAAAAATAAAGTGAATATCAATTAACTCTTTATTTCATATTTGCTTGAAGAACCACTGAGCGAATCGGGATTTAATTTTGCATAAATGTAGGTCTAGTTCTGGAATTAGTTATCTAGGAATTTTTATTGATATTATTAACAAATTACTAGTATATACAATTATAACAAACTCTTAAATCTAAGCCGTCACCAGAAGGCAGAGTACCCAGAATGCTGGCAGCATTGCCACGTTGAATGACAATGCTAATTCGTTGACCAAAACAGAAGCCAGCATTCTTATCTCCTGTGAACTCTATGAGAAGTTTCGTCAGATCTTTAAAAATTGTGTGTGCCCCAGGACCCCAAGGACCAAGGGTTTCCACCCCAAATGACTCAAATAGTTAACCTCGGTCAAGATGAGCATATTTTCGCCGTTTGAGGGACTCCGCTGATGAAGCTGCGGAGCCAGCCCTTGCTGATGTCCCTGCCAGATGTGAAGGCGCTAGAGTATCTACACACGTGGCATCCCAAACTAAAGGCCGACCCATCTTCCAGGGAATCAGAGTCATACCGTCAGGTCTTTTACCATCATTTCGCATAAGGCCACGTGGTTCAAGTGTAGCTGCTACACTGACGCTGGTAAAGGCCCGACGGATGATATCGTTAATTGAATTATGGCGGGACACACGTCCTCCACTAGAGACACATGCCAATGCATGGTGACCAAGTTTGTCCACGGTTTCAGCACACTGGCAACGGTGTGCAACTAGGCAAGGGGAACCTAAACGCAAGGAGGTGGCCACCCGAAATGAGTTGTTGTCTAAAAGGGTACCAAGATTTTTAGAAGGCAGAACATGTAACCAAAGTCCTGATTCCCACTCAGAAACGGCGAGTAGACGGGCACGTTCTATTGAGCTGGTGGACGTAGTAATAAGATTTTTCCGTACCAGCTCACAAAGTGGCTCATCCCACAGCCTCTGAGAAGACAGGACTTTTGGAAGATTGGTGTCAGAAATAACACATTTTCACCCATAAATCAGTTCCAGAAGGGTGGATCGAAATAACAATTTAAACGTTACCATAGAAACAACGCTGGCGAATCCGTGGACATAATTTGTGAAATCCCTTAAAGGTACACAATTTGTATTTTGTATTGCATACCTAAACGCAAAAATAACAAGGGGTCATTAAAAATAATGGTCTACGTAGGTAAGGTCTGGCTGCCCGTTTTTCAGCAAATCGGGTGCGTTGCAACCATTTTTTAATAAAATTTTGAGCGAATAGAAATAGGATTTTGCCTTCGAGTGTGACAGACATACTTTTTTGGATAGTTTCAATTTACTAGTTTAAAATAACATAATTAGTAAAAATAATAACGAATCGAAAAACAAGCCATTTTAATAAACCTCAGGGTTAATGAAATCTTAATCAAATAACATAATAAGTATGCAAAATACATTCAAGCATTTATTATTTTATTTTCGTTATAAACTTTGGATTCCTTAACAAAGAAAATACTTACTGTTGATTTCTACCACAGGACTCTCAGATAATTATATTGAAGTCTCCTGAGAAGCTCTTACAGGAATATTTATAACAAAATGTCGTATTTTTTACAAAGTACATGTGAGTCTGATGTTATACGTGGATATAACCTCTTCCTATAAAATACGCAGTCGCTGACCTAAATGTTAAGGTTGTGTTGCATTGCGAAGCGGAGCGATCATTATTAGGTAAAACTCATTTTGATTACCTTGATCGGATGATCGATTGGACGATCTTCAACGATCTCTATATTAGGTATTTCTTTTTAATTTGTAACTAGCTACCCGCCTCAGCTTTGCACGGGTGTATTATGAATAATAAACGTTCCTCTTAAATTACGCTATTAATTAAAAAAGGGATTCAAAATCCGTTACTTAGTTTTAAAGATCTAAGCATACAAAGGGACAAACAGACAGTGGGAAGCGACTTTGTTATAGTATTAGCGATTTCTACAATGCATGTCGCAAGTTATAGCGCTAGGTATAGAAAGATAGTTTTGGAACCATAGTAAACCGTTTGTTATGAATTCATACCCAACTAATATCAAAGTGTTTGATACTTATAGAACGCAGAAACTACAAAAAACCAAGCCTGAACTACTGTACTGTTACTATCAGCACCAAAAAACCGTAGTAATAATAGTAAAAATCACTTTGAATTTAAATTAGGCACATGCATAATTTTTAAATCAAGTCGCATGAAACTGTGCCAAAATATCGGAAAATTCAAAACAAACCTATCATGCTAACTATCTTGTTTTAAATTACCTAACTGTTAATAACTATGATAATTTTAAAAGTATGAAAATCGCTATAATGCCCCACCAACCCCATCCCTTTTCTAATCCCGGTTCACGAGGGGCAAAGTTACGGCGCAGCTGATTAACTGGCACTAACTGTCAAATGAGATAATACCGGCTTACAGTGACTCCTTCAGGGCCTCATAACAGGGTTTAGTATCTGATCTCGCTCGATAGCTGGGACGTGGGCAATGTTGATGGCGCGTTGGCTTTTGTTTTCCCTTTACGCTTTTCCCGAAGATTGTAGTATGAGTGCTTTTGCCCTTGTGTCTGAGAAACTTTATAATTTCTGCTATAGTCACGATTTATTTTCGGTTCACTTAATATACATATAAATAATGCCGAATTATTCATACAATATCATCAAGCCACTTCCAGAAAAGGAAATTCAACTCCTAACGGGGTGAAAAGTTGTCCGATTTGCTTGAAACTTACGGAGAATACTACAAATTTAAAATGACGGAATACGTGATTCAGGATTTTTCAAAAACTTTTAAAAACGGGGTTAACTGTGTTTTAATATTAATGGTTGAGATTTGTAGTTTGGTATTTAAATGTCTGTAACTTTTAATGTAGGATGATCGTGGACTGAAACTATCAGTATATACTGATAGAAAGATTTTTCACTATAAAGATTAGATATTAGATTTATTAGACTTCTTATAAAAAATTCCGTAAATTTAAAATGCTACTAAGCACAACGCGCGAGTAATATGTAGGTACTTTCATCTTGAAAATGTTCATGTTATGCTGGGAAGATTTACTTTATTAAATCTTTAGGAAAGCAAGAGAGTAATGCAACCCCGTCATTTAATTTTGATTCAAGGTTGTTTCATCCGATTCCGCTGCAATTTGTTGCAGCTGAGGAGTTTTAACGAGCAGTTCACTTCAGATACAGAACTGTGTGAGCACGGAATCAATCGCTTCAGAAGGTAAGGTAAGGAATTGGCACGGAGGGGATCGGAAACGATCACAGAAAGACCGTTGCCTTTCCTACTTCATTATCTTTACTCCCTATACATGGACTAAGCTCAGAACTCTAGTTCTATCCATCTCTCTAGAGATGCAAAGAACAAGAAACGATGGAAATACGTGCTTGACTGCAGATAAGCTAGAAAGGCGCTTCCGTCGATATCACCGAATTTTACAAACTTTACTTTACTTACCTTCACAATAAATTAGACGTGCCTAATCAGGTGGGAACACTAACAGGGCACTGTCTACAAAACAAACACTTATTTACCACTGGAGCGACGGACAGTCTCGGGCGAAACATCTGCCCACGTAATCCAGGAATGCGAGGGAGTAACAGCACAACGAAAAGAAATCCTCAACTTGCTCCGCGAAGCCTGTGAAAATCTCAGGCAGATTTTTCCTGTCGGAGTTGGGCTGGCTTTGCTAGCAATATTCACGACTGATGTGGCGCAGTGGGCGAAGGTCCGCCTGCGACGCAGGAGGTTGCGGGTTCGTTTCCCACCTCGGAACAAATTTGTGTGCGATCTGCAGAAATTTGTTCCGTTTTTCTTGGTGTTTTCTATGTGTAATAACAAATATCTATCTATGTAATGTGTTAAGTATATCAGTCATCTAGTATCCATAACACAAGCTCTGCTTAAGTGTCTTGTCTAAGTGCTTATTTTGTAAGCCTAAAGAAATAAAGATTTTGATTTCTGATTTCTGATTTCTTAGCTTGGGGCTAGATATTACTCTGTCCCGCATTATTTATCTATACTGAAAAAAATGAACTCACTGCAGACTGTTACAAACAATCAGAGAAAGTTTAACTGATTCCAAACAACCTCCAGTCGGATACTATCAAGTTACTTTACTGTCTGAAGTAACCCTTGTGCCCAAAGCTAAGAGAAACATAGTAAGTCTATCACTCTGCGTTGTAATTAAAGTCAAATTGGGCAGTGCTTTGGCTGATTTATGGAGTTTGTAGCCTTTTACACAGTAGTGAGGTAATTTGAGAGAGATTGTTGCTTTGCTAGAAGTACATTTTTAGTGGACAGTCGTTTCATTTTAGTTTGAGCATCTAGAAGTTTTATTATAATACAAAAATTTTGTAATAAGTCATATAAATTATATCCAAATCAAGCAGAGCTTGTGTTATGGCCACTATATGATTACTATTTAAAACAAAACATGGCTTACATAGAAATGTATTTTTATTAAAGATAAAAAACATCCAGAACCGAAGCAGATTGTACGTACACTTATTTTAGCTTGGGCTAGATGATGTGATTTGTCCAGTATTATTATTATTTGTTCTAAGGCGGGAATCGATCCCTTCAACAACTTCCTGCGTTGAAATTGGTCTTTCGAGGTCGACAAATTTTAATGACTCAGTCCATAAAATATGTACAAAGTTTATTGAAGAATATTGGGGTGATTCTACGAAAACTCGTTTTTTGTCTGACTTCTGTGGCACATTTTTTTTTGTTGAAATTGCACATCATGATAGTATATTCTAAATGAAGATTTAATTTTGATTTTTTTGGTAGTGAAGGGAACTTTATTGGCTTTATGGTTACGGAGTTATTCAATTTTAAAAATATGGTGTCCACGGAAATCAGAATTTATATCACCAAAATCAAATATATTATGGGCATTACCCCCGAAATGATAGGAAACGCCAAAAAATGGCCCCCAGTACCCGGCCGCCTCGCTATTCCTGGCCATGGTAGC
Source organism: Eupithecia centaureata (assembly GCA_944547425.1). Classification (NCBI taxonomy): domain Eukaryota; kingdom Metazoa; phylum Arthropoda; class Insecta; order Lepidoptera; family Geometridae; genus Eupithecia; species Eupithecia centaureata. Next base: position 2,543,357 of record OX155683.1, read on the forward strand.
GGTCATGGTAACGGCGGGGCAGGGGGTGCTAAGAATCACCGGTATTTAGGCTACCACACGCTTACTGGAATGACCCTGGCAACGTTTAACGGACGCACTCTGAGGCTTGACCATCATTTAGCGCAGTTGGAAGTGGAGTTAGAGAACATTAAATGGCATGTTCTCGGGTTATGTGAAGTCCGTAGAGAGGGGGAGGACACCGTAACCCTAGACTCAGGCCATCTTCTCTACTTTCGTGAGGGTGATAAAACATCCCAGGGTGGAGTGGGTTTCCTCGTCAATAAGGCCCTCTCTAGCAACGTTCAAGAAATCTCCAGTGTGTCGACCAGGGTAGCGTACCTGATCCTTCGGCTTTCCAAGCGGTATAGCATGAAGGTAATTCAGGTCTACGCACCGACCTCGGCACACTCGGACGATGAAGTGGAGGATATGTACGAAGACATATCCAAAGCCTTACACAACACCACTAAGGCTCACTTCAACGTTGTTATGGGGGACTTTAACGGCAAGGTGGGAATCCAGACTGGCAATGAATCCCGAATAGGCCCGCATGGTTATGGAATCAGGAATCACAGGGGGCAAATGCTTGTCAACTTCCTTGAGAAAGAGGGACTGTTCTTAATGAACTCCTTCTTTAAGAAACAGCCTCAAAGGAAGTGGACGTGGCAAAGCCCCGACACTGTGACTAAAAATGAGATCGACTTCATCATGACGGATAGCAAGCACATATTCAGAGATGTCTCAGTGATCAACAGGTTCAATACCGGATCTGATCACCGAATGCTCCGAGGCACTCTGAATATCAACTTGAAGCTTGAAAGACACCGTCTGATGAAGTCCACGCTCCGACCAAATCCAATCCAAATCATGGCGGGCACCGAGAAGTTCGAGCAGCTACTCGGAGAAAGATTTGTTGCCTTGGAACCCACTGATGACGCTGACGAGAGCCTACACAATCTGGTCAAAACGTTGAGGGATGAGGGCATCAAGTTCTGCAAAAAACAGCGAACTGGCAAGAAGTCCAAACTCTCGGATGAGACTCTGGATCTGATGACAAGAAGACGGGAAACCACCCAAGTGTCTTCGGCAGAGAGGTCAGACCTGAACAAGCAAATTGCGAAGATGGTACGGCGCGACCTTCGGAGCTCCAACACACGCCTCATTGAAGAGGCGATAGAGCGAAACCGAGGGTTCAAAGTATTCACTCAGCAGCTTGGCAGGAGCCACCTAACGAAGCTTAAAACGCACGATGGGAGGACCGTACTGTCGAAACCGGAGATTTCAGCCGAGATAGAGGATTTTTATGGCCGTCTGTATACTGCACATGCCCCTCGTTCCCGACGAGACGACCTTGATTCTAGAGCCACCCTGACACGCCACTACACCGACGAACTGCCAGACATCAGTCAAGACGAAATCGTGTTAGCTTTGAGGCAGCTTAAAAATGGAAAAGCCCCCGGTGAGGACGGTATAACTTCAGAGCTTCTGAAGGCAGGAGGAGCCTCCGTTATACAGGAGCTACAACACCTCTTCAATACCGTCCTCCACAGTGGGAGAACTCCTAAGGCGTGGAGCGGGAGTTTGGTGGTGCTCTTTTTTAAGAAGGGTGATAAAACTCTCCTTAAAAATTACAGACCCATCACACTCCTGAGCCACATCTATAAGCTGTTCTCACGAGTGATCACGAATCGTCTCGCCAGGAGACTTGACGAGTTCCAGCCACCAGAACAGGCCGGGTTCCGCGGAGGATATGGCACCATAGACCACATACACACAGTGAGGCAGATTATACAGAAGTCCGAAGAGTATAATCAGCCCCTGTGTCTCGCTTTTGTGGACTATGAGAAAGCCTTTGACTCTGTTGAAACCTGGGCTGTTCTGGAATCCTTACAGCGATGCCAAGTAGACTATCGTTACATCGAAGTGCTGAGGTGTCTCTATGAAGCTGCCACTATGAGTGTCCAAGTACAGGACCAGCAGTCTAAACCTATCCAATTGCGCAGAGGAGTGAGACAGGGGGATGTCATATCCCCGAAACTGTTCACGAGCGCATTGGAAGATATGTTTAAGACGCTGGACTGGAAAGGTAAGGGCATTAACATAAACGGCGATTACATCTCACACCTGCGATTCGCTGATGACATAGTCGTAATGGCGGAGTCGCTAGAGGAGCTGACCCACATGCTGGACGGCCTAGCTTCAGCCTCGCGATGTATCGGTCTTGGCATGAATTTGGATAAAACCAAAGTCATGATCAATGGCCACATTGTTCCGGGACCGATCGTCGTAGATGGTCACCTTCTTGAAATTGTTTCCGAGTATACTTACCTTGGGCAGATTGTACAGCTAGGTAAAAACAATTTTGAGAAGGAGGCCAAGAGGAGGATCCAGCTAGGCTGGGCAGCATTTGGGAAACTACGTCAAGTCTTCTCTTCATCCATACCGCAATGTTTGAAAACGAAAGTTTTCAATCAGTGCGTCCTACCCGTAATGACCTACGGAGCTGAGACGTGGACACTCACGGTAGGGCTGGTCCACCAGTTCAAAGTCGCCCAGCGAGCTATGGAAAGAGCTATGCTCGGAGTCTCTCTGAAGGATAGAATTCGTAACGAATACATCCGACAGAGAACCAAAGTTATCGACATAGCTCAAAGAATTAGCAAGCTGAAGTGGCAATGGGCCGGCCATATCTCGCGAAGAACTGACAACCGTTGGGGTAAACGTGTTCTTGAGTGGAGACCGCGACTCGGTAAACGTAGCGTAGGACGCCCTCAGGCCAGGTGGGATGACGATCTGCGAAAGACTGCTGGCAGATGCTGGATGCGTCAAGCTGAAGACAGGGCGCTATGGCGCTCATTGGGGGAGGCCTATGTCCAGCAGTGGACTAATATAGGTTGATGATGATGATGATGATGAAAATCAAATATGGGTTGGTTTATCAATAAAAATATGTGTTTTCGGTAGTAAGTAGATTATTAAGCTTCTTAAAACTAAGGATCAATTATTTGACGTTTGTAGTTTTAATCAGTTTTTACAAAAATCACACTAATAATGTTTATCTTTGTATTAAAAATATTATAATTATTCATTTTGTATTTATTATAAACTTTTATCCTAAAAAACATCATAAAAACTGTAAAAAAATATTATTGAGATGTTAATCGACCCGCAAAATCCACGGAAATCAGTACCACGGAAATCAAAAATAATAACAAAATCTTAGCAATTTTCTTAATTTGCTGGTTTATTTTACATTGAAATATGCAGTCGAAATTAGGAACACAAAAGGCATGAATTATCTTAATTAATAAAACAATAGGATTAGCATAAACAAATTTATAGTCAACATGGTAATCAGAATTTCTAGATACCAAGCCACGGAAAGTGATTACGTACTGAAATAACAGAGTGACGTGGAGACATACACACTTGTACACACCACTGATGGGGCGTGACTGATAGTTTCTCTCGACCTAACAACTATTTACGCAGATGTTAAAGTACAGCATTTATGAATGAATTAGTGCGCACCAGGGGAATCAGAGCTAAACGACGGACGCGAAGTTATCTCGTTGTAACTTGTCAACTAAAGCTTAGTTTTGCGTAGTAATAGCGTCAAATAAGCAAGTAACTATCTGGGTTATTGTGAACCTATGTAAATTAGTACTAGTGTTTTCAGGAAATGATATAAAAATTTATTAACACAGGAACATGAGGTCCGGACGCACCACGGAAGTCAGAATTTCCAAGGATTTTATTTATTTTTACTTATTTTAAATAAGATTATTAAAAAACTAAAAAAGGCCTCCCCTATTATCTTTATCTAATCTACTATCATAAAAAAAATCAAAGGGCTAGGGATATTTTTTGTATGATTTTTGGAGCCGGACATGTTTTTTTCCACCCTGGGAGAATCACCCATTGACAGATTTTCATTGAAAACACACAAAAATTTGATTTAAAATGACTTGAAAAGTTCTAAAATGTGTGTTACATTAGGGCGTAAGATATTCAAAGGTACTTTCTAGTAAAGTTTGGTACACACAAGAACAAGCCTAGCTTATTACAATACTAGCGACCCGCCCCGGCTTTGCACGGTTTTATTATACGTATAAACATTCTTCTCCTTCCTCTATCCATTATAAAATGCATCAAAATCCGTTGCATAGTTTTAAAGATTTAAACATACATACATACATAGGGTTCTGGACATAGGGAGAGAGAGAACGACTTTGTTTTATACTATGTAGTGATTCTAAGCGACCTATAGAAAACACCTGATACCTACGGTTAGTATATCAAAGGCTTACATCTACTATTTGGCAGCAATTACCAGCGCATTCCAATTCGTCTCTGTCAGAGCATTCAATTACTGACTGATAAACAATACAGCAATCGGAAACAACTAACTAAATATTATACTTCCTATTGAACTATGCTCGTCACTATAATACCATTAAATCAATTATAAAGTTAAATCTTAGAGCTAGCGCGCACAGCACTTACATCTTCAACGAAGAAATTTACGATCACTGAATAGAAACAAATTTAAACTAGTATATACAATATACAATTAATAAACATAAGAGAACATACAATATTGAAGCAATTTAGCTAACTTTTAAATGACTGTAAACCTATTTATTGATAGTGACTAGGCTGACTCTAATAACACTTCTTCACAAATCTCCATTGTTGTTTCATTGTAAGTACCTAATACTTTTTCCTTTTTTATATTACAATCAAGGACTTTAGAAAGAAATTAAAACTTAAGTATATTACAATTTAGCTAACTGCAGACGGTTTCAAACAGTCGATATTTTTGGTAAATGAAAAATATAAAAAAATATTCATTTTTAATGGGGATTACATTTTAGAAGAGCTTTACCTAAGTCTGAATGTTTTACTATATTATTTCATGTTTGTTAGCTTTTCGACTTATGAAAGCTTTAAAAAGCTCTTTGGAGGGATAATCTTGCTTTTGTCAATTTTATGGATGTCAATATAAGTACACAAAAAAATAAAGAATCTTCTATTTCAGACGATTGATGTGGAGCCGTGAACTAAGTTCCGCCGCGCAGGAAGTTGTGGCTTACTATACTAAGCTTGGGGTTAGATGATGCTGTGTGGATTGTCCAGTGTTATTTGTTTATTTACTAGCGACCCGCCCCGGCTTCACACGCTTTTATTATACGTATAAATCTTCCTCTTGAATCAGTCTATCTATTAAAAAAAAACCGCATCAAAATCCGGTGCGTGGTTTTCAAGATTTAAGCATTCAAAGGGACATAGGGGTATAGGCATAAGAATAAATAATAACTAGAAGCGACTCTTCTTTGATCTAGTCCCAAACGCCGACATTTATATACCTACTTCCCCCTTCACCTTGTTACGCCCCTCTGTCGTCCAGGCGTTTTGCCAGGGTTGCTACTGCACTGTACCGCCGCGCCCCGCCGCCGTCGCGTCGCAAGGCGAAGCGAGTGAGAAAAGGTCAACGACCGATGTTTCTCGTTCCTTTGATTAGGTACCTACCTAATTATTAGATTGGAACCTACAAAAACAATAATATTTAGAAAATATTACTTACATAGGGCAGGTATTATCATTACCTTTTAGCAATCTAAAAAAACTTAAATTTGTCTTCGTTTTTGAGTTATTGTCACACCACAATAACTTGATCGTGACGCCATATTATAGAGGTAGGTACCTAACTTACATAAATATTAAAATTGGCGTGCGGCTTCGCCGGCTGAACAGCCCTACTGAATGGGCCCGCCCACTGCACGTTTAACGTGCAGAATCGCGTAGGCTAATATCGTGACCTTGAGAGCGTTCGGAGCGAAGTTTCCATTCTACTCTGTTATTGTCTATTCTTATGGTATAGGGACATATTAAGGACATAGAAACAGAGAAAGCGACTTTGTTTTATACTTTGTATATTTGTGATTAATCATAAGTAGGTAGTACATACCACTTTTCCTTGTCTTGACTTCATAAAGACGGATATTTCTAAGGTATTTTTCCTCACAGCATTAGCCAAGTTTTTTTTATTAAATTTCAAAGTTATATAGTAAAAACTACCTACATTACAAAATGCTTTGAATCAGACTGTAGATTTCCAGCGAAACCGCAATTTAGTATCAAAGTCACCAAAATGCTGGGAAATCCTTTCTATTTTCCCTAAAAATACGTAGAAAGCTGCTGTAACACATGTTTCTATTACCGCTGCTTCACATGAGAAAACAGACGAGAGATCAAATTGTTTAGTTAGTAATTCGGTGCAATACGACTGTCATAACATAACTCTTATGTGCAACTAAACTTATGTATCTTTATAATTGTACTCAGAACTTTCGAAAAATACAATTATTTAATTGAATCATAGAAGAGCAGAACATCCGGCACAAGTATATTTTTCATGAAAGGATACATTTTCAAATACGTATTCAAATTTCAACTCATGATCCAAATCTACCTTGGCGTTAAAATCAATCCCCTAGCGTTAATCATCAATATCATCAACCTATTTTAGTCCACTGCTGGACTAACGTTAATAAAACCAATCAAAAACCCTCTGGGTTAATAAAAATATCTGAGAATCCGGTTGATGCGACGCGTGATCTGAGAGCTAATCAGTATCTGGCGAAGCGCATTAGCATTATGTATATGCTAATGCGCTTCGCCAGATACTGATGATGACATCAGCGGGGTGTAATGCACCCTACGTCTTGGGGATGCCTTCGACTGACTGATATAAATCAATTATGCTACCTCTAGACGGTTTGCAACAGTCTGCGGGTAGCTATGTTTTTCAATTCCTTATTATTTTTAATTCATTTCTGTTTTGATTGTTATGAACTTAGAAATTAAAATCACTACTGTAATCGGCAATTCGCTTGCCTTCCGAGGTAATGGTGACTCAAATGACACAACCCCTAATTTTTGTGGACCTACTTAAAGCACTTCGCATTCAGGTCGCGACTGGAATATACCTTCCCTTATTATACTCTCTAACAGTCGATTAAACATAAAAGTTTGTCCTCTAGCTTCCACCGTAGCGAATCTTTTCCACAGCGTAATTTCACCTGCAACCTGGGTCTTTCATTGGCTTGCAAAATTGTGTTTGGAATTCGTTCGTATATCCTTTGCATACGGTTTTCGAGATTAAATTGAAGACTTGAAATAAATTAAAATTGATTAAATTCTTTCTTTTAATGCGTAGGTATTTTATGACCATTGTGCAGCTTTAGCCAAGTGGCATTCGCTATGAAGCGATTCCATTTCTATAATCGTCTTGGCTGAAACGATACGAGTTTCTCAACTTTCACTTAATTTTATAACCAAAACTCAGGGATAATGAAAAATTAAATTCATAACATAGGGATTATGAAATTAGGAAAATAGGGATCATAGGGAAATAGGATATATCAAAGGAAAATAGGGATCATTCTTACCATAGGGATTATGAAAATTTATATTCTGTATGTTATTTCTTCATCGCCGTTAGACAGTGGTCTTATGAAGTCTTCACATCAAAGAAGACAGTCAACCACTGAAGTATAAAAAAATAAATTTACTAAAGCAGCTTGGGGGACCATCGTGGAATTTTCCCATAATGAAAGTCTAAAAATTTTATAAACTGATGATATTTTCTAAGGTCAGTAAATACAACAACGACCGATGTGGCGCGGTGTGCGAAGCTCCACTTGCGATGAAGGAGGATGCGGGTTCGATTCCCGCCTTGAGACAAATGTTTTTACGATCTAAGTACTAATATTTGTTCCAGTGTTTTGGGTATTTTCTATGCACGCACAATACGCACCTATCGAATCAGTCATATCATACAAATAATAGCTTTGCTTGGCTTGTGTCTAGATGATGCTGTATGTTTCGAATTGTACAAAATCATAATGCAAAACATATTAGCAGCATTATTTTATAACCTTTAATTTTATTATTTAATGAACAGACAGACCGACGTACCTATCTAAAATTTGGCTAGGGGCTATCATCATCAGAATATCCTTTGATCGCAATTCCGTTATAAAAACTTTTAAGTTATATTTTCTTTTTCCATTATTCAATATCACAATCACCTTCCAGTCGTACCTCGAAGCCTTAGGATTTATCGTCGAAACTCTCTGTAATTTATGTTCGACAATAAGTTAGAGGCTCACAAAGTTTTGGGACCTACTCTTACCTACTTCATTATTTGGTTTGCTTTTAATTTATAGAAGTTTACGATTTAAGTGATTTTTTGGAAAAGCTGTTTTTATACAGTTGTAGTTTACATTAGTAGTGTCACAAAATGATTATAATTATGAAGAAATAGGCCATTTTTACCTACCAAACCTGTAATATTGGCATATAGGCATATGACAGGTTTGTCAGGTAAAAAATGGTCTATTTCTTCATATTTTTTACCTGGCAAACCTGTCAGATAGGTATTTGACAGGTTTGTCAGGTAAAAATGGTCTATTTCCTAAAAATTATTATCATTTTGTGACACGACTTATGTCGACTACAACTGTATAAAAAAGCTTTTCCTAACATCAGCTATTTTAAAACCATAGTTTTTTGATATTGTATTGTAGATGAGGACAGGCAAGCAGAATAATTGTATCTTTACTAATATTATAATTTGGAAATTTGGTATGTGTGGATGTTTGTTACTCGTTCATACAAAAACTACTAAACGGATCAAGCTGAAATTTTAAATAGACGTAGTTTTAGCCCTGGAATGCTTTAAACTTCTTTTCATCCAGCCCTCGTCTGCACTACATTTCAAAAATGTTTGATATGTTACAATTTCGATTTAATTTATGCTATGGTTGAGAAAGCTCTTTATCCTCTTTCAGTTTCGATCAAAGCAAGCACTTGTTTTTTTTTACATCGAGGTAAGGGAACGTGCTCCAGTTCAATATAAACCCTTCATGCTCTTTACAATCCTGAATACCGATCTGAAGTATGCCTGTAAAATCGAAAAAGTCTATAATTATGTGTTAATCAAGGGCTCGAACTACGTTTATTTAATTTCAGATCCTTTCAGTAGTTTTTGCGTGAAAGAGTAACAAACATAAATATTCATACGTCTATACAAACTTTTATGGTTATAATATTAATAAGGATTAGAAGTAGGTAGGTAGTAAAACTTCGTTTGTACAGAGCTACGGAGCAAGCTCTCATCTAATACAAATCCTGAATATTTGAATTGGCTGATGTATTCCTGCAGTGAAATCTAGAAAGTTGAAAAATTCGTTGTTCATGGCGAGCAAGCAAATCCTCTTCCGATACGAGACAATTGCAGAGAGCCTGAAGATTCATAAATAAATAACACTGGACGTTTTCAAAAATATCCAGTAGTAGGTAGTTGGGTAGTGAAAACTTCGTTTGTACTAGGATACGGAGCGAGCTCTCATCGAATACAAGCCCTTAACGCCCCTACATACCTGAAGAGCTGATTTATTCCCGCTGTAGCTGCCCGGATAATGTATGGCTCTGTTTAGTTATTGGAGTTTCAGGAAGTAATTAGGTACAGTTTAATGTGCTGTAGGAATGCCCTGATGGTAGGTTTTTTCTGTGTACTGAGAACTGGAACTGTAACTTTCCAGGTCTCGTTAGGTGCTATAAGAGAAATTATTACTTAATATAATAACAATAAATAGTAAAAAAAAAAATCGGTTTGAAACGAAATTTTTAGCATCAATTACAATCTACAAAATAAAATACAAAGATTATAATAATATAATACAAAGTAGTTTCCCGCTGTCTGTTTGTCTGTCTGTCCCTACTTAGGTCTGATTAAAAATCCTAAAAAAAAGAAAAAAATTAAATCTTTGTAACTGAGAAACGGATTTTTTGCGCTTAAAGATAGAAAGATTCAACTGGAAGGTTTATAATTATGTATAATACATGCATAATGCATTGCACCCGTGTGAAGACCTACCTTTGGGTGATGAATCTATTTATTGATTTAATAATTCTAATTTAATAATAAATCTTGTAAGTGCCAGATTCAAAAAGCAGTTCTCCTGGACTCGGCACGTATTGTCAGGAAGTTCCTCTGTCTGCAACCCTAGTCACCGGCTGCTTGAGCCTAGCTTCGCGGCCGGTGATCCACCGTTTTGATATATTTTTTACTGTAGATTAGTTTTAAAATATTATTGTGTTTCCTATACAAAATAATGTGTTTCGAAAAATAAATGAACTGAAATCTAATTATAAAGCTTTGAAACACACGTGCGTATAATATGCAAAGATTTGCAAGAATTTAATCATAAAATTTCACAGTTTGTAAAACTCCCAGACGGATCACGTACAGTGCTCGGCCTTTTCAGAGCAAGTCAACGAGGCATTGCCTATATCGATTTCACATCTCCATAGAGTAATTTCATCACAATATCATTCCGGCAGATGTCGCTAAGTGCTCATTATTATTCAAAGTGGCTTTTACACGTTGACATAATACGGTATTGCGTACCTTACACCCTGTATCCACTAAAGCAGAAAAACAATATCACTACATAGTATAAAACAAAGTCGCTTTCTCTGTCCCTATATCCGTATGTCCCTATGTATGCTTAAATCTTTAAAACTACGCAACGGATTTTGATACTGTTTTTTTATAGATAGAGTGATTCAAGAGGAAGGTTTATACGTATAATAAAATCATGCGAAGCCGGGGTGGGTCGCTTAAAATTTTATATGTCGATGTCGGGTCGTAGAATCAGCCCGTTTGTAGAATGGGAATTCAATCAATTGCCTTTGCTGATTTTTGAACGATTGATATTCAACGAAAAAACTGCAAACAATACATAGAAACGATGTAGCGACAAATTCATAAAGATGATGATAATGTTATGTTATTTGACACCATGCTATTGATTATTTGCATACATCTCTGGGGCCGAATTAAGCTAAACAATCGCTTTACTATACTATATAGAGATATAATAATACTCGTATTTTTTATTTTTACACTAAAACCCTTAGGGGGTGTGCAATAAACTCTAAAATTTGTGTGAAAAAGCTCTGGTTCGCGGGCGAAGCCGCGGGGCGCATCTAGTATAGCATAAACTGAAACAGAAACTAATATATCTTTCTGTGACGATACCATTGTGAAGTACGTGATTAATTTAGTAGAAAAGAGGCCTTGATATGCTCCGTGATTGTATGGTAGATATTGGCCTTTAGGGCGATTTTATCGGAAAGAGATACCTTCCTAATTAATAATAATTAATCAAATCTTATTAATCTGTCGTCATGCGTTGATCTTTGATCTCACTTTGGCTTCTTATATCTTTAGTAAAAAACAGTAGGTACGAAAATTTAAGACATTGATAATTTAAAAAATAGGGAGAAGTAAAGATACAATTTGGCAATGTAGGAAATTTTGGAAATGTAGGGAGAAGTAAAGATACAATTTGGCGATAAATACCAATTATAATTGGTATTTTTGGCCAAATTGTATCTTTACTTCTCCCTACTAAAGATACAATTTGGCGATAAATACCAATAATTGGTATTTATGGCCAAATTGTATCTTTACTTCTCCCTACTAAAGATACAATTTGGCGTTAAATACCAATAATTGGTATTTATGGCCAAATTGTATCTTTACTTCTCCCTACATTTCCAGCGCATTGCAGTGGTGTTGACTGGTCACGGGACGACTGATCTTCTAAGACGAGTCTCGGATGGTCAAAACTGAGTGATTTCAAATACCTATTGCAATGGAGTAGGGGAGTTTAGTGACACGACTGCTTGCACCGCGACTAAAAGCCGTATTTCTAAATCAGAATTTCAGAATATATAGGTACCTAAATTAAAATCTTCTTTATATTTATTTATTCTTAAGTGCTAGTAACTCCATCTCTGAGTCATAAACTGAATCCTTTCAACACATTTTGGTGCGTAGTTAATGTACAAAAACCAAAGATGTCACACTATCACCCCACAGTTAACTATACTTTTGATTTGTGCGAGATATACTGGTAGTTATCGTCATAGTCATTAATTTAGGGTCAATCAAATTACGTGCACAATTTACCTAGTAATTGAGGTGACACAATTGATTTGATTAAAATATTGACTGGGAATGCTCTGAGTGAGTTATTGATTAACCGCTTATCTAGCTTCCTTGAAGTAATTAGAAGGTTTTTGATAAAAAATATTTTAGGTTTAATCAGTTGTTGTTTGGTTTTTTTCCACTATTGTACCAGAACATGAAAAAGGCAAAGATTATATTATAGTAACGAACGTAAGGTACCTACTTGGTCTTAGGAAAAAGGTAATATAAGAAGAGGAAAGTCGATAGCTGACATTTTGACACTTTTATGAGTACAATTTCAAAATAAAAAAAACGATTCTAATTATTGACTCGTTTTTTTTGTTTCAAACTTTTTTTTTTGTTTTTGTTTGGGCTGAGGAAACTATGTCAGCATGTCAGTTTACAGGGGCTTTTCCTCTTCTCTATTTCTTAGGTTTTGAAAATTTTAACTACAAACGATGCGAAAGTCGGACTATCAAAATGTCCGCTGTAAAAACTCCCCACCCCAAAAACTCTACACAGCTCTACCTAGCTGTCTAGATTTAAAGCCGTTTTTAAAAACCTAGCTACATCCCGTAAATTTTGTTCAAACTCTGATGGATGGTAACGATGACGTCACTAACACTCTATGCTCGTTCAAGGCACAGTATAAATCACCAGGTTTCAGTAAAGTGGTGTTGCGAGTGAAGTGTACGCATTATTCATAATAAAACAGTGTGGGAAACAAAAGTGATTTTACGTACAGTAATTTGCTGGGTTGAAGATTCTTTTACAATAATATAATAAAAGTTGAAGACAGGTAAAGTTTGAGAGTTTGTTTTGATGTAGGTTTTTAATTTATCGTTCACGATGAAGATTTATAGGGACATATTATAAGGTCAAATATTATGGGAACTCTGTCTGTCTTTTTCGCTTTCACGCCTAAACGACTAAACCGATTTTAATGAAATTTGGTGCAGAGATAGTCTAGAGTCTGAAAAAGGACAATGATTACTTTTTAATGCGTAAAAAGGTTGTAAGACATTGAAATAGAGGATGGAATTTTTAAGGAAGTTTCGTCATTTATGCTTATTTTTTAGGTTATTTAATAAATAAATATCACATTCGAAGTTTGTAGAAATGTGACTATTAAAGGAGTTAAATAAAAATAGAACATGAAAGTTTGTATGCAAATTTATGTCAGGTTTATATGACTGCCAAAAGTCACTATTCCGATCGGACGAAGTCGCGAGCATGCACCAAATATGTACTTAGCGACCACCAAATAAATAATAAATAAATAAATAATTCCGGACAGTCCACACAGCATCATCTAGCCCCAAGCTAAGCAGAGCTTGTGTTATGGGTACTAGGTGACTGATATATTTAAAACAATACTACCAAAGTTAAGGTTATGTTCGTTGAAGACCATAAATTTCAATTCACCACTTCCAAATAGCTAAACATTTACAGACACGTATATATAAATAGATTCCAAATAGCCCTATACAAATTTGCATTTAATTTCCGCCACAATCGGCCGCGAATCGTATCACAAATTGCCAATCCCATTTCACGGCTGCAAATTAAATTTTCGTTGAAATTTATTTGTAAATTTCTAAATTTTCTACGGTCCAAATGTATTTAGGATATTATCATTTTGCATGTTGTAAATTTGTTGTTTTTGATTAAGAAATACATGCAGCATATTTAACAAAATCAGTATCTAGATGTAAATTGTATCAAGCTAGTGTGTAACATATTTTGATGGTGGAATAAAGAAATTATCTATCTAAAAAATACACACCAGACAGTTTTATCATTGAATTTTATCTCGGATAAATATTTCTAACGAAAGTAAAGCTTACTGTTGTATGTTGATTTATGATTTTTTTACATACTATTATACAATTTAGCCTGAACATGTGTCATGTGTTTCAGGCGAAAAAGTGCATAAATAAAACATATTAAACCTAAATAACTGCATGATATTTATGTTGCCCATAATGCTCAACTTGGAATTATGCTATGAGTTTATTAGCTATGAGTTTTCCTTAATGCGCTACTAATTTTGTTCCCCAATGCTAATCTCAAATATTAATTGCCAATTGAACACTAGATTTCTACCTAAAGAGATATTATCGGTCTGAGACAATAATAAATCCGGTAAATTAACGCGACTCAAATGTAAACATATAGATAAATAAAGATGTCAACATAGATAAACTAAGCCAGGGGACCAAATAGCATTAAGGTAAGGAAATTGTTCATTTCAGTAAACGAGCAAATTCAACATTTGCTGCGGATTCCATGATTTAGATTGTGCCGGCATTGTAGCTTTTTATGGATAGCTGGTTCATTTATGGTATCTTAGGTTCATAGAGGCTATGTATCCCTGTTAATCGATCTTAATTTTAATCAAAATTAGATTATTAAAGAGAAAACGAAGTGACTCATTAAGAGATCTCCTTCTCTGCTTTGAAATGTACATTTTTGAATACCTTGCAAATCTCGGTACCCTAAGTTAGTCACGATTGCAAGAGGAGCAAATGCGAAAACTCTGTCGAGTCCTCCATATTTGCGCCTCTTGAGATCATCCTAGGTACCGCACAATCCAATACGTATTAATCTAATACATAAATAATGCTGGACAATCCACACAGCATTATCAAGCTCCAAGCTAAGCAGAGCTTGTGTTATGGTACCCATGACACGATTCACAAGTAAAATGATATACTTAATACAATACAATACTGTATGTGCATACGTACAGATATACAGATAAATTTAATATAACAGAACCCACCTAGAACCAAGAAAATATTTGTAGAAATAACAAACATTTGTCTCAAGGCCTCCAATTCCAATCCAACCTGCAACCTCCTGCTTCGCAGGCGGACCTTCGCTCGCCGCGCCACATCGGACGTTACTTACCTAGCTTTCCTGATTTTCACTGCCATGGTACATCCAACGTTATTTCGGAGGTTTGAGACCCGTCCAATTAACTAGTTTAGGTTCAAGTGTATTTATTAATTAACGCCTTGGATTAGTTACAATCTAATCCCGCATGGGGTCAAAATCTTGACTAATCTTAGTTTTGGGAAATTATCTTGGGACAACTGTATTGTATTGTATTAAGTTACTAGTTCCAATAATACAAGCTCTGCTTCGCATGGGGCCTTGTGAATTGTCCTGAATTATTTATAATATTATTATTTTGAACTTTTAAAGCTACAAGACTACGTAGCGGGTCGGATTGAAATTTATCCTAATATGTAAATAAATTGCTCAATAACCTATGTCCAGCTTTGAACTATAGATTGATGATGATAATGATGAGCTACATAAATCAGTTCCCATGGAATGGAAATAACCATTAAACGTTTCTATGAAGACAACGCGTTCGAAATCGAGGGAAAAAACTAGCTTTAAACAAAAAGTGCATTACCTTAGAATAAATAGTTTTAGAATAACTAGCTAGTTATTATAAAATATTAATATATAACATATATTATAATAACATATATAATAATATATAATACTAGCTGGTGCCCGCGACTTCGTCTGCGCATGATTAGTATTTCGAGTACTCCCTATATTACTTGCGTATTTCCCATTCTCGTGGGATTTTCGGGATAAAATAAAGCCTATGTGTTATTCCAGCTTATAATCTATCTCTGTGCTAAATTTCATCCAGATCCGTTCAGCAGCTTTTGCGTGAAAGAGTAACAAACATCCATCCATCTATCAATCTATCCATTCATACTTACAAACTTACGCGTTTATCAGTTCAAGTCAGTAAAATTTCTCACAGCATCACTGAACGACGCGTGTGTACGCGCGTCGTTCAGATGCTGTGAGAAATTTTTGAAAACCCGTATAGCCCAGGGGAACCAAACTGAATTCCGGGATAAAATGTATCCCATGTCCAATCGTCCCGAGTTCCATTCGAATTCATTCAATTCCGTCATGATGCGTGGTTAAAGAATTTTTCTTTCACCCTCTCTCCCAGGGGAACCTTACCGAATTCCGGGATAAAAAGTATCCCATGTCCTTCCTTGTACTATGAACTCAAATCGTCCCGAGTTTCATTCCAAGTCATTCAGCAGTTTCGGCGTGATGCGCGGTAAAGGAATTTTACTTTCATACCCTCTCCCATGAGAACCTTACTGAATTCCGGGATAAAAAGTATCCTATGTCCTTCCTCGTAGTATGACCTTTAATCATGCCGAGTTTCATTTCAATCCATCAAGTAGTTTCGGCGTGATGCGCGTTTACGATACAGACAGACAGACAGACAGACAGACAGACAGACAGACAGACAGACAGACAGACATGAATGAAAAAAATTACAGTTTTGGCTTGAGTATCGATAATAGAGAGCCCTCCAAAAAAAAATTTCAATATATCTTCAATGTACAGAATTGGACCTGTTACAGTTTTATTATAAGTATAGATTATTATATATAACATATATAATAATTGAATTTTAAGCAAATAATTAAATTTTATAATAATCAACAAACAAATAAATATGCTAAATCAAGGCTCTAACGAAATAAAGTTAATTTTTCTCGTCTGCAAAGCTTATTTTTCTGAAG
The DNA here is from genome assembly GCA_944547425.1 of Eupithecia centaureata. NCBI lineage: Eukaryota > Metazoa > Arthropoda > Insecta > Lepidoptera > Geometridae > Eupithecia > Eupithecia centaureata. The sequence continues at coordinate 2,559,986 of OX155683.1, forward strand.
GAAGGTTGATTTTTAATGTTATTTATTCGTCGACTCAAATTATGCGGAGCGAGAACGTGATGGAGAAACTGTCATGCGCATTAGTATAGCGAATCAATTTCCATCCCATACTAAGAAATCTCGATAGAAAAATGAACATTTCTGCAATTTTTGAGACCTTAAATTTTAAGAAACGATATCTTAAGAAATTTAAACTTATAGAAACAAAACTTCAAGATAAGAAACTCAAAGAACTTCTTAAGTATTTGATGTTTTTTATAAATTAAGTTTGCCAATATTTCGGCAGAAATACATGCGTTTGCATGATGTTATAAATCATGATACATTCATGAGTATAGCTGCGCTTATAGCTGCGTTATTAGTGTATCTTTTTCAGACAAACATATGTAAAATGACTAACATATTATGGAATGTGAAAATGTAATGTATACTTAATGTTTATCAGTCATTATAGTACCTTTGGCACAAGCTCTGCTTAGCTTTGGGCTAGATGATGCTGTGTGGATTGTCCAGCATTATTTACAAATTTATATACTTATTTTCCTCTGTGTATATGATATTTAGCTTATTAGTTATCTAGTACAAGCTCTGCATAGCTGTGTTTATTATTACTGGAAAGACGTCCTTAGTAGGGGAAATCAAGTTGCCGCGTTATCAACATAAATAATTTCCTATTACAAGCACACACTAAGCTGCTTTTCCAATCTTCTAAAATAAACATTAACTTGCTTGAATCTCGGATTTTCTGACTCCTTGAAATCGAGTGCCTAAGTTAACAGTAATCTTTCTATCGCTTGAGGATTTGTTTACAAAAATGGCGGATTATGGAAATTACAGATTTGAACTTCTTTTTTGGGAAATAAAACATGAACGTCACTTTTTCTCGGTATGTAGTGCTTTTTGAGAAATTGGCTAGTAACCAAGTACTTGCATGGGCCTCATTGTGTGGAACGCTACATGTGTCGGTCGACACACTTACGCCTTCTCATCTTCCAAGGACATCCAGAAAAGAAGGTCCGATGGCGAATCGCCACTAACTCCCACGAGGGCCGGTACGGCGACAGATTTGGCTGAGGATATCAAAACGCGCAATTAAGCAGGTCTCGACAGAGCCTACGCATTTGCTCCCCTTGGAGTCGAGACCTTAGGTCCGTGGGGTATTGAAGCTCGGGCTTTAAAAAAAATATCTCAGGGTCTGGTCGATGCGACGAGTGACCCGAGAGCTGCTGAGTATCTGGAGCAGCGCATCAGCATTTTTAAATAAATAAAAATAATATAGCATCAGCATTACTACATTGTGTCTTCGGGATGCTTCCGACTGGTATTTATATTGATCAGTTGAGCTACCTCTAGACTATTTGCAACCGTCTACTGCTAGTTCAATTGTTTCGATTGTGTATGTTAGTTTTAATTTGTTTTTATTCCTTGAAAGTATCTCTAAAAGTATGAATTAATTCGGTTCCTAGCTGTATCATTTCGAACTCTAGATAAATTTATGTAATACCTTAAATAATCGTAGTCGTTCCTTAATTCGCCAAATTCCTGAAATAATGGTAAAATATCACGAAACCCACATTAAGATCTTATCGAAATTCTTTATCAAGTCCTATTGAGCGATAAACTAATATTGTTCACGAAAATAACGCATTATCCAAATTATTTCCTGGAAAAATATAGCGATATAGATTTCGCTTTAGATTTCCAATGGATTATTTTGAGACTGGTGAAAGTTTGTTTCCGTATCCGGTTCCGTGCGGCAATGCTCAAAGCTTTACTAAAATAGCCTGTTTACGTTCATTTTCTTGAGTTTGCTTCAGAATTTTTAGCCATGAAAGAAAACAATCTCAGCACACGAACTACGGTTTATGTTCGACGTAACCATAGACATAGATTTTTTTCACAAGTTTATGGACATAACACATTTGTGACTTAAGGGCGCATAATATGTACTTATCTTATTCTCTGTTCTGAGGCTAGGAGTCAAGGACAATAAACGGTCACACTTAAGATACTACATATATTTGTTATCAGCTCATCCCCTCCGCAAAATACATAGGTATGTAATACCTACCTACAAAACTTTTGGTGGTGGAAAAACTTCAAAAATGAATGAAAGATCAAATCTTTGTTAGTGTGCGAGTTTTTTGTTTGCAGCAACCTCATTTTACTCTAAAGAACCAAGTACCAACTTGGTTGGTTCTTTAAAGCAAAACGAAAAAAAAATAACTAAAATCATTTTACTACGAATACGTACGTACGTATTAATAAGTTTACACCATAGACCTGAAATACTTAAACATTTTTTGTTTTATTTTTAATATACTTAATGGTTGTTTAATATTTTTATTTCTTTTTTTTTAATAAATATTTAATAACAACGAAAATTACAAGCAAGGAATACAAAAATTACAACTAGTATTTACAATTGAAACGATTGAGCTATCTGCAGACGGTAGCAAACAGTCTAAAGGTAGCTCAAATTATCCATGTCAATACCAGTCGGAAGCGTCCCCAAGACACTGGCTGCATTACCACGCTGTATGGCAATGCTGATGCGCTGAGCCAGATATTCACCAGCTCTCGGGTCACGCGTCGCATCGACCAGACGCTCAGATATTTTTTTAAAAACCCGGTGAGCCTCGGTACCCACGGACCTAGGGTCTCGACTCCAAGGGGAGCAAATGCGTAGGTTCTGTCGAGACCTAAATATTTGCGCCTCTTGAGATGAGAGCACTTTTTTTGAGATCCTCGGCCAGATCTGCCGCCGCACCAGCCCTAGTGGATGTCCTTGAAAGATGGGAAGGTGCAAGTGTGTCGACGCATGCAGCGTCCCACACAATTAATTTCTTAATTTTTAGGAGATAATCTCTTTGCATTTATTTAAAAAACCATTTGCCAATATTTTAGAAGGTAGGTACTTATTTCCGCCGCCATTACAGCAATTGCAACTTTCCAGCCGATATCTAAGAATAGGTAATACAATAGGTAGTTGGCATGTAGACACTCGGCTTCATCATCATCATCATCATGATGATGATGATGATGAAGCCGAGTGTCAACATGTAGACACTCGGCTTGCGAACTGTCAATTTGGAAATCGTCGTGAGAATTTTTCCGAGTTCTTCTTTAGCTCAGCTCTACCGTTCTTTTAGAAATAAATTGTTCTTCTAAAGATTGACTGTTACGAGATTGTAACAGCAAGCTGTGGGTAGTTACTCTCTGAGATTCTAAGTATTCACCAATATTCGCCACAATGTTTATAATGTTTGTAAGGCTTAGGCGAAGTACGTTCTTAGGGCACTATAGCGCTCATTTGGGGAGGCCTATGTACAGCTGTGGACTTTAGATATAGGTAGATGATGATGAAGTTAGTACCTACCTGAAATATAGTTACATAAGATTATAATGTTTGATCAGACTATGTATTTATATTTAATTCTTTTTTGGCACAATTAGAGTACGCGTTATTTTGAAGATTTTTTTTCGTTATGTCTTGCCAAAGATCACAGGACATTATTTGATCACCATTCACCGAACTATAACGTATGCAGGAAACCAAACTTGTTCATACCACACTATGAGAAAACATATTTATAAATTATTACTCCGAGTCGCTTTATATTTTTTCCGAGCAATATTGTCGAACAAACTTCGAAGCGTGGTTCAAAGTTTAAAAGGAACGGAATCCGTCGTAAAATATTTATTAAGGCTTTCACGGATGTATAAATTATTAACGCGAGTGCTGCGGCTTTAAATAATAAGCTATTGGTTTATTTTTTAAGATTAAGTAACAGGATCATAACCAAAGAATTATTATATTATATAGATATTATTAAATACTACTCATCCCATATTATTCTAAGTAAAGATTTATTTTATCATCACACAAAGTGACATTGACATTTCCTTCCGATTCTATTTTTCCAAAAGTCCGCTCGATTCTTGTTCGACTCGACATAAGGTACATCACTCGAGAATAGTCCCCGTCAGTAATTAAAAGTTTACTGCACCCACCATTAGGGTAAGCCGCCCAATTACCGCCTGTGACAGCTACGGCGAGCACGCGCTATGTCCGGTTTAAAAATAAACGCGTTTAATGTTCTATTTTTAAAACCTTTTTTGGTTTGGTAAAAGATTTGTCATATTTCTGTCGGCTGTTCAAAGCGTTTGGATAATGCTATTGTTAACACGGTAAGTAAATTTTGGAATACAGGTTTTATGTATACAGATAACAAAATCTTTTACTAGATACCTTTGAGATGATAAGATAAAAAAATGAATATAATTTAGGCATAGGTAATAGCATTGTAACTGCACCTTATGTAAATCGCATGTCTATACAGAGTCGAAATAGAGTAAAAAAAGTTACCATTTGACAACAAAACATCTTAAATTAAATAAATAATGCTGGAAAATCCACACAGCTTCATCTAGCCCCAAGATAAGCAGAGCTGTGTTTAGCTAAGTACTATTATGACTATATAATTACTACAATACATAATATAGAAAGAAATTTTATGGCGGTATGCATAGAAAACACCCAGAACCCCGAAATACGCGAAATAGGTAATATTTGCAGATCGTACAAACATTTGTGCCAAGGCAGTAATCGAACCCACAACCTCATACGACGCAAGGAGATCATCGCCTACCGCTAATTATAAATCAGCAAGTATATATTCATAAACCCGAGATTTCTGGAACTAAAGCAGTTCACGCACTCGTCAAGGTAAACCACCCTATTACGAACTATGACAGTGACAGGCCAACGTCCGCGGACCCCCAGCGAACGGACGCACGTTTCCGTTCCAAAAATAAGCGGACATAAATAGATGGTCCGTTATGGCTCTTTTACCCTAGTGTGAAGGGCTTAAGTATTGGCGGGTTGATTCATGAGGTGCAGCATAGGTTTTAATAAGTATTATTCTGGAACCTATTAGTTTTTGTATTGCTACGGAACTCTATCGTAAGCGTGTCCGAAACGCTCTTGAGTAATTTAAGCTTAAACCATATAAGGACGTGATTTTTTTGAGCATAATAAAAGTTCGACAGATAAAAAAAAATGCAAGTAACTACAATACAATGTACATGCATAATAATAACACGATTATTATGAAAAATCCAATTTATTCCCAAAAACTTAGAAATTCAAAATTCAAAAGATCTCTTTCGGATAAGGAACATGTTAAATGATACTATGTATGTGGGTAATTGTCTTGCAGAAAATTCTAGAAATCAGAAAAATCTAGAATTTCCCGCGCGACAAGTGACAATCAGTCTTGGCTAAGTCTGAGGAAGCTGGCAACAAACATGATTAGGTTACTCCAGTCGAGCAAACACAGAAAGAAACAAACAAAACACAAACGCAAAGCAAGCAACCATAGACACTGCATCAACAGCTACTCGAAGTAGACTTGGGTAAAATAAAATATCGATGTTTTCGGCCGCGAGAGTTGTGTATTCTGCAGAACTACACAACCCTTGCGGGCAAAAATATCCATCATTTCCATGTTCCAACTGGTATTGATATGCATCACTTCAGCGTATTAAATAGAGACTATGGTCAGTGTTCTTCAGAGTCGAGTCAGATTCAAATTCTTAATATAGTAATTAATAATATCTAAGTGCTAAATCAAAAAAATAAATAAGATGAAGCTGCTTACTGTTCGATTGTCCCTTGGTGAACACTGCTCTAAGAGGCTTTGAGACAAACCGAATCATGGTTTCTTTGTTTCTAATCCTTGACTGTAATTTTCTTTTTATTAACTAAGGTATGGGATATCTTCTACATTTTAAAAGTATCTATTCATGCATTGGTAGGTATGTGATTAGTATTAATAATGGTAACTTCATTAAATTATTTGTATACTTTTTGAATTCAAATTTTGAATAGGTACATTGAGTTTGAATTTACGTAAACAAACACGCTTTGGGCGAAACGATTGTTAATCACTTTACATAAATATCGATACCAAAAACCATCGATATGCTATATAGATAATTCTTTTTCATTAGGTATCCATCCCTAACTCGAAGAAAAGTGCCGACAGAATGTAGTAAACAGAACGGAATTCCAATTTTGAATCAGTGATCGAGTTTGCGCGGGCAACGCGTCGCCGGAAACGCAGCCCGCTTCCGCCGCGCGCTTCCCGTGACGTCAGCCGTCTGGCTGAAAGGATGCATTTACACCGAAGTGTTAAGTGTTTGCGGAAATGCAGTAGATATGTCTAATCTAAATAACGCGGCTTGAAACATGCGCAATCTCATAACACATTATGCAACACAAGCTTTGAGTAGCTTACTTTGGGGCTAGATGGTGCTGTGTGGATTGTCCAACATATTTATTATTATTATTATTTATTATATTAACGTTTTGATTACAATACAATATATTCATTTCAAAATAAGGCATTTTGATACAAAAATATATGAAACATAAAAAGTTCTACCAGACTGAAAAGAGAGGTATGAGATAGGGCCTCTCAAATTAAAATGACGTAGCTATGCCTTAAAAACCATGGAAACTTTATTTAAAAGCATCATCACTACATGGTATAAAACAAAGTCGCTTTCTCTGTCCATATGTATGCTTAAATCTTTAAAACTACGCAACGGATTTCGATGCGGTTTTTTTTTAATAGATAGAGTGATTCAATAGGAAGGTTTATACGTATAATAAAACCGTGCGAAGCTGGGGCGGGTCGCTAGCATATTATAATGTACAGCAGCTTTTGCTGAAGAAAAATTGAAAAAGTTGTTATATGTATCTATATTAAATGCTTGACTAGAAAATGAAGATAATCAAGTACTTACCAAAACATACCAGTATCCACTAGACATCTGAAATGATGACGGTGTGATTGCATCCTACCGCTAAACAAATATTTTAGTTTGTATCGTAAAATTTACTTACAAACAAATCTGTACTTTGCTGCATTCAGCAGTAAGACGAAAATAAGTTTGCGATTTTTTGAAAGCAAGTTTTATTCAATGCATTCTTTGAAATGCGATAAATTTTATTCCTGAAAAGTAAAGTAAGTGAAGAGATCTTCTTTTTTCACTTTGTTGATTTTATTTACTTTTAGATAGAATGGTGTGAACTTGATAAATAATTTTTAATTTTTATTCCATTTCTGTACTTTCCTTGCCATACATCGTGGTGATAAATAAAATAAATAAATAAATAATTCCGGACAGTCCACACAGCATCATCAAGCCCCAAGCTAAGCAGAGGTTGTGTTATGGGTACAAGTAACCTAGTAACTAGTAATGAAGTCAGTGTCTTAGGGACGCTTCCGACTGGTATTGACATGGATCAGTAGTGCAACTTCTAGACTATTGCAACCGTCTGCAGTTAGCTCAGTTGTTTCAATTGCATATAATTATGTACTAGTTTTAATTTGTTTCTATTCCTTGATTATAATTTTCGTTGTTCATAAAGACTTTCCTTACATCGTCGTCTATTAATTTACATAGATTTTTACTGAATACTTACCTTAAATGTCGAAACTTGTAATTAGCCCTCAGTAACAGTTTCTTAATGCCATAATTATTTTAAATCATGGCTAGTTATAAGTTTCTTAAAACTCGAATAGTAAATTAAAATATTATAATTTAGCCCCAAGCTAAGCAAAGCTTGTGTATGGGTGCTAGATAAATAAAAATACTTCTTAGAAATTGTGATTACACTTAGAAAACACTAAGAACACCCTGAATAAATCTGCAGATCTCACAAATACCTATTTACAGAGCTTTGCTTAGTGCAAGCATTAATTTTTATTTGTCCCGAGGCGGGGATCGAATCCTCAACCTCCTGCATTGTAGGTGGTCCTTATTTACACTTGAAATAAACTAAGTATTTTAATATTAATAAAGAACTTTTAAAATTGAAATTGAAAAATTAAATTAAACCTGCCAAGCGATATTTTTAATTGGAAACTAACAACCCTTCCCGGCTTCGCACGGTTTTATTATACGTATAAAACTTCCACTTGAATCACTCTATCTATTAAAAAAACCGCATCAAAATCCGTGCGTAGTTTTAATGATTTAAGCATTCAAAGGGACATAGGAATATAGGGACAGAGAAAGCGACTTTGTTTTATACTATGTAGTGATAGTCGCTCTTTTGGCCACTATCTCAGGTAAGTGAAGATGTGGCCTAAGATGGAGCACGCTTTCCCAGAAGAAACTTATTCACTCTTGATTTGCAGACTCCGAGATCGTACTCTAGCGGGAAAACAGACTCAGGAAGGTCATTCCACTTTCTGGCAGTGCGTGAATGATAATGGCAAACCAAACCCCTTTGTTTGCGGAGGCCACTTTAGTTTTCATTAGTATTAAGATGCTTTGATGTCAAATAATCAATATCTTTATTTCTTTAGGCTTACAAAATAAGCACTTAGACAAGTCAAATTTAATACTATAGGTACATAATTATCAAAATAATATAAGAAATAAAGTGATAATTGATTTTCAGTTCGCCTCACTTTTTTGTCCACTAGTGGAAGAGGCGAAATAGAAACCACTAGCATGTGTATAACTTATGTGTCTAATACGTGTTTGCCTTATAAATAATTACATACTATTGTCGATGTGGAACTGAGCGACATCTGGCCAAGCACTAACGTCATTGATATAATCATTTATGGAGTAATATGCCTTCTTGATAAGATTTAGTTTTATGTACTGTTTAAATCTACGAATAGAAAGTTCAGTTGCTTCAGATGGAAGCTTATTATAGAAGCGCACACAATTACCCATAAATGATTTCCCCAGTTTCCGTAATCTAAATGAAGGAATGTGTAATTTGTTATTGTTTCGTGTATGTGTACTACTTTGATGGTGCAATAAAGTTATTATCTATCTATCTATCTATTCATGTTTACTATTTATTATGTATTATAGATAAGTATCTTCTTTAGTTAAAATATTTAGATCAATTTGATTTTCTACTTAAAAAAGCTTGAACTTTTAATATTCTAGTAAGTACCAAAAAGGTACGATAAATTCTTATCACAAAGGTAAAAGGCGTACCCTACGTACGGTACGTATAGATGCTGAATACCCTAATATTTTAATCTTCAAAGAGACCCGTAAATAATTGAGAATAATCATTCGTTCATTCAATCTCATTTTAAATTTAGAACGTTTTTTGAATAATGCGACAAAGAAAATAAATTGTATTATTATGGGATACATTTCTAAAGCTTTGTTGCGTTATTCAGAGAAAAAAAAGTATTCACATTTTTTTTTATTCGTCTTTCATTCGTTTTCTTACACCAATTTGTTTTGGTTGTCTGGAAGAAATCGTTTTAAGTGATAAGGCCGTCAATTCCATTGTTTATCACTTTCCTAATGTTTGAGTTCTTCCTATTTTTCTGTCATTCTTAAGTTTTCATTCATTTGCCTTTGAAGACATAAATATCTTTGATTCCAGAACCAAGTATAGCGAAGTAGGTACCTACAAACAGTCCCCCCAAGTTACTCAGCCAAAACATAAACAACTCATCGCTTAACTAAAAGCCTAGTCGGGTTAAAATTAGTTCTAATCTGTTAGTATGGGCGCGCCAGGCGGTGTCATATTACTTACCTACTCACTGTGTCAACAAAGTGTTGGAAAGTTAGTTACGACGACCTTTTGATAAGAGATTTGGAGAACTCTTTGGTAATTCGAAAAGAAACCGCAAGTTTCATTCAAGATTACCTCTCCGATATGGTGATTCACTTATTATCTACTAGATGCGCCCCGCGGCTTCACCCGCGAACCACAGTATTTTTTCGTACAAATTTCAGAAATTTATTGCACACCCCCTAGGAGTTATTGTGTGAAAATAAAAAATACGTGTTTTATTATTCACTCCATAGTTTATTTATACCGAGTTTTGCGTGAATCGAACCAAGTAATTTTCTTTTTCCATACAAACTTTACAACCCTATTTAACCCCCTCAGAGGTTAAAATTTCCAAATTTTAATAGCTTATGTCCTATTCTAGGTCCTAAACTATCTATGTACCAAATTTTAATTAAATAACTCAAGTAGTTACGGAGATTACCTATAACAAACATTTACACAGACTTTCCCATATTATAATAGTAAGGTAATATTTTTTTTCTTAAAATTACTGAAATAATATAATTTCAGTAAATTCCATGTATTAATTTCACAATGTACCTACCTTATTTTATAAATGACTATTCAAAATTAAAACCATTTTTCTTAATATTATAATCAACAGACTTCGAGTTTTAAGCGAATCGAACCAAGGAATAACATTTTGCATAGAAACTTTACCACCCTTTTAAGCCATTAAAGGGTGTATGTGTAAGTAACATATTTATCGACCATCTGACCTATATTTGGCTGAATCTGAATTAAAAATTCATGTTAGGGATTCCATGAATTCATGAAATTATTATTTTGCCAGTTGAATGCGATATTTACTTTTATAAAAAAGGTTTAATTATTAGGTATGTCTTTATAGAATGAATCTCCAGCCAGGTGGGATGAGGATCTGCGAAAGACTGCTGGCAGATGCTGGATGCGGCAAGCTGAAGACAGGGCGCTATGGCGCTTTAGGGGAGGCCTATGTCCAGCAGTGGACTAATATAGGCTGATGATGATGATGAGAATGAATCTCAGAATATTTTAATCAGTAGAATAAAGTCAAAGGTTTTTAGTGCTGTGTTTTTTGCATTGCAGGTTTGGTTCTATAGTTACGACTCTATGGTACTTAATGCATTATACATATCTCCGTCCATTGTTTTATTGTACTTATGACAGTTTCAGGTCAACAGTCAATTAGTCAGGAGAAATATTTTTTATTTCGCTTTGTTTAAGAAGCTATGAAATAGAATCAATATGTTTACGAACTGGCTTTTATGAAGCGAGATAACTATCAAAACTCAATATCTATTATGTGATTGATATTATTTGAAAGCAAAACCATTAGGTGTAGCTATTGTATGAAAAAGTTATTCAACTCTAATGTTAGCTCTCGTTTTGGTTGAATAATCAGAATTGCTTGAGAGGTTAAGTCTGAACCTTTGATGTGTTTACCGTTTGATACACAGTGAACCTAGACTCAATTATAAAATAGGTTTTCAAATGCAAGGTGTTACTTTGAGAAATATGAAAAATCAACATAAAAAACTGAGGTCTTATGACTTGATAGATATAAAGGATTTACTTTTCTGGTTACCAACTGAGCCAAGTACTGAGTATACCCGATTCAGCCGACCCGAGCTTGACGTTTTATTTGATTCAATGACGTTTCCTACTGTTCTGGATATATGAAACAGTAAAAGTACCTCTGGGCTGTTTGCAACCGTCTGCAGTTAGCTAAATTTCAACTGTGTATTATATCACTACATAGTATAAAATAAAGTCGCTTTCTCTGTCCCTATGTCATTATGTCCCTTTGAACGCTTAAATCTTTAAAACTACGCAACGGATTTTGATGGGGTTTTTTTACTAAATAGAGTGATTCAAGAGGAAGGTTTTTACGTATAATAAAACCGTGCGAAGCCGGGGCGGGTCGCTAGTAATAGATAAATAAAATATCTTTGTAAGCGTTCCTTCAGTTTACTTTTTTTTTCATTTGTTGTATCTACAGAAAAATGAGATGCTGTATCTAATAGTCAATCTGAGTTGTGTATATCTTTCAGTTTCAAAGTTTTTTAGTTTAATATTCATGTATTTGATTAAGTTTCGCTCATTAAAGCGTGAACTGTTACCCTGTATGTACTTCGCATGACGCACAAGATTATTAACCTGTATCTAAATTTCCCTGTATCGCAACTAATTAATAACCTTTGAGAGAATGTCTGTTAAATTGGCTTCAAAGCTCGCGAATTGTATTAAATTTTGGAGCAGCTTGTATCTACCTCATTGATTTAGTTCTTAGTTTTACTTAATATAATAATGTAAACGCAAACTTTTGTTTTTGTTTTGTTAAGAAGTTTTTTAAACTTACTTATTGTACTTTTAAGGATATAAAAAAAAAGAAATAGCATAGAAATGGTACGTGAGAATTATTATCTATTTAAACTAGAAAGTAATTTTATTTGTGGAAGTAAATTTTCTTTCAGATCGTTTTTCGTAATCTATCTAAACATTCTCGACACTGAGAATTTACCTACTTACCCTTTACGTTTTCCTAAGATTTACTTAAATAATAATCCTGCCTAGACTAACAGAGAATTTCTGATTACTCTCCTCTACTAAAGGAAAGTCCGTGGAAAGTTTTCTTATTATACTAACGAATATGCTACATTAAAACAGAATTCCGCTGTAAAGTATTCAGTATTTCCAACTTGTGATGCTCTTTGGGTATTATTGTAATTAATTTTCGTAGACTATCTAAGTAGAATATTAAACTAAGTTTCCAGGATACTATGCAGCTTGGAATATAGAGCAATATTACTTAAAATTAACTTGTCCTTGTTATTCCGTGCAGTGTAGTCTTACCTGAGTTCCATAGCTTTTATTACGTTGGCACAACTGCTGGTAGTTTCAAATAAAGGTATTTGTCAGTACCTAACACTCATAGTATTAAAAAAAATAAGCAGCAAAATAAGTTTCATACATTTATCTCTTTACGGAATATTATATTATGATTTGATTTATGATATTTACATTCGAATCAACCTACGGATCTTCACATTTTCAAATAATACTTATTTGAAAAATAAAAACTATAAAAAACAATATAAATATACCATAATATACCTAGGTAAATCGCATTTGGTATTAAGATGTTAAAAAAATTAAAACAGTTCATGTTTCCTTTAATGACCAATCTTAAGGGTGCCTACGGTGAACAAATTTTCCCTCCGACAAGATGGAATTACTACTGCAAAGACTGCAGGCAAGTGAATCCGAGAAACTAACGACAGTGTGCTATGGCTCTCATTAGAGGAAACCTATGTCTTGCAGTGGACTATTATGTCCTACGGTAGACTAGTATAGGGTGTTCATAATACGAATTTTAGCAATATTGTCACATTTCAAACAGCGCTGTAAGATAAAAATATGCGCAACTTGGGCAATTGTGTGCGCTTCTATAATAAGCTTCCATCTGAAGTAACTAAGCTCCCTATTCGTAGATTTAAACAGTACGTAAAACAGAATCTTATTAAGAAGGTCTATTATATAAATTATCCATAAATAATTACCTCAAGGATATTAATGCTAGGCCAAATGTAGCTCATTTATAGTTTTTAAATTATCTGGTCTATTCGCTTATTTTGTAAACCTTAAGAAATAAGTTATTTATTTTCTGATTTAAATCAAAATCAAAAAAAACAAGCTCCATTATAGCTCAAACACAGGCACTATTTCAAAAAGAGAACTATTAAAGAATGTAAATAATTATTGATCGTCATCACACCTTCAAACACACCTAACCACTCATAACCTTAAAAACCCATCCGGGTTCTCGATTATCCCGACAATAACCATCTTGACTCCATTAGCCCACCTCTCCTCTAAGCATTAGATAACCCTTTGTTTATCTAACGTTCTAAAATATTAGATGCATGCAGGGTTACATGATTATGTACTAAGTCGTTACAAGGAATTAAATATGAACAACTAGTTTTTATCCGCGGCTTCGCACGCGTTGTTTCTTTCGAGGATATTTAATTTTCTTTCTGGTCGATGCGACGCGTGACCCGAGAGCTGGTGAATATCTGGCTCAGCGCATCAGCATTGCCATACAGCGTGGTAATGCAGCCAGTGGATCAACATGGATCAATTGAGCTACCTTTAGACTGTTTACAACCGTCTGCAGTTAGCTCAATGGTTTCAATTGTAAATACTAGTTGTAATTTTTCTATTCCTTGCTTGTAATTTTCGTTGTTAATAAAAAGAGATTAGATTTTTTATCCCATGGGAACTGATTTAAGAGATAAAAAGTAGCCCGTGTTTTATTCCAGGGCTAGAAATACGTAATAGTTTTAGAGTGAAAAGATAACAAACAATTATCCACCCATCCAAACTTTCGCATTTTATAACACACTAGCGACCCACCCCGGCTTCGCACGGTTTTATTATACACTAGCTGGTACCCGCGACTTCGTCTGCGCATGATTAGTATTTGGAGTACTCGCGATTTTACTTGCGCAATTCCCTTACCCGTGGGATTCTCGAGATACAATAAAGCCTATTTCTTATTCCAGCTTATAATCTATCTCTGTGCCATTTCATCCAGATCCGTTCAGCAGTTTTTGCGTGAAAGAGTAACAAACATCCATCCATCTATCCATTCATACTTACAAACTTTCGCGTTTATCAGTTCAATTCAGTTTGGTTCCCCTGGGCTATACGGGTTTTCAAAAATTTCTCACAGCATCTGAACGACGCGTGTGTACGCGTCGTTCAAATGCAGTGAGAAATTTTTGAAAACCCGTATAGCCCAGGGGAACCAAACTGAATTCCGGGATAAAATGTATCCCATGTCCAATCGTCTCGAGTTCCATTCGAACTCATTCAATTCCGTCGTGATGCGTGGTTAAAGAATTTTTCTTTCACCCTCTCTCCCAGGGGAACCTTAGCGAATTCCGGGATAAAAAATATCCCATGTCCTTCCTTGTAGTATGAACTCAAATCGTCCCGAGTTTCATTCCAACTCATTCAGCAGTTTCGGCGTCATGCGCGGTAAAGGAATTTTACTTTCATACCCTCTCCCATGGGAACCTTACTGAATTCCGGGATAAAAAGTATCCTATGTCCTTCCTCGTAGTATGGCCTATAATCATGCCGAGTTTCATTTCAATCCATCAAGTAGTTTCGGCGTGATGCGCGTTTACGATACAGACAGACAGACAGACAGACAGACAGACAGACAGACAGACATGAATGAAAAAAATTACAGTTTTGGCTTGAGTATCGATAAAAGAGTACCCTCCAAAAAAAATTTTCAAAATATCTTCAATGTACAGAATTGGAACTGTTACAGTTTTATTATAAGTACTAGCTGGTGCCCGCGACTTCGTCTGCGCATGATTAGTATTTTGAGTACTCGCGATTTTACTTGCGTAATTCCCTTTTCCGTGGGATTTTTGGGATAAAATAAATATATGTGTTATTCCAGCTTATAATCTATCTCTGTGCCAAATTTCATCCAGATCCGTTTAGCAGTTTTTGCGTGAAAGAGTAACAAACATCCATCCATCTATCAATCTATCCATTCATACTTACAAACTTTCGCGTCTATCAGTTCAATTCAGTTTGGTTCCCCTAGGCTATACGGGTTTTCAAAAATTTCTCACAGCATCTGAACGACGCGTACACACGCGTCGTTTAGATGCTGTGAGAAATGTTTGAAAACCCGTATAGCCCAGGGGAACCAAACTGAATTCCGGGATAAAATGTATCCCATGTCCAATCGTCCCGAGTTCCATTCGAATTCATTCACTTCCGTCGTGATGCGTGGTTAAAGAATTCTTCTTTCACCCTCTCTCCCAGGGGAACCTTTCCGAATTTCGGGATAAAAAGTATCCCATGTCCTTCCTTGTAGTATGAACTCAAATCGTCCCGAGTTTCATTCCAACTCATTCAGCAGTTTCGGCGTGATGCGCGGTAAAGGAATTTTACTTTCATACCCTCTCCCATGAGGACCTTACTGAATTCCGAGATAAAAAGTATCCTATGTCCTTCCTCGTAGTATGACCTATAATCATGCCGAGTTTCATTTAAATCCATCAAGTAGTTTCGGCGTGATGCGCGTTTACGATACAGACAGACAGACAGACAGACAGACATGAATGAAAAAAATTACAGTTTTGGCTTGAGTATCGATAATAGAGTGCCCTCCAAAAAAAAATTTCAAAATATCTTCAATGTACAGAATTGGACCGGTTACAGTTTTATTATAAGTATAGATAGATATAAATCTTTCTCTTAAATCACTTTATCTATTAAAAAAACCGCATCAAAATCCGTTGCGTAGTTTTAAAGATTTAGGGACATAGGGACACAGAAAGCGCCTTTGTTTTATACTATGTAGTGAAGTGTGATTTGTTTTACTATATTTATCCGTAATCAAGTAATCTTATTTCCACGGCTTCCATGTACTGGATGCGGCAAGCAGACAGGGTGCTATGACGCTCATTAGGGGAGGCCTATATCCAGAAGTGGACTAGTAAAGGTTGATAATGATGATTTACCTATACCTATCGCCTACAAATAAGTATTTCCTTGATTAAGTTCCAGCCATTATCTGTGACTGAGCACAGAATCATATTCAAATAACAGTAAATCAGATTCCAACAATACAATAAACTGCGCACAGAATAAATCAAATGAACCAATCACTACCGTCATACCGTCCGATAAAATCATTCCGACCAATCAGAGCCCGGTCTGAACGTTAACGGTCTAATAACAACTCACGAAGGTCCGCTCCTCATAAAATTGTACCGAATAAATCCCCCTATCGGAGGTTCTCGCGTCATTACACACTACTTCGTTCCAGGCGTCTAGAGATGGCTCGATTTTCAGCTTCTTGACATTTGAGAAAGGATTCTGTGATTCTATTCTGGATTTCATATCTCAAAAGTGAACACTTTCGAACAATAAAGACTAGAAAGGAACCACTTTTTTCTTTTTAAGCGTGTGTTATATAAGGTAGGCAATGTATCTATCTACATCAATAAATATACACAAATAAATAATATAAAGTGTGATAATTTCCACAGTAGGTGTCACGAAATTTTGGTGTAAGCGTCGGGACTTTTTAATCTATTATTTTGTTATTTATAATTTATTATTGTTATTATTGATAAAAAAATCTATTAAATATTAAAGGCTAAAATGATGTTATTATTTATTAGTATTAAGTTCATATTATGTATCTGAGAACAGAAAAAAATCATCATGGATCAGCAGCGAACAGAAAAAAAGAGAAATTAAAAATTAGATAACATCGAGCGGGGCAATTTCGACTATGGGGTTATTCCAACTAATGACAATAACTTTTATTTTACTTATAATTACTCAAAACGCCATCTAGATCCAAGTAGGTGAACAGGTAAATTCGACAATAGATGGCCCTTCTAAGGCATAAACTGTCTTACTTATAGGCGCTTTTTGTCAGACGTCATTTTCGGCAACAGTGACAGCCAAGACGCTCGTTACATTTTTCGTCAAAAGTTGTGTTTTGAACGCTTGTTTTCTAGATAATACATTGCGAGTGAAGAAAATGTAAACTATTAGTTGTTATTCATTTATTTGTTCTCAGAAAAGGTACGTTTTTGAAGAGATTTTTGAACAGTTGAAATTACCCCGCCAAAATAGTTAAGTGGGGTAATTCCAACTAACCTCAAGTTGTAATTACCCCGCTCAGTTTTGTATGGTGTTGAAAAATACTAGTGATGTCCCATATATCGATACTTTTTTTATAAATAGCTGCGCCCCGCGGCTTCGCCCTCGTAGTAAATTATTTGTCAAATGCAGAACAATAGGTATCGAAGACCTATAATTTATTGCACGTCTCTTTGAGGTAGTTAAATAAATTTAATTAATAATATAAATTTAATTTAAATATGTAAGAAACTTCTTTTCATTTCTTGTTCAGTAGGTAAGGGCTAGCAAATGTTTATATTTAGTTATTTTAGTTTGATCCAATTTATCGACTACGTTGATCGACATATGCGGCGCACCGCGCAGCCCTATGTGTATGAAAAATAGTTGAAATTACCCCTCCAAAACGGATAAAGTGTTTTTTTGCAACACTGAGCCTTCTTACGCAGTTGTAACATACAAATTTGATTGAAAGATGCCATTATTAAAGTCCAGCACAAAATTTTATCGCAATATTCGCATAAGCAGGATATATATGTGCCATAGTTGGAATTACCCCACCGAGGGGTAATTTCAACTATTTCTGCCTTGTTTGAGAAACTTCGTTCTTTTGAACATAAAAAATGGGTATTTTGTCTAAGTGATAGGTGGAAAATGATCTCAAATCAAGCCTTTTAACAATACATTCATCCAATCTACCTTATCGTTATCACAAACGAGAGTATTAACTTTTGAAGTTTAAGTCAGTATTTTTTAGTCGGAATAGCCCCGCTCGACCTTAGTGACATCATCATCATCATCATCGGCCTATATTAGTCCACTGCTGAACACAGGTGTGACATAATGAACATAAATAAGTAAAATTGTTCCAGCTGTCCTTTTCAGTCTGTGACCCAGTAAGTTCTTGCAATTTGATTCGGCACCGTTTATTGTATTGGGCTGCGCACATCCAGTTATGACACGGATTGGAGTTGTAAAGAAAATTATCATCCAATTCCATGATGGAATGGATTTATCGATATAATTTTTACTGATCGGATTTCCGAGATTTTTAACTCTAATGGGTGTTATTTGAACCTTGATGGCTTAATATATACGGAAAGCTAAGCCGAATTTGGTAAGTAGGTATAGATTTTGTAGATACTTATTCTCATTTTTGATTTATTCGTAGTTTCAACCATGAAATGTATTACTTATAAAGTACTTATAATAAAAAAAAAAAAAATGATGCACAAGGCCTACATGACGCTGTTTAAACTTTAAATTTAGCAAAAATAATAATTATTTGTGCTAAATTTAAAGTTTAAACAGTAACCGCGCCAAGAGTAAAAAATAATTATTATTTTTTACTCTTGGCGCGGTTGGGTTGACCAAAGACAATCTCGATTTCAGCAACGATCGTTACGTCCATACTCCTCAATCAATAACTCTACACTCACGGAATAGGTGCTTAGCTAGCTTTTGTTAGAACTAAGTTAACACCGCTTTATGTAACTCGAGCGTATCGGAACCCCAATCATACTTAACTTGAGGTTAGCGATGAAATATTCTGATTACGGGGTTACTTTGGATCTTAATTAACTTACTCGGGTCCTTGGTTATGTGAGCTTTATTATTGCAGAAAGATCGAAGTTTTTACCTTAAGGTGTTGATTTAAGTTTCATGTGACATTTAAAAGTGCATTATTATTTATTGAGCAAACATCAAGGCACAAAGCATTCTTTTCAATTAGTTTAGTTATAGTAAACTAGTTTTAGCCTTCGGCTTCGCACGTGAGATAAAAATAATGTTTTATTCTAGGTTTCGAACTACGTCTATTCAAAATTTCAGGCCGATCCATTCAGTTATTTTGGCGTGATGCGGTAATAAACATCCATCTATCCATCCAACCGTCTATCATTTATCCATCCATACATCCAAACTTTCAAGCGTTTGTACGATGAAATCAAAAATTCAGCTAGAGTCAAATGAGTGGAAATTGCACAAAATGGCAAATTCTGAAAAGGCCTACAACAAAAGGTAGAAAAAGTCGTATAAGAAGAAAGAAGCTCAGTTCCACACCGACAATATTTAATATTTTTAAGGAAAACATGTATTAGAACCATAAGGTATACACGTGCTTGTGGTTTATTTTTCGCTTCTTCCACTAGTGGAAAGATTGAAGCGAAGAGAAAATCAATTTACACCCCATTTCTTATATCAATTTTATAATTATTTATAGTTTAAAATTTCACTAGGCTAAGCTAGGCTAATTTATTTTGTAAGCATAAAGATATGATTTCTGAAAGGAAAAGACTTTAAAGAAGTTACTTTGAAGATATTTTTTTTATAGTTACTTTTGTTAGCAAAATATATCAGAGGTAGTAACTACCAAGAAAAGATCTTATTATCTATTGATCCTGCTATGTAAGTACTAGTCTTAAATAACGACCATTGAAGTTATTGAAGTGAGTACCCAATGGCTTGAAACGTCGATAGCACGGTACGTTTAGTGTTATGTCACATGATACAGTCGATTACCGTGAAATTATGGTGTTTCGTCCGCAATAAAGGAACAAAGAGACGTACAAAACCATTTAGAACTTGTATCTACAATTGCAATAGTTGATAACTGCAGATTGTTGCAAATTATCTAGAGGTAGCTCGAATGATCCATTTCGATACCAGTCAGAAGTATCCCCAAGACACTCTCTGCTTTGTCCCACTGTATAAGAGTAGATAATGCTAAAGCGCTGCGCCAAATTTCAAATCGACCAGGGTCTTAGGGTGACAAAACTAAATCGAGCTGTGCTGCGCTGTACTGCGCTGTGCTATGTTTGGTCAACAGATTGACGCAGCACAGCACAGCGCAGCATAGTTTGTATCCTCATTAAAACATTAGACGAGCGAGTTGACGTTGACACAGCAAAGCGCAGTACAACGCAGCACAGCTTGATTTAGTTTTGTCACCCTTAGTGTCTAACATAAAATCGATTATTAGAATTCAAATAGATTACCGGGGTGCAATTGAAGGCCAGGCTAGAATTCATTTCATTTCAAAAATGAATCGATTCGATTACCA
This sequence comes from Eupithecia centaureata, assembly GCA_944547425.1. Taxonomy (NCBI): domain Eukaryota; kingdom Metazoa; phylum Arthropoda; class Insecta; order Lepidoptera; family Geometridae; genus Eupithecia; species Eupithecia centaureata. The sequence goes on from OX155683.1 coordinate 2,580,352, forward strand.
GTTGAGTTAAACATAAGGCCCCAGGTCAACCAGATGATCTGATATTATTTTGAAAACCAACCTTAATACTCATTTTTAAGGGTTTCAAATTGATTCAGTAAAAGTTTAGTTCAGAAGACTCACATTGATAATGGTTCCTATCAGTACAGGAAGTCTAAGTTAAAAAACAATTCGTATCTGCGGATATTTGTTTGGCTGTTAACGTAGCGTCGTAGCACACAAACAATATTAATTCATTTAAAAATTAAATTAAATTCATTAAAATTAACACAAAATTCGTAATTAGCAAAATTAAAGAAGATTATCTATTTGTACTTGAATCCTAAATTTTTTTGACAGTTAATAATCAAGTGAAGTTAACGCAACTTTGAAGATTAAATTTCGTAATATAAACTACCTTAGAATTAAAGTTGAAACAAAATCTTAACTGAAAATAATAAAAATTAACTGAACATTGTGCAAGCCTAGAAAATTTATAAATCGTTGAAACATAATATCACCTAACTTAGTAAAGCCTAAGTAAAATTAAGCAGACCTATAAAATTACAAGATATTAATGTTAAAACCTCTGCCTAAATAAAGTGACTGAAACAATAAAAGGCCCGCACGAGACCTTGCTCCATCCTGAAATCTTCACTAACTCTCACAAGGTGGAATAAAACTGCCCAAATTGTAGTACTCTACAAAGATGTTGTTTAACTAGATGTGGCTTTGAATTACAACAATGCTCTGGATTCCCCTGTGGGTCTGTTATTTTATATTACATAAAAAAATATCAATTAATAAATTATAAATCGATTCACATAATATTATCAATCCCCAAACTGTAGGTACTAGAAAACTGATGCACTAACTGATGTTACATCGAATAATCATCTATTTTGTTTGGGTTTGCTAGCCTGCTACGCAAAGTGTGCTACGCCGTAGCACATCGCGTAGCAGTGAAATTATTTATTAATGTAATTCCATTTTTTGTAAAAGTTTTAAAAAATATAACAAAGCAGTGTCCAAAACGAATGTAAATTTCAATTTCATTTCAAGTTGTGTTTTATTTTAGTTTTTAAGAATTATTTCTTACATCGTCTGATACAGACGCAAAGAAAATTCTAAATTAAACTCATTAATCTGACTTTTTCTCTTGTGGCCTTCATTAGGGGAGGTCTATTTCTAGCAGTGGACAAGAAAAGGTTGATGACGATGATGATGACTCTGATTTTTCACCATTCCTAATTCATGTCACTTCCAGTTACAAGCATACATCTTTATACCAACAATAGAAAAGGCGAAATTAGACGTCACGTTATTTACACGGGTCCTCTGACTTGTATTTAATTTTACCCGCACCTGTGGCTTTGTTTATTTAACAGAGAACCCTAAAGTTCTTTACAATTCCTTTGTGACAATATTAAAGAGTAAATAAGGCACACAATTGTTTCTAATTAGGCGTATTTTCCGAGTGTAAGGACAATTTTCCAAGAGAGATGATGAGCAACTTTACTAAACGTGCAACAACATAATATTTCCTCATTTGAAGTATTCTGTAATTTAGTTTAATTGAAAATAATCAACTACAAATAAGTACGTAAAAAATGTGTGCCAAGTTTTCTGTGTATTTCGAATCGTAAAAATATCTACGTACTGTTTTATTATGTAATCAGGCTTCTAATACCCATAATACAAGCTCTGTTTAGCTTTGGGCTATTATAAAGCTGTGTATTGTCTTATGTTTATGTATATATACTATGTTGGACAATTTGTATTTGAGTCCAAATGGTTAACTAGTAATTCCCTCCTTATGAGATTTAACTTTGATGTCCATCTGATATAAACTAGGTTTTTAGTTAACCCACTTATATTCTCAAAGAATAACTAAATGTTCATAGCTTTGTAGATTAGCTAAGCTATTCAGTTGGTTGGATTTATATTTCATTTGACTGATTGGCTATGTAGCTTATGAGATTTAAAAAAAGAACCACCTCACCAATAACAGAACCATAAAAATCACCCAGAAAAAGTCACCTAAAAACAATTGAATTAAGAACCTCTTCCTTTTTTGAATTCCGGTAGAAAAACGTCGTTACATTTTGCTCATAGGCGTATTACTTCGTTCCCAAAAGCCACCGCTGCGTTCCACATCAGTCGTTCCGTTCGTTCTTTATGACTTCATATCAAAGCGTGTACTAATGAAGTGACTGTGGAAAGGCGTCACGTTAAGAGCTCTCGTGAACTCCACACTGCTTTGTACGGAACCCCTTTTAGAATACATTCCGCTTGTACTTGCTTTAGGTTTTATGCCACGGTTTTTATGGAGACGGAACAAGATATTCATAACGTTGATTGTTCGTAATAGAATAACTGACTTTAAAATAGGAAGAGGTTTTCAATCCGACTCTATTTTTTTTGGTTTCCGTAAAAACGGTAGATACTATTATAAGACTTCGCTGTCTGTCCGTTTGTTTGTCACCAGGCAGTCTGTGTATCTCAAGAAACGCGATAGCGATAGTTGAAATTTTCAAATTATGTATTTCTGTTGCCTCTATAATAATAAATACTAAAAATAAAAAATAATAGGCTTCCCCTAATGAGCACCATAGCGCAAGCATGCTAGCAAAAACACGCAAATAGGTAGTTACGTATTATGGACCAAACAGAGTCCAAATGCGAAGATAAGAGTCCTTCAACCTAAGACTTGAACCTAATTCAGCATCTGCTAGCAGTCTTACGCAGATCATCATCCCTCTGGCCGGAGGGCGTTCTTCACTACGTTTGCCGAGTCTCCACTCAAGAACATTTTACCCCAGCGGTTGTCACATACCTCCATGTCTTATGTTTCTGTTTGTTAATTTAATACTCTTTTTTAACGGAACTGTTCCCAAATAAATGCTTATTCTATAAATAAGATTTTATCTTAAAAGTACTACGTAGTTAGTTAGCTACGTTAGTTTTACTGTTTTACTAAACCTAAGCTAATAAGCCGTCTCCTCTCTCTTCTCATTTTTCATTCTCTGTATTTATTTTGTCTACGAACTTAAGAAGATACTAAAACAATATAATTTATGATAAGATTTATTAAGTTAGCGTAACGGTACTGATTATTTATTTAAAACTTACTGCTACAATTAGAAAAATAACCAATTTAGATTAATTAATTTAGATAGGTAGATAGTAAGTAAGATTATTGTATGTACTCTCGTAAGTGAACTCTGTTCTTTGAATAAATACAATTCGGTTTACTAAACTTGACGTACATTGTGTACAATTGTACATACATTCCTATTAAAGTAACAAGGCACCATTTTTCGAAAACCTACACATATTTGAGAGAGTTATTTTTGATTATAATAAACTAGCGACCCGCCCCGGCTTCGGACAGTTTTATTATACGTATAAACCTTCCTCTTGAATTACTCTTTCTATTCTATATATTGTATTAAGTATATCAGTCATCTAGCACCCATAACACAAGCTCTGCTTAGCTTGGGTCTAAATGATGCTGTGTGGACTGTCCGGAATTATTTATTTATTATTAAAAAACCGCATCAAAATCCGTTGCGTAGTTTTAAAGATTTAAGCATACATAGGGACAAAGGGACAGAGAGAGCGACTTTGTTTTATACTATGTAATGATAACACGTTCAGTGTCAAAAGCATTCTTGAATCTTGTAACTTTAGTAATACTTTTAGATAAAAAGCCTGCATTAACTCACTGGACTTTTGCCTTAATACCCCGACGTAGATCGTGAAGGCAGGTAAGTGCCTAAGTTTCACGATGCATCTTTTTTAAAAGTTTTAATATATGGAGCTCGCTTTAAATTCTTTAAATTTAATATAAAATGACGTATCATTCTTACCTTAGTGAAATAATAGAAGAGTGGATGCATTTTTCTTTTATTGATAAATATTTAGTGATGTCGCTAATGAGGAAAACACATTATTTATAATGAACTTGGATCTCTATGCATTCCCTTGTACGATAAAGTAGTTTGATTGTCTTTTACCGCCTAAAAGCCTCTATTCGAGCTTCCTGAAATCAACTTTTCTGTTTTATTCATCCGGAATGATACAATTACCTTATAAACGTTCCCTGAATACAATTATAACTTACTTGTGATATAGTCTAAATGAAACAGTTCAACTTCTGCATCGAAACGAATATCAATTCGTTTGGATCAGGTTCGGCATTTGGAAGTTTTCTGGTTTTCATACTTTTTGAAAAACATAATATAAAAATAGTTGAAAAATTGACCATTACCACCTGATCTCCTAACTTTTCATAGCAATTCATATGAAATATAAATATGGTGAATATCTGGCTCAGCGAATCAGCATTGCCATACAGCGTGGTAATGCAGCTAGTGTCTTGGGGACGCTTCCGACTGGTATTGACATGGATCAATTGAGCTACTTTTAGACTGTTTGCAACCGTCTGCAGTTAGCTCAATGGTAAATACTAGTTGTAATTTTTCTATTCCTTGCTTGTAATTTTCGTTGTTAATAAAGATATTATGAAATATATTATATTATACAAACTGTTTTTAGATATTTATAAAATAGCGGACTTTCTAGCTGATACCTACCAGTATTTGTAAAAAGATCTGAAGTGAAATCCTTGGCATGGGTCCCACACTCGCAGTGGTTTGTATAATTTTATTATATTTATAATCCTGATATTACCTTATTCTTGGTAACCAACTCCAAAAAGGTGAATTTAAAATATCTTTTATTATTAACATCTAAGTTCCAACAAACGCTAAAATTACTCCTATGATTTTTATTTGATTCGTATATATTTTTATTGTCATATATTATTGTTTGTTTATTTATTTAGGAATAAAAAGTAACCTAGCCGACTCTTAATAAGCAGCTTATCTGAGTAAACGTGAACAAAAGCAGACCTCACAATGAGGGAGGAATGAAAAGCGTGAAGATACGGGCTTTCAGTCACGTAATCAAATCTACGACGCAGCACGTACACGTATGAACTCGGTAAATTGTATTACTGGCGATGGGCACACGTAGAGTTAAAACCTGGGAGCTATTGCTGTAAACTGATAAGTGAGATCTGCCAGGTGTTAGAATCATATTGGGAAAGATTCTCCAGCATTGGCTGTCCTTCTGAATTTCAACAGAGTATCAAACAAAGTCGCTTCTTGTTATCTGTCTTTCTGTCCCTATGTATGCTTAAATCTTTAAAACTATGCAACGGATCTTGAGTGGTTTTTAAAATCTACGACGCAGCACGTACACGTATGAACTCGGTAAATTGTATTACTGGCGATGGGCACACGTAGAGTTAAAACCTGGGAGCTATTGCTGTAAACTGATAAGTGAGATCTGCCAGGTGTTAGAATCATATTGGGAAAGATTCTCCAGCATTGGCTGTCCTTCTGAATTTCAACAGAGTATCAAACAAAGTCGCTTCTTGTTATCTGTCTTTCTGTCCCTATGTATGCTTAAATCTTTAAAACTATGCAACGGATCTTGAGTGGTTTTTAAAATCTACGACGCAGCACGTACACGTATGAACTCGGTAAATTGTATTACTGGCGATGGGCACACGTAGAGTTAAAACCTGGGAGCTATTGCTGTAAACTGATAAGTGAGATCTGCCAGGTGTTAGAATCATATTGTGAAAGATTCTCCAGCATTGGCTGTCTTTCTGAATTTCAACAGAGTATCAAACAAAGTCGCTTCCTGTTATCTGTCTTTCTGTCCCTATGTATGCTTAAATTTTTAAAACTATGCAACGGATCTTGAGTGGTTTTTAAAATCTACGACGCAGCACGTACACGTATGAACTCGGTAAATTGTATTCCTGGCGATGGGCACACGTAGGGTTAAAACCTGGGAGCATTTGCTGTAAACTGATAAGAACTGCCAGGTGTTAGAATCATATTGTGAACGATTCGCTGACGTTAGCTATTCTTCTGAAATGCAACATACATTAGATAGATAATTTACTTTATTGAACCATTTAAATAATATACATTAGACCATCTTAATACTAATTACAACTAAAGTGGCACAATTGGTCTTATCGCTTATAGCGATCTCTTCCACAGTCAACATAGTTTAGAACAAAGTCGGTTTTTAAAATACATAAATAAATAATGCTGGACAATCCACACAGCATCATCTAGCCCCAGTTTAAGCAGAGCTTGTGTTATGGGTACTAGATGACTGAATACTTTTTATACAGAAAACATCCAGAAATCCCGTCACACATATTTGCAGATCATACAAACATGTGTCCCAAGGCTGAATCAAACCCGCAACCTCCTGCGTCGCAAGCGGACCTTCGCCCGCTGCACCACGTCGGTCGTCAAATGTATACATTTGATCATCATCATCATCATCATCAACCTATATTAGTCCACTGATGGACATAGGGCAGGGCATATACCTCCCCTAATGAGCGCCATAGCGCCCTGTCTTCACCTTGACGGATCTGACAAAAGTCTTTCGCAGGTCGTCAACCCACCCGGCCGGAGGGCATCCTACACTACATTTGCCGAGTCGCGGTCTCCACTCAAGAACACGTTTACCCAACGGTTGTCGGTTCGTCGCGAGATATGGCTGTGTATGTACATTTGATACAGAACCTTAGAAATTGTTCTAATTATAACTATGGTCCTAAATAGACGTTTGTTATAGCCAACGTCCTTCGCAACAGTGCTGTACAACCTTCACGCATAGGCCGTACATAAATCACATGGGATTGTTTGGTCGCATCCGGCAGATGGCGCTCGGACAATAATGCTACTCTATTCTATGCACTGGCTTTAGACTGGTGTAGATTGACAGAGAGGCTAAGCTTTAATATCTTAAACTATCCGATAGACGCTGCCCTGTCTTAGGAAAATCAAACTCAGTTCTTTTATGATCTTCTTTTAATAATAATAATGCTACTACATTCTATGCACTGGCTTTAGACTGGTGTAGATTGACAGAGAGGCTAAGCTTTAATATCTTAAACTATCCGATAGACGCTGCCCTGTCTTAGGAAAATCAAACTCAGTTCTTTTATGATCTTCTTTAAATAATAATAATGCTACTACATTCTATGCACTGGCTTTAGACTGGTGTAGATTGACAGAGAGGCTAAGCTTTAATATCTTAAACTATCCGATAGACGCTGCCCTGTCTTAGGAAAATCAAACTCTGTTCTTTTATGATCTTCTTTTAATAGATAAAAAGAAAGAATAAGAAATAAGAGGCTTTTTTAATTCAATTTATTTATAATACAGATGTGACACGAATGTGATTGTCCGTCTTAGGATATATGCGTAGGAGGTTGCGGACTCGATTCCCGCCTTGGGACAAATTTTTGTACGATCTACAAATATTTGTTTTGGGTGTTTTCTATGATGAAAAAAGGTATCTATGTATCGAATTATTAGTAATCTAGTACCATTAATACACTTTTTTTGGCAAAATTTGGCATTTCCCTAACTACAGCCAGGGTTATTTTATAATACACACGAAACGATAAATATCTCAGGCATTATGAACACACAGAAATTTAGAAATTCAGTTATTAACAGTCAGTAAATTTATTTGTTTTAATAAAGTGAACAGAATAAAATGAATAGCACTTTTCAAAAGTCGTTTTAGATGAACCTATTACACGTTTGGCTAGTAATTTCAGCGTTTAAGAACTGCTACGCTATTGCTACAACCGCGACGTAGCAAACAATGTGTAGTTACAGAGAACAGCATATACAGCGCCTATTATTAGCATTCGATGCGGTTCGGTAGAGCTTGGGCGCTTTACGGCACTTTTCGTCGCTTTGCGGCAACTTACGGCGCTTTACAGCGGCATCGGGCGGCTTTGGGCGTCTTCGGGTGCCTGAAACCTGTTTCGGCAGTCGTAAGGGACGCCGAGGTTAGTTTTGGGTAGCTCCGGCAAAACATAGAAAAAAATATGTTGTGAATATTGAAAGCAAATGGTTTTTGTAGCGGAGATTTTACATAAGCTTGGAAAAAGATCACAGTGGCGAATGAGAAGTGACCAAAACTCAAAGTTGTTTTGGAAATTTGTTCAGATTATTACGTGACCAAGGTAAAGGTAAAGGGAGCGCGTAACCGAACCGAACCGGTGCGGTTCGGTTCGGTAGAGCTCGGACGCTTAACGGCGGCTTCGGGCGGCTTTGGGCGACTTCGGGCGCCTGAGAACTGATTCGGCAGTCGTAAGTATAGCTATAAACGCCGAGGCTGGTTTTAGGTAGCTTCGTCAAAATTAGAATAGTTCGGGTGACAGACACGTTGCCGAGCAGTCATAGGTCTACTTACGACTGCCGAGGCAGCTCAAAGCCACCGTGAGGCACCGTAAGCCACTGTAAGGCGCTTCAAGCAGCCTTAAGGCGCCCTAGCTTTGCCGATTCGCACCGATGGCGACCGATAATGGGCGCCGCGCCTAAATTTCAAACTTTCCAGAAGTTTCTTATTCTTCGTTCAAGATAAACAAGGAATTCATCGCTACAATGGAAAACAAACCTAAAGTAGCAAATATTAATATTCGAAATGCGTCTGACCTGTCCCCGTGTTTCGGGATAGACGGCTATAAATCATAAACTGCGAGACGCGATGAGTTGTTGCTTGTAGCTAAGCCGCCTCGGATGGACTTATGATACCCTTGTTACACAACGTGTTAAAACTGAAGGTAGCATTATGAAAATGGAATACAGAACATGGAATGGTATATGTTGTGAATATTGAAAGCTAATGGTTTTTGTAGCGGAGGTTATACATTTTTTTGCTTGGAAAATAATCATTCTGATTGGCGAATGAGTAGTGACCAAAACTTTTAGTTGTGATGACGATTTGTTCAGATTATTACGTTACCACGGTAATAGTGGTCGAAACTTGTTATACAAGGAAACACCCAAAACATATACTTAATCTGAATCGAACCGACAACACTCACCTCTCCTACGAAGACCTTCGTCCGTTACGCCACAAAGTTTCAATTATCCTGTTAATTTATCTTTCATCTATAATTTATGTATAACTCACATTTTGAAAGCCAATCAGCACAAACAATTATTGGATTTGCTAGACTAGTATTAATTTAAATCGTTTGTTTTGCATCCAATAATTTAAACAATGCCTGTGAATTAGACGCATGACTAAATTTTAATTGCTGATAATACATTGCACTGCATTGAATACAATTTATTCATAGTTTTGCTCTGTTGAAATAAAACAATTGTGACTGGCATGATTTGAAACATTGTCACAATTATTGTCACAATAATGGAAAATCGGTAGGTATAGTCTCATTAGAGTATTTATGTTATATGGTATGGTTCTCTATTAGTTTATCTGCGTGGCTGGATTTGTTAGTGTATTTTTTCCACTTTTATCGTATACTTCTCTTTGCTGTGGAATGTCTTAAAAGTGAAATCAAGTTCTGTTTATGACAAAATGATAACTTCTTAATTATGTATTCGGTCTCTTTGCTATAAGAATAAGAATAAGAATAAGAATAAGAATCATTTATTGTCAATAGGTATACAAATAACAAATATACAAAATATACTTAATTAAATGCATAGGCTATGACCTGTCACAAAAAAAAACATCATTATAATACAATTAAATTAAGCTGTAAAGGGGCAATAGTCATAAACTTATAAAATAATATAATTTTAAAACATAAATAAATAATCTTTCACTCTAGGTTAGGTGATATTACGAGTGTCAGGTGACTCTATCGTGACATTTGTTTCGAAGTGACTGTAGTCGTTTTCTAAAAACTCTTTGATACTGTACAGCGTTTTATCAATTAAAAGATTTTTTAATTCTGCATTAAACCTATTTTCATTTGTAATCCTCTTCAATCTTAAAGGGAGCTTATTGTAGAGTGTTTGACCCATTATTTTAGGGAGTCTTTTTTGTATACTTAGTCGGTACATGATCGGCTCTAGCATCATTTTGTTTCGTGCCGTGCGTTTATTTTGTCCTCTTATAGAGTAGTCACTTAAATGAACCCTGACAAATTTTATAACCTCTATTATGTAGACTGCAACTGAGGTTGGTATGCGGAGATTTTTAAAATGATCCCGACAAGTTTCCCTGAATTTGGCTCTTGTTAAAACCCTTATGGCACGTTTCTGCAATTTAAGCACTCTTTCATAATCTGTTGAGCTACCAAATAATATAATGCCGTATGACATAATAGAGTGTATATAAGCATAATATATTTCTTTAAGAGATTTTTCTGACGTAATAGGTCTCAGTTGTTTTAGTGCATAAACTCCTCTAGCCAGTTTTTTACATGTTGTGTCAATATGTTGTTTCCAAGACAGAAATGGATCTAATTCAAAGCCTAACATTCTTACCAAATTAGAACTAATCAATGTGTTCCCGTTTTCAAGATTTATTTTTACTCTCTCCACTGTTTGTGTCATCGTCGTAGTGAAAAATATTATGTCCGTTTTATCTTCATTTAGCTTTAAACCATTCATTTCAAACCATTTACCCAATTTAGCTAACGTGTCACTTACTTGATTAATAAGATCATCTTTACTTTCGGCTGCTAAAATTACAGTAGTGTCATCCGCATACTGAATAATGTCACCTTTGAGATCTAAATGGACTATATCATTTAAGAATGCCAAGAAGAGGGTATTTCCCAACGCGGATCCTTGGGGAATGCCTATGGTAGAGCATTTGGGAGCTGATCGGATCCGACTTCCGTTTACTTTAATTTCTACTATTTGTTGTCGATTAGTTAAAAATGATTTAATAAGGTCTAAACTGTTTCCTTCTAAGCCATACACCTTTAGTTTTTCCAACAATAATTCATGATTTATAGAGTCAAAGGCTTTTGATAGGTCTAAGAAAACTCCAGCTACTTTTTTCTTAGATTCAAGATGTTTCATGACTTTTTCTACCAAGCATTGTGTTGCTGATATTGTGGATCTACCAGCTCTGTAAGCATGTTGGCAATCTGACAAAATGTTGTTGTCTATAAAGTGCTTTATAATTGATTCGGACAAAACAGATTCTATTAGTTTTGATATACTTGGGACTATTGTAATAGGTCTATAGTTTTGCACGCTAAACTTTTCTCCTTTTCCTTTAAATAGAGGTGTTATTCTTACTTTTTTCAGAGATTCTGGGTAATAATTCGATGCAAGAACACCATTTATGAGGAACAGTATGTGTTCACTTAGATAGGACAAAGTCTGATAAAGAAAAGTGCCCGATACGTCATACAGATCTTTTGCGTTAGATTTATAAATTTTTTTCTTCGCTAGTTTTAACAATGCATCGTGATTTAAACAATGAAAAGATAAATTATATTTGCTAATAATGTGTTTTCTTAAAAAATTAATTGCATTTAATTTATTAGGATTATTTGATTTTTGAAGTTCTGTACCTACTGAAATAAAAAAGTCATTAAAATAATCTGCAATGTTTTCTGATTTAATTTGTGTATTTGTTAAGTTATCTCTAAGATCCCACTCCCACTCCTTTACATCTTTATTTGTTTCCTGTTTTACAATGTCCCACACTTCTTTTTTAGGGTTCTTTGAGCTCATAATGCGGTTCTCTACATAGTCAGTTTTTTCTTTTTTAATAAGATCGTTTCGATTTTGAATTTTTGTACTAATAAGGCCTTGTTTAGTGATTAAATCTGGATACTGCCTTTGAATTAAATATAAGTCATTGATGTCATTTTGTAATTTAATAATTTCATCAGTTATCCAAGGACATTTTGGTTGATTTTTAATTCGTTTAACTTTTAATGGAAAATAAATATTCAAATTCCATATCATCTTATTCATAAACTTTGTAAAACTATTACTTTCATAACTATCGAATATTTTATCCCATTCGTAAGCAAGCATTGCGCTGCCGAATTCCTCTATTTTTTGGATATTGAAAGAACGCGTTTCGATTAATCTATATTTTTCTGTTCGTTGTTTTAAGAGCTGTACTCTCGCCAATTGAGCGTCATGGTCCGACAAAGCAGTTGCCAAAGGCGTTACATGAATGGCATGACGTTGAATATTTGTCACTACACAGTCAATAGAGGTAGCAGAATCATCTTTAATTCTAGTAGCAAAATTTACAACATTTCTGAAGCCATTAATTAACATTAAGTCTATTAAAACTTTTTTCTTTGGTGTGTTTATTAGAAAGTCTGTATTCCAGTCTCCCATAATGATAATTTTCATTTTCGAAAAGCTACTCAGTAATTCAAAGAGTTTTTTAAGCACCTCGATCATAATTGTAAAATCACCTAACCCTGTTCTATACATACCTATAATCCATATTGAATCAAAAGGAGTGCAGATCTCTAAAGACGCTAATTCACAATTATACTCAACAGTTAACATATCAATACTGGAGATCCTTTTACATTTCAAATGATTTCTTATTAAAATTGATACTCCTCCATGTATCCTATTTTTTCTCACATAGAAATTGGCATGGTTATATCCATTAATTACTAAAGTTGACACATTGTCCGTGGAGAGCCACGTTTCTGTTAGTATTAAAACATGAGGTAAGTACGTCTCTACAATTCCTTCCAATAGTAATATCTTGTTTCCTACACTACAACAGTTTTGGTGCATTATTTTAAATTCATTTAGGTCACAACTAGCATCCCCTGGGGATTGTCTAAAAAAGAATTAGCAGTGGTTATAGTACTGCTAAAGTCAGCTTTTGATGTAATCGTGGTGGCATTATTAATTTCGGTTGAATTATTATTTTTAGTAGAGTATGGAATTACATAATCTTTTATAACAATAACATTTTCATAAGTGTGTGTGTATTCAAAAGATGAATTGTGTACAATAAGTTTGCTTAGGTACTTACAAAATCTCCTTGTAATTAAGTGTTTGGATGCTAAAAACCTATTTTTATATAGATTGATGTCAATGACAGTCATTCCCAGTGAGCGGTTTGCTAGTTTACTGAGTTCAATATTTATCCAGTGAATCAATTCATTACAAGAGTCTTCAAACATATGTTTCACGTAACGATATGGCAACGTTGTTATTTGGAATTTTAATTTTTGAATTGTACATACTTGTTTAATATACTTTACATTCTCTATGTTGTATTGGTGGCATTCCGATGCGATAACGATAACATCATCTCCTTGGGAAAGCTCTTTTGTTAACGTCTGAAAATTATTTACAAGCTCTCCAATAGGGGCACCGGGCTTACAAATGGAGAGAATAGAGTCATATTGGGCATTGGTTCTTCTATAAAGACGGCCAGGCCATAGAACACGTGATCCAAGGACAACAAACTGTTGATGGACAAATGTCATAAAAGAAAATTAATTGCTTTGGTTGCAAATGACAGTGAACATATCTTGGATTTTCCAAATTATAATTCTGAGTTGAATCCAGTTTTATGGAGATGATCATGAAGATGATCCGGTTTTCCCTCTAACTGCGACATATTTATTTCACAAGTTTTAACAAATGTGTGACATCGGGCTATGACCGCGTAAACTGAACAATTCTTCTTTTGTTTCCTAGAATTAAGAATAGTGTAATTTTTGATGAATAAAGAAAAAAAAATATTAATATTGTAATACTGCAACGGGCCTTTCGTTGCAGGGAAATAGAAACTCAAGAATACAATAAAAATAGGGATGAATAAAACTACACCTATACATATATAGAAAAATTCAACTGTCTAATGTCAATATATATAGCTATCACGGTTCATGTGATACAGCCTTGTGACAGATCGACAAACAGACAACATATTACAGTAAGAGTCCGTTTTTACCATTTGGTTACGGAGCCCTAAAACTTATTTCTTCATCCTTCCAATTTTATGCAAAATAAAAATAAGGCACAAACCACCGCGAAACTTTCCTCACAATAAAACTTCCGTACATTTTACTACTTTAAAAAATCTAAGTTGCATTGTAAGTGAAAACCGACGTGTGCCCAACTTCTAATGGAATGTAAAGTTAGGCGTTTTAACTTGTTAGCGAGTTTTCTGGTCCCGCAGAGTAATGTTAAGTAAGGTTGATCTTTGCATTCGCGGCGAGTAATTTTATATCTTTCTAAGCTAAGCAAAATAAAATCAAAAAAAAAAAATGATTATGGAAAATCCACATAATATCTATCCCCAAGCTTATCGGAGCTTGTGTTATGGTGAATGATATATGTTGTTATTATGATACAATGCTTCTTCCACTAGTGGACCTAATATTGAAGCTAAGGAAAAATCTATTATCACTTTATTTTTATGTTATTTTGATTATGTACCTATAGTATTAAATTAGACTTGTCTTGTAAGCCTAAAGAAATAAAGATATTGATTAACTATTAACATTACAAAGAAAGACATTTTTTATCGAAAACACAGAACCAGAACGAAATTTAAAATAAATTGATAGGTTCTTAGATATCGCAATATTTATTTCTGGGATAGATTAGATATTGAGCTAACTGTTGATTGTTTGCAACAGTCTTTTGAAATTATAGAATTCATGCTTTGCATTTGGATAATGCAAATAGGTAAACGAGGTCAATTCTAATTCAAAAACTACTGACTTACTACTACTAAACTTCTACAATACATAGCTACATACCATCTTTTACAGAAAATGAACTTTAAGTATTACTATTTACCATGTAATCGTAAAAAATAATATGAAAATTGAAGTGAGTGGTTTTTGTAAAAATTATTAACACGTCGTGATTATGGCAAATCCCGAGGGATTTTTCGTATATTTATGTTATATTATCCCTCTGTATCATAGTGTAGGCTGTAACCAACATACCAATCGATCTCCCTTAAAATTGGTATGATTAATTGTATTTCGTTATAAAGGAATGTACGTCGTAGCCTACAAACCAAAGTAACGACCGAGTACCAAGAAATTGCAAAAGATGGCATTATTTGTCAAAAAATTAAATTCGAATGTCTACCGCCAGTAATTTGAAAAAGTGCATACAAGTCACGATTTCAAAAATCCGAAAAAAATAGTTTTTGTTAGTGTTTAGCTGCAATTTCGAAAAAATGGACCGGTAAGTATATCAACTTTATTATATAATTATGAGTTTTATTAAATTCATGGTAAATATGAGTTTTTTTTTCAAATTTGTGTTTGTTGGTCGTCGCCTACATTGACCGATAGGAGGTAATTTGGTAGTAGAGAGTGGAAGACCCTCATTTTATTTTTTTGAGTTTTTACTTTTTCCAGGAGGGCTCTAAGCGGACTTTGGCAGATAGTGACATTGACCACGCGCTTCAGGATGGCACAGACAGTGAAGATTGTTTGGATTTTGACGAGGATAGCCAGGAGGACCCTGAGTTTATACGACGATAATGGTCTGATTGCTCAATGTTGGCTACGAACAACACTCCCTATTTTCTAAAATATATTCGGAAAAACAAAAAATCAAAAAAATACGTGTTTTTTATTTTGTTTTTATCAACCTGAATACAAAAAATTAGAAAAATCGAAGTTCTTGAGTGATAGAGGGTTATTTATTCTATACAATTCTAAGGTTGGATGTGTATTACTCCGCTTATGCAATGTGGTTTATTCCAGACGTAAGTACATCTTTTCGGCGTAATTGTATTTTTATATGATGCTATCAAGATTTTGATCAAACGATAACTCTGAATAAACAGTTTTGAAATATTCATGATTTAATAAATCTGCACGTCTTGCGTGGAAAATGAAAATAGTAACTTATTTATTCTTGAAAATAATTGTTGTTAAAATTGCAGATTTTATTTTGATGATGACTTATATACATAATACAATTCATTACATAAATGCATGATAAACATATTAATATGACTGTTTTCAGGGTGCTTTGGATGGCTTCTATGTATATTAAAAAATATATCTCTATGATCTGAACACTGGGTTAATAAAAAAATATAATACAATCGTAGAACCAAAGATTTCGGAATTAAATGAGAATAAAATATGATAAATGTACATGCGCAAACAAAACACTAAGTTTTTAGTAAGATCTAAAAATTGTGGAGTTAGTCATAGTCCAAGTAATGGTACCTAGGAACATAAAACTGAGATGTCACAATCAATCAAAAAAAACAATCAATCTACGAGTCTAACAAATGAGAATCTATTTCTCTTCGCGCCGAGTATCAGGTTTGTGTACAAACCCTTAATTATGAACTCCAGATAAAATTTTAGGTCTCCATCAATTGTTTTGATAGGACATAATTAACATTATTAAAAGTACGAGTCAATATTGGTTAAGTCGTCAGTCCGCATCCAAGACTCATTAATACAAAATTTGCACCATAAAACATTAAGAACTTCCAAAACGAATGTAAAACGATAACGATGACACAGTCTTTTGTAAATAGCTTGGACATTTATTTATTTCATGAACCTAGTCTAAGGATCTTTGATTTTTTGTAACTATCAAGCTGCACAAATACAACGTTTTAGCTTCAAATTCCAGCTTTATTTACGTAGTATTTAGTAATAAAGTGGATAAGACAAATAAAAAACTGTTTACGTCGACGTGAATGCATGCCTGCCACAAGAAATTTTGGAGTGGTCAGTAGGCTATTTTGTCTTATATATTGATCAAAGATTGTAAGAAAGATAAAAATATCGCTATCTAAAAATATAATGGCAACTGAACAAGCCATTCAAAATGAGCACTGCAACGTTGGCGTTGTCGCAAACACGAATTTGGATCTCTCATTAGATGATATTACGCTCCCTAATGACTCATTCCATTAGAAGCCGGTATTTCTAAGTACTACGTAGTTCCAGATAGCTTTCCGCCATTCCTTCTGAAAAAGTATATTTAACCGGTGCATTAAGATTGTCGCATATATAGGCCGCATCGCTTCCGCACAGCAACCGCACGCCTCCACTTGAAATAGCGGTTACGTTGCCCATGTAGGAAGCTAGTATCAAGCTACTTTTTCCATGTGGACAGCTAGTAAAAAGCTCACTGTTCACGCACGTTGGGCTAAAATCAGTATGATCCTATAACTCGTTTCAAGTGATCGGTCAAAGGGGCAACATTGCGACGACGACGATCACTCACTAGAAGCTTTCGGGTTAGCTAAACGGCCGCTTTGAGTGGTTTATTGTATTTTAGAGTAGGCTAAGTAGCGTTAGCATAATAACTGCTATTTTAAGCCATTGCTGTTTATTGTATCAGGAGATTAGCTGCCTTAGTCATTAAATTTTTTTTTCTTTAAAGTCCTTAATTAAAAACAGTTGCAAAGTAGTGCATATTTCTCACTCGAACGTTTCAATAGAAGAAGACATAGTGAGAAAAGACATTATTTTTAGTTAGCAGGCTATGAATAAGGGTTTAGGAGTTTAAGCCGATATTCGAACGCCCACAATTGGTGCTGTGCGGCAGTGGTGTAGAATATGTGTGCTACTTCCTTTAGAGTTAGTTTTAAAATAAACATTTTGGGATTTCCGTAAAATTTCTCTAAAAAAGCTGCAAGTTAAACTGAATAAAACTAAACAAGCTTTAACAAAGCTAAACGTTTACTAGCACTTCGATACATTGCAACAGTTGTCTCAACAAAGTGCAAATAAAGTTTTAGGCTAAGGATGAGAAAAGTTTTAGTAAAAATGCTGGTGCATTGAATGAAAGAGATTTAGACAATCCGTTTTATTTTTTACTTTTAAAAGCTTCCTTAGCAAACATTTGTTTTAAGTTTTGATAAAGCGTTTTTTACCATTGAAAAAGAAAAAGGCTTTGTTTCTTGGAGTTTCTTTTTGTTTCATAATCCTGTGAATATGGGCCAGCCCATGGCCAGCCTAAACATAACTCCAAGTAGTTAGAATCAAATTTGTTTTGTGTAGAAATAATAAAAAAATAAAATCTTTTGTTACATGCATCTAGAAGAAAAATTTAAGTGGTAAAAACTAATTCGAATGCCTGTATAATTAAAAAAGGTACCCTTTATACTTATATACATAATAATATGTACCTAAATAAAATATAAAAACTAAATAAGACACGTTTAATAATTGCCTATGTTTTTCGCATTCACGGAGCTGTCGATGATGTCTGGCGGTGTCTCCTCTCAATAGTTTTAGCTAGCTTCAGACCCAGGTTTTGAATGTACTTCTTCGTGAATCTAAAGCCTTGCACACACTATATAAACCAACCACGTAACTAACTCACATAATTTGTTGTCCCGCCCACACTTCGTCCGCGTACCCCACTTTTGAAAACGGTGTCAATTGCCTTGCAAAAAAACTATGTCTGTTGCCAAGACTGGCTCTGAAAATTAACGTCATTATTTTCAGTGTTGTAGTGTTTTTATAGTGTTTACTGTCTGGTTCACACTTACCGAGGTGTAGTTTGTACCTGAAAAGAGATGAACATTTTGAATTAGTATTTAAAAAATATAATATATCTTCCTGCCGATGTTTCCCCCAGGACTATGACATGGGGTTCTTCAAAAAGGGTCTTTTAAGACATTTAAAGGGTCGGCAACGCGCATGTAATGTCTCTGATGTTGCAGGCGTCCATAGGCTGCGGTAACCGTTTTCCATCAGGCGGGCCGCATGCTTGTTTGCCACCTTGGTGGTATAAAAAAAATGTTAATCATGCGGACTAACAAAATATTTTAAACTTCAAGAAAGGGAGGAAGTTCACTATTTCATTCATTTGTATTTTATGTGTTTTTTTCTAGAAACTAATCTTGATATTTCTTTGTATGTTCCTCTTTCGCGCAAAAACTACTGAACGGATTAGACTCAAATTTTAAATAGACGAAGTCCTAGCCTTGGAACAACTCAAAGGTTAGATATAAACATTTGATCCCATAAATAAGTTGTCATGGGAAATGAATAGCCTCGAAAAGTTTCCTTGTACGTATAAACCCTCCTCTTGAATCACTCTATCTATTAAAAAAAGTAGTTTTAAAGATTTAAGCATAGGTAGGTACATAGGGATATATGGACAGAGAAAGCGACTTTGTTTTATACTATGTAGTGATAAATGGGTAGATCATCTAATTACCTACAAAACCTTTGTTCATGTTTCCATACTACTCTTTGCTTTAATTGTAAATTAATCTGGTTCGAGTTATAAAATCAGTTTTCCTAATTTCTGAGACAATACCAAATTAAACTCTCAGACAAGGTGTTAAAATCCAATTGAATATAATTTACATTGGTAAGGGGAGCGACCACACAATGGTGACCGCTTCCCTACTGTTCCTTAATTGGAGTAGACCTATATTTCCATTGTACTCAACCGCAAAATTCAAGACCCATTTTTCAACCCCTTAGAGTAGGGAATTTCCAAAAAATACCTTTTTATACTATAAATACTTTTTTATACATCCGACCGAGAACCAAAGTTATCGACATAGCTCAAAGAATTAGCAAGCTGAAGTGGCAATGGGCCGGCCATATCTCGCGAAGAACCGACAACCGTTGGGGTAAACGTGTTCTTGAGTGGAGACCGCGACTCGGTAAACGTAGCGTAGGACGCCCTCCGGCCAGGTGGGATGACGATCTGCGAAAGACTGCTGGCAGATGCTGGATGCGTCAAGCTGAAGACAGGGCGCTATGGCGCTCATTAGGGGAGGTCTATGTCCAGCAGTGGACTAATATAGGCTGATGATGATGATGATGACCTTTTTATCAGGTGTCTGTGTAGTAAAACGTATCTACCTTCCAAATTTCAGCTATCTAGCTTCAGCAGCGGTTTGGGCTAGGCGTTGTCTCTAAAAATCGCTTGTTTTTTTATATATTACTAGCAACCCGCCCCGACTTGGCACTGTTTTATTATACGTATAATCCTTCCTCTTGAATCACTCTATCTATTAAAAAAATCGGATCAAAATCCGTTGCGTAGTTTTAAAGATTTAAGCATACATAGGGACATAGAGACAGAGAAAGCGATTTTTTATACTATGTAGAGAAGCTCTTTATAAGACTAGCTGAACAACTCGCGATAATATTTGCACGGACGCAAGTAATACCCCTTTGACCCCGTTTTAACCATCTTAGAATAAAACAATTCAAAAATCGAAACATAGCGGCCTTATAGGAACCTCCATGAAAAATTTCAGCTCCGTTCTTCTTGTTGTTTTATCTAATTTGTTTAATTTTTGTTTTATTTGTTTCATTAATGTAATATTAATGGGGCCCCCAGTTTTTTTTTTTTCATAAATATTGATAACATATTACATCATCTTTTATATGCCTATGGATGAAACTTGATCCACGTGTAGCCACTTCTAAAGGCTACACTTTTATATACCCACTTGTACTGTTTCACCCGCTCTTGTGTAAATGTAGCCGTATAAACTCAAGTGAGCGTAAATGAGATTCGCTAACATTTCCGTCAACACAGCTTTGCGAGATCCTGTTACATAATATTATTTTATGCTTTCATGGGTGTAAAGTGCTCTTGAGTACTTTTACAAGAATAAGTGCTTGTAAATAATATTTGAGACATCGAGTCTTATCGGAGGTCATGCACACTTTGTAGTAATCAGCCATGTATACGAACATAAGAAACAATCGGATAAAATCACTTCTTCAGAAATACATCCTTACTAAATTATAAACGTGAGATTGTATCTTTGTTCCTCTTTCACGCAAAAAATACTGAATGGATCGGGCTTTTAGGTAGACATAGGTACGTGGCCAGAACCACCTTGGAATAAAATATAGGTAACTTTTATATATAGGTCAATTTTCAAGAGGGAAATTTGAAGACTTACTCTAGTAAGAACCATTGTAGTGATCATTGACTTAGATAAGAAAAGTGAAATCAATTTATGAAGAGACAACCTTTTGCTTTTAGTCTATTTACAGTTTATAGGTACCATACTAGATCATCATTTTAAGATGTCGCTCAGTTCCACATCGACAATAGTATGTAATTATTTATAAGGCAAACATGTATTAGACACATAAGTTATACACATGCTAGTGGTTTCTATTTCGCCTCTTCCACTAGTGGACAAAAAACTGAGGCGAACTGAACATCAATTATCACTTGATTTCTTATATTATTTTGATAACTATGTACCCATAGGTAGTATTAAATTTGACTTGTCTAAGTGCTTATTTTGTAAGCCTAAAGAAATAAAGATTTTGATTTCTGATTTCTGATTTCTGTAAGGAGAAGAACTCACTACCAAATCTCTAGCTATTCTCAGAATCACTTTTACTGGCATATTACACATAATAAATGTAGGGCTCTATGTATGATCTATATTGAATGGTAGTATTTTCCGTCTTTGTATCATTTATTTTTTAGCTACTGTGATGATTAATTCGCCTGCCAAACTAAGCTGTATTGTAAAAAAATATAAAAATCAACATCTACATTGCATATGGGTGATTCTACGAAAACTCGTTTTTTGTCTGACTTCTGTGGCACATTTTTTTTTGTTGAAATTGCACATAATGATGGTATATTCTAAATGAAGATTTTATTTTGAATTTTTTGGTAGTGAAGGGAACTTTATTGGCTTTATGGTTACGAAGTTATTCAATTTTAAAAATATGGTGTCCACGGAAATCAGAATTTATATCACCAAAATCAAATATGGGTTGGTTTATCAATAAAAATATGTGTTTTCGGTAGTAAGTAGCTTATTAAGCTAAGGACCAATTATTTGACGTTTGTAGTTTTAATCAGGTTTTACAAAAACATCTTTAAATCATTACTGTAAATACAAGTAACATTTACAAAAATCACACTAATAATGTTTATCTTTGTATTAAAAATAGTATAATAATTCATTTTATATTTATTATAAACTTTTATCCTAAAAAACATTATAAAAAAAATAAAAATATTATTATTGAGATGTTAATCAACCCGCAAAATCCACGGAAATCATACCACGGAAATCAAAAATAATTACAAAATCCTAGAAATTTTCTTAATTTGCTGGTTTATTTTACATTGAAATATGCAGTCGAAATAAGGAACACAAAAGGCATAAATTATTGCAATTATTATAACAATAGGATTAGTATGAACAAATTTACAGTCAACATGGTAATCAGAATTTCTAGATACCAAGCCACGGAAAGTGATTACGAACCGAAATAACAGAGTGACGTGGAGACATACACCTTTGTTGTACACACCACTGATGGGGCGTGACTTATAGTTTCTCTCAATCTAACAACTATTTACGCAGATATTAAAGTACAGTATTTATGAATAATTTAGTGCGCACCACGGAAATCAGAGCTAAACGACGGACGCGAAGTTATCTCGTTGTAACTTGTCAACTAAAGCTTAGTTTTGCGTAGTATTAGCGTCAAATAAGCAAGTAACTATCTGGGTTAATGTGAACCTATGTAAATTAGTACCAGAGTTTTTAGGAAATGATATAAAAATTTATTAACACAGGAACATGAGGTCCGGACGCACCACGGAAGTCATAATTTCCAAGGATTTTATTTATTTTTACTTATTTAAAATAAGAATATTAAAAAACTAAAAAAGGCCTCCCCTATTATCTTTGTCTAATCTACCATCATAAAAAATCAAAGGGCTAGGGATACTTTTTGTATGATTTTTCGAGCCGGACATGTATTTTTGAAACCCGGGAGAATCACCCATATATTGATGCTGAGGTAACACAAACTTTGAATGCGAACAGTAGATATGTAGAAAGTTTAAGTTTGTCGGGTTGTTTCCACCGAACATGTGGTTGAGTTAATTGTACTAAAACCTCGAAATACCAAGTTTGGAATAAGGAAAATTAACAAGAAGTAATCATTACAACAAAAGTTATAATATACAATCGTTAACGGACTCTAGAGAATAGGAATAACTCGATTTTCATACAAACTTTCTCTCTACTTGCTGGATTATCATGATTCCTCTTGTTTTTTTTGTTATGCTGTTACCATTCACACAGCGTCATCTAGCCCCAAGCTAAGCAGAGCTTGTTATAAAGAGTTGAATATACCTCCTTACCTCCGCATTGAACCTGCGACCTCGTATACTCTCTACAGTACTCCTACATTCAATAAGTAAAAAAAAATATTATGATTTAAAATGTAATAAATAAATAATAAATTATAATTAAATAACAAGCATAAGTTCTGCCTCAATTTTTTTTATCCCAAAACATTAAAATTCAATGTGGGCGGTTAATTGGGCCTGTGTTTTATATATGTCAATATTTGTCACGCATGTTTGTTGCATATCGATTATTTACATGGTTTGAAAATGTGTGTGGCCATAGTACCCTAGTTAAAATTCGAGGCGTTATCTGACACGTTTGTACTTAAAAGGCCTAAATAGAGCTATTAAACCAATTTAAATAGGTGTCTAACGATGCCTTTGGATCTTTGTTTTGGATTTAGAAGACATAAAACTAAGCCAAGAGCATTAATTGTACTAAAATTTTATGGCTTTCGGAATGGTTTGTCCTAGAGTTTACATTTTATTCAATTCATGGTACTAAAACGTGTTAATGTCATGTGTTGATCATTAGGTTGTTTTACAGCTGACAAGATTTGAACTTTAACTTCGTTTGTATGGAACTTGGTTGAAAAGAAAAGACAAAACCTAAATAAACTTCCTACCAACCGTAATACTAAGCTCAACTTATATCTTAGTTTAATGTTTAAGAATTTTGTAATTCAGATTTTACCTCACAATTTTGGCTCACATTAACTTTTGTTTAAAATTTGATTTAAAATAAAATAATATATAGTAATAAGTTCAAAGATTCAGTATCTATCACTAAAACAAAGTGGCTAATAAAAGCCAGTCTCTACATAAGCTTTTTAAGAGATATTTTAGAGATATTATCTTGGATCTGTGTTAAATCAAATGACAAAAACACGTATTATTTCTATTAACAAGACTTACAAAGCTAGACCAGAAATATGCTCCAATTAATTCCACGACGGTCTAACAAAAGAAAACAAGTAAATAGGGAATGCCGTACACTTGGGACAATGCCGCTCTGACGAGGTTTCCATACGTCCTTTTTGTTGATCCCACTTCTGATGCAATATTTGAGCTGAAATTCGTAAAAAGAAAAGTTCGAAGCACTCGGAGACTCGGACTCAGAAACTCGATGTCGATTATGAAAATTTAGTTAAATTAATTTCATCACATATCTACTTCTGTGTAAATAACTTTTATAAAACATTATCCGAAGAAATGAAAAGTTTCGCTTCTAAACAGGAAAATATTAACAAGGAAAATAATGAGTTTACAGATTTCAAAATTGATATCTTATCCTATTTCCATATTTACGGATGAATCTCAAAAATCACAGCGAAGAGTCGAAAAAACGTTATGGTATCGGAGACAGGAATCAGTTGGATCAAAATATCTCAGACAAGTCTTAGTAGATCCACTCCTGCTGAATCCTCTCTAAGGGCCAACTGATCAAAATTTATGGTAAAATACGGTATATTTCAAGTTAAAGTACGAGTAACTATTTCATTTTTCTAAGCTTGCATTATATTTTATCTTCGGATGATTTTTTTAACAACGGAAGTGGTTTACGGTGATTTTGATTTTGGAAAGAAGAGTAATGTTTTTGATATGTAGGAACATGGAATGTGTGTATTATTAATTATTCAACCATAAATTTCATGATGCAAAGCCAGTTTTTTTCTTGATTGTATTTTCTCTGACATTTTTTGGGTGAACCAAATTATCTGCCAACATTGTTCGCACTGACCTAGCCATATTCCACATTTTCAAAGCACCTACATGATTTGCATATGTACATGAGTCATATGCTGTTTTCAATTTACCTTACGGCTTATAATAATTTATTCCCGCCTACGCTCTTGATTATATTTGTACGAGTTCGGATAACAAGGGTGTGGGAATTCCCTTGACGTTTCAGTTTATCCAGCAGAGCATGAGTTTTGTTATTGGTATCAAAATGCGAAACGGTAGATATATCTCACAAAATAATATACACGCTAAAGTTTGTATGTATGAATGCTGAAAACTCGAATGGATCAGGCTGAAATTTTGAATAGACGTAGTTTAAGAGTACAAGAAAATTACGTGAATGGGAAACGTGATATTGCACGAAATAACACATAGGCTACTTTTTTATATTGTGTGTATCTTACGTAGGCTTCTACTGCGATAACAACGTATGCAAAGCGCAGGTTTAACTAATTCATCATTAAAGTTTAACCAGTCTCTTAGAAAGAACAGTGGAAAGAACATAAGCTATGGTCGTTCAACAGTGCTGTAACCTTATCGTCTTTTTGAGAATCTGTCAGAAACGGTTTGGATGCCCGTACAGCCAAATCTGTTCTCATAATAAAAATCATAAAATGTCTAAAAATCTCTAAATATCGTTGAATTCTTACTTCATAAGTGACACTGGTTATATTAATAAAGCAGACGTGTTTTCTAGTTTTGTAGAAATACCTTGTTTTATCTAAACAAATATAAAAATGGACAAACGTCCATTTTCAACCCTTCAAATGGCTCTTTGTTGGCAGAGGCAATAACATTGATAAAATATTTTATATCGTTTATTGTCCATCATATTTACAAACAAACCCATAATCATGAAAAAAACAGTTTTTCTTGATTGTCTATGAATTTTTTTTAGTAATGGAACCAAATAACATGTTGCATTTGAAATTTATCCAATAATTAGCTGCTTGAAATAAATATTTATTAAGTTACGCATAATAATACGGGTCTCAAGGAAAAGCTCGGATTGTATCTAACAAATGATATCTTACTCGACACATCCAAGCACCAAAAATCTCGTCTTTTCTAGTAAATTCAGCTCCAAGCTCAGGGAATTACAAAAGACCGCATGCCTGATGTGTCCAAGCCATGACATGCGTTGCGGCGACACGTGTCATGGCAGACTTCGGCTTTTAAAGTTTAAAAGCCGAAATACAATATCACTTTTGTCGGTTTGCATGCGCGCTGAAAGACCTCTGGACTTTAGTTTAACTTTCAAACGACTTAAAAATAGAGCTTCTTATTTCGTCTCAACGAAGACGAAATTCGTAGTAATTTCCAAAGAGAGATTTCCTGGAAGAGATCGCTTTTAACGATAAGGCCGCTGATTGTGCCACTTGAGATGTAATTATTAGTATTAAGCTTCTCTGTAATTAGAAATTTTGATGGTGCAATAAAGAAGTTATCTATCTATTTATCTTATTTGAATTCTTTATGGCCTTTATGCTATCAGTATTTACATTTCCTACTAATATAATACATGTGAAAGTCTGTGTGAATGTTTGTTACCAAGTATCTACGTAACTAAGTACTACATTTATTTGGATGAAATTTGGTTTGTAGATAGTTAAAGTTCGAGAGTAATATTTAAGCTAATCTAATTTCGTTAATTAAATCTCTGAAGGGTTATAAAGTTTCTATGGTAAGTTAATAATTCACTGAAAATTCAGTTTAAAAAAATGAAGTAAATAATGTAAAATAAGTAATATGTGATATATTACTTATTTTTACAAAAAAAAGCCCTAGGAAGTGTAAACATAAATTTCTAAAACTTCCACGCGGGCGAATCAGGTTTAAATTTTAAGCAAGGTAATTATAGCAAAACAGTCAGGTATGCCCTAAATTTTGTTAAATCTTTTTTCAAAATGTATGTAACCACAGCAAATATAAAAAAAGTTTTGAAAATGTATGAGAAGAAACCTTTCGTTTGACCATTTCTCAAAGTATGCTGTTTCTAACGAAATATTACGTAGGACAATAGTTTATGCGTGGTATGATTGTCTTACTTAAGTTGGTTTTAAAAATGAATGCACAAATTACGATGAAATTCTAAAATTTAAACATAATACAGCTACGATTCCCATATTTTTTATAATCATAAAGCGTGCAATGCTTGGGCAGACGCCAAATCCAATTATTTATAATGAAAATCAGTGTAGTGGTAATCTTAAAAACTTTTAAGTTGTACAAAGTTTATTTACAAAATTATTTACCACATGGAACATACTTAGAGCAATAACACGGATATAAAATTTAATTATCAAACGTCAATAAAATAAACACATCAACTTTTTAGAATTAAGTCATACAATAACAATTAAATAAAGTAATAATTAAATTTAAGATCTTTGTTGTAAGAAAAGGACATACAAAACTAAAGAATACTTTTAGAAAATTTAAACTTTGAAAATTAAATCTGTTTTGATTAAAGGGCATAGTGTTCAATATACAAGTTTTTTGTAAATAAAAATCGCTGATTTTTTTAGCTTTTTGTATTAGCGCTTTGTCATTGCTTTGGCCATCAGTCTTGGCGGTGGTGGGGGTTCCAGATTATTTTGTCCCTTAAAAGTATTATTCATGCATCCCATGACTAAAGCTGTCAGTGTGAAACCCTGGGCGAGAACCCTGGTCCGCATCATCAACTGAGCTGACCGTCCTCTACCCGCCACGCATTTGTACATGCCTCCCATAAGAGCTCCAGTGGTTGTTAATGCACCTGTAATATTACAAAATCTTTTTATAATTGAAAGGCCTATTTCACTACATGATATTTACCCGGAGCCTAACCCTAAATATAGGGACCCTAACTCTAACTAAGAGTGGTGTAATAAGATTTAGGGCCCCTAAGGGAAGGACCCGGCAAGTCTTGCTCCCTAATCGCCCTAACTAACGGGCCCTGAATAACGTGTAGTGTAATACCGCTTTAAAATATATAAATACCTAATTCTGGACAATCCACACACCACCATCTAGTTCCAAAGTGAGCTACTCAAAGATTTTGTTATGGGTACTATATAACTGATATTAAATATATCACAACCACCTGCGTCGCAGGCGGACCTTCGCCCACCGCGCCACATCCGTCGTCAATTCATAATTATTTCTTATATTTTCACGTAAGACTTGACTCGTGAGACTTTTCACACAGATGTCGCTTAAGCAAATAAATACAAATACAATGTTTCATTACGTGTTACTAATAACTGTGAGGATGTTTGAAGCTGTATGCGTTTCAAAATATTTTTGTTGTGTACAATTAAAATTTGGTATAAAAGCTGTTTGTTCACTACGTGCACGTGGTGCCTTTGAGGTTGCCGTCGTGCCGCCCGCAATGACACAGTCCTAAGACAGTGCCGTTACTTAGTCTGGAGCTGGAGTAAGACAAGATCAAAGAGTTGCGAAATTCGGGAATGCTTAGTACTGTACTGGATTGGATGTTATAAAATTCAGCAAAAAAAGATACGCAAGTGGCTTGCTTTAATCTGCGTTTGACTTCCAGCCGAATTGAGCGCTGCTGGTTTGATAAACATCTTGAGTGCATTTTTACTGTTTCTCCCGACTTTTCCCTCCGATATAGATCGGTGACATTTGGTACTTACCTACAGTAACTGCAGGGACCCAGTACTCAGAGCATTTATCCAGAACTTTTGAGAAAGCACTCTCTGATATACTCTGAGTTTGTCTTTTGAATTGACCTCTTAAGGTTAACCAATCGACGTCTGGAGCAGACATGGTTAGGCAAGTACAAATGCACGTTTTTCTGAAAGGCTATTAAAACATCAGAAAAGCGCGCTTGGAAGTTTAGGGGTCTGCAATTTTGAATCCCAAAATAATTTTACAATCTTGTGAATTTCTTATGATAGAGTAAAGTGTGTGAACTGAAATTTTAAATGACAAACTTTGACATGTTAAGTTGGGTATTTGCATATTTGACAGTAAGTTTTGAACGTCATTGACAAGGAGGGTTTGAGACATTTTACATTGAAGTATTTAATCTAAGTATTCTGTTAATAATAGGAGGTCTTATTATCGACGTCGTAGAGAATTTAATAGTTTTTTTTTAATTGTTCGGTCTAGTCTAGCAAACCATGATAGACAGAGGAATCTAATATGTGTGTTATTCCTGGGCCAGAACTAAGTCCATTCAAAATTTCAATCCGATTCATTCAGTAGTTTTTGCGTTAACAATAAACATAACATAACATGAGGAACAATAAACTTATTTATAAAAACTTTTGATTTCATAATATAATATATACTAGATGCGCCCCGCGGCTTCGCCCACGAACCAGAGTTTTTTTTTTGTACAAATTTCAGAAATTTATTGCATACCTCCTAGGGGTTTACTAAACTTTAGCTATTCTAAGTCATCATAAATAGGTAATATATTGTCTACCTCTATAGAGCCATTGAAAACTTTTTTCATAGGTAATCAAACTGTTACTAAGCGTGGTATGGTATAATTATGAACGTAAGCTGTATCAATAACTAGCGATCTGACCCAGCTTCGCACGGTTTTATTATACGTAATAACCTTCCTCTTGAATCACTCAATCTATTAAAAAAAACGCATCAAAATCCGTTGCGTAGTTTTAAAGATTTAAGCATAAAAAGAGACATAGGACAGAGAAAGCGACTTTGTTTTATACTATGTATGTAGTGATGATGAAGTAAAACGATATGAAGCGTCAACTGAATTGAAGCCGTAAAACGCCAAACAGCACTTTACTGTGTTGCACTGCATCGAAGGAATGAAACTTGTCACATTATTTACCTTGTTCCGCCACTTCTGGCGTTAATAGTCGAACTACTTGTAAGGAAAAGGAACGTTGATTTATGGCACGTTTCGTTTTTGCGAGAATGCAGCTTTTATTTTCAGTTTTCAGTTTCAGTATTTTTCCTGTATTTAGTTATTCGATTCGATTATCCGACACGAGATTACAAGGAGTCATAAATTAAAATGATTCTCTAAGTATATACATTTCTGGATTACGTAAATGTAATTAAAAATGTTATTATTATTTATGTGCGATTATTTATGACATTTAAATTATATGTTTTATATTATGTAACATAAATACTCATACCTATATGGACACTAACATTTTTGCTATGTAAGTAATTTATTATGATTGATTTATATGATACTGATATAAAATAAATAATACAGTACTAAAATAGACAGACACTTGTTATAACACCAGCTACACTATATTATGTATAGAATACCCAGAAAACCCGGAATCTGAAGACGGTATAGTAATTTTTGCCATGATAATTTTTGAATTGGACAATTTCACTTTATTCACTTATGCAAGGCATCTACTAAATACTTTTATATATTTACACTCAACATAGATAAGAATAATCTGGAAACAAAGAAAGTGATAAATGGCGTTCACGACTGATTGAAGGAACAGAAATTACATGGGTACCTACGCAGCTATGCAATCACAATACAATCAA
The DNA here is from genome assembly GCA_944547425.1 of Eupithecia centaureata. NCBI lineage: Eukaryota > Metazoa > Arthropoda > Insecta > Lepidoptera > Geometridae > Eupithecia > Eupithecia centaureata. Next base: position 2,610,516 of record OX155683.1, read on the forward strand.
TTTAAGAAGTTATCTAAAAGTAAAAAAAGTTTAAAGGTGAATTTATTATTAAGCTTATGAACACAACAAATTAACAACAATAATGATATACTAGAAACTAACTATGTATTAGGTAAGTGCCTATATAAATGGTAGGCTAGTATGGTAGAAGTAGCCACAGTCACTCCGACCAACAGAGTCAAAGCTCATAAATAAAAATCAAATAGTTCAAAACTATGTAGATTTATAAGTTTTAAACGAACGGAGTAGAGTTTAAACTAAACTTTAACATTTTGACGTGAAAATGTTGACATCAGAGTTGGTTAATCTACATCTAGGAGGTTAATTCCTCTTTCTAATTTTAGTCAGGAATGAAACTGCAACGGTTAATGGGATATGAAGAGGAATACGGCTAAAAGTATAGGCAATCGGCCATTTTAAGCAGTTTATATGAAGAGTCTCATGATGATGAATGGACGGATATTTTCATATCAAGAAACATTCTCATTATTATTTCAAAATCTCTTCGTAAATTAAAAGGGGCGACATAAGTTTTTTTTTTTTATTTATTTGGGAAACAAACAGTTATCTAGGCAATCGGCCATTTTAAGCAGTTTATATGAAGAGTCTCATGATGATGAATGGACGGATATTTTCATATCAAGAAACATTCTCATTATTATTTCAAAATCTCTTCGTAAATTAAAAGGGGCGACATAAGTTTTTTTTTTTTATTTATTTGGGAAACAAACAGTTATAATTAACTAAACAAAAACATACTTAAATAATTCCTAAACCAGCTAAGTTTCCTCCATTAAATTATACATTATTTGGAAGCAGACAGTTCAGAACACATTAACAATTTTTTACTAAACAAGAAAACAATTAGGATAAATAAACTAACAATACTGGGTTGAAAACAAAAAAAGATTTAAAAGATTTAACCAAGAAAACAAAAAAGATTTAAAAACACTACACAACTTAAGACAGTATCATAATTTAGAAGCGAAATCAAAATCTTTCGTAAAACAAAAATACGTTTATAATCAATGTAATATACATACATTTAAAATATGTTTATTAAGGTGCAAACAGCACTTATAGAGGCGCCCCCACTTATTTTATCATATAATTCCGTTTAACAAAGGAATTTCAAAAATTCACACGTACAGTTTGCTAAACTTATCATAAGCTTTTTTAATGCATGGTAGTAGTTTCATTTTGACTATTTTAGGAAGAGATACTAAAACAGAGTTTGGTGGCCACCAAAGGCAACTAACAAAGGTAGCTAGTCAAATATAAATAAATAATCATTATCTCGCTTCCTTGCGATAAAAGCACTTAAAAACTAAGATAATTTTCATCTAAATTTATAACCAAACTACTGTAACATAATTGGCCCTAAATCAAAACAAACTATACACTATCTCAATACGCTAAAAGACCATTGGAATGGCCACACAAATTGGCAGTCATCCCCAACCACAAGCCGTTAAAATGTGTTGGTCAAACGTGAGTCCCGGTCGGATGAAGTGGCACTAGTAGATGCAAAATGAATGTGGAACTCTATGACTGTCGTTGTCGAGAGCTTTTAGTTATTCAAACGGCAAGCACCACTGTTGGTTTGCTTGTGAGTTGTGACCCATTTAATAAAAACAATTTTGAAATGTTTGTTTGTTTTTCTTCCACAAAAAAGAACATGGCTCAGTAGGGAGAGTTTTTATAATTTTTTGTAAAATATATCAAACATTAAAATTATTGAATAATGTTTGTTGTATAGTAATATACGTAGTAGTATACCTCTATTATATCCAGCACTGATATTGCTATTGCAAAAAAGTGTGCACTTGGTCGTTTTTTTTTTCTCACTTTTTTCTTTCACACAATTCACAGTTGGCTGGTTTTATTTATAATTATTAGTATTAGTATTTCTTCACTGTAAAATGTATCTAAAGATTATGAATTAAGCCCGTTTTTAAATTTTAAATATGTATATTAATATATATTTAAAATACACAAATAAAAAAACTAAAATGGAACTGGACGGGCCACATTATGCGAACAAGTAAAGAAAAGTGGACAAAAGACGTAATGGAGTGGTATCCCAGGAATGGAAAAAGACGAAAAGGACGTCAAAACAAAAGGTGGGAAGATGACCTACCAAAGGGATGGAGAAGGTTAGCTCGTGATAGAGACGGGTGGAAAAAACTAGGGGAGGCCTATGTCGAAGGACAACCTGACCTTATACTGGTTGATGTAGAATCTTAATTATTATTTTTGAGATTATATTAAAATTACACCTAAATTAGTTTTAAGTAGTTATATCATAAATGTTAAAAGTTAAGGTGTACCAAATAGCAAAAAATATAAAAAATGTTTTAAATATAGAATAGAAATAGCCTTTATTCACTGACCAATTAATTGGTCAGTGAATAAAGGCTATTTCTATTCTATATTTAAATTTTTTTTTATATTTTTTGCTATTTGGTACACCTTAACTTATAATTTCATACAAAAGCGTTTCCACATTGGCCTTTAACTGAAAAACCTAGGCCAATAGGCACAATAAAGATATTTTAAAGAAATAAGACCTTTGAAGCTTAGTTTTCGTTCCAACTATTCATAGTATTGACTCAGAAACTCAACTCGAAAGGTGGTCAGTTCATGCACAAAATGTAGGTATTAAAGTGATATTAGAAGAACCATCAAGTCTGCCATTCAAAATATTTTCCTAGTGCTTAATTATTCGAGCAATAAACCAGGGAGACGGCAGGGGAAGGCCTCATAATTGCATCGTCCGTTAATTAATAAATAACTCCGTTCACTATTCAGGCCGGAGTAACGCGGTTTAATCTCTTAATAGAGAGGACTATCATATTTGCGGTGGGAGGCCTTTGTGACCACAGGACAAAGCTGGTTTGGAGCAATGTTGATTTTGTTTAATAAAAGTTCTAGTTTTAGTTCTCAGTTCTCAGTTTTTTTTCGCCAAACTCTTTATGACTTAGAGTAAGTTATATTGTGTCTTCTAGACCTTTGTGCTACATTGGCACCAACACGTCAGTTATTTTCTGGTGAGATTATATTCAAACGAAGGTACCGTAGCGTATATATATTTATGTATATTAACGAATTCAAAGAATTCGATCTTGATTTTATCATTTACATAAATTTTAGGATTATATTGCAGATTCTGAGCTTCTATTCATCAATTTAGATCTAACGACGTAAGATCATTTTTTTAAGACTTAAAATTTATTTGTTGATCATTTATATTGCTGTTTACGTAATTTTCCAATGATAGTTTGAGATACTTACCTAATATTTAATCTTAATGCTCACTTTACCGCCAAGTACGACAAAGAAACTATATAAATCGAAGTTTCATAAACCTTAAGATCTTTAGGATTAAATGATTAAAATCCAGACATTAGGTCAAGTCAAATCGAAGGATATAAACAAAGTAGTACTAATATTTGGGAACTAATAATTGCGCTAACTAGAGACTGTTACAATAAATCTTGAGGCAACTGATGTGCTCTACCAGTCAGAATATGCTTGCCTCGTTGACTAACAATGCCTAAGCACTGCGCCCGATTATCACCAGCATTAGGGCCACGTGTCGCCTCGACTAGACGCTCAGAATTTTTTTTTAAACTCGGAAATCCTCGATTCCTACGAACCTAGGGTCTCGACTCCAAGGGATACCAAATGATATTCTGTTTTTCTTTTGGCTCAGCGACCCATATCAGTAAATCAATGTCTTTATTTTTTTAGGCTTACAAAATAACTACTTAGACAAGTCAAATTTAAACTACAGGTACATAATATCAAAATAATCTAAGAAATAAAGTGATAATTGATTTCCCTTGCGCTTCACTTTTTTGTCCATAAGTGGAAGAAGCGAAATAGAAACCACTTGCAAGTTCATAACTTATGTTTCTAATACATGTTTGCCTTATAAATAATTACATAATATTGTCAGTGTGGAACTGAGCGACATCTGGCCAAGCATATCGTCATTGATGTAATCATTTATGGAGCAATATGCCTTCTTGAAAAGATTTAGTTTTAAATACTGTTTGAAAAGACAAAGTGGCCTTCGACACAAAACTTCACCAGGTATCTCGCTTCTGGGATGTCTCTCACCGGCAATTAGAGTCGCGGACTCGTTGCAGATTTGGTCAGATGATCCCTGAGAACGTTCCTCAAAGATTTTGTTATAAAAATATTTATTCAAAGCTCTTTTTGTACCGAAAAAGGCACAAGTAATTGATTGCCTGATCCAAGAGCTCATTAAAGCAGCAAACAAACCGAATGTAGCTGATGATGGCGATAAGCCTGCTCTTAATGCTGATGGAGTGGGAATAAATTATTTATTTCATACACACGGTAACTGAAACGTTGTTTGTTTTGTTGTTTACAGAAATTGTTAAATTGAAAGCCTTTATATTGTTTCCGTGTTTCAACCTTACCGCTTTAACATTCTCACAATAATCGAACATTTTTTTAGCCAGGGAAAGTTCCAAACGTTATCAAAAAACACTAATTACATTATGATACATAACTCATTATTTATAATTCATATTTAACATCATATTTTAAAGTTAATAACGCAATTTTTTTCAGATATCAGAGTTTTTGGATAATAGCCGGTGGTTTACCAAATAATATATATGAAATTTGACGACAACATCAAGGAATGCAAACTGATTATGTAATTGTTGCAACCTTGGCTTTTTTCAGAACAAAAGCCAAATAACCAAAATAAACGTGAGATACCAGTAGGTATGCACAGGGAAATTAGTTCAGGGTAGAATAAAAAAATATGTAAAAGATAATAGTGCTGCGTAGCGCGGAATTGTTACCGATTTTCATGTTGAATCAAATTGAGTTTCATTTGAAACCAGAATCAGAGCTATAATAAAAGAAGTTTAACATGATGTATTGAGGAAATGACAAATGAGAATAAAACCACTCTATCCGTACTCGCGGTGCAGCACACTGAAAATGCCATAGAGTAAAGCAATAAAATGCGCTTTCCAAGTCAGTTTCATACTCAATGTGTATTGAATTTCCATTGAACTATTTTTCACTGAAAGCGACATCCAATCCATAACCGGCACCACCTGCGACAAGTTAGTAAAACCGCAGTTCCGTTTATCAAAAACTCTGGAATTCGCTGCTACGCGAAACACATAGTATCTACCCTAGCTATGGTACCGCTGTTCTGTAAAAACTGCTATCACGAATGGCTGTCGCGGGTGTATATCAAAATATTTAGAACAATGAGCTTTAACGTATTAGGTAGGTACCTATAATTATTGAATAAAGCTACGTTTTATTCAGGTAGGTGGAACTTGGCCGAGAGAGCATTTACGAAGCTAGTTTTTTAAAAATGGAATCTAGTCTGGGTTGCAGTTGTCATAGCGAATATGCCCTGGCTTCGAAGTTATGACGAAAACTGCAAAGTTCACCAAACTCTCGCACTGTATTTCCCAAGTTCCAGTACAATGTTATTTCATTTATTGCCTGACCGTCAGCTCGCTGGAAAATTTCATTTATCAGAGCAGTTGCGAAGTGAGTTTTGTGGTGAAAAAATGTTAGTTTTACAGGTAGAATTTTGATCTGAAATTCAGGTGAGTGGGACGTGTTTTAATGTTATTTGCTAGGTGCGGAAATATTTGGAAAAATGTTTTGAGAGACACAAGGCACTAATGAAGTTTTGACGTTACCTTTAGATGGGTTAAAAATATATACCTACCACAAAGTATATCCACTTCAGCTCGCTAATTCTTTGAGCTATGTAATGCATCGGTATAACATGTAGTTAGTACGTACTAATTTACTAATTTCATAGGATAATACAAAATGGTATTTTTTAGAAACTTTACACAAGCTACTACATCATCATTCATGGATTTTAATTTCACATCACATTCCCTTTTAATAATTTTTAAAGCTATTGCATAACATGTCATCATCATTATTTTCATAAACCTATATTAGTCCACTGCTGGACATAGGCCTCCCCCAATGAGCGCCATAGCGCCCTGTCTTCAGCTTGGCACATCCAGCATCCTGGCTGTAGGTCATCCTACATTACGTTTGTCGAGTTTAACCCAACGGTTGTTGGTTCTTCGCGAAATATGGAAGGCCCACCGCCACTTCAGCTTGCTAATTTTTTGAGCTATAGCATATGTCGGTATACATGTAGTATCTAGTAATTTCAAAATAAAAACAATCTGCAAACGCGGTCGCAGTCTAAATATAAATTAACGAGACGCTCAAACACTGATGTAGGTCAATATCTCATTGAGTATGGAACGCAAAACGCGCAATATTTTTCTGTCTCGCTTCGCGAATATTTTATATGCTTTACTAGTAGTATTATCTAATATCTAGTAGTATTACGGGAGTAAAATAAATAGGTAAAATAAGACGCGTTAACGGACTACGTGACTCGCGATGCTATGCTTTATTACCTGAGTTCTTGGCATCGGTGGTTGTGAATTAGTTTACAATGATGATAAAAGTTTTCGCCTCTTTCAATATAATATTTAGCACCTTGCTGCGTCCACGCAGAATAGGCTCTTAGGTTAACTACATAGAATCTTTATTTATACGTACTCGAAAGTTTTTGAAAGTTGTGAAGGACTTGACGGAGATTATTTTTAAGGTATTTGTCTAATCCCTATTTAAAATCAATGAAATTTTTGATGATTTGTAAGATTATGATGGTTTTTAGTAGGTACTTGAGACAAAAAGACGAGAGTTGAGTTTTGAGATTATTTCGTTCGTACCCTTTGACTAATTGACCAAGTCTTGAGTGAAATCACTGTTTAGTAAAAGTAGTTATGTATGAAGGTAATCCAACAATTTCACATCACTGAAATGTGTGAATCGTCATTATTCAGCATTATAATTATCATTTTTTGAAATAACTTTTAATGTTTAGGAGAAAATTCAAAACTCGATGGATGTTTAATTTCGGTGTGAATTTCTCTACGTGGAAAATATTTTTTCTGTCTCTGTATTTCCTGCGTTCTGTTTATTTATTCAAAGTTTTCATTTTCAGCCTTAAACAAGTCAAAAGCCTTAAAGAATTTATACCTATTTTATTTTAAGACAAGAAGAAAATTATTAAGTAGCAACAAACTAAAAAAAGGGGGGACCAACAGTTCTAGTTGAAACGTAAACATTTATAGCAAGGTGGATGAACATTAAAAAGTAATAACTAATAAAGGGTCAATTATGTGCCTGAAATAAAGGGATTTTATTTATTTTTACTTTGTGTGGAAATAAATTAATTTACGGAGTTTTTGTGAAAAAGCACCTTAACTGGATGTGTTACAAGCTCTTGACCATTCCTGACCCTTGGGAGAAAAGTGGGGAGTGAAAAACTGAAAAACTGGATTTTTTCAGTTACAGGTTTTTCGAACATGGTTTATGAAAAACTAGGAACTAAAATAATCCGCTTTTAACTGCAAGTAGCTCGTGCAATGGAGCTGAGTTTTTAAAATTACGAATCTGAACTGAAAGCAATTTGAGGTGAGAAATTTCGCTGGAGTTATTGAAAATGGTGGAACTTTGCAGTTGTTTTTAATTTTAAAGTTATGGAAATGTTTTGTTCCTTTGGAATTCGACCAGTAAAAATGCGATGTATAAAAATACAAAAAATAATGGATGAAGTTAATGGTGAGTACAGCAAAAGCAATGGTTTGTTATACCTGTTTGTTTTACCTAGTAGTTGTATCTTCGGTGTTTTTATTGATGCCAGATTTATTACTACGTACACACTTGTTTCTAAAATGATGGTCATAATGCACTAGCATTTTTTTTCATGTAAACTTCAAGAAATCCTTTCATTTTTGTTTTTGAGTTAGTGTAGGAATGTGCTTTTTGGCAA